>BLBF01000073.1:12682707-12773688 GCA_015471245.1 Laticauda colubrina | reverse complement strand
ATAGAATAGAATAGAATAGAATAGAATAGAATAGAATAGAATAGAATAGAATAGAATAGAATAGAATAGAATAGAATAGAATAGAATTATTTTATTGACCAAGTGTGATTGGACATACAAGGAATTTGTCTTGGTGCAAATGGTCTCAGCATACATAAAAGAAAAGATACATTCATCAAGAGTCAAGAATCATAAGGTACAACACTTAATAATAGTCATAAGGTACAATAAGCAATCAAATCCTACCAGGAAACAGTCAATATAGATAGTAAGGATACAAGCGACAAAGTTACAGTCATACAGTTACAAGTGGGAAAGGGATGGCTGATAAGGAATGATGAGAAGGTTAATAGTCATAGTAGTGCAGACTTTGTAAATAGTTGGAGAGTGTTGAGGAAATAATTTGTTTCGCAGAGTGATGGCATTTGGGAAAAAAATGTTCTTGTGTCTAGTTGTTCTTGTGTGCAGTGCTCCATCGCATCATTTTGAGGGAAGGAGTTGAAACAGTTTATGTCCGGGATGTGAGGGGTCTGTAAATATTTTCACAGCCCTCTTTTTGACTTGTGCAGTATACAGGTCCTCAACTGAAGGCAGGTGGGTAGTAATTGTTTTTTCTGCAGTCCTAATTATCCTCTGAAGTCTGTCTGTCCTGTTGGGTTGCAGAACCAAACCAGACAGTTGTAGAGGTGCAGATGACAAACTCAGTCATTCCTCCATAGAACTGTTTCAGAAGCTCCTTGGCTGACTCTGTAAATTGCTTAGAGAGAGCTGTAAAGCACTATAAAGTGTATATAAATCTAAGCGCTATTGCTATTGCTATTTTGATATGTGACTCAAATACCTTCATTGAAACTCAGCAGGTATCTCTATCTGGGCTCTGTTTCTTTCCTTTCTTGATTCCTATGTTGTTTATATCCTGTTATTCTTGCATCCCATTGGCAGAAAGGTTGCAGACTACAAGTATATTCCTTAGCAAGTAGATTCATCACCTTGAATGACACAATATTGATGGGTTGCTTACTATGCTGTTTGGAGGGTGATCTGTGCCTACCCTTCAAAAGAGGTCCATTGGAGCCCATTTGTTATCTTTAATTCAATGCCCCCTTTTCATATGGAGATTTTAGAAGTTTCCCGAGGTTGTCTGTTCACCTCTTGCATAGCATACACATGGACCTGCATATTTTAAATATGTGGAGACAAATGAAAAAGCTTCTAAAGCAGATATATGAGCTTTAGAAAAGATACAGATGCTTAATATATGCAAAAAAGGTACTCTGTATGTGTCCTTGCATTGGTTTTGAGGCACCTGTTCCAAAAGATTTGCCCAATCTTAGAATTTAGCAGATAATTTTCATCCTGCTTAGATTGCCAAAAATATGTGTTGATGCATCAGGATCATTCTTCTAGGAGCTAAAATGTATTGTTGCTAACATTCCAACCAACAAACTCCAAACCAATAAACTCCAAGACAAGCATTTCTTCCAAGTTTATTTTTATTAGAGTTGTCATATTGGCATATCTACAAAAACCCAAATCTGAGAGTTCTGGGTTTTCCCTTCTCAAACGAAAATCAAAACCCATCCCCTGCACCCACCAGTCCATCACATGGCCCAATCAAAATGTCACTCCCACTGGAGAGACTCCTCCAGATGCTCCACTCCAAGTGCAGGGCATGACATGTCTTTGACTTTCTGAGAAAGAATGTTATTGAGTCTAATCTTCCACTTCTCTATGAAATCCCCCCTGCCAAATTCCCAGGCACTAAAAATGTGGCAGCCTCAAAGCTTCCAAGTCAAATATGGCTTCCAAGGCTGACAATTGTATTTAAACAAATATTCCTTTGGGGAAAGGAATACCTGAAGAGAAATCTAAGTCACCTGGGCATGACAGGTGGTTGCATTTCATAACGTCAGCATTCTCTCTTCACTTTGGTGGGACTTCTTGCAAACACAAATTTCCCCCAGAAGATGTCAATGCAATTCTGTAGGAGAGCATATTACAACGTCAGAATGACATTAAATCAGTCTGCGGAGATGTCAAGGGGATGGTTACAAAATCAAGGCAAAATGAAATGGTATCAGTGTGAGTCTGCAGAGACTACATTATCATGTCAAAACAAATGGAAATAATGTGAAAGTTATATTGCCGCTAATAAAGATGACACTATTAAAAATGCAAAGGATGAGGTAGACAAAAATCTCCACTCTTCTTCCATTCAATTAAGCAGTGGGGATTCTGGGATTGGAGGCTATATTTATTAATGTACATCTCATGCTCTTGGGATGTTGCTGGCTGAAGGCTCGACTGTCACCTTTCCTCGTGTTGACACATTCAAGTAGTCTTCTCAGCAAGAAGCTTCATTAATTCCAGAGAGGCCAGTCTTGAGATGTGATACGTGTCAATGTCAAAAATGGCAGAACATGGCCAGATGCAAAGGCAAGAGTATTTCACACACACACCTTCTCCTTGACCTTGTTGAATTTTAAATAGATGCTCAGATGTTATAAAATTAAAGAAACAGTAGTGGGCATATTGCAGGGTTTTTACCAGCAAAAGCAGAATGGCAGTGCTAATAAGACCAGTTGGGGTAGAGCAGAATTTATCAATATGGTCATCTGGAAAGTATTCAGCGGTTAAATTGGTACTGTGTTTTTTTACCTGGAGAGACTGTTTCCATGATTAGCTTCACCACAGCAGGCTCTCTTGGGTGAACTGTCCAGGTCATAAGCAGAGACTGCTGTAGAAATTGCACACTATAAATCAGTGGGATTTATTTATTTTTATTTATGGATTTATTTTGTCAAACAACAGGTATAAATATAAACATGGTTATAAATACATGAGATATGAATAAGAAAAAAAAGAAACAATAGGACAGGAACAGAAGACACTTTTTGGTGTGCTTATGCACGCCTCCTACAGACCTCTTAGGAAAGGAGTGAGATCAATTGTAGACAGTCTAAAATTAAAGTTTTTGGAGTTTGGGGAATAAATTACAGAGTCAGGTAGAGTATTCCAGACATTGACCACTCTGTTGCTGAAATCGTATTTCCTGCAATCAAGTTTGGTGCGGTTTACCTTTAATTTGTATCTATTTTGTGCTCTTGTATTGTTTTGGTTGAAGCTGAAGTATTCATTGATAAGTAGGACATTGCAATATATAATTTTATATACTATACTTAGATCGAACTGAAGGCGTAGTTCTAGGTTGTCTAGGTCTAAAATTTCAAGTCTGGTGGCATCAGGTATTCTGCTACGACGAGAGGAGTGGAGGATTCTTCTCATAAAATATTTCTGGACTTTCTCAATTGTATATCAGACATGTAATGCGGGTTCCAGACTGATGAGCTGTATTCAGGTATTGGTCTAGCAAATGTTTTATATGCTCAAGTTAGTAGAGTGATATTACCAGAGAAAAAACTATGCAGGATTAGGTTAACAACTCTTCATGCCTTTTTGGCTATGTACTTACAGTGGGTTCTAGCACATAGAACATTTGAGATGAGTACTTCAAGGTCCTTGACAAAGTTTTTGTCATCAACAAGGTCTTGACTATTCAGCCTGTATTTTATTTTTTGATTTTTTTTACCAATATGTAAGATAGAGCATTTTTTTGTTGAGATTTGAAGTCTCCATTTGTTTGACCATTCTGACACATAGCTGAGGTCTTTTTGAAGGGAATCAGTATTGTCTGTGGTGTTGAACAGCTTTAAATCATCAGCGAAGGGAATGCAGTTGGTCTTAATATGATCACAGAGGTCATTTATGTAGAGTATGAAGAGAGTTGGTCCTAGAACACTGCCTTGGGGGACACCACTGTTGACAGGTACAGAATTTGATAGGACGCTCCCAATTTTGACCATTTGTTGCCTGTTTGACAGGAATGCTTCTATCCAGTTATGCAGGTATCCAGAGATACCTTAGTTTTAGGAGTAGTTTGTCATATATCACTGAATGAAAGGCTTTACAGAAGTCAATGTGAATTGGGTCAATTGCTTTGCCGTGATCAAATTGTGTCATCCATATGTTTTTGCAGTGCAACAGTTGCAGGTTATAGGACAATTTCCTTCTGAAACCAAACTGTTTGTTAGAGAGTATGTTGTTTGTCTCTAAGTGGAGATAATGGATTAATTAATAATTGATTCCATGACTTTACAGGTGACACAGCATAAAGAGATTGGTGTGTAATTTTCAACCAGGCTGGAGTCTCCCTTTTTTGAAGATGGGGATGGCTGTGGCTTGTGACCATAGATTTGGCAAGGAGCTGGTCTTGAAAGATTTTTCAAAGATTATGCTTGGAAGTTCAGCTATGGCAGTGGATAGCTTTTTTAAGAAGTAGGCATAAACTCCATCCAGTCTAATAGATAAAGATGGTTTTAGATTGTGTAATGCTTTTTCAACATTGTCTTCTGTAAAATCAATATGTATTAGTTCATTGTAGTTGTCTGTGGTTCAACTAGGAGATATTGGGCATGATCCATTGCTGTTTACAAGTACTGAGCCAAAGAATGTGTTAAAGGGGTTGGTTTTAATGGTGTCATCGTTGCTGTCTTTACCATTTGGTTATTTTAGAGGTGGGATGGACCTTGAGTCTTTTTGTTTGTTGTTTACAAAATTGTAGAAAGCACAGGTGGAATTGGTGCGCAGAATGTTTTCCTCTTGTTTAGTGTGAAAATTGGTACATTCAGTCTTTATCTGGTGGCATAAATTTTTGTATGGCTTTTAAAGTTGACAACATGACCAGATTTGTTTGTCCACCAAAAGGATTTCTTTTTGGATTGGTTGGATTGGTTTATTGGATTAGTTCAATAGTTGCAATCCAGCTAAGAACAAATAATTAGGCAGTATAATGAGATATACATCCCAGTCCCAGGATGGGCCCATTTCATTCCATTAGGCTGAAATGAGCATGGCAATGCAGAGACACTGAACTCCCAGCTGAACATCTTCAATCAGGAAAGGATAGGACTGGTAAACACAAAATTCCATGGCTGGCTTCGGATTTCCGAATAGAGAAATAGGCACACGAAAGGCTTCTCTCTACAGTGTCAACAGCTGGGCAAGATGTCAGAATTTCCAACACAAACTGAGATTGATGTTAAGGAGGACACCTCTCTCAATGGCCTCCTCAGAGGTCATCTCATTTCAGATGGACTGCAATGGTCAAGTTTTCAATTCATCATAATGTCCTGAAATGACAGTGAGATAGAACCTGGTCGGCAATTTAAGGTATCTAAATCCAGCTGCCTGGCAACATCTCAAGTTGTGGACCATCCAAATGATTGGGGAAGGATACTGAAAACTTCCCAAGCAGTCTAGCTGCTGGTGTTCTTCCTACCTACTCTGAATCCTACATGAAAATTGACTTGCAACCATCTTTAATAAAACACACGCACAAAAACACACATAGACACAAATCCCAGGTAAGGCTGTCTTCGAAGAACTTATTTCAATAGGGAATTCATTAGTAGTAGTAAGATTGGGTTGCCTACTATCTGAAGATGATCTGCTATTGACTGGAGATACAAAACCCTTTGCTTTCTGCTCATTCTCAGAAAAGTTGAATTATAGTGAAAGATGAGTGAATACTGGCTTATAGCATGATAGGAAGACAAATTTCAATTAAATGTTAGAAATCACTTCCTAAAAATAAAATAAACTTCAACAGTGAAGTTAATAATCCAGAGAAGTAGTAGATTCTTCTTATTAGATGAGTTCTATCAAGGCTTAACAACTACCTGCATAGGATAAATTAATTGGATTTCTCCATCACTAATTAGATAAGAATCTGAATTGAGAAACCATCTTTCTCTAATTTCATACATCTTTTGTCAGAAACAACTTACCTAAGGAAAACAGCGATAAGCAAAGTGGATGAATCTACAGACCTTAAGAACCACATCTTAACAAATATCAATTGCAAAAGAAAAATAACATTATATGGTTTAATAGTTACACACCTAAACTCAGAAGATGGGGCCTCCGGCATTAAGCCAGAATGATAATAGCAATTGCACTTAGACTTATATCCTGCTTTACAGTGCTTTACAGCCCCCTCTAAGTGGTTTACAGAGTCAGTTTATTGCCCCCAACAATCCAGGTCCTCATTTTACCGACCTCAAAAGGAAAGAAGGCTGAGTCAATCTTGAGCCTGGTGAGATTGGAACTGCCAAATTGCAGTCAGCTGGCAGTCAACAGAAGGAGCCTGCAGTACTGCACTCTAACCACTGTGCCACTGTGGCTCATAATGATGGTTCCGGGGCAGATTGTGGAGGAAGAAACAATGAGGGTTATAGTAGATTTTGTTTTTCATTACATTATTACATTCATTGTAATTTACAGTCTTACTTAAGGCCCTGTCACACTGCCCAACAGATGCAAAATGGACACAACGGACGAGCAAAATGTTCCATCTGTTGTTATCCACTCTCAAAAGGGGCAAAAATTTGCATAACCGGAGCAGATAACACGGACATCTGCTAGGCATCCTCTAGGCATCCTCTAGGCGTCCTCTAGACATCCTTAATATCCGAGATAGGTCCCCTCTGCGAACGTTTTTCCCATTTTAAATGCTTTGTTTCCGTTCTGCATCCGTTCTGCATCTGTTCTGCATCCGTTCCGTGTCCATTCCGCGTCCGTTCCGCTTCCTCCCTGCGTCCGAGCGGATGCGAGTTGCGCGGATGTGGAACGGATGCCTAGCGGATATCGCGGATGCGTAACGGATGCGTAGCGGATGCGTAGCGGATGGAGAATGGACGAATTGGATACATTTTCCGTGCAAAAGTTTTGAGCAGCTCAAAACTTTCTGAGCAGATGAAACGTCAATAAACAGATGCTGGACAGATAGAGAGGAAGCAAAACAGAGGCAGTGAGTACATTGCGTTAACCAATGGATGGCAAGCTTTTTTGTCCATTTTACATCCTCTTTGCATCCATTGGTGCAGTGTGACAGGGGCCTTAGTTTCTTTTGATGCAGACATTGTATTAGATTTGGTCTGAGAATAACACTAAGTCATCTGAAGGATTCCTATCCCCCACCTCCCAAATAAAAATGCTTAATCCTCCCTTCCCCTAACTTCTGGATTAAAAGCCTTCTCTTCTATCCTATGACTGAAGTAAAGCATCCGAAAGAAATTTATATTGCTGCCTATTCACCGATGGTGACTCAAGGAGGTTTACAAGAATATAAAAATAAATATTTATATATGTATTAAAAATAGAAAACAATATAAAAACAATAAAACTAATACAAGAGAATAATAAATTAATAAAATAACATAATAAAATAGCCCCCATTCCCCCAGCCCAGCGAAAACACATCACACGAGCCATTTAATGGACTCCATCCCACTCTGGGTTCCCCAGGCCTGATGGCAGAACCAGACCTTCAGTGCCTTCTGGAACACTATTAGAGCAGGGGCCATTCTAATCTCTGAGGGGAATGATGGTCCAGAAAGAGGGAGACACCACAGAGAAGGCCCTTCTTCTGGGTCCTATCAGGTGTATTTCCTTAGGGGATGGGACCCACAATATTTTGAAAAGGTTCAACAGGAGCAAAGCACTCTTCAAAAGTGATGTTTTTTGAAGGAAACCCATCAAAAATCCTAATTCAGGA
The DNA here is from genome assembly GCA_015471245.1 of Laticauda colubrina. Lineage (NCBI taxonomy): Eukaryota > Metazoa > Chordata > Lepidosauria > Squamata > Elapidae > Laticauda > Laticauda colubrina. The sequence goes on along the minus strand of BLBF01000073.1, from coordinate 12,766,073 downwards.
AAGATTTTGGATACAATGGCTCAGTTTTCCATTATCCTTTTTGTTAACTTTGTTTTGGTTCCAGAGTCTTTCTGGATGAAACTTAAAGCAAAATTAGGATTGCTGAGAAAATGAGGATATAAATGTGTTCAAGTGGATCCCAGGTCAAATGTGCAGATCTCAAAGGAAGGTTATCACAGCTCACCAAACCCCTCCTGAATTGTTGGGAACTGAGTTATTTGTGAGGTAATTTGCGCCGTTTTAATCTCAGTAGAGGAGGCCATTTAAAAACAACAGTGATGCTGTGCATATTATATTATCATTATATTGATTTTGTTTCTTCTGGGGATATTGATTGAGCAAATATCAGTGCAGAAAATGAAGACTTCATCCTGAGTTTTAAAAATGCACCCAAAAAATAAAATAAAATTCAGCCATGATCTGGCCAGCTAGATATAGGAAAAAAACAAAACACCCCCTCCCACCTTCATGATGTCAAAGGAATTTCCTTTCATCGAAGATGATAATGCAGCTACTTAATAGCAATAGCATTTAGACTTAAATACATCTCCATAGTGAGTGACAGCACTCTCTAATGGTTTACAGAGTCAGAAACTTGCCCCCAACAATCCAGGTCCTCATTTTACTGACCTTGCAAGGATGGAAGGCTGAACCCCATCAAGATCAAACTCCAGAATGTGGGCAGAATTTGCATGCAATACTACTGTCAGCCTTGGAAGCCATATTTTACTTGAAAGCTTCGAGGCTGCCACCTTTTTGTGCCTGGGAATTTGAGAAGGAGAGAGGAGGAAGGTTAGATTCAACAATATTCTTCTCAAAAGTCAAGGTCAGGTGACCCTGCACCTGGAGAGGAGTGTCTGGAGGAATGTCTCTGCCAGAGTATATTCATGAACTGGAACAGAGCATGGTAACAAGGTCAACCAATGAATAGGCATAGCAACTAAGTAGGCCAATGAGAACTGTTTTGGAAACTGAAACTAGAATTAGCCTAGGCTGGAAATTGAAACTAGAAGTAGCTTAGGTGTGGCAGCTATGCAAAGCTCTGCAACTCTGAAGCTATGTTGAACTCTGAGTTTGTTTATTGAAGATGAAACTAACTTGCTTGCTTGCCTACTGAACTAAAGTGAAACTGATGTCTGTTTCTGAGGTGAAGCTGAGTTGCTGTTGTCTGCTCTGATGAGAGTTACTTGCAACATGCTTCTGTTTGAATTTGTTCTATGTTGGAGAAATTACAACTGGTTTATAAAGTCTACTTATTATGTTTATAAAGATGTTAAATGCAGCCCTCTGTGTTTATTTTTCTGCCACTGAATTAATGCTGCAAAACTCTGAAAAGTCTCCAGTTGGAATGATGGTTGATTGGACCATGTGATGGGCTGGTGGGTGCAGGGAATAGGTTTTGATTTTCAATTGGGAAGGGAAAACCCAGAACTTTCAGATTCAGGTTTCCCAGATGTGCCAATATTCTTCAATACATTCTTACTTGTATGAACTTTGTTTCTGAGTGCTAAATGAGAATGGGGAGTTTCATTGGAACCCTGACAACTGCATTCTAACCAGTGTGCCAGTGGGGTTTCTTAAAGAGTTTTACCAAACATCCTACAAGAAGGCATTGTACAACATTTAATCCTGGGGCATGGGTGGGAGGAGATAAGCCTACCTATCATCTAATCATCTCTCTCTCTCTTTTTCTCTCTCTCTCTCTCTCACACACACACACATCGACTGTATCCACCCATCCATTCATCCCTTTAAATAGTCTGATCAGCACTCTTAATTGTTTTAAAGCAGGAAATTATAAACCTTTTCTTCCAGATTGCAACATATGTCCAATTAATCAATTCCCATTGAGTGCATTTCAATTTTTGGTTTGATTCCAACTTTTCACTGTGCAACAAGTAAAAAAGGAACTTTGCTGTTCCCTTGGTTATTTAATGTCTCTATGGATAAATTCATAAGGGATAATTCTACTGGCATAACAAGTGAGTAGAGGGAGTAAATGTGACCAATTTGTCTGCAGCCAATGCTGTGCTGCTGGTTGAGCACCCAACTGATTGCTGCAAATGTCAGATGGATTGTACAATGCAACCAGGAGAATGGGGCCTGAAAATTAATGGATCAAACTTTAAAAAAGAAATGTAGAGGATCATTGCAAGGTATGCAGAAATGTAAAAAAAATCCAGAAAAAAAAACAGAAAAAGAAAATGAATTAAGTAAATAAACTTATTGTTGAATGCTTAAGAAGGATGAGAAAAGGGATGGGGAAATTTTAAATATTGCAAATTCTGCTAGAAAGGCCATGAATAAAAATTTATGTACTTTGTTCAGGTGAATGAATGTTTTTTTTAAACAAGCTGGAGTGAAATGGTTACAGAAAGAAGCTTGTTTTCCCTACTTTTTACATAGGAGGGAAAGGTAAGTTGGGAAACTATAAAAATCAATTGAATGCAAAAGGAGTGGGGCACTCAAAGTGTGAGTATGATAAAATAAGAAGAGAAATGGTAAAGAATGAATGGGTGCCAAATGAATGTAGACTGAACACAAAAGAATCCCGGGGATGAAAGTGATAGATTGCAATTCTTTGGCTACACAGAAAGCCTGAATGAGGATTGAATTGCGGAATCAATATAGAAAAAAAGAATGAATGAAGTGAGCAGAAGGGGAAGACCAAGGAAGCCATGGCTAAAAGGAATTGAGCACACCCAGAAAAACCAAGTTAGGATTCTAAAGAAAGGCAATTATGAAAGATTTTTATGAATGTGTCAAAAGCAAAGATGGTTTATAAAGTTGTACCATATGGAGAGATAGGGTGAATGCTGTTGGAACAAATGAGATTCAATTACATTTCCTTTTCTTTCTTTTTTCTTTCCTCCTGTCTCAAATTCTTATTTGCTTATTGTGCCTTATGACTATTATTAAGTGTTGTACCTTATGATACTTGACACTTGACAAATGTATCTTTTCTTTTATGTATACTGAGAGCATATGCACCAAGACAAATTCCTTGTGTGTTCAATCACACTTGGACAATAAAGAATTCTATTCTATTCTATTACTTCCGTGCTACAGTACTTATTATTTTTTTATGTACTTTGCACAATGTTGCTTATCCCTGAAGTGTAGTGGTTATGCCTACATTTGATAATGATAATGATTTTTATGCATTCAGTCAGGTCAGACTCTTGGTGACATTATGGGCAAAGCCTCTCTATGTCTTCTGATTTTGCATTACTTCTTTGAGTTGTTCTATACTCTGGCTAGTGTCAGCTTTAATGGTGGCCTACATTTACATCCAAATTTTTACAGAAGTCTATTTTGATTCTCAGCCACCCAAGTCATGGTTTCCCCAAATGTGCTTTTTCAAAAGGCAACTGGATTTACTTTGTCTTTCTTGAAAATGTTTGCTTCTCATCCAAGAGGCTTCTTCCATTCTGAATTGTTCTGAAGAATTATAGAAGCTATTTGGATGTAGAAGCTTCCCTTACAGACCTCTTAGGAATGGGATGAGGTCAATAACGGATAGTTTAAGGGTAAAGGAGTGATGATTAGAGGATGTAACAAGAGTCAGGTAGTACATTCCAGGCATTGATCACTTTTGGTGAAGTTGTTCTTTCTGCAATCAAGTTTGGAGCTGTTTACATTGAGTTTCTATCTGTTGTGTGCTCTTGTACTGTTGCGGTTAAAGCTGAAGTAGTCATGGACTGGTAGGACATTGTAGCAGATAATTTTATGTGTTATGCTTAAATCCAATTATAGGTGGTGTAGTTCAAGATTGTCCAAGCCCAAAATTTCTCTTAATCCTCCAGGGGAAAAAAATAAGGCAAACAAGGTCCAGGCTGAAGAAGAACATCATGGTTTCAAAATCTAAGGGACTAATTTGGAAAAAACTCAGCAGCACTTTTTCATGTGGCTGTTGATAAAAATAGGATCAGCAACATGATCACCAATGTCTGATGATGGATCACAAGAAAAAGAAGAATTTGCTTTTTATCAAGGCATAATCCCCTAAACTCAATTTATAAAAATAAACATAGAATGACTGTAGTGGATTTACTTCTGGAGGTCCTGTGACTCACACAGGAGCCCACAGACAAGATTCGGTGTATAACATACTCTCTCTCAATCTTTAGTAAAAGTGCCTGATCTGTCTGAGTGACTGAGATCAGCAGAGGGGAACACAAAAGGAGATGCTTTCTCCAAATCCTGGTTTATATTCAACATGACATTCATATAATAGAATTTCCAGTAGCTACTTCCTTTGTTCCTTAAAAAAAAAAAAAAAACCACCTATCCAACCCTTTTATCCAAATCCTCTATTTATCAAGTTTTGTTGCCAACATACCCAAATGCATTCAGAGATTCTACCTTTACACGGTTTGTCATTTCCCTGATATTTCACTTTAAAAACAAAGTTATTTTGACACTGAAGTACATTTCCTAATCTGGCTGGTATGAAAAAAAACAAACCATGGAAACAAAGAACTTTCTCCAGAAATAATCACTTTTTAAACAACATACGAGGCATAAGCAGACTGTTTTTCAACCTCTCACTCATGTATGTGGCTTTTCCCATTTTTTTTTTTAATTTCTTAAAGAAATAGCAAAGAACAAAGCAGATTAAATTCAACTGTCTCGGTTCCCCCCTGCCTTCCTTTTTCCCTCTTTTATTATATCTGAATTTAGTGAAACATTTAGTTCCATGATTCTATTTTGACAAATCTCTCTTCCAGCATTATTGCCCATAGGGAAACTATTAGCATCAGCTGACCTTCAAAACCAAGAATTTAATCATTTAGCATTCAAAGTGGTTTGATGGGGCTTAAAATGTGAAAAATTGCAGCCCTAATATAAGCTGGACAAAAAAAAAAAAGGAAGATTGGGCATCGGTGAACCAACCCAACTTCTTTTGCATAAAAAGCACAATCAAGCTAGATTGCATTGATCCATATCTAATGTAGCATTCTGCATCCAACTATAGTCTGTTAAAGACTTTAGAAAGAGAAAGCTAGAACAAGATATATCATGGATAGAGACAAAGGAGAAGATTACATTCCTCTGTAGTTCTTGTGCAGAGCCTGATAGGGCTAGGAGTTAAACAATGATAGGACAGGATTCATCTCCAGAAGTAAGTGGCTGATAAATCTACATTTAGGGAGAGGCTTTTTCATTTTCTCCTGTTGGGTTATGGTCTGCAGAGACTCAAATATATGAAAATATTCTCCTTTCTTGTTCTGACCAAGACTTCCGAGACCGTAATTACACACATGCTTATTTTAAAAACAAGTCCTGTTTTATTGCAATGATGGGAATTATTTTCATTCCCAACCGGTAATAAATCTCAAACAGTCCCTTAAGATAAGCACCCACCTTTCTTTTCTGTGATGTGATGCCAATGACAGAAGTGTCAAATGAACTAGAACAAAAACCAGCCGAAGTACAAAGAGCTTCAAGAATGAATCTGAACCGAATGAACTACTTTGCTTCCTGCCAAAGGTTTTGTCATCTTGACCTGTTCTTTATACTTTATGGGAGGAGCAATCACCTCCCAGACTTACTCCTGAGTCACCCCTTTTGTTTCAGCTGCTCTCACCTTCTAGCAGCTCTGTACATGCGCGCACTGGGAACAAGCTCCCCTGGTCCTCTGCCTTGCTGCTGCCAGACTCCCAAGGCTCTGGAGGCACTCTCAGATGGTCCTGGCCCCATCTCGACATCAGATGCAGGACCCTTGTCCGAGTCCTCTCCACACTCCCAGACTGATCCCCTTTCTTCCCCACTGCCATCTGCACAGGCTACCGGTGAACCACAATATTTCTCTCTGTGCTAATTAGTCTTTTCTGATCAATTAACACAATTGTTCTAAAAAAAAAAAAAAAACCTGATGGATTTAAACTGTGGATTTAACAATAACATATAGGTAGTCCCACACTGTGGTGTGGTGAACTAAAGGTGGAGCTCTCACCTCAGAATCAGGAAGCTGTGAGTTAGATCCTTCCCTCTGGGAACCTCAAAGATGGTTTCTCTTCACACATAAAGTCCACTATTGTAAGTCGAGGACTGTCTGTGTTTGTATAGAACCTGGATTTGCAGAACTGTTGTGATTGATTGTTGGATTTGTGTTGAGCAAATATTTCTCTCTCTGAGCACAATAAGAATGTATCTGCTGCAAAAACTCCACATTGGAGACAGGAAGGGCATCTGGCCAGTAAACACTCAGATCCATTTAGTTGCCCCGACTCCACCCTGCAAGGGATTACAGGGTGGTTAAAAGAAAAAAGAAGAAGAAAGATATAGGTGGTTCCCCAACATACAATCACAATTGGGCCCAACATTTCTGCTGCTAAGTGAGATGTTTGTTAAGTGAGTTAAGCCCCATTTAATAACCTTTCTTGCCACAGTTGTTAAATGAATCACTGCAGTTGTTAAATTGGAAACATGGACTACCTGTAATTTGTTGAAAATATTTGTCAGTGCTTATATGTCTGTCAGCTAGTAGGTAAAATCCTACGGACTGAGAAACATGGAGAGATTGTTGCTTTTGAATCATGGTTTCCAGACAAGCAATGTAAATGGAGCTAAACTATGCAAGCTGTTGTAATTTGTATGCTCTGGGAACCTCAAAGATGATTATATTTCTCTTCACACATAAAGTCTACTATTGTAAGTCAAGGACTGTCTGTGTTTGTACAGAACGTAGATTTGCAGAACTGTGATGTGATTGATTGTTGGATTTGTGTTGAGCAAATAATCTCTTCTGAACAAAAAAGAAATCGCCAAACAAACATTTGTCATCTAGTTATGCATACCCAAAGTATTACAGTTTATAACTGTTTATTGATATATTGTCCCAGCGTGATTAATACACATTTACATTTTGATAATGGCAGATATACTACATCATGCTATTTAGACTGAACAGGGAGTGCATTTTTTATCGACCTAAATTACAACCACAGACTTTTTTTAAACCTGTGATTCAAAGAAAAAATATTTTTAAAAAATCAAGTCCAGTTCAGACCTAGACCTTCCCAAGATCATGAAGCAGACTTCTCGTCTTGATAAAACCCCTTTTATTTAGGTAAAGGTAGATTCCTCTCCAGCAAAGTCCCGGCAAACAATCTTTCATGAGATTTGACAACTACAAACCTTTATCAGGCTTGGAGAGATGCCAGGCCAATATCTTCCAAATGCCATGCTGTAGCAGCAATTACTTGGCAAGAAGTCAGGAACAGACCTTCACTCTCATGCACTGAACTAATTGTCTCCAGCAAATCCCACTCTCCTTTTGCTCTTCTTTATTCCTTATGGAAGAGGCCATTCACCATCCACCTGTGCCTTTACTCCCAAGTCAACCCTTGTTCCTTAATTGTTCCCTTCTTCTGGCAGCTCTGCTCATGCCCACACTAGGAATAGGCTCCAACTGTTCTTCTGCCCCACTGATCTCTGACTCTGAAGGCACCTGATTACTGTCATATGACCCTGGCCTCATCTCTGCCTCCTATGCAGAGCACTTGTCAGAGCCTTCCCCAGACTCCAGGACTGGTCCATATTCTTCCCCAACCTCCTCATTGACCGAGTCTACTTCCAGGTCCCTGGCCACTGGTGGGCCACAACACTTTATAATTTTGGTCCATACGAAATATACAAGGTGTATGAGCAAAATTAACCACGAAAAATGTTTCATTCGTCTCCTAAATACTGTATCTGATTCACCTTATTATTGTTTAAGTCATAGTGAAGTTGCCTTCCCCCATTTACATGATGTTGTGTGGCTCAACTTGCATTTTCAATATAAAGTTAAGCAGTACATATTTATTGAACCACTGGGCAGACTGAAATGGAGTCATGGTTGCTTTGATGCAATTCTTCAGAAACAAGGGTCTAAAACTTTATAGCTCTGCAGTGGTGCTGGTAGAACTTTATTATAGGTGTATAGGTCCAAAAAGCAGAGTCATGCAAGGAAAGCAGCTGATGAAAAAGTCAGGTCTATTCTGAGTAAAGGGAGCAAGACTTCTAAAATGTGAGTGCAAATTCCTGCATGGCCTACATATTTTACAAAATCTGAAAGACATGCAGATAGGGAATAAAACAGGGCTTAAAAAAAAATGAGCAACTGAGCAAAGCCAGAATTGATGGTCTTTCCTCTCCATAGAATTGACAAGTCTGCAGTAAAATATCCCCATTCCTCCTGTCTTCAGTTCCCCACCCTATATAGTGTGCTGTCAACTTGTATTGTATGCATGCCAAATCTTTGATGACACTTCAAGAGTGGAAGCACTTTAGTTAGACTCCATTTGTGCAGGTTGGATCCTTTCAATCATCTTTCACGGCTGCCCTGAAAATAGAAAGCATAACCACAGCATCATGACTCAGGCATTAGAGGATGATCAGACTTGGGCGGGATCACCGCTCTTTGCAAAGCAGCAGGAAGACGCTCAGTGCGAGATCACGTGATTTGCCAAATGGAAAGGGCCGCATTCACCCTGTATTAACAGGCAGCTGGAGAAGTTACAGGAGGTAATGTTTATTTCCCTCCTGTCTTTTGAGTATAGCCCAAGAAACATGAATTATTGCTACCAACTTAGATAACCAAGATTGCTTGGTTCTTCTTAGGGGAACTTTGCCATATTTATGGTTTTTCTCCCTGGTTCTCTTCTTTCACCAGCTTGGTAATTGGCCATCAGCCCAAGAAGTTAAATCAGGCTAAAAAATTAGCAATGCCACATAAGGTCAAAGTTGCTTTTTTAAAATAACAGAATCCTGTAAGTCTGAAAGTACTCAATCTCCTTTCTTTTGTCTTATCTGAGACATTTTCTCAAGTAATTGTTTTGGCCCAGGCTCAAGGGTCTCTTATCTGAACATTAGGAAGCTGTTCTTCCTCATGTCCTTCAAGGCTATTCCCTTCACATTAGCATCCAGCAGAAATGTCCCTCTTTCCTGCTATTAATGAATGGCAATAGCAATAGTAGTTAGACTTATGTACAACCCACTAGCACTTTCTGGGTGGTTTACAATGTAGAAGTATTATTTGCACATTGCCTCAATGATCTGGGTTCTCATTTTACCAACCTGAGAAGGATGGAAACTTGAGTTCCATCAGGACTGAACACCAGGCGGTGGGCAGAGTTTTGCCTACAATACTCTACTTTATGTCAGAGTAGTGATTTAAGAGCTAACCAGCTGCTGTAATAATGCAATGATATAATGATGGGAATGAATTAGCAAGGTTTTTGGCTGTTATCCCTTTAAGAGCCTGTATAATAAGAAGAGATCCTGTTAGGACATCTCTCTCTCATTATGTGTTCTTCCCTGTATTTTTTTTTAAAATTATATTCCCTTCTCTGTAATTGCTGCTTGTTTGACCTCTGCCTATAGTACATATATGTATAGTATATATTCTTTTGCAGATAAAACTATTTATTATAAACCTGTTTGCTGTTATTGCTCTTGGCTTGTCTCATGTAGTAAAGCTGTGTACACTCTGAAACTTTAACCACTGGGCTACCAGGGCTCCTATTGTGCCACAGAGCTTGTATGAATCATGACAAGCTATGAGGACATCCATACCATGCACAATATCTGGTAAATCTCAGTAAGGTCCTACTTTCATCCGAAAATCAGAATCAAGTCCTCAGGCGAACCTACCAAGATGACTCTTATTTATCTTCTATGCATTGTTGGACATCAGATCAGCAAGCCAGGAGAGAGGTGGCATGGGGTGCAAACTATGTGGACTATTTGATGACCCACATCACCCTTCCTACTACCAGACTGCCTATCAACAAAACAAGAGATCTGGGAGTTGCCAAGAAGATAAGTTTATGCAAATCTGCAAATCTGTTCTACTTATTTGTCCTGCTATAAATGTTGGTGAGGAAAATTCATCTGGTACAGGTTCTCTATGAGATTGGCTGTTTCTGAATATGAATGAGAAATTGTACCAATAAAGGTAAATATATTTTGTCAGTTTTGATGGGAACTCAACTGTATAGTGGTAGTATTAGCAAACAAAAAGGGTAGCCTCTGCTCCTGAAGCTCTGTGTTTCTTTTGAAAAGACATTTTGTAAACATGGAGAATTCTCCACAACCTCAGGAGAAGCAGAAGAAAAAGAGGATTATAAGATAAGGAAAAATGGACAAAAATATTCTTCCCAATCTTAAACTTCATTCTCTGGTAGGAAGAATGACTTCCTTCCTCCTCCCCCTCCTCCTCGATTTCCATTACAGGCATAATTATTAGCCTGACTAACATGACGAAACTACACATCCTGAAAAACATGGAGTACCACAAGCCCTTTAATACAATTTGGCTGCAGCCAAATTGGAATCTCCCACAAGGAACTGTTTTTTTCTTGAAAAGCAGAAGATCTAGTGTTGCTGTGGCCTTTCCAACTCTTCATTTCTAAAAAGGACTGAGGCCTTTAATTCCAGAAGCATATGCTGAGATCTTCCTTGAATTACATACCATCAATTTCCAATGTGGCAGTTTGAAAGTCAAGATGGATGGATTATTCAAGTAACTGCCATTATTATGCAGCTATACATTTCTAGAGTGAAGAGATGCAGTCTGTGTACTTTTCTGAGCATCATTTACTCTGTGCAATTATAGGATGCCGAAAAAAAAAACATGAGAAGATTAAAAGCCAGGTGGTTTATTTAGACCATCAAAATTGAAGCTACAGTCGATGGGAAAAGGAAGAATTGAAAACAATGTTACTGAGATGCTAAGAACACCTTTGTACTAGTTTTATTACCTTTATTCCTGAATACTAATTCACTCTTTTGTGCATATTTACAGCAGTCGTAGCTGAAGTGCTTTCCAGAACAGGCTGTCGGTCTCTTAATTCCTCCTGAGACATTTTGTCAATCCCTCTCATTCCCCCTCTTCCAATGCAGTGGAAGAGGCAACATAAATCCCCTTAGCTTCTAATCTTTATCATAGGTTCAAAATATATATTTAAATACACTTTTCTCTACAATTTCTTCTGTCACCCCAGAAGTCCTATTGACAAATGAGATGGCATTTATATAACAGGGGTCATATTAGTTAGAAGAAACAAATAGAAATCACATTCCAAGTAAAGTCAGTGCTTTCTTTCAAAGCATTTAAAACCTAGATTCAGGATGGCACAAAACAACTAACTTCAATTTGGAACACCTTTGTGTTGGATTATATAACAATCAATAACTCTTCCAAGTTATATCCACCCAACCGGCAGAGAACATTGCAGGTCTTGTCTCCTAAGGAAGTATATCTGGCAGGTCCTGGGGTGGGCTTCAAAAATTTCAGCAACCGGTTCGTTGCCCAGTGACTGGGTGCCCAGTGACATGGCCAAGGTGCACCATGTGAGGGGCGTTTTCACCCTCCCCAGGTTCTGGAGGCTTTCCTTGAGCCTCCAGGAGAGTGAAAATGGCCTACCTCAGGCTCTGAAAGCCCTCCAGAGGTCAGAAACGGACCTTTTTCTGACCTTCCGGAATTTCCAGGAAGCCTGTTTTTCACCTCCCCAGGCTCTGGAGGCTTTCCTTGAGTCTCCAGGAAGGCAAAAATGACCTCTCCTGGCTCCAGAGGCCCTTCCGGAGCCTCTGGGAGACCCATTTTGGCCTTCCCCAAGCCTCTGCATGGACCCTGTACTTACCTGGCATCCAAAACAGGCCATGTGAGGACTCCTGCGAGGGGCAGGATGGGGCAGATGGGGCCAGCGGGGTGGGATTTACCAGTTTGCTGAGCCAGTAATTAAAAAATGATAAAATTAGTTACTGGTACAGCCAAACTGGGTGAACTGGTATCAGCCCAGCCCTGGGCAGGTCTCAAAAGAAGGGCCTTCTCTGTGGTGATTCCCTCTCTTTGAAACATCATTCCTGCAGAGATTAGATTGTCCCCCACTTTTTCACTTTTGCAAGAACCTGGCTTTGTCAATGGGCCTGGAGAACCCAGAATGAGATGGAGCCCATCAAGTGGGCTTGTTTGAATGCATGTTGTTGCTAGTGGGTGGGTGGAGTGGGTGGAGGGTTATTATATTTACTCTTTGTATATTGGATTTTCATTTTTTGTAATCTGCCTAAAGTCCCTGAAAGTGAGTGGGCAGCCATATAAATTTTCAAAATGAATAAATAAAATAAAAAACATTTGAGAATCTTTTCACAGAATACCAAGGCCAAGAAATAACAAAGGATGTATTTCATTTTCTCTTTGTTCATCTGATATTTAGTCCTGGAATGGTTTCAATGAATTTTAAATGCATATTTTATGTCCTTAACCATCAAAAGGTCTTGGGAGTTCTGGAAAAAAATAAATAGCATCTAAAACTGGTAGATTAAAAATTATCAATAAAACTATCTGGACACATCTATTAATTCACCAGGAGTAATTACCTTTTTTGCACTGTCTCACAACTGTAGAAATCCTGTGCAAATGGCTAAATTGGAATTCATCAATCCAGCTATATATACTATATAATGTATAACCTCAATGTATAATGTTTGTTAACCGCATTAATACCCAGGGTGGAAATGAATAGATCCCCCCAGTCTTCATAAGCTAATTGAAGAAAATTTACGAAATACACAGTAGTAACTCAAAATTACCTTCTTGCTGCCATTTGTGATACAGTAGGTAGATGGGTGACTTGTTGAGGGTGAGGAAGTTTTGCAAATGACCCCCAAGAAATCAGCCTTTTTGGAAATAATTCAAGTTCAGAAATAACTCTGAAGCCTGATGATGTCAAGTTCAGAAAAAAAAAAAAAGATTGGCGAGGATATATTTGACTGCATTTCAATAAAAGGATGTCCAACAATCCTCCCATTCTTTCTGTCAACCCCTTTTTTTTGAAACCATTTGAATTCTTTATTGTCATTGTACATATATACACAGTATACACATACAACAAAATTCAAATAACACCCGGAGACCAGACCCAACACGCACACACACACATGACAATCCCCAAACACTCCCCACCTGTCAAAATTCCCCACCTTCTAAAAACACACAAGCATCCACACAACAGATCAAGTAATACTTCCCAACATGATGGTGGTCCTTGAGTTCATTTTTAAGTGCAATTATAGCTCTGGGATAAAAACAATTCAGAAAATGTGTGGTCTGAGTTTTAATTGTTCTATATCTTTTGCCAGAAGGCAACAGTTCACAAAGATTATAAGCAGGATGGGAAGAGTCTCTGAGAATGTTGTTCAATTTCCGCAGCGAGATGTGAAGATGTTGTCCAGGGCTGGTAGTTGGAGCCCGATGATATTCTGGGCAGATTTAATTATTCTCTCCAGAGCTTTTTTGTCCACTACAGAGCTGCTCCCATACCATGCAAGAACGCCATATGTCAGGACACTCTCAATGTTGCTGTAGTAGTGGGACAGAAGTAGATGTTGAGACAGATTTATCTTATTGAGCATCCTCAGGAAGTACAGCCTCTTCTGTGCCTTCTTCACAAGATGTTAGCATTCACATTTTCTTGTGATTGTGACAAGCAAAGGGAGATTAAAAAAGAAAGTCCAGAATAATCAGCTCTGTTGGTTCTTTCATGGATGGACATTTGCTCAGGAGACGTTTCTCTTGACTGTAGCCAACATTGAAGGACAATTGTTGAAGAACATCTCCCGAAATTTGTGCCTGCACGGTACAGCCATATGAGGAAACCTCAGTAGTGGATGGTTGTCAGTGTGATAATGTCAGAAAGAAATATTTCACCAACTTTTCCATGTCAGCCCAGGATTCAGATTTCACAGTGCTCACCTTGTAGAAGAAACAAGTATTAGATATTTTTGAAGCTTAAATTTCTGACAATCATAAATACAAGTCTCTGTGACATTGATTTTTTTTTTTTTAACAAGAAGAGATATTATTTAACCTGGGTTATTCTGTTCTGTGGATCTCATTATTTTAAAAACCCTCTGAAGATTGAAATATCCTTTTGTTGAAATGCAATCAAATACATCCTAGCCAAATCATTTTTTTTAAACTTCTAAAACCTCCCCCTCATATCACCAAGGTGTTCTGGGTATGTGAAATCCTTTATTTTAAATAGATTTAAAATTATATCTGTCTGATCTTTGGAGAGCTACGTCTTCCTTATTTAGTCTAATCCCCTCCCATAATACATTCTTAACTTCTGATGTATATATTTATGTGTTCTTTTATTTTCTCGCTGTGAAGTCTGAGTTGTTTACAATTAAGGTTCATTGAGACATGATCGGCTGTAATTAGACAACACCAAGTTGTAAATGAGACACTAGCACATGTGGGATTTGAATGCTTGTAGCTTTAAATATTTTGTAACACAGCTACTGTGTTATCTTCAAGTACTCATCTGCAGGCAAAACTTAATGTTTTCCTAATTAATAAAGATTGTATATCTGAAAGAGAAAGTTTATATTCTATTCTCCTGATTCTAAACTGATGCTTCATTGATAACCCCATCATCGAATGAGGCAGGAATTAAAGAAGATATGATATATCACATCAACATTTTCTCTGCAATCTGGCTTCTTAAGAATTCTCCAAGCCCAAAAAATTATTTTGTTTCTAGTTGGAAACTTTTGTTCGGAACAGCAGAACTTCTACTTGGAAACCACTTCTAGATTTTGTGCTTGAGGTGGAAAAAAAGAAACTTTGATTTTAGGTTTTACTGATTAGATAGATCTGTTGTTATAGAAATGACTAGTTTATACTATTATGTAAAAGTAAAAAGTTGAGGTTTGATGTTACTTTTTATTCTACTTCACCAGAGGGAGTCGGGAGTCAATGCCTTTTTTTTCTCCCTTCATTTCTATACTTCTCCTTTCCCTTTCCCTCCCTTATATATCCTACTATTTGCTTTTGTATTTTTGTATCTTATAGTATAAACTAATAAAAACTGTAAACTCTGGCAAAATGATGAAATGGCACCTTCTAAGATACTACCAGTCTTAAAACAACAGCAACCAGACCTAATTAGTAGGCTACTTTAAGAAGCTCAGAGCACAATGTGTGCATATATTGTAAGAGAAGGGGGACAGTTCACAAGACTGTTGGCTTTTGGCTATCTGTGCTTTGAGACCATGGCTTCACATTGCTGAATGATAGAACTTCTCTGAACATGCATTATAATACAAAGCTAAATAATTCTATCTATCTGTAAATAGTAAGGCCTTTATATTATAATCTTCCTATCTAAACATGCACCAGCTTCTTGGTAAGAGTTTAAATTGAATCCCCTGATCAAGAAGTTGTCAATGCATGTTGCTTCGTGATGTAGACTGGATGAAAAAGTCTACCTTTAAAGTTAATTGCACCAAGCATGAGACTAATATCTTTTGGATTCTGAGTAGGTTGCTTCCTTATAACTACTCAAAGTAGTCATCATGATTCATATGGCTCTGTCTGGAAAAGAAGTATGATTCCTTCTCTGAAGAATGGTAAACCAAGATTGAAATACATGTTTTGGGGACCATGATAGCTTAATACATAGAAAAAAAAATATGCCCTTGAATTTATTTCAAATGATAAAGCATTCTTGGACCAACATGGCTCAAAAAGCCATATAAAATTTGGTTTTCTTCTAAGTACAGAATCCATGTTTCCTTTTGTTGAGATATTTAAAGCAGAAAAAGTTCTCAGTTTTGACTCAATCTATTTGCAACTTGTAGCATTTTTAGTTTATACTATGTTGTACATAGTTCCCGATAGTCATTCTTGTTTAAAGCTTATTAAAAGTGATTTTTAATGTTGAGAAGAAATATATTCAGTCATTCATAACTAATGATATAGTAGAAAACTACAACCTCCTTGACATTATTAGAAGCCTTTACTCATTTGTGCTTTACTCATTATTGTTAATTTTTTGCTATTTTTGGTTGTATAGATATTTTCTCTATAAGGATTAATAAGATACTTAAATAATGAAGGTGGGTGGTTATGCTAATCCTTAAGCCCCTGTCACACTGAACCAACGGATGCAAAGAGGATGTAAAATGGACAAAAAAGCTTGCCATCTGTTGGAAAACGCGATGCATCCTTTATGTACTCACTGCGTACGTCTTTCATACGCTCTATCCGTAAAACATCCATCTACTGCTATTTCATCTGCTCAAACAGTTTTGAGCTGCACAAAACTTTTTGAGCGGATGAACTTTCCGCCACGTACGATCTACATCCGCAACACATACAGGCAATAAAAGTTCTACATCCGTTGTCATCCGTTACACGTCCAATGTATCCTCTTGGCATCCTCTGGACATCCGCACAACTCACATCTGCTCCAGCGGAAAGCAGAAAGAGGGAGGAAGCAAAAGGTACGTGGAATGTCCACACAACGTTAGTAGCACGCACATAGAAAGGATGTAAGCAGATGCATCTCATATATAAAGCATTAAAATGGACAAAACGTTCGTATATGGGACGTATCTTGGATATTTAGGATGTCTGGAGGATGCCCAGAGTATGTGGAAGGACACCTAGAAGAAAACCAACATTTCCTATAAAAAGGGGGAGGAAATCACCTGTATCTCACTTTCAGTCCAGCAGCCCTGGTGTTCATACCTCTTCAGCCTTGCTCTTGCTCTTCCACATCATCCGTTGATCTCCACCATGGATCATTGCACACTCCTTTTGGTAGCCGCCATCATTCAACACCAGAACCAAGCCCTCTTCAGACTGTTTCACCTTTTCTACGCAAAGAGAAGAAGGAGATGTCCAAGAACTGTCTGGGTCCGACGATGGATCGGGAGAAGAGCGGAGTTTGGACTCTATGACAAGCTGATGGTGGAGCTGAGGAATGAAGAT
This sequence comes from Laticauda colubrina, assembly GCA_015471245.1. Taxonomy (NCBI): domain Eukaryota; kingdom Metazoa; phylum Chordata; class Lepidosauria; order Squamata; family Elapidae; genus Laticauda; species Laticauda colubrina. The sequence continues at coordinate 12,749,302 of BLBF01000073.1, read as the reverse complement.
ACTCGTGCATTCCAGCACTTCATGAGGAAGCCACCAGCCATTTTTGACGAAGTTGTGGAGCGTCTGAGACCCAGGTTGACCAAGGCAAACACCAACTTCTGGCCCAGCCTGGACCCTGGAATGAAGGTGGCACTGACTCTGCGCCACCTGACCTCTGGGACCATGTACAGTAATATGCAGTATGCCTGGAGGGTGCCACACAACACCATCAGCATTGTGGTCAGAAAAGTGGTGCAGGCCATCATCGAAGAATACGTGGAGGAGCTCCTCCAGTACCCCACCACTGAAGAATGCTGGAGGAAAGTTGCAGAACAGTGGTATCAGAGGTGGAACTTTCCCCACACTGTTGGAGCCATAGATGGGAAGCAAGTGGCCTGCAAAGCTCCACCCAACTCCAAAGGGCTTCTTCAGCATCAACCTCTTTGCCATGGTTGATGCTGACTACAAGTTCATGTACATCGATGCTTCAGGCAATGAGTCAGCTTCAGATGCCCAGATATACAATGCCAGTGACCTCAAGGGTGGGCTGAAACGCAACCTCATCATGGGTTTCCCAGATCCAGACCCCCTGCCCAACGAAACACAAGATGTGCCCTACTTCATCATGGGTGATGATGCCTTCTCTCTCAGAACCTAGCTCCTGAAGCCCTACAGTTCCAGATACCTCACCCATGAAGAGAGGATCTTCAACTACAGGCTGGCTGTTCAGGGCAAGACGGGTGGTGGAGAATTTGGCAAACTGGCCAACAGGTTCCAGGTACTTCTCACCACCATGCAGCATTGCCCACAGACTGTGAGGAGGATCATGGAAGGTTGCTGCATCCTGCAAAATCTCATGCGCACCCGCTACCCAATGTTGCAGAACAGGCTTGTGGACCATCAACAAGGCAATGGGAACATGGAGCCTGGAGAATGGAGGCAAGGACTAAACCTGATAGACACTGTGGATGTGCAAGGCCCCAACAGAGCTTCACGTGGAGGGGAGAAGCAGCGCAACCTCCTGAAACACTGGTGCAACTCCCCAGGTGGAGCAGTGGAGTGGCAAGACAGGAAGGTAGATGCTTAATGGATGCTTCCTTCAACCTGTCTCATCACACTGATGAGATTGTGCCATGTATGTTGAGTGGCCTTACAATTAATAGGGCATTAATAAAGAGTTTTGTTTATGTTGAAATGTGTGGATCAATGATTAAATTGTTATTGATAATAAAGGGCCATATGTGTGGCAGCTGGGAGGGTGGACCATACAGTCCCACTATGCTTACACTGGAGGTTTATCTATCCCACAGCTATCCATCCCACAGCTATCCTTACCTATCCCACAAGCATGCAAAGGCTTAACCATTTTCTAAAAGTTTTCACCAATACTTTATTAAGTCAAAAAATTGAACCAAGTGTGTGAAGCAAAGATAACCTTTATTAATAACAAACAGTATGACTTTATTAAAAAGCAAAATGCCCCAAGTAAAGTGTCTTTAAGCAAAGATAAGGTGAGCAGGCAACAACTCAGTCTCTGGCACTCTCCTCAATCACTCTGAGGAGTGCCCATGGTCTCAGATGTAAAGGGGCCAGGGACTGTGGAGGTGGCTGTTGCTGGAGTGCTGGTCTGAGGCGCCATTGGGGTGCCTGGCCCCAAGAGTACAACAAGAGATGGTGTGTGCAGGAAGCTCTCAGAGAGCTGACTCAGTCCTGTGAGGTTGAGAGGCACCTGGGATGTCAAGGACCTGGGATGTGAGGCCCAACACTGATGACAGATGTTCTGAGGAAGGGCTTGGCTGTGGGGTGGAGGAAGGAGGAGTGTAGTGGGGCTGTCTGGTCTGCAGCTGGGTCAGCTGAGGCGTCTGTGGCATCTGTGGCGTCCGAGGAACCTGGGTCTGGACTGGGAAGGGCTGCCTCGGCTGTGGGAAGTCCTGGTAGAAGTAGGCTTGGTAGGCGAGGGGCTGCTGAAATCCATGGAAGGGCTGTAACATCGGCTGGGATGGAGGAGCAGACCTGGAGTGGGTAGCAGCAGGTTCAGCTGGGCCTGGAGGGTGGTGCAGAAGAGCTGTGATCCTCTCCTTCATTGCCTGATACTGGGTCTTGGGCATGTCCATGAGGGTCTGGCTCACGTACGTGATGAAGGGCTTGCGGTTGGAGGATAGTATGTCAAGGTGGACCAGCTGGGAGAGGAGATCTGTGCTGGATTTGATTGTGTCCCTGATCTCCAAGACGACAGTGTGGCTCTGTCCCTCTGGTCTGCCTCTCTGCCTGCTTTCTGTGGAGGTGGAGCTGGGGGTGGTTGTAGGTTGGTCTCTGGTGGCTGCCTCTTCTTGCTCCATCTGAGACAGGGGATCCTCCACGTCCTCTGGCATGGGGAGTGCAGCTGTGGGGGGAGTCTCTGTCGTGGGGCCCTCCAAAGACACCTGCCTGGACACTGTAGCTGTCTCCTGGCTGGAAGAGGAGTGGCTCTCTGTGGGCTGTCTGAGGGAGAGGGTTGACAGAGGGGCTGCTCCTTGGTGGCAGATCTCACTCTCCAAGAAGCTGCACCTGGCCATGACATAGGTCTCCCGGTCAGTGAGCTTGACAGCGGCCTGCCCGGATCTCTTCAGGTGCAGCTTGCCATACCAGGTGTGCATATGCTTCCACCACCCCAGGAGTACATCTGAAGTGTAGCCCAGGTTCTACGCCTTCTCTCTCCATGCTGCCTGCTTCCACTTGGTGTCGCGATAGAGCCTGTGGCCCTTCCTCCACAGGTACTTGTTCTCCCTCAGCCATTCCAGCACTTCCTCCTCATAGTCCTCGGAAATGGAGTACTGTTTCCTCTCTCCTTTCTCCCTGCCTTGCTTCTTCCTCCCTCTGGCAGGGGCTTCAGGGCCTTCAGCAGCAGGGCTTTGAGGGCCTTGGGGCTGGTCCACCACAGCAGCAGCAGCAGGAGAAGCACCAGCAGCAGCAGCAGGAGAAGCACCAGTAGCAGCAGCAACACCAGCAGCAGTAGCAGCAGCAGAAGCACCAGCAGCAGCAACACCAGGAGCACCAGGAGCAGCAGCAGCAGCAGCAGCACCAACAGCTTCAGAGTCAGCGCCAGGGGGTGGGATGGTGGTTCTGTCCTTGCCAGGGCTGGCAGGAGTAGGAACAAGCTTCCTCTTCTTCCCCATGGTGTTCTCTCAAAATGTCTCTGGCAGCAGGTCTTTCCTCTGCTTGCGAGCTGCCTTCTTTTATATCCACGGAGCTTCCACAATACGTCCTCCCCGCATGCGCAGTGAATGCTTTGCATCCGCTAGGCATCCTATAGGCGTCCATGATGCATCCGTGTCCTCCGCTATGCATCCGCTATGCATCCGTTCCTTCCATTACGCGTCCGCTTCACTGTTCTCCCCCGGAAGCCCTGCGGATGTGTCATCCGCTTCCATCTGCTTTCATCCGCTAGGCTTCCTACAAACATCCACTTTACATCCCCGCTACATCCTCCTCACGTCCGTTCCTTTCCATTGTTGTCTACTCTGTTTATGCAAATTTGTGGCACTTTTGAGAGTGGATAACAACGGATGGAAAATTTGCTCATCCTCTGTCCTTTTTACATACGTTTTGCATCTGTTGGCCTGTGTGACCTAGCCTTTATTGTTAATGTTGTGGAACAAGCAGGACAACTGAAGACAAGATTTTGGCTGGTGGAGGCAGATAATCAAGCTCTTTTACCCATAAAAGATCAAGATGTGGAAAGACCCATATGTTTATTTCTTTTCCAGTAGCTGCTAGATCATTTTAGCATTCTTTCCTTTTTTTCTTTACTTAAGGTTAATTTGCTTATAAAAATCACACTTTCTAATGCATATGGATAGCATGTTCTGTGAAAAGTACCTAATCTAATCTCCACTAAACAGAACAACAGAACAGAATAACAGAGTTGGACGGGGATCTTATCCAATTCCCCACTTGTTCAATCCTATACCATTTCAGACAAATGGTTGTCCAATCTCTTCTTAAAACCCTCCAGTGTTGGAGCATTAACAACTTCTGAAAGCAAATTGTTCCACTGCTTAATTGTTCTAACTGTCAGGAAATTTCTCCCAAGTTCTAGATTGCTTCTGTCAGCCTTCAAGATTTCTTTCCTTTGCTTTGCATCTTTCGGCTGTCATAAGTACGTGAACTACACCACCTAACGGTTGGACTTAAGCATAGTACACAAAATTATCTGCTACAATGTCCTACAAGTCCATGACTACTTCAGCTTCAACCGCAACAATACAAGAGCACACAATAGATACAAACTCAATGTCAACCGCTTCAAACTTGATTGCAGAAAGTACGACTTCAGCAACAGAATGGTCAATGCCTGGAATGCACTAATCTGACTCTGTTGTGACATCCTCAAACCCCCCACTCCTTTAACCTCAAACTATCCACCATTGAACTTACCCTATTCCTAAGAGGTCTGTAAAGGGTGTGCATAAGTGCACCATCGTGTCTACCATCCCTGTCCTTTTGTCCCCATTTATTCGTATCTATTTCCTGTATTCTTACTCATGTTTATACTTATACCTATTATTTTGTAAGCAATTGACAAATCAAATCAATTAATAAAATAAAAAAAATAAAGTAACGGGGAGGAGGGGTGAAATAGTTAGGGGAAGAGAGCTGGAGGTTTGAGAGAAAAAACTATAAGTTGGGGGGGGGAGCTTCTTGTTTATGCTTCTTTCTTTTATGCTATGTGCAAGTGCACCTCTTTGTCAAAAAAGGCCAAGGTCAACTGACATATGCCTCATCACCATCTGAAGATGCCCCTCATGACATTATTTCTAACTTTAATTGGATGGACAGTTTGAACTCTTGTGGATGGGAACGTTGCCATCACTTTGTATATGTGATATTATGCTTAATTCCTCAGATTACAATTCCTTTGATGCTGCCACTTGATTTCCAGTAAAATATATATTTTCTCTAATTAATGGAATCTAAGTGTTTCTTTCTTGGATTTTGAATGGAGCACCAGCTGACAGCTTCTCTCCTTGATTAGTTTCCATCCATTGCTTCTTGTCCTACCTTCAATTGATTTGACCACCTATTTTTTGTAGCAACCCCTGAGATATTGGAACATTGCTATCATGTCACCCCTAGCCCTTCTTTTCATTAAATGTCTCTTATTTTTAAAACATTCAATATTAAAAAAGGAGAATATGGTAGATTCATAAGTTGATTGTAGTCTGTTTGAAAGTCAAGTTCTGCTTTGAAAATAATCTGAGGATAGCTTTTCAATACCTTCACAAACTTTTTATACTAATCAGGAATCAGCTGATGTCACATGTTGTTGAAGTCCCCCTATGACATAACTAAATGTCTGCTTAATTCAGTGACAATAGGAAGTCTACTTTCCAATGTCTCTCATGACTCCATTAAAAAGCATTCAAGGAACAGGAGATGAATTATATCCAATTCCTACTTGAATTACTATTAAAACGTTTGTGTTAGATTTCTTGCCAAAAAGAAAATGCACAATGGTACTTTAGCTTCTACATCATTTTGCTCCACACCATAAATCTCTTTGTTCATTTTGAATCTTTCTAATAACTGGTAACAAGAAGAAAATTGACAGATATATCTTTTGGCTGTTAGTTGCTTAGTTGCTCTTTTGATGACTTTCTGATACTTCTGCCAGAGAACCATTTGTGTTTCCTTGCCCTTTCCTTTTCTGGACACAAAATTTCTTGTGCTGAGATTCACAGATATTTTTGGATACAACCTGGATTTACATCTTGTTCTGTTCAGAAATAAGGTGCATGAGACTGGGTTCTAACCAACAGCTCTTTATTTAAATAGTAAAGTCACTGGTAACAGAACATTGGCTCAAGCCGTGGCAGCCCTTCTTATAGAGGCTTGCTCGTGGCTTGTGGCCAATGACAGTTGTTTGAGTGCTCCCGCCATTCGGCGGGCCAATCGGAATGGCTCTTAAGTAACCAATCCGAGAACAGCCTTTTCGGCCAATCAGATCGAGGTATTTGGAGTCTACCAAGTTCTATACAAAACACCCCTCCCCCCTTGGTTTCGTCCAATGTGCATAACGTAGTCACGCAGATAGGTGGGGCCTTTGCAAGTCCTGGTTGACCTGCGCAGCTCAGTTTCAGCGTGGTCCTCAAGCGATTCAGATGGGATCGCTTTTTCTCTGCGTCTTCTCCATGGAACCTCCTGGAAGGGTGAGTCAGCCTTGCCGCTCCCGCCTGGGTTTCTTGGGCCGGTTGAGGTGGCTCCGCCACTCCCTCCTGGTTCATCTGGGCTGGTCGAGCTGGCCTGGCTGTCTCCTTCCAGGAAGGCCTCGCCTCATTCTTCTGCTCCTGGACTTCTTCTCTGGAGGTCGTCTAACTGTGAGTGCTCTTTTTGTTTTGTTTGAGTTTCTTGTAGTGATTGTTGTCGTGTTATTGGAGGTTCGTCTCTCCCTTTTTTACTATCTTGTGTTTCCCCCCCTCCTTGGTTGTTTTTGGTTCATTTATTTGCGGCGCTGGTGTGGTGTTGCATTCTAGTGTTCGAGAGCAAAGCTGGTCGATGTGCCACTTCCATGTTCTACCGTCGTCCAAAACAAGTCGGTAAGACCGGGGGCCTGTGATTTGGTTAATTGTGCTTGGAAGCCATAATGGGTCCCCGTTAACATTTTTTGCATAGACTAAATCGTCAATTTCAAATGATCGGTATTTACTGGAGGAGTCAGGGGGTTTGTCCCAGGTATAGGTGGGGTGCAGTCTATCGAGGTGGGAATGCAGTTTCCTACCCATGAGGAGTTCTGCTGGGCTTTTGTTGGTTGGTTGCTAAGGGTGATATGTTGGAGTGTTAACAATCTGTTAAGCTTATCCTGCACGTCCCCCATATCCATTTTTTCTGGGGACTCCTTAGTATAACGAACCATGCGTTCAGCCCGTCCATTTGAAGCCAGATGAGCTGGCACTGTCAGGGCGGGTCGGATGCCCTGTGCAGCCAAGTACTGCTCAAATGCTAGAGCAGTAAACTGGGGCCCATTATCCAAAACTATTACATCTGGCAGTCCATGCATGTTGAAAAGTTTGTTTAACTGTTTCATGACTGCCTCGGTGGTAGTGGATGCCATAATAATGACTTCTAACCAGTTCAAGTAGGCATCCACGATTATAAAATAGGTGTTCCCTTTTGTAGGCTCAGCAAGGTCAATATGCAGTCTCGACCATGGGCCTCTGGGAGTTTCCCATTCCATGACTGGTGCCAGTGGGAGGATAGGCTGCAATTTTTGGCAGTCATGACATGTTTTCACCCATCGTTCAATGTCCTTGTCCAGCCCTGGCCACCAGACATAGCTCCTGGCCAGTGCTTTCATTTTGACTATGCCTGGATGCCCCTCGTGCAACATGCACAACACCTCTTCCTGTAATTTTTCTGGGATTACCACCCTGTCCCCCCCACAATATACAGCCTTTTTCAATAGACAGTTCAGTCTGTCGGGTACAGAAAGGTTTAAAAGTCTCACTTTTGTTTTCATCTGGCCAGTCCTTACCTACCCAATGCAGGATTCGAGCTGTAAGCGGGTCTTTTGCGATAGCTTTAGTGACGTCTGCCGCAGTTAGTGGCAGATTCGGCCAGGACTCGATTTGGAGAGTGGAGATGGTGGGAACTGGATTGTCTTCTGTGTTGGGCAGTGGGGAACAGCTCAAGGCATCCGCATGGTTGACGGTCTTTCCTGGGCGACAGAGGAGCATGTAGTTGTAGGCAGTGAGGAATTCAGACCATCTTGTCATTCTTGGTGATAGAATGTTCGGGGTTGGTTTGTTTCCTGCCAGGATCCCTAGCAGGGGTTTGTGGTCAGTGATAATTGAAAAAGTCCTACCATAAAGGTATTCGTGGAATCTTTTGATGCCGGCTATGATTGTGAGAGCTTCTCGGTCGAGTTGGCTATAGTTTCTTTCCGATTTTGACAGCGTTTTGGAGTAGAAGGCGATTGGTGCCTCTCTGCCGCCTGGTACCTGGTAGCTCAGGATGGTACCGATTCCAAAAGGTGATGCATCACAGGTGACCGTCAAAGGCAAGGTATTGTTGTACTGGATCAAAATGGTATTAGAGGTTAATAAGTCCTTGATACTTTGGAATGCTGCTTGTTCCCAGTGGCCCCCTTTCCATATAACTTTTCTGTCTAACAACCGATGTAAGGGTCTGCTACGGTTGCTTTTGGGGGCAGGAATACAGTGTAGAAATTTATGAGACCTAAGAATGCTTGTAAGTCAGTTTTGTTCTTAGGTCTAGGTGCGTCTTTGATTGCCTTTATCTTTTTTTCGGTGGGGTATATCCCTTGCTCATCTATGAGATAGCCTAAAAATTCGTCCTGATTGGTGGCTAATTTACATTTTTCTCTCTTAACTTTAAGCCCTGCTTCTCTGAATCATCGCAAGACTTCTTTTAGTCTACTTTCTAGTTGGTTTACGTTCTTTGCTGACATCAGTACATCATCAAAATAGGGGATGACTCCCTTGATTCCATTTAGAAGGTGCTCCACGAGGCTTTGGATAACACCTTGGGCAACGCTAATGCCAAATGGTAGTCGGTTGCACTTGAATGCCCCCCTGTGTGTGACTATAGTCTGTGCCTCTGCAGCTGTGGGGTCAACTGGTAGCTGTTGATACGCTTGTGCAAGATCGAGCTTCACAAAAAATTTTCCTCCCCCTAGTGAGTGCAATAAGTGTTGCACTACCGGTACTGGGTATACGCATTGCTGGAGCTCATGATTTAGAGTTGCCTTATAGTCTCCACAGATGCACACTGACCCATCTGGTTTGACAGGAGTCATGATGGATGTTTCCCACCTGTCATGGTCGATTGGTTCTAACACCCCTTGTGTTATAAGTTTGTTTAGTTGTTTGTCTATTTTTGATTTTAAGGCAAAGGGAACATGTCTGACTTTGAGCCTGATGGAAGCTATCTTTGGGTCTAGGCTAAATGAGTTTGGGGTCCCTTGTACTTGCCTAGGGTCCCGTCAAATACATCCTGGAACTCTTGCAACAAGCTCTCTTCCCAGTTGACTGCAACAATGCTGTTAATCCTTGTCACTCAGATTCCCAGGGGCGTGAACCATTCAATACCCAGCAGGCTAGGCCGATCATGGTCAATGATTGTTTGAGGAAGGATTTCAGCCTGATTTCCATCACTCAAACAGTGATTTTTAAATTCAACAAGGAAATGTCCAAGGCCCACTACCGGGATTTGGTTTCCCTGGTAGTCCTTTAATATCAGTTTTTGTTGTTCCAGTTCTCTATGCTTGATGGCTGGTATCAGGCATCTAATAGTGTCCCAAGATACCATTGATAAGTATGATCTGGAGTCTACTTCCATCTCACAGAGCTTCCCTTCGATATTCACCTTTACCCGGACCTTTTTTACATTAGCTGCCTTGGCATTTCTGATGGTTATTGTCTGGTGTGTCTCTTCTCTGTTGCTCATTTGTCGGTTTCTGCTCTCATGGTTCCAGTTGCTTCCGGCTTGTCTATCTTCATTTCGGGGGGGAGGGGGGTTTGCTGCCCCGTCTTTTAGGACTATAGCTCTTTTTGTTTCAGCAGACCCTTGTGATGTGCCCCTGTTTTTCACAAGCTCTGCAGATGGCATCTAGGAACCTACATTCTGAACATGGGTGGTTGCCACCGCATCCAGTACACTGGAATTCCCGCCTGCCTTTTCTTTTTTACCACTATTTTTTGTCTGACTGAAGCCTATGTACATCTTCATTGTCGTCATCATTGTCGCTCAGGGAGTTGAGATCTTCATAGTGGGCGGTTGCTGTGGGCTGTTTCTTGCTTCCTTCCACCCTCTTTTCTCTGGATTGATTCAGCGGATCTGGAGTTGCATTCAACTGGCGCATAGTGGCTGCAGATTTCTTGGCTGCTTCAGTGGCGGTAGCTTCTGCGATGGCCTTGGCCACTGTAATATTTGGTCTATTTAGCAGCTTGCTTTGGAGAGTAGCGTCCTTCAATCTGAGGATCATGCAGTCCCTCATGGCCTTGTCCATGTTCTGGAACTCGCAGGCTCCTCCAATATTTCTCAGGGCTGCTACGCAATCTCCGATGCTCTCGTCTTCCTTTTGGTCTCTTTTGTAAAACTCATGACTTTTGATCAGGTTGGAGACCACAGGCGCGTAATGGGCTTGGAGCATTCTGTTCAGCTCAGGCCATGCTATCTGCTTAACGTCTCTTGGTTTAGTTAGCGCCTTTGCCATTTTAAAAATGGCTGGTCCACAGTGCGTGAGGAATACAGCCCTCTTCCTCTGGTCAGATATCTCCTGCAGCTCGTTGCTTTCTAGAAACATTTGGAAGCGATCAGTGTACGACTCTCAATCTTCCTCGGCTGGGTTGAACGGTGCAGGCGGCGCATTGTTACCAGCCATCTCTGTTGCTCAGTTCTGGTTGCCACGTGCTTCGGTCTCACCTTCTACAACAATCCCACCTTCATCGCCAGTGTTCTGTTTGGAAATAAGGTGTGCAAGACCGGGTTCTAACAAACAGCTCTTTATTTAAACAGTAAAGTAATTGGTAACAGAACATTGGCTCAAGCCGCGGCAGCCCTTCTTATAGCGGCTTGCTCGTGGCTTGTGGCCAATGACAGTTGTTTGAGTGCTCCCACCATTCGGCGGGTCAGTCAGAATGGCTCTTAAGTAACAAATCTGAGAACAGCCTTTTCAGCCAATCAGATCGAGGTATTTGGAGTCTACCAAGTTCTATACACAACACATCTTTTCTGTGTTCTCAATTGGGAAGATGTAATAAAATGATTTTTGAAATCCACATTAACTTTAACTTTAAATATCTATGCTAAGCAAACTGATATTGTGATATTTTAAATAAACTATCTGAAATTTATATGAAAAAAAGAACATGACTTAAATATAATTTGTTACAGGATGCAAACAAAAGAGAAGAATTGAGTTTATTGAAAGTCTACTTCACAGCTTGTTCTTTGCTAAGAAACAATAGACTTTTAAATCATGTTTTTTTTCTCCCATAGCATATAAATGAAAATAATATCTTTCTGCTTTCCATGTCATAACATTTTTTTTAAATGTCCACATATGTGTCATAGACAGGCCCATATTTTACTTTTTTTCTCAGTCAAAAAACCAGTTTTATACTTCAGTTCTAGTTGATTTAATTTCATATATATTTTTTAACACTTTTATTAACACCCCAGCAAACCACTTCCTTTTTCCTACCAGTATGGATATGCTCCAGAATCAAAGTTAAGTTGAAGAAGATGCAAGGTGAATAATATACTCTTGGGAAGCTGAACAGAGACAGCCTTCTACTTTGGTAACTGAAATGAAAGTTGGAATGAAGAATGTTAAATAAGCATTAGATAATGTCTGTGTATTGAGCTTTTGGGGGTATATCTATGGGGAAAAATGATTTCCATGTTAAAAGCTGAGGAGAAAGGTCAGCAGAAATTAATATTTTGAAGCATAAAAGAAATAGATTCCGAATTTAGTTTCAGTTTAAAGGTTGTTTTGTACCAATTCCATCTCAGACCTTAAAACTAATTATAATCTTTCTTTCTTTCTTTCTTTCTTTCTTTCTTTCTTTCTTTCTTTCTTTCTTTCTTTCTTTCTTTCTTTCTTTCTTTCTTTCTTTCTCTTTCTTCCTCTCTTTCTGTCTCTGTCTTTCTCTCTGTCTCTTCCTTCCTTTCTCCCTCCATCCCTCCCTTCCTTTCTTCCTTCCTTTCTTTCTTTGACTTTTCTCTGGAATTTATCCTAAACACATCTCAATCTATGTATTTCAGGAATTTTCTAATTTAAAAAAAGAACATTATTTTTATTTTCATAACACCTAGATGAAAAATAATTCCAGGTAACATATTTAGGACATTTGCAAAAGAATAGTAATAATAACAAGCAACAAATAACAATAAGGGAAAAAAGCAGCTGGTTTGGATTTGGAACGGGTGAAGGAATAATTAGCAGTGAAATAATTCCTTTTAAATATGAAATGATATGATTTCTACTCTGCTTGATATTGGCACACAAACTTTCCTGTATGCATCAAAAGCTAAGTGTGACTTTCAATTGCATAATTATACTACAAGCTGAAGTCATTTGCACATAGGAGTTTTGGCTGATTGCCACTCATTTGTGGTGAATTTAGAGTTCAGGTTGTAACATGACTGCTGCTTTCAATTAAGAAGGCACCAGAAAACAAAAAGCCCACAGAAATTGACTTCTGTGTGAGTATACTGTATTGTTTTTAGTTCTTGTATAGTAGTATGTGTCTTCCACTTAACAGATTAACAGATTTGGAACGGACCTTATAGGCCATCTTGTCCAACCCCCTGCCCAAGCAGGAGACCCTATACCATTTTTATAGATGGCAGTTCAGTCTCTTCTTGAAATCTACCAGTAATGAAGCTCCCACAACCTCTGAAGGCAACTTCTATTCCATTGATTGATTGCTGTCACTGTCAGAAAATGTCTCCTTGTTTCCAGGTTGAATCTCTCCTTGCTCAGTTTCCATCTATAATTCCTTGTCTGGCCTTTGGGTGCTTTGGAAAACTGGTTGACCTCCTTCTCTCTTTGGCAGCCCCTGAAATATTGTAAGACTGTTATCGTGTCTCCCCTGGTCCTTCTTTTCATCAGACTAGCCATGTCCAGTTCTTGTAACTTTTCTTCAAAAGTTTTAGTCCCCCAGTCCCCCAATCATCTTGGTTGCTCTTCTCTGAACTATTTCTAGAATCTCAACATCTTGTTTATAGTGTGGTGACCAAAACTTGATGCGTTATTCTAGATGTGGTCTTACTAAGGCTTTAACAGAGTGATGTTAGTACCTCTCTTGATCTTGATTGTATCCCTCTGTTAATGTAATTTCGGATTGCATTGACTTTTTTGGCTGCCACTACACACTGTTGGCTCAAGTTTAATTGGTGGTCCACTATGACTCCAAGATCCTTCTCACAGTTACTGCTATTAAGCCTGGTTTCACCCAGTACAAATGTGTACTTTTGGTTTTTCTTGCCTAAAGGCCCGGTCCCACTGGCCGACAGACGCAAAACGCATGCATAAAGGACACAGTGGACGAGCAAAATTTCGGGGGTGGCTCCATCCATTGTTATCCATTCCAAAAAGTGGTGAAAATTTGCATAAACAGAATGGAAAAGAATGGAAAAGAACGGATGTGGGGAGTATGTAGTGGGGATGTTAAACGGATAATCATAAGAAGCCTAGCGGATGACAGCGGATGGAAGTGGATGACACATCCGAAGGGGTTCCGGGGGAGAATTTCAAAGCGGATGCATAGTGGAAGGGGCAGATGCATCACGGATGCTATAGGAAACAAAGGGGATGCCGCGTGGATGTATATTGGATGCAAAGCGTTCACTCCGCGTATATAAAAGGATGCAGCACGCATGCAGTCAGCATACAGGGGAAAGACGTGCTGCCACATACATCTAGCATGGTTCATCAGTCAGGCAAGAAGAGGAAGCCTGTGCCTACTCGTTCCAGCCCTGGCAAGAAGGCCAGAACAAGCATCCCACCCCTTGGCACTGACTCTGAAGCTGCTGCTGCTGCTACTGCTGTGGTGGACCAGCCACAAGGCCCTCAAAGCCCTGCTGCTGAAGGCCCTGCTGCTCAAGCCCCTGAAGGCCCTGCTGCTCAAGCCCCTGAAGGCCCTGCTGCTCAAGCCCCTGAAGGCCCTGCTGCTCAAGCCCCTAAAGGCCCTGCTGAAGCCCCTGCCAGAGGGAGGAAGAGGCAAGGGAAGCATAAGGGAAAGAGGAAACAGTACACCGTTTCCGAGGAGCATGAGGATGAGGTGCTGGAATGGCTGAGGGAGAATGAGTACCTCCGGAGAAAGGGCCACAGACTATTGGGACACCAAGAAGAAGCAGGCAGCTTGGAGAGACAAGGCAGAGAGCCTGGGGTACACTGCAGAAGTACTCCTTGGATGGTGGAAGCACATGCACATCTGGTATGGCAAGCTACATCTCAAGAAATCCAGGCAGGCCGCTGTCAAGCTCACTGACCGGGAGATGTACATCATGGCCAAGTGCAATTTCCTGGAGGGTGAGATCCGCCACCCAGGAGCAGCCCCTATGACACCCCTCTCCCTCAGACAGCCCACAGACAGCCAGTCCTCTTCCAGCCAGGAGCCAGCTACCCTGTCCAGGCAGATGTCTTCATAGGGCCCCACGGCAGAGACCCCCCCGACAGCTGCACTCCCCATGCCGGCAGACTTGGAGGATCCCGTGGGGGATGACACCCTGCTGTTACAAATGGAGGAAGAAGCAGCAGCCACCAGAGGCCAACCCACCCCCACTCCCAGCTCCAGAGGATGCAGGCAGAGAGGCAGACTGGAGGGCCAGAACCACAGTGTGCTGTTGGAGATCAGGGACACAATGAAGATTAGCACAAAACTTCTTTCTCAGCTGGTCCACAGCGACATACCATCCTCGGACCAGAAGCCCTTCATCACCTACGTGAGCCAGACCCTGAGGGACCTGCCTGAGGCCCAGTATCAGGTGATGAAGTAGAAGATCACAGCACTTCTACACAACCCTCAAGGCCCAGCTGAAGCTGCTCCTACCCAGTCCAGGTCTGCTCCTCCACCCCAGGCGATGTCACAGCCCTTCCACGGCTTTCAACAGCCCCTCACCTACCAAGGCTATGACTACCAGGACTTCCCAGAGCAGAAGCAGAACTCCCCAGTCCAGGCTCAGGTTCATCGCACGCCACAGACACCACTCCTCACCCAGCTGCAGACCAGACAGCCCCATTGCACTCCTCCTTCCTCCACCCCACAGCCAAGCCCGTCAACGGACAATCTGTCATCAGTATTGGGCCTGACATCTCAAGTCCTTGATGAAAGGCCTCTCAACCTCACAGGACTGAGTCAGCTCTTGGACAGCTTCCTGAACACATCATCCCCTGTTGTACCCTCGGGGCCAAGCACCCCAATGGTGCCTCAGACCAGCACTCAAGCCACAGCCACCTCCACAGTCCCTGCCCGCTGAACAGCTGAGACCATGGACATGACTCAGAGTGTCTGAGAATAGTGTCAGAGACTGAGTTGTACCTGTTAAGTTTATCTTTGCTTAAGACAGTTTACTTGGTTCATTTTGCTTTTTTAATAAAGTTATAAAGTTAAGAAAGTTAATCAAGGTTATCTTTGCTTATGACACTTGGTTCATTTTTTTTACTTAATAAAGTGTTGGTGAAAACTTTGAAAAATGGTTAAGCCTTTGCATGCTTGTGGGATAGATAAGGATAGTTGTGGGATAGATAAACCTCCAGTGCAAGCATAGTGGGACTGTATGGTCCATTATCCCAGCTGCCACACATATGGACCTTTATTATCAATAACAATTTATTCATTGATCAATACATTTTAAAATAAACAAAGCTCTTTATTAATGCTCTATTCATTGTAGGACCACTCAACATACATGGCACAATCTCATCAGTGCTATGTAACAGTCTCAAGGAAGCATCCATTAATCATCTATCATCCTGTCTTGCCACTCCACTGCTCCAGCTGGGGAGTTGCACCAGTGGTAGGTTGCGCTGCTTCTTCCCTTCACGTGAAGCTCTGTTGGAGCTTTGTACATCCACAATGTCTATCAGGTTATGTCCTTACCTCCATTCACCAGGCTCCATGTCCCCATTCCCTTCTTGATGGTCCAGAAGTCTGTTCTGCAACACTGGGTAGCAGGTGCGCATGAGATTGTGCAGGATGCAGCAAGCTTCCACGATGCTCCTCACAGTCTCTGGGTCATGCTGCATGGTAGTGAGAAGTGTCTGGAACCTTTTGGCCAGGATGCCAAAGGCGTTCTCCACCACCTGTCTTGCCCTGGACAGCCTGTAGTTGAAAATCCTCTCTTTACGTGTAAGGTATCTTGAACTGTACGGCTTCATGAGGTAGGTTCTGAGGGATAAGGCGTCATCACCCACGATGAAGTAGGGCACATCTTGTGTGTCGTTTGGTAGGGGGTCTGGATCTGAAAAACCCATTATGAGGTTGCATTCCAGCCCATCCTTGAGGTCACTTGCATTGTATACCTGGGCATCTGAAACTGACCCGTTGCCTGAAGCATCGATGTACATGAATTTGTAGTCAGCATCAACCATGGCAAAGAGGATGATACTGAAGAAGCCCTTGTAGTTGTAATAAGTGGACCCAGAGTTGGCTAGAGCTTTGCAGGCCATGTGCTTGCCATCTATGGCTCCAACGGTGTGGGGAAAGTTCCACCTCTGATGCCACTCTTCTGCAAGTTTTCTCCAGCCTTCTTCAGTGGTGGGGCACTTGAGGAGCTCCTCCACATATTCTTTGATGATGGCCTGCACCACTTCGCTGACCACTTTGCTGATGCTGTTGTGTGGCACCCTCCACACATACTGCATGTTTCTGTATGTGGTTCCAGAGGCCAGGTGCCACAGAGTCAGTGGCACCACCCTGTCAGTGCCACAGGGTCCAGGTTGGGACAGAAGTTGGTGCTTGGCTTGGTCAACCTGCGTCTCAGACACTCTACAAGTTTGTCAAACATGGCTGGTGGCATCCTCATGAAGTGTTGGAATGCATGAGGGTCTTCATTCCTCAACTCCACCATCAACTGGTCATACAGTCCAAACTCCATTCTTCTCACGATCCATCCTTGGACCACACAGATCTTGGACGTCTCCTTTTTCTCCTTCTGTATAAAAGCTGAAACAGTCTGAAAAGGTTTTGGTTCTGGTGATGAATGAGTGCAGCTATCATATGGACTGTGTCATCATCCATGGTGGAGAACAGTTGATGATGTTGAAGACCAAGACCATGGGTGAACAGGTCTGTACACCATGGCTGCTGGACTCATACTGAGATCCAGATGATTTTCTCCCCCTTTTTAAAGGAAATATCAGTTGTCTGCCAGGTGTCCTTCTACATACTCTAGACATACTCCAGACATCCTAAATATATGAGATATATCCCAGATACAAATGTTTTGTCCATTTTGAATCCTTTATATATGAGATGCATATGCTTACATCCTTTCTATTTTCATGCTACTAACGCTGTGTAGATGTTCCATGTACCTTTTGTTTCCTCCCTCTTTCCGTTTTCAGCTGCAGCGGATGTGAGTTGAGGGGATGGCCAAAGGATACAGAGAGGATACAGCGGACGTTTAACGGATGATAACAGACATAGAACATTTGTTGCCCGTATATGTCGTGGATGCACATCGTACGCGGTAGAAAGTTCATCCGTTCACAAAGTTTTGTGCAGCTCAAAACTTCTTGAGCGGATGAAATCTCAGTGGACGGATGCTTGACGGATAGAGCGTATGAAACACGTATGCAATGAGTACACAACGGATGCATAGCGTTTTCCAATGGATGGCAAGCTTTTTTTAATGTTTTACATCCTCTTTGCATCCATAAGTGCAGTGGGACTGGGCCTTAGTGTAAGACTTTACTTTTCTCTACATTGAATTCTACTACAGTGGATGCTTAGCATGATACATAAGTGATAAAAAGCTTCTTGTGTTCAAGTGCATGGCATGATGAAATGAGTAAGAACATTTCTGTAAGTCCCAATTGCACATTTTTTTCATTGCTAGAATATTTGAACTCCATTTATCCAATAATTGCCCTTGACAGCCCATTGACTTCTTTTTCATTCTCCCTTTTGTCAATCCAACCTCTCCACCCTCTGGATTAATTTCTTTTTAAAGTGATATGGCAAATTTTCTTAGCCAGTATTCATTCTGTAAACCAAAAAAAGGCTACCTCAAGAGATTTCAGATTTTTAGAATGTATCTTATTCATCAGAAATGCTGAAATACATTTGGATAATGACACAAGGAACTCACAAATATTACAGCTCAGCCAATGTTCCTTACAGAGTAGTGTACATACATATATGTTTTGTCCATGGTCCAAAATCCATCATTTGTATTTATAGTCCTCTTTCCTAACATGGGTATAGGTCTGATAATTATAGTAAAAGGAAAGTTCTCAAAGGTCTAAAGAACTGTGGCTTTGCAGTTTGAATGGACATCCATCTCTGTAATTGTTTTGTTCTTGATCATGCTGTGTATTATGAGAACTGAATCCCAGATGTCTGGAGAGTGTCAGATTGAAGAAGCTAACCTAATAATTGTTTTGTGTCACTCAAAGTATTAGAAATATTTTTTCTCTGCACACTCTTACATTGCTCTAACCTTTCTTTGAACCATCTGCTGTGATCCTGCAATTCATTTAAATTTCACAGGTTTTCCTTCCTTCTATCCTTCCTGCCTAATGGAGAAAAACAACTTATAAGACTGGAGGCAGAAATTTTCAAATAATCTTTAGAATAATGGTTGAACGTGATGGCTTCTAGTTTCAGAACAGGAGCATATCAAAGAAACATTTCATTGGTGTTTCTGTCATCTGCACCTGTACTGGAATGTATTGCTACAATAATATTAAATATTGTATAAATGTATTTGTACAGTAGAATTAGGTCAGCTCATTTCTGTGTCTCTCATTTGCATAAATTATTTTTAGTCAGAGAAACTTTGATTCAGTTACAATTTCCTGTCTTTGTTTTCCTGTTCAGTAGATATTATTTTCACAACTGACCCCTAATTTTTTATTATTCCTATTTACTAAGTAAATAGGAAACAGCTGTTGTTTGTCTCAAGATATTAACTTTGTACAAATAGTAATTATAATATAGTTATGATTCTACTAAAAATCAATGCTTGTATGTTTAAGAATTCAGCAAAACAATCATTGCAGGTATGAAGAAATCCTACCGCCATACGTTTATTTCTTGCTGTTTTCCTAGAAGCCATTTTTAGGTGTGCACTTCGACCTATGTTTATTTTATTTTCATTTATCAAGTTTATTTGCCTCCCATCTCATGGTCCAGGCAACTCTGAATGGTTTTTACTGAGTAGTAAAATGTATCAATGCAATTCCCACTGGAAAACTGACATGGAAGCTCTTCTAAAAGTTAGAGAAGGTATTTTAGACACTGTTAATTCTAGAAGTTCTATCATCTCAGATATCACTGAGACCCTCAAATGAAGTATATGGGGAAGACAATAAATAAAATTTTAATGTATTAATTGTGATTAAATAAACAAATTTAAACAAATTGCAAACTCATTCTGGCCATGAGTACATATCATTGGAATTCTAGAAGGAGCAAAGGAAAGCAAATTGTACTTGCTTCATTGTTTCCTTGACTCAGAAAGAAAGCTATAGGAGAATATTAAAGGCAAAACTCTAAGTGGACTATCTTCCAGCTTTAATTTTCAGGTATATGGTAAGCTCTGCCCATTTCTTAAAAAATTATTTGTATTTGCTGTGAAAAATTAAAATGCAAACATGGAACACTCTTTTTTTGCAGGTACATATTTTCCTTTTCTTAACTCTTTAGTAGAAAATTCCAATGTTCTCTGGAAGACAGATTACCAGTTCAGAAAGCTTGATTTTCTAGATGTTATCCTAGTCTTTTTTTCTTCCCTTTTATAGAGTGGTTTCTCTATT
This sequence comes from Laticauda colubrina, assembly GCA_015471245.1. Taxonomy (NCBI): domain Eukaryota; kingdom Metazoa; phylum Chordata; class Lepidosauria; order Squamata; family Elapidae; genus Laticauda; species Laticauda colubrina. Next base: position 12,729,834 of record BLBF01000073.1, on the reverse strand, counting down.
TTGAATTGTAGCAAAAGAAACACACTTTATGTCACTTTGTTTACGACAGACTTCCTGAGTTTGGGCCCATTGAATCAAATATCCTTATTACAAACTTTTACCAGCTTTTAGAGTAAAGAAGATAAATAATTTAACAATCCATCATTAGAGGAAAAACAATAGGAAAATAAAATGATATATCAAGTTAAATGTTTTCTACACTTGCATATCTTGATGAAGATATTTGACTACCTCATATGTGAATATGGGGTTAGCATCCCTTAAAAACTAGAAAACAAAAAGCCACAGTGGCATAGTGGTTAGAATGCAGTACTGCAGACTACTTCTGATGACTGCCATCTGCCTGCAAATTGGCAGTTCAAATCTCACCAGGTTCAAGGTTGACTCAGCCTTCCATCCTTCCAAAGTCGGTAAAACGAGGACCCAGATTATTGGGGGCAATATGTTGACTCTGTAAACTGCTTAGAAGGGGCTGTAAAGTACTGTAAAGTGGTATATAGAACCCATGTCACACTGCACCAACGGATGCAAAGAGGATGTAAAATGGACAAAAAAGCTTGACATCCATTAGAAAACGCGATGCATCCATTGTGTACTCACAGCATATGTTTTTCATACTCTCTATCCATCCAGCAGCTGTCTACTATGATTTCATCTGCTCAAAAAGTTTTGAGCTGCACAAAACTTTTTGAGCGGATGAAGTATCCAATGTGTCTGTTCTACATCCGCTACGCATACGGGGAACATCCGTTATACGTCCGTTGTCATCAGTTTCTCATCCGCTATATCCGCTAGGCATCCGCTGCGCATCTGCGCAACTCAAATCCGCTCCAGCGGAAAACAGACACAGGGAGGAAGCTACACGGACACGGAATGGACACACAGGTTAGTAGCACAGACGTAGAAAGGATGAAAGTGGATGCAGCTCGGATATAAAGCATTAAAATGGAAAAAACGTTCGTATAGGGGATGTATCTCAGATATTTAGGATGTCTGGAGGATGTCTAGAGTATGTGGAAGGACACCTACTGGAAAACCTATATTTCTGATAAAAAGGGGGAGGAAATCACCTGGATCTCACTTTCAGTCCAGCAGATGTGAGGTGCACACCTCTTCAGCCTTGCTCTTGCTCTTCCACAGCATCCATTCTTCTCCACCATGGATCATCGCATGCTCCTTTTGGGAGCCGCCATCATTCAACACCAGAACCAAACCCTCTTCAGGCTCTTTCACCTTTTCTACGGGAAGAAAAGGAGGCAGCCAAGAAGTGTGTGGGTCCGACGATGGATTGGGAGAAGAGTGGAGTTTGGACTGTATGACAAGCTGATGGTGGAGCTGAGGAATGAAGACACTTGTGCATTCCAGAACTTCATGAGGATGCCGCCAGCCATGTTTGATGAAGTTGTGGAGTGGCTGAGACCAAGGTTGACCAAGGTGAACACCAACTTCCGTCCCAGCCTGGATCCTGGGCTGAAGGTGGCTCTGACTCTGTGGCACCTGGCCTCCGGAACCACATACAGAAACATGCAGCATGCCTGGAGGGTGCCACACAACACCATCAGCAAAATGGTCAGAGAAGTGGTGCAGGCCATCATCGAAGAATATGTGGAGGAGCTCCTCCAGTGCCCCACCACTGAAGAAGGCTGGAGGAAAGTTGCAGAACAGTGGTGTCAGAGGTGGAACTTCCCCCACACTGTTGGAGCCATAGATGGGAAGCACATGGCCTGCAAAGCTCCAGTCAAGTCAGGGTCCACTTATTTCAACTACAAGGGCTTCTTCAGTATCATCCTCTTCACCATGGTCGATGCTGACTACAAGTTCATGTACATCGATGCTTCAGGCAACGGGTTAGCTTCAGATGCCCAGGTATACAATGCCAGTGACCTCAAGGGTGGGCTGGAATGCAACCTCATCATGGGCTTCCCAGATCCAGACCCCCTGCCAAACGACACACAAGATGTGCCCTACTTCATCATGGGTGATGATGCCTTCTCCCTCAGAACCTACCTCATGAAGCCCTACAGTTCCAGATACCTCACCCATGAAGAGAGGATTTTCAACTACAGGCTGTCCAGGGCAAGATGGGTGGTGGAGAATTTGGCATCCTGGCCAACAAGTTCCAGGTACTTCTCATCACCATGCAGCATCACCCAGAGACCATGAGAAGCATTGTGGAAGCTTGCTGCATTCTGCACAATCTCATGCGCACCTGCTACCCAGTCTTGCAGAACAGGCTTGTGGACTGTCAACAAGGGAATGGGGACATGAAGTTTGGTGAATGGAGGCAAGGGTGAAACCTGATAGACACTGTGGATGTACCAGGCCCCAACAGAGCTTCACGTGAAGGGAAGAAGCAGTGCAACCTCCTGGAACACTGGGTGCAACTCCCCAGCTGGAGCAGTGGAGTGGCAAGACAGGATGGTAGATGATTAATGGATGCTTCCTTCAGCCTGTCTCATCACACTGATGAGATTCTGCCATGTATGTTGAGTGGCCTTACAATGAATAGGGCATTAATAAAGAGTTTTGTTTATGTTGAAATGTGTGGATCAATGATTAAATTTTTATTGAAAATAAAGGACCATAGGTGTGGCACCTGGGAGGGTGGACCATACAGTCCCACTATGCTTGCACTGGAGGCTTAGCCATCCCACAGCTATTACCCATCCCAGAGCTATTACCCATCCCACAGGTATCCCTGCCCATCCCACAGCTATTAACCATCCCACAGGTATCCCTGCCCATCCCACAAGCATGCAAAGGCTTAACCATTTTCTAAAAGTTTCCACCAACACTTTATTAAGTAAAATAAATGACCCAAGTGTGTGAAGCAAAAATAACCTTTATTAATAACAGTTAAGTAAAGTGTAGGATTTAAAAAGCAAAAGGATTATTTATTAAAGCAAAAGGAACCAAGAAAAGTGTCCCAAGCAATGATAAAGTCAACAGGTAACAACTCAGTCTCTGACAATGTTCTCAGTCACTCTGAGGCATGTCCATGGTCTCAGGTGTAAAGGTTCCAGGGACTGTGGAGGTGGCAGTGGCTGGAATGCTGTCTGAGGCGCCTTTGGGGTGCCTGACCCTGAGAGGACAACAAGAGGTGGTGTGTTCAGGAAGCTCTCAGACAGCTGGCTCAGCCCAGTGAGGTTGAGAGGCCCTTTATCCAGGACCTGGGATGTCAGGCACAGGACCGATGAAAGATGTTCTGAGGCCGGGCTTGGCTGTGGGGTGGAGGAAGGAGTGTAGTGGGGATGTCTGGTGTGCAGCTGGGCGAGGTGAGGCATCTGTGGCATGCAAGAAAACATCTGTAGCATCGGTTGCATCTGTGGCATCGGTGGCATCAGTGGCATCTGTGGCATCGGCGACATCGGTGGCATCAGTGGCATCGGTGGCACCTGTGGCATGCAAGTAACCTGTGCCTGGACTGGGAAGGGCTGCCTGTGCTGCTGGAACTCCTGGTATCTATAGCCTTGGGAGGTGAGGGGCTGTTGAAAGCCTTGGAAGGGCTCTGACATTGCCTGGGGTGGAGGAGCAGACCTGGAGTGGGTGGGAGCAGGTTCAGCTGGGCCTGGAGGGTGGTGCAGCAGTGCCGTGATCCTCTCCTTCATCACCTGGTACTGGGGCTCGGGCATGTCCCTGAGGGTCTGGGTCATGTAGGTGAGGAAGGGCTTGCGGTTTAAGGATGGAATCTCGAAGTGTAACAGCTGAGAGAGGAGATCTGCGCTGGTCTTGATCGTGTCCCTGATCTCCAGCAGGACAGTATGGCTATGTCTGTCTGGTCTGCCTCTCTGCCTGCTTTCTGTGGAGGTGGAGCTGGGGGTGGGGGTGGGTTGGTCCCTGGTGGTCGCTGCTTCTTGCTCCATGTGTGTGAGAGAATCCTCCACGTCCTCCGGCATAGGGTGTGCAGCTCTCGGGGGGGTGTCTCTGTCGTGGGGCGCTCTGTGGACACCTGCCCGGACACGGTCGCTGTCTCCTGGCCAGAAGAGGACTGGCTGTCTGTGGGCTGCCTGAGAGTGAGGGTAGACAGAGGGGCTGCTCCTCGGTGGTGGACCTCACTCTCCAGGAAGCTGCACTTTGTCATGACGTAGCTCTCCCGGTCAGTGAGCTTGACCGCGGCCTGGCCAGACTTCTTCAGGTGCAGCTTCCCATACCAGATGTGCATATGCTTCCACCACCTGAGGAGGACATCAGCAGTGTAGCCCAGGCTCTGTGCCTTCTGTCTCCAAGCCACCTGCTTCTGCTTGGTGTCTTGATAGAGCCTGTGGCCCTTCCTCCACATATACTCGTTCTCCCTCAGCCACTCCAGCACCTCTTCCTCATGCTTCTCTGCGATGGAGTACTGCTTCCTCTCTCCCTTCTCTTTCTCCTTGCCTTGCCTCTTCCTCCCCCTGGCAGGGCTTTCAGCATCAGGGCTTTCTGGATTTTGGGGCTGGTCCACCACAGCAGCAGCAGGAGAAGCAGCAGGAGAAGCAGCAGGAGAAGCACCACCACCACCAGCAGCAGGAGCAGCACCAGCAGCAGAAGAAGCAGCAGCAGCAGCAGAGTCAGCACCAGGGTGTGGGATGGTGGATCTATCCCTCTTGTCAGGGCTGGCAGACGATGGCACAGGCTTCCTCTTCTTCCCCATGGTCTCTGATGAAGATGTGTCTGGCAGCAGATCTTTCCTCTGAATGCTGGCCTTGTGCGAGCTGCCTCCTTTTATATCCATGGGGCTGACGCAATGCATCCTCCCTGCATGCGCAGTTAATGCTACACATCCGCTCTGCATCCGCTCTGCATCCACTCTGCATCCGCTCTGCATCCGCTACGCATCTGCTACGCATCCGCTTCATCTGCTATGCATCCACTCTTTCCACTATGCGTCCGCTTTGCTATGCTCCCCTGGAAGCCCTGCGGACGTGCCATCCACTTCCATCCACTTTCATCCGCTAGGCTTCCATTGAACTTCTGTTTTAAGAAGTTTCATCCACGCTACGTCCTCCCCCTGTCCATTTTTTTCCGTTCTGTTTATGCAAATTTTTGCCCCTTTTGAGAGCGGATAAGAACGGATGGAGCCACCCTCGGATTTTTGGCCGTCCGTTGTGTCCTTTTACATACGTTTTGCATTCATCGGGCGATGTGACCTAGCCTTTAGTCTAAGTACTGTTTCTAAACATAAAATTGATCAGCATGTCCCTCGAATTTGAGGATGATTGGAAAGTTCAGAAAATTTGGGCCCATGATTTTGAAAAAAGGAAAGAAATACTCAATTTAATATGGATGTGTACATCTGTTTGAATGTATCCATTATGGGTAATGCAATATCTGGCAATTTGTAAATTGCAGTTTTTAGAAACAATCCTTAATTGAGGAATTTTCTGTAAGATTTCTGGTGTCAAGCTTCGGACAAGGGAAAAAACAATTGGAGAGAATTAGAAGGGCCAGAATTTGTTCAAGAAGAGTTATCTATTTAATTCTTCAAGGGAGTTTAAATAGAGATGATAGATCTATGATACTCTGGGATAATTGATTTGATGACTGAATGACTTCTTCAGGAATGTCCTTTGGGTGCAAAGGCCATCCAATTTTAATTCTTAAAGACACAAGGAGTTCAAGAGAAGATTCATGTACTGGGATCTCACAGGGATGGCTGTTTTATGTTAAAGGAGATGACATGCAATCAGAAAAGGAAATAGGAAGAATAGCTTTACAATTTGCATTCTGTATAAATATGCTGCTTCCAAGAACTGGATGGTGTGGGGGATACAGGATAATCTGATTTAGGCCAAGTTTGACTGCCTGATTATATATACCCCACTATGGAATTCTGATTTACATAATTGTTCACTGCTCTTTTAATTGCGTTTCTATTTCGTTTTATATTTTACAGCCACAATCTATAGCTATAATTGAAAGAGTCTTAATTTTTAATCAGGAAGATTTTAATGCATAAAAATATGCATCATTTTAATGTGACAGAAATTTACTATGCTGGGTATAGAGCTGCTGACATGGAAATACAAAGATAGAAAGTTGTTAACTCTGAAGAAATTATATTTGAAAAGTAATAGTTTTTTCGGACTTGTAAAAAGATGTTTGCAAAAAAAAAAATTAACCCCTAAAGTACCAATGTCATACCAAGATCTCAAGCTAAGGATTAAGTTTTTTTTTTACATGTTTGGTGTTTTTTTTTTTTTTGCAGAATTTGATACTTGATGAAAAATACTTGAAATTTTAGGTCTGAAGTTGCATCTTGAATTTAGAAAAAAACATTATTCCTGAAATGGTAATTGATTAAAGGTATCCAAAACTCTTACTGAACAATCATTAACTTTAGTTTTGTACAAATATTGTCCTTTTACTGTTAAGGAGCAAGTGTACTACAACATGTTCTTTCATAGTCTTAACAAAGTAAGAGAGCAACCTGACACAACAAACAAATTGCAGGTATCAGATGGCATAGTATTATCAGCACTGTGCTTCTTATACCAGCTCCCCAACCTTAACTGTGAATAAAATATATTTTCATCAAGGGGAGAAGAAAAAGAATGAAGAAAACAAGTTAATCATCCTTCCTTTCACCATCTCCAAGCAAATGGAGAATATTCAAATATTGCCATTTATTTCTTTAATTCTTCTCCTCTCTCTTTGAGGAACAGCTCCGCTCCATTCAACAATATTTTCTTGGTCTCCTCCCTTGTCTTCTTTCAGGTTAAATAACCAGGAGGAATTTGCTGAAGGCTTTTGTTTTTAGAAACATCCTGGGAGACCAGCTGCTGTCCCCAAGGAAAAGAAAACAAAAATGGAGTCCATTCAAGAGTCTATCATCCATGGTTCAGAAAGAAAAATCCAATGCATTCAACAGTTCTAACAAAATCACAGAGTTGGAAGGAGCCTTGGAGGACTTCTAGTCCAATTCCCTGCTCAAGCAGGAAAAGCTAAAACATTTCAGACAAATGGCAGTCCAATTTCTTCTTAAAGTGATGCAGCACTCACAACTTCTGGAGGCAAGTTGTTCTAGCTATCAGGAAATTTCTCCTTAATTCTAGGTTGCTTCTCTCCTTAATTAATTTGACGAGAAGAGCCCTCCACTCTTCTGCTCGCAACAGAATACCTTGACTTGAAATTTTGAGCTTAGGCAACTTAGAACTATGCCACCTTCGGTTTGACCTAAGCATCGTACATAAAATTATCTGCTAAAATGTCCTACCTGTCAATGACTACTTCAGCTTCAACCACAACAATACATGAGCACACAATAGCTAAAAACTTAAGGTAAACCACTTCAAACTCGATTGCAAAAAATACAACTTCAGCAACAGAGTTATCAATGCCTGGAATGCACTACCTGACTCTGGTTTCTTCTCCAAACCCCCAAACTTTAACCTTATAACCTTACTGTGGACTTCACCCCATTCCTAAGAGGTCTGTAAGGGGCATGCATAAGTGCACCAATGTGCCTACCTTCCCTGTTCTAATGTCCCCTTTTATTTGTACCCATTTCATGTAATCATAATCATGTTCTAATTATATCTGTTATCTAATACATACTTGACAAATAAATAAATTAAACAAATTAAAACAAATAAAAATAAAATTCCATCCATTGCTTCTTGTCTGCCTTCAGATGCTTTAGAGAAAAGGTTAACTTCCTTTTCTTCGTGGCAGCCCCTTAGATATTGAAACACTGCTGTCATATCACCCCAATCCTTCTTTTCATTAAACTAGAAATACATAATTCATGCACTATTCTTCAAATATTTTAATCTACAGTCCTCGAATCATCTTTGTTTCTCTTCTCTGCACTCTTTCTAAATATACTACAGTTCTAAAAATCATATATAACCTGACATAATGTATAGCTATTTTATTTTGTATGTCCTCAAATCTTCAGCTGAGTCTTCTTTTCAAGCTGTTATGAAAGGTGGAAAATGGAATGAAAACTATATGGAAGCCACAATCATTGACTTTTAGTTTATAGAAAAAAAGAGAAGTTTATGGGAATTTTGAATGGTGATGTTTTTAGAATCCTGATTTGCTGTCAGTATTCTTGGTTCCATATAAGAAGAAAGAAACTGATTTGACAATGTCAAAAGCTGTATTATTGTTAAGAGCAACCACATACTTCAGCAGTGTTGGAAATTATTGTATCCTTGCTTAATGAGCAGTGAAAAGTTGATAGGATTATGTACAAGTCTTCAGATTACACAAAACATTTGTGGTTTTGCTAAACTACATTGCTGATCTTTCCCTTATGAGGTCTGCCTTAGATAATTACGTGGGCTGGAACTGCAAGTTAGATTTCATTCCATCTTTGCTAAGCTAGCAATATATATTTTTTTCCTTTTGGGTTTCTGAAGGGATTAAGCAGGTTTTATTTTGGGAAGGAAGGATTAGTTAAATGGGAAACTGAACTCTTTATTGAAAAACAGTGGAAAGCCTTGTTTGTTTTTATTCTTTCCTTTCTACGTTCACACAGTACCATTACAGTGTCATTTTCTGTATCTCAAGTTTCAATTTTTGAGGTTTATAATTATAGCAGAACATAGAATAATAGAGTTGGACAGGACTAGTCCTACCCACTGCTCAAGCAGGAACCCCTGTATTATTCTATTTTTATTTATTTATTTATTGTTTTTATTGAATTTGATTTGTGAATCACTTACAAGATAATAGATATAAGAATAAACATAGTTATGAATACATGAAATGGGTACATATCAGAAAAATAAAAGAAACAATAGGACAGGGACAATAGGCATGTTGGTATACTTATGCACAACCCTTACAGATCTCTTAGGAAAGGGGTGAGGTCAATAGTAGACAGTCTACGGTTAAAGTTTTTGGGGTTTGGGGAAGAAACCACAGAGTCAGATAAAGTATTCCAGACATTGACCACTCTGTTGCTGAAGTCGTATTTCCTTCAATCAAGTTTGGTGCAGTTTACCTTGAGTTTGTATCTATTGTGTGCTCTTGTATTGTTATGGTTGAAGCTGAAGTATTCATTGACAGGTAGGACATTGCAATGTATGATTTAATATACTATACTTTGATTGGACTGAAGATGGCATAGTTCTAGTTTTTCTAGGTCTAGAATTTCAAGTCTGGTGGCATAAGCTATTCTGAAACAAGTAGAGGAGTGGATAACTCTTCTTGTGAAATATTTCTGGACATTCTGGACAAATCGCTGTCCAATCTCTTCTTAAAAATCTCTAGTGAAGGATCACACACAATTTCTGAAGACAAACTGTTCCATTGATTAATTGTTCTTGCTGTAGGAAATTTCTCCTTAGTTCTAGGTTGGTTCTCTCCTTTATAGGTTTCCATCTGTAACTTGTTGTCCTGCCTTTGGATGTTTTGGAGAATAGGTTGACTCTCTGCAACAGCCCTTCAAATATAAAATACTGCTATCATGTTACTCCTTGTCCTTCTCTTTGTTAGACAAGTCATACCCAGTTCTTGCAATCATTCATTGTACACTTTAGCCTCCAGTCCCCTAATCATCATTGCTGCTCTTCTTTCCAGAGTCTCAACAGCTTTTCATGGTATATCGTGGTGACCAACTCACTCTTGTTGAAGAGGTAGCATTAGATTTGTTGTTTTGTTTTGTTTTACCTCTGATTTACAGAACTTATGTCTTTGAGGCCAACTTTGTGCCTGTAACATTAGTTCAAGGTCTACAGATGAAATAGGATGCACCCTGTGCTGTATAAAAAACAAGTACAATATTATATGTAGCTCAGGCTTTCACAAAGCCGGGTTGCAAAGACTTTCTCAGATAGTAATGAGTGTACCCTTCCTCAACCTTTAGACTGAAATAGCAGAGAGTATTTGCGGTATCTGTAGCAGTCATAGAATGCAGCAATGACATTCTATATCCTTTGTTTTGAGTTTTTAGAAATGACAGCTAGACAACTATTCAGGGAGTGCAGTTCCACTTGTGTCTGTTTGTTTGAATCCCAGGGAATGCTATCAACTCATTTGCAGACTATGAAATAATAATGGCATTTTATTTTATGACCTTAAACAATCAAAGGAAAAGATACTTCTGATTAGTACAATCTTCTATTTGTTTCTGCCCTTATGGATTAGACTGAACCAAGCATGAATGTTGCTGCGTTTGTTAGAATCCATGGAACTTCTAAAAAGCCACACAAATCTTTGAATTACATAGATTGCTTATGTCCCAGAGAAAAAAGAACACATTCCACTAAGGCCATAAAATGTTTCACCAACTAATCATGAAATAGTTGCTCATTATTAGATGCTTTTGGAGAGTTGACCTTATGCTTTTCTTGATACTGGAGTCTTTTCAATAATTGAAGATTCTGTTTACTATACTGGGTCAAAGCCAGCATTTTTTTGGGTAGTGGAATGGGGAACTTCCATGGATTGCTTGAGCTGTCAGAATGGCAACCCAGTTAAACCAAAGTGATTTGATTTACATTTATAAAACCCTTACTAGAATTAATGGAATGTAGTGAGGTGGTGAATACCCAGGATGAAAGGACATAATAGCAAGAGCACTTAGACTTGTATACTGCTTTATAGTGCTTTCAAGCCCTCTCAAAGCAGTTTACAGAGTCAGCATATTTCCCCCAATAATTTGGGTCCTCATTTTACCCACCTCAGAAAGATGGAAGGCTGAGTCAACCTTGAGCCTGGTGGGATTCGATCTGCCAAATTGCAGTAGGAGTAGCTTGCAGTACTGCACTCTAACCAGTTCACCACCAAGGCTCATGGGACAATTCACCAGAGTCAACTTGAATTCATCACTGAATTATCCCATTGCAGTACAGGAAATAACAAGTCTAAGGATAGTACCCAAACCTGAAATGTTTTAATTACAAAAGAGAATGAATGTCTAATGATATATATCTTAACTTAAACCCATGTCACACTGCACCAACGGATGGAAAGAGGATGTAAAATGGAGAGAAACACTTGCCATCAATTGGTTAACGCAATTCATCCGTACTCACTGCCTCCGTTTTTCATCCTCTCTATCCATCCAGCATCCGTTGACTGAGGTTCCATCCACTCAAAAAGTTTTGAGCTGCTCAAAACTTTTTGAGCGGAAAATGTATCCAATGCGTCTGTTTTGCATCCGCAATGCATACAGGGAATATCCGTTCTACATCCGTCATCATCCGTTACGCGTCCACTATATCCGTTAGGCATCCACTGTGCATCCGCGCAACTCAAATCCACTCCAGCAGAAAATGGACACAGGGAAGAAGTGAAACGGACGCGGAATGGACGCACAGTGTTAGTAGCACGGATGGAGAAATGATGAAAGCGGATGCAGCTCGCAAAGAAAGCATTTAAAATGGAAAAAATGTTTGCAGAGGGGACCTATCTCGGATATTAAAGATATCTAGAGGATGCCTAGAGGATGCAAAAGGACACCTAGTGGAAAACCTATATTGCCTATAAAAAGGGGGAGCAACTCACCTGGATCTCACTTTCAGACCAGCAGCCCTGCTGTGCAGACCTCTGCAGCCTTCATCTGCCTCTTGCTCTTCCACAGCATCCATTGATGTCCACCATGGATCGTAACACACTCCTTTTGGTAGCCACCATTGTTCTGCAACAGTGCGAAGCCATCTACAGGCTCTTTCAACTGTTCTACGGGAAGAAAAGGAGGAGGTCAAGAAGTGCCTGGGTCCGAAGATGGATCAGGAGAAGAGCAGAGTACGGACTGTACAACAAGCTGATGGTGGAGCTGAGGAACGAAGACCCTGATGCATTCCAGGACTTCATGAGGAAGCCTCCAGCCATGTTTGATGAAGTTGTGGAGTGGCTGAGACCCAGGTTTAACAAGGTAAACACCAACTTCCGGCCCAGCCTGGACCCTAGGCTCAAGGTGGCACTGACTCTGCAACACCTGGCCTCAGGGACCACCTACAGGAGCATGCAGTACGGCTGGAGGGTGCCACACAACACCATCAGCATTGTGGTCAGAGAAGTGTTGCAGGCCATCATCGAAGAATACCTGGAGAAGCTCCTCCAGTGCCCCTCCACTGAAGAAGGCTGGAAGAAAGTTGCAGAGCAGTGGTATCAGAAGTGGAACTTCTCCCACACCATTGGAGCCATAGATGGCAAGCACGTGGCCTGCAAAGCTCCAGCCAAGTTGGGGTCCACTTATTTCAACTACAAGGGCTTCTTTAGCATCATCTTCTTCACCATGGTCGATGCTGGCTACAAGTTCATGTACATCAATGCTTCAGGCAAGGGCTCATCTTCAGAAGCCCAGGTATACAACACCAGTGACCTCAAGGAGGGGCTGGAATGCAACCTCATCATGGGCTTCCCAGATCCAGAACCCCTGCCCAATGACACGCAAGATGTGCCCTACTTCATCGTGGCAGATGACACCTTCTCCCTCAGAACCTATCTCATGAAGCCCTACACTTCCAGACTCCTCACCCATGAAGAGAGGATCTTCAACTACAGGGTGTCCAGGGCAAGGCGGGTGGTGGAGAACGCCTTTGGCATCCTGGCCAACATGTTCCAGGTACTTCTCACCGCCATGCAGCATCGCCTAAAAACTGTGAGGAGGGTCGTGGAAGCTTGCTGCATCCTGCACAATCTCATGCGCACCCGCTACCCAGTGTTGCAGAACAGGCTTGTGGACCTCCAACAAGGCAATGGGGACATGCAGCCTGGGGAATGGAGGCAAGGGCGAAACCTGATAGACACTAAGGATGTGCAAGGCCACAACAGAACTTCACGTGAAGGGAAGAAGCAGCGCAACCTCCTGAGACACTGGTGCAACTCCCCAGCTGGAGCAGTGGAGTGGCAAGACAGGATGATAGATGATTAATGGATGCTTCCTTCAGCCTGTCTCATCACACTGATGAGATTGGGCCATGTATGTTGGGTGGGCCTACAATGAACAGGGCATTTAATACAGAGTTGTGTTTATGTTGACATGTGTGGATGAATGATTACATTATTATTGATAATAAAGGGCCATAGGTGTGGCACCTGGGAGGGTGGACCATACAGTCCCATACAGTGCTTGCACTGGAGGTTTATCTATCCCACAGCTATTACCCATTCCAAAGGTATCCCTGCCCATCCCACTGCTATCCTTACCCATCCCACAAGCATGCAAAGGCTTAAACCATTTCTAAAAGTTTCCACCAAGACTTTATTGACAAAAATAAATGAAGCAAGTGTGTGAAGCAAAGATAATCTTTTTTAATAACAAGCTGTAAAAGAAAAATGACCCAAGTCAAGTGTTCAAAGCAAAAATAAAATCAACAGGTAGCCACCCAGTCACTGGCACTCTTCTCAGTCAGTCTGAGGCATTCCCATCATCTCAGTGGTGAAGGGTCCAGGTGCTGTGGAGGTGGCTGGTGCTGGAGTGCTGGTCTGAGGTGCCACTGGGGTGCCTGGCCCTGAGAGGACAACAGGGGACAGTGTGTTGAGGAAGCTCTCAGACAGCTGGCTCAGCCCCGTGATGTTGAGAGCCCCTTCCTCCATGACATGGGGTGTCAGCCCCAATACCAATGACAGATGTTCTGAGGCCGGGCTTGGTTGTGGGGTGGAGGAAGGAGCAGTGTAGTGGGGCTGTCTGGTCTGCATCTGGGTGAGGACTGGCATCGGTGGCATCGGTGGTGTGGGTGGCATCTGTGGCATTGGTGGCATCAGTGGTGTGGGTGGCATCAGTGGCATCAGTGGCACCGGTGGCGTCCGATGTACCTGTGCCTGGACTGGGAAGGGCTGCCTGTGTTTCTGGACCTCCTGGTAGCCATAGCCTTGGTAGGGGAGGGCCTGTGGAAAGCCTTGGAAGGGCAGTGACATCACCTGGGGTGGAGGAGCAGGCCTGGACTGGGTGGGAGCAGGTTCAGCTTGGTCTGGAGGGTTGTGAAGAAGATCGGTGATCCTGTCCTTCACCACCTGGTACTGGGGTTCTGACATGTTCATGAGGGTCTGGTTGACATAGGTGAGGAAGGGCTTGCGGTTGGAGGATGGGGCATTGGTGTGTACCAGCTGAGAGAGGAGATCTACGCTGCTCCTGTTGTTTTCCCTGATCTTCAGCAGGACAGTGTGGCTCTGCCCCTCTGGTATGCCTCTCTGCCTTTCGATGGCGGTGGAGCTGGGGGTGGATGCAGGTTGGCCTGTCGTGGAAGTGCCCTCTCCTTGCTCCCACTGCGTCAGGGGGTCCTCCACATGCTCGGCCATGGGTAGTACAGCTGTCGGGGGGTCTCCATCGTGGCATGCTCCGCAGATACCTGCCTGGACACAGGAGCTGACTCTCTGCCGGAAGAGGACTGTCTCTCAGCAGGCTGCCTGAGAGAGAAGGTTTTGAGAGGGGCTGCTCCTCGGTGGCGGATCTCACCCTCCAAGAAGCTGCACTTGGCCATCACATAGGTCTCTCTGTCTGTCAGCTTGACCATGGCTTGGCCAGATTTCTTGAGCTGCAGCTTCCCGTACCAGGTGTGCATGTGCTTCCACCAGCCGAGGAGCACCTCCGAAGTGTAGCCGAGGCTCTCCGCCTTCTCTCTCCAAGCAGCCTGCTTTCTCTTGGTGTCTCGATACAGCCTGTGTCCCTTCCGCCAAAGATATTCATTCTCCCTCAGCCACTCCAGCACCTCCTCCTCATGTTCCTCTTCTATGGTGTATTGCCTCCTCTCCCATTCACACGTCTGCCTCTTCCTCCTTTTGGCAGGGTCATATGGGCCCTCATCAGAAGGGCTTCGAGGTTGTAGGGGCTACTCCTCCACACCACCACCACCAGCAGCAGCAGCAACAACAGTAGCAGCAAAAGCAGGACCAGCAGGACCAGCAGCAGCAGCAGCACCAGCAGGACCAGGAGCACCAGCAGCACCAGCAGGAACAGGAGTAGGAGCAGGACCAGGAGCACGAACAGGACCCGGACACCAGCAGGACCAGCAGGACCAGGAGCAGTGCCAGCAGAGTAAGCACCAGCAGAAGCACCACCACCAGAAGCAGCATCAGCAGAAGCACCACCACCAGAAGCAGCATCAGCACAGTAAGCACCAGCAGAAGCACCCCCTCCAGAAGCAGCATCAGCAGAAGCACCAGCACCAGCAGTCAGCCCAGGCAGCAGAAGCCCCAGCAGAAGCAGAGTCAGGGCCAGGGGGTGGGAGGGTGGCCCTGTCCCTCTTGCCAGGGCTGGCAGCAGATGGCAGAGGCTTCCTTTTCTTCCCCATGGTTGTTGGGTTGCTGGCTGGCTGGCTGGCTGGCAAGCTGTGTCTTTCCTCTGAATGGTGACCTGCTTGTGAGCTGCTTCCCTTTATATCCGCGGGGCTGATGCAATGCATCCTCCCTGCATGCGCAATGAACGCTTTGCATCCGCTAGGCATCTGCTAGGCATCTGCTAGGCTTCCGCTAGGCTTCCGCTCTGCATCCACTTCATCCGCTCTGCATCTGCTCTGCATCCGCTCTTTCCATTCCGCGTCCGCTTTGCTGTGCTCCCCCGGAAGCCTTGCAGATGTTCCATCCGCTCCCATCCACTTCCATCTGCTAGGCTTCCGTGGAGCATCTGCTTTCCATCTGCCCTACGTCCTCCCCCCGTCTGTTCCTTTCCGTGTTGTCCGCTCTGCTTATGCAAATTCGGGGCACTTTTGAGAGCGGATAAAAATGGATGGAACATTTTGCTCGTCCGCTGTGTCCTTTTTACAAACGTTTTGCATCCGTCAGCCAGTATGACAGGGCCTTTTCCGTCTCTGTCCTACGGTTTCTTTTATTTATTTTTTAATTTTTTCTTATATGCATCCATTTATTCATAACTATGTTTTTACTTATACCTATTATCTTGTAAGCAATTGACAAATAAAAATAAATAAATAAATAAGTAAATAAATAAAATAAATAACAGCAGCTCGGATACAAATGCTCAAACTTGGGAATTAGATAGTACAACCACAGATGAAATGATTATAAAACAAGTAATGGGTTGCGCAGAAATGAACAAATTCACAATGGTATTGCAAGAGAGGGAAGATAAAGAATTCTATATGGCCTGGGAAAAGTGGTATGTCTGGTTAGAAAATAGAAAGAAAATATAATGCAAACATAGAAGCTTTAAAGCGCAATTGCAAATAATGTACGCATATGTATGTATAGGAGAATGATATAACTGATGTCAGAAATAACTGCAAAAATGTATATAGAATTTTTTTTTTGAGAGGTGAAAATTTAATAAACTTTATTTTAAAAAAGGTAGTGTGAAATGATTGTTACCCACCAATAAAATTCAATGATTAGAATATCCAATCAAAAGAAAGTATACCTATATGAAACCCCAAAATGGAAGTTTGGATTTCAATTAGTGGGATCTATTGTCCAATAAGGTTTTAAAATGAGCCATTGAGCAGCAGATCTAACAGCTGTAGAACTTAACCTCCAGTCCTTGAAGACTTGGCTCTCAATAGAAGAGGAACAAAAATCTTCTGTCTTTCACACAAAAAAGGAGACTTTGGGGTTCAGTATGCAAATGTTTTGACCCTGTAGTTCCTGTGCATTCTTCAAACAGACACCTATTTCAAAAGTGACAGCCACAATAATGTGACAAATGAGCCAAGCATCTGCACACGTGTGACACTCCTTTGCTGAGAATTTTGGCATGATTGAATTAAAATGACCTTTTTTTTTTCCCCCTGACAAGGATAATCAAATCATCTGGATGACAAGGTGTAAGGGATTGTGGGAGGCAGGCAAGCTGGGTGAAGCTGTAGGAATATCTAGATGCTCTGTTCTAATTTAGCAGTCATCTAAACTAGCCTCATCTTAATCATCCCATCCAGAATGGTGCTGAAGCTCTTGTTTCAGCAGTGCTTGACCGAAAGAACACAGAAATATATTTTATGAGTCTCAACAGGCAGCCAAAAAGAGAAGGCGGGAGGCAAAAGAGAACATCTCATCATCTTTCAGCATGATTGGTTTGTAGGTAAAATTGTATAAACCTTTAATGAATATTGATATCAGAATTAAAGATGCTTACTGTGCTTACTGTTTACTGGCCATAAAGTTTGGCTTTGCTTTCTAATTGATTTCCCCCACACACACACACATACACCGTCCTTTCTTAAAAAGAGGAAGATGGATTGCAAACCTCTTCTTTTTTTATTGATGAGAGAATTATGCAAGAGACCAATAATCAAATCTTTCCAACTGTCTTTTTGGGTATCAGGTGCTAGTGTGAAATGAATTGTTTCCTGAGCCCTGTCACCGAGCTATGTGATGAGCAATTGGCAAGGGACTTATGTATTTTTAATTGCATCCATCGGGCTTTAAGAAATCACAATAGGTGGCTTTTTCCCCCCCAATCTGCAACGATGGTTTCCTAGCAAAATATATTTCAGCAACAGCATCACAGAAGTTACTGGATTCATCATCAACCCAGAATTCTGTTCTAAACCACACATTTTATTTTCTTTAACAGAAAATGGTATTTTGTAACACACAAATAATATAGTTGGGCAAACAATCTAGATATATGTGTGGCCCCTGTCCGTGCTCCATTTTTTGCCTTTTTGCCTTTTGCCTTTGAGGGAAGCCTTCTGGCAGCAAAATTGCCCCCCAGGAGTCTTCCCTAAGGCCCAGGAGGTCCAAAAACAGACCGGGGGGGGGGGTTGTCTGCAAAAAAAAAAAAAAAGCC
The DNA here is from genome assembly GCA_015471245.1 of Laticauda colubrina. Classification (NCBI taxonomy): domain Eukaryota; kingdom Metazoa; phylum Chordata; class Lepidosauria; order Squamata; family Elapidae; genus Laticauda; species Laticauda colubrina. The sequence continues at coordinate 12,712,220 of BLBF01000073.1, read as the reverse complement.
ACGGCCACCCGTCACATTGCCATGTTCACCTAGCCACGTCCACCTAGCCATGCCCACAGAACTGGCTGAAATTTAAATTCCACCCCTGGAGCCACTTCATTGCTCTTCGTTGCACCATCCACCAAGTTTCAACCAAGCTTAGCACATAGACAACCTACAAAGCTAGCTGTGACCTCTGACAGTAACAAATCAGGATACTCTTCCTGTGCCCCTGGAAGTTCAAAGCCAGAGAGGGTATAAAACCCAGGGACTGTTAGCATCTTTGCCCCTTTTCTTCTCCCAAGAGCTCCAAGGCATTTGATCCTGTTCATCAATAAACCTTCTTTCCAAACAACTTCCATAATTCCAGTGTCTTTTTCCCCATATGGAATTAAAACCAGAAGGATATTTCTTTCAACAGTAGTTCTTAGGAACCATACATAATCCCAATCCTAACCCTAACATAACTTCTAGATAGCTGTGTGTGAAGGAATCCTGACGTCACCTTGAATTTTAAGATAACAAAATTTTATTCTTTGTACTGAAGGATTAAGGATGTATGGAATTTTGGCTGTGGAGAGGGAAACTACCAGGAGTTGTTTTGTTCATTATGTATATATCCCCAAATTTATTTTTTTTCTATCTTTTTACACCTCATTGCTGTTCATGACATAATATAGATTTATTCTGGTTGTTTTATAAAACATAAATAAAAATAAAATAAAACTGGAATGAAATGTTCCCCTTGCTTGGCTATCAGAATATTGTTTTCCTTTGCCTTGTTTAATGTTTCTTTAAAATCCTTTGCTGGAACAAAAACAATTAAGCATATGGAACATAGGAAAGAAGTGCTGTAGGAAATGCTTTCTACAGATATCTGTCTTTTGGTTTCAACTTCACAAAACTTCTCAAAAGGTTTTCATTTGTATGATAAAGATTGCTATAACACCGCAATATGTACCATTAATATTTTCTTCATCTGCTTTTAAAGGCCACGAATAGGCTTCAGAAAGGTACAGGGTGGCTCAGATGCTCAGCTTGTCGATCAGAAAGGTTGGCAGTTCAGCAGTTTGAATCTCTAGCACCACGTAACGAAGTGAGCTCCCATTACTTGTTCCAGCTTCTGCCAATCTAGCAGTTCGAAAGCATGTAAAAATGTAAGTAGAAAAATAGGGACCACTTTGGTGGGAAGGTAACAGTGTTCTGTGTGTGTTTGGTGTTTAGTCATGCCAGCCACATGACCATGGAGACGTCTTTGGACAGCGCTGGCTCTTCGGCTTTGTAACAGAGATGAGCAGTGCCCTCTAGAGCTGGAAACAACTAGCACATATGTGCGAGGGGAATCTTTACCTTTAATAGGCTTCAAGAGTCCTGATGGCTCAGTGATTAAAGATGCTGAGCTTGTTTGCTGGAGAGCTGACAGGCCAGGTTTGAAACAGCTCCATTCAACAGGATGAATTCCAATTATTTACCCCAGCTCCTGCCAATCTAGTGGTTGAAAGCATGCAAGCTTTTCCATTTGTATGATAAACGATGCTGTAACACATCTATAAATGTGAGTAGATAAAAAGGTACCACTTCAGCGGGAAGATAACAATGTTCCATGGCATACAGTATAGCCATGCTAACTGCAGGACCATGGAAATGGTCTTCAGATAGCTCTGGTTCTCTCAGCCAAGAAACTATGATGAACACCATGCCTAGAGTTAAAAGTCTGTAGAGATTCTCAGTCATCCAGGTCATGGTTCTCCCAAAGGTGCTTTTTCAGAAGGCAACTGGACTTTCTTGTTTTTTTTCCCTTTTGAAGACATTTCACTTCTCCTTCAAGAAGCTTCTTCAGCTCTGACAGGACAGTAGGGACTAGAAGGATTTACAGGTGAAACTCGAAAAATTAGAATGTCGTGCAAAAGTGCATTTATTTCAGTAATGCAACTTAAAAGGTGAAACTTAAAAGGTGAAAAATGAGGTAGACTCATTGCCTGTAAAGCAAGATAGTTGATTTTTCAATCGCTTATAAAATAATAGGTATAAGTATATACATAGTTATGAATACATGAAGTGGATACATATAAGAAAAATAAAAGAAACAATAGGACAGGGATGGTAGGCACGTTGGTGTGCTTATGCACACCCCCTACAGACCTCTTAGGGAAGGGGTGAGGTCAGTCTAAAATTAAAGTTTTGGGGGTTTGGGAAAGAAACCACAGAGTCAGGTCGAGTATTCCAGACATTGACCACTCTGTTGCTGAAATTGTATTTCCTGCAATCAAGTTTGTTGCAGTTAACCTTGAGTTTGTGTCTACTGTGTGCTCTTGTGTTGTTATGGTTGAAGCTGAAGAATTCATTGACAGGTAAGTCATTGTAATGCATGATTTTATATACCTTACTTAGATCAGACCGAAGACAGTGTAATTCAAGGTTTTCTAGGTCTAGAATTTCAAGTCTGGTGGCATAAGGTATTCTACAACGAGTAGAGGAGTAGAGAACTCTTCTTGTGAAATATTTCTGGACTTTCTCAACTGTGCTTATACCAGGTATGTAATGTGGGTTCCAGACTGATGAGCTGTATTTGAGTATTGGTCTCGCAAATGTTTTGTGTGCTCTAGTTAGAAGTGTGATATTACCAGAGAAAAAGCAATGTAAGATTAGGTTAACAACTCTTAATGCCTTTTTGGCTATGTACTTACAGTGGGCTCTAGCACTTAGATCATTAGAGATGAGTATTCCAAGGTCCTTTACAGAGCTTGGATCATCAACAAGATCTTGACTATTCAGCTTGTATTTTATTTTCTGGGTTTTTTTTTTTGCCAATATGTAAGACAGAGCATTTATTTGTTGAGATTTGAAGTTGCTATTTGTTTGACCATTCTGATACATAGTCGAGGTCTCTTTGAAGTGTAGCAGTATAGTCTGTGGTGTTGAATAGCTTTACATCATCAGCAAAAAGAAAACAGTTGCTCTTAATATGATCACAGAGGTCATTTATATAGAGTATGAAGAGAGTTGGTCCTAAAATACTGCCTTGGGGGGCACTACTATTGACAGGTACAGAATTTAATATGACACTCCCAATTTTGACCATTTGTTGCCTGTTTGACAGGAATGGTTCTATCCAGTTATGCAGTTGTCCAGAGATACCATAAGATTTTAGTTTTAGGAGTAGTTTGTCGTGTACCACTGAATCAAAGGCTTTACAGAAGTCTACATAGATTGCATCTATTGTTTTGCCCTGATCAAGTTGTGTAGTCCATGTGTTTTTGCAGTGTAAGAGTTGCAGGTTACAGGACAGTTTCCTTCTGAAACCCAAACTGTTTGTTAGAGAGTAGGTCATTTGTCTCTAAGTGGAGGATAATGGATTGGTTAATAATTGATTCCATGACTTTACAGGTGACACAGCATAAAGAGATTGGTCTGTAATTTTCAACTAGGCTGGAGTCTCCCTTTCTGAAGATGGGGATGACCGTGGCTTGTGACCATAGGTTAGGCAAGGAGCTGGTCCTGAAATATTTTTCAAAGATTATGCTTAGATGCATAATCTGTCATAATCTGACAGCATCACTGTCACTGCTATGACAGTGGATAACTTTTTTAAGAAGTAGGAAGACATATTCCGTCTGGTCCAATAGATAGAGGTGGTTTTAGATTGCTTAGTGCTTTTTCAACATTGTCTTCTGTAAAATTGATATGTATTAGATCATTGTAGTTTTCTGTGGTTCAGCTAGGTAATATTGGGCATGATCCATTGCTGTTTACAAGTACTGAGCCAAAGAATGTGTTAAAGATGTTGACTTTAATGGTGTTGTCGTTGCAGTCTTTACCATTAGGTCCTATCAGGGATGGGATGGACTCAAGTTTGTTGTTTATAAAATTTTAGAAAGCGTGGGTGGAATTGGTGCATAGAAGGTTTTCCTCTTGTTTAATGTGATAATTGGTGCATTCAGTCTTTATCTAGTGGCATAAATTTTTGTATCAGCTTTTGAAGTTGGCAACATGGCCAGATTTGTTTTTCTGACAAAGTGATCTCTTTTTGGATTGAAATTTCCTTATTGTTATGGGTAATCTGTTCAAGCCGTGATTTGTCATAATTGTGATGATTATGGCTTACAGCTCATGAAGATTCCAAATCCATAATCTCAGAAAATTAGAATATTATATGCAATCAATAAAACAAGGATTGTACATAGAACAATATCACACCTCTGAAAAGTATAAGCATGCATATGTACTCAGTACTTTGTTTGGCCCCTTTTTGCAGCAATTACTGCCTCAGTGCAGCGTGGCATGGAAGCTATTAGCCTGTGGCACTGCTGAGGTGTTATGGAAGACCAGGATGTTGCAATAGCAGCCTTCAGCTCTTCTGCATTGTTCGGTCTCATGTCTCTCATCTTTCCCTTGGCAATGCCCCATAGATTCTCTATGGAGTTCAGGTCAGGCATGTTTGCTGGCCAATCAAGCACAGTAATCCCATGGTCATTGAACCAGGTTTTGGTGTTTTTGGCAGTGTGGGCAGGTGCCAAGTTTTGCTGGAAAATGAAGTCAGCATCCCCATAAAGCTCATCTGTGGAAGGAAGCATGAAACACTCCAAAATCTCCTGGTAGATGGCTGCATTGACCCTGGACTTAATGAAGCACAGTGGACCAACACCAGCAGATGACATGGCTCCCCAAATCAACACAGACTGTGGAAACTTCACCCTGGACTTCAAGCATCTTGCAGTGTGTACCTCTCCATTCTTCCTCCAGACTCTGGGTCCTTGGTTTCCAAATGAGATGCAAAAGTTGCTCTCATCAGAAAAGAGGACAGGTCTGGTTTTTATTTAGCCCAGGTAAGATGCTTCTGATGTTGCTTGTTGTTCAGGAGTGGCTTGACAAGAGGAATACGACATTTGAAGCCCATGTCCAGGATCCATTTGTGTGTGGTGGCTCTTGATACACTGACTCCAGCCTCAGTCCACTCCTTGTGAAAGTCCCCAACACTTTTGAATGGCCTTTTCTTAACAATCCTCTCCAGGCTGTGGTCATCCTTGCTGCTTGTGCACCTTTTTCTTCCACACTTTCCCCTTCCACATAACTTTCTATTAATGTGCTTTGATACAGCACTTTGGGAACATCCAACTTCATTTGCAATTACCTTTTGAGGCTTTCCCTCCTTATGGAACGTGTCACCCTTATGAGGGTGTCAATAATAATTTTCTGCACAACTGTCAGGTCAGCAGTCTTTCCCATGATTGTGATTCCTACTGAACCAGACTAAGGGACCATTTAAAGGCTCAGGAACCCTTTGCAGGTGTTATGGCTTAATTAGCTGATTAGAGTGGGATACTTTGAGCCTGGAATATTGAACCTTTTCACAATATTTTAATTTTCTGAGATTGTGGATTTGGGGTTTTCATGAGTGTAAGACATAATCATCTCAATGATGACACATCACGGCTTGAACTATCTTGCTTTGCATGTAATGAGTCTATCTCATATATTAGTTTCATCTTTTAAGTTGCATGAATGAAATAAATGAACTTTTGCACGGTAGTCTAATTTTTTTGAATTTCACCTGTGTATTCCTTGCAGACAGCTAGTAATGGAGCACTTCTCAGGTGACCCTGAAGACTCAGATAAACCTCCAAGTGCTTCCGCAACCTGCTAAAAAAGGAGTCCCCAAACTTGGCAACTTTAAGATTTCAACTCCAAAAATTTCTCAGCCAGCTATGCTGTCTGAGGAATTCTCGGAGTTGAAATCCAGAAGTCTTAAAGTTGCCAAGTTTGGAGATCTCTGCTCTAAAAGGATGAAGATGACCAGCTGTCTGCAAGGAACATAAATCCTTCTATTCCCCACCATCCAATCAGAACTGAAGAAGCTTCTTGGGCCTTCCGGTTTGCAAGGCTTCAGTGGCGGCAGGAATCTGCGATCGTGTGTGGTTCCTGCTGCACTTGCCACTGGAGTGCCCCCGATCCAGCTGGATTTGGGGGCTATAGTTACCCCCCTCTTTAGCTGGCTTAACTCCCTTTTCCGAAAGTGGTGGAGCGGCGGTCAATAATGGCTGCCACAAAGAAGCTTTCATCCGGATAAGAATGTGCAGGAGGAAGCTGAGAAAGTAAAAGTTTTTGGCTAACCAGATGACAAGTAATATTTAAATACCCTGGAATTTAAGTTTTATTAAAGATACATCGCTCCCTATGAAGACGGAAGAAGCAGCGAATGAAAGTAAAAAGAGAAAGTTTGTTTCTTTCACTCTCCTTCCTTATGGTGATAGCAAGTGAATGGAGAAATCAGAAAAACCCATTTTGGCATCAGCAGGTAATTAAATTGAAAATTGAAGCCAAGGGGACAATAAAGATTTCTGAGCATTGAAAAATAAAACTTTTTTTTGCTATAAGTGGGAAGGGAAAGGAAAAGAATTAATATTAAGATTTTCTTGGAGGAGGCTGCTTGGAATTTATAAGATTAGAGCGAACTTGTAACAAAATTTCTAAAAGATATATTTCAACTGGAGCTTTATAACTGAACTATAACCCCAGGAAGAGAAAATATAAAAAGAAGAAAGTGCTAAATGAAACAGACTGTGTGTATTTGGATTGCTTGGTGACTTTGGGACTTTTGGAAATTATTATTTGAAAGACTAAAAATATTTGGGTTGTTTAAAAAACTTTTTACAATGGCACTACTTGTTGATGAACTGAAAATTGAATTTAAAAAGCTAAAAGAAGAGGACAAGAAGGGAAGAGCTCTTCTGGATCTGTTTTCCATTTTTTAGAAATGGTGATTTATACCTATCAGAAACTACAAGAACAAGAAGATTGCAATGAAGAAGAAGCCATCTTTAATGAACAAACAACTTTAGCCGGGGAAGAAAAGGGAAAGAGGGGAAAGAGGATGGAGAACTTAAGACTTAAAAAAACAACCAAAAAAGGGAAAAATAAGGTGAAAAATTGATACAATGTCAGAAAGCAACAGAAAAGAGAAATACAGAAAAAGGGGGAGATTAAGAAGGTGGAGATTAAGAGACAAGGGGGTAAAAAGATAGGATTGGAGAAGAAAGGAAAGGAAAAAGGGAAGAGAAGTTACAAAGGTTTAAAACAAGATGTAAAGAAACAAGATCTATTTAGTGATACTGGGTAAAAATATGATTAAAAAAGAAAAGTACACAAGATTGTATTGTTGTATTTATATTTGAAATAATGTTAGAAAATTGGATTTAATAATACAGCTTAATTTGCTATGGATTATTGTTTTAATTATATTATAAACTGATTATTCTTTTCTATTTTATAATATAGTAAGTAACTTCAGAATGCACTAAGTAGAATCAGAATGAAAAGTATATATTATTCTAAGTGTTAAATTTAGGGGAAAGATTTAAAGGTATTATATTTCAATCTGTGATTACAGGAGAAACTTTGTGTTAATGAGAAAAGATAAATAGAAAACTGAAATAGAACAGATAAAAGATATACTAAGAGACAAGGGGGTAAAGGTAGGATTAGAGAAGAAAGGAAGGGAAAAGGGGAAGAGAAGTTACAAAGGTTTAAAATAAGATGTAAAGAAACAAGATTTATTCAGAAATAGTGGGTAAAAATATGATTAAAAAAAGAGATTCTGCAAAAATACATAAGATTATATTGTTGTATTTATACCTGAAATAATGTTATTTTAACATTATTTAATAATAGAAAAAAATAACTGGATTTAATAATAGAGTTTAATTTGCTATGGATTATTGTTTTAATTATATTATAAACGTATTACTTTTTATTTTATAATATAGTATGTAGCTTTAGAACGTATTAAGCAGAATCAAAATGAAAAGTATATAATATTTTAAGTGTTAAATTTAGGGGAAAGATTTAAAGGCGTCATACTTTAATCAGTGATTACAGGAGAAATTTTGTATTAATGAGAAAAGATAATAGAAAATTGAAATAGAACAGACAAAAGAAATATGCATAATGATTTAAATTGAGATGAAATAAATAAAATAGAATTAAGAGAGTGAAAAGAGGGGAAAAGCTATGTAGAAAATGTAGAATGGTAAATAAGATATGAAATTGGATAAAAAGTGAGCATGAATTTTGAATTTATGTCTGTATAAAAAGATGTAATCCGGGACCAAGCCGCTTTCCAAAAATAAGTTTTATGTTTTGATGTTTTGTGTTTTGTTTGTGTATGTTTGTTTATTGAAAACTAATAAAAATTTTCTAAAAAAAAAAGAAGAAGCTTCTTGGATGAGAAGTGAACATCTTCAAAAGAACAAAACAAGAAAGTCCAGTTGCCTGCTGAAAAAGCACCTTTTGGACATGCCTGTACATGACTAACAGGAAAACCTCTAACATTTAATATGGCTTTGATAGTTATGTGTTTCTCTAATTATTTGGATACTAATGGAATAGAATGAAAAATGTTTCATGATGACTGGAGGAAGAAAGAAAGCAATCTAATACTTTGGCTCACACTATCCTCCCAGCTCTCTAATCTGTTTTCTCCCTTTTAGGTAAATAAATGACTATTAATTAAGAGCCTTGAGAAAATGCAGTCTTCCATCTTGTTTATGGAGTTGTAGTTAGGTTAATCCAATTTTCAGTAGCTCATTACTTCAAAGGAAATCCTCTAGTAGACTTATAATCTCTTTATAAAAGAATAAATATCTTTGCCCTTCAAGGCAATAAATTGACATGCTTGGATGTTCCAATGTGGAGCATACATTACACAAGATGTGAAGCTCTTGTCATGTTCAAGGGTTTCCATCTGTCACATGAAATCATTCGTAAAGAAGATGTAGAGCCAGACCAATATTTAACTCTTATTTCTCAAGAGATTACTGTAGAGCAAGGGTCTTCAAACTTGGCAAGTTTAAGGCTTATGAACTTCATCTCCCAGATTTCCTGAACTAACATGACTGGAAGAGGAATTCTGGGTGTTGAAGTCCACAAATCTTAAAGATGTCAACTTTGAAGACCCCTGCTGTAGAGTTATGGGAGCATCTGGGTCTCTATGCACAATGCTTCCAATTCTAAGAGGAAACACCATTTCCTCAAACACTATTTGAGAAGAGAATATCAGGCAGATCTAAAAACTTATCTGAATCAGGATCAGAATTGGGTTGGAAGGGACCTTGGAGGTCTTCTAGTCCATTCCCCTGCTCAAGCAGTAGATCCTATATCATTTCAGACAAGTGACTTTCCAGTTTCTTCTTCCAATGATGAAGTATCCACAACTTCTGTTCCCCTGATTAATTGTTCTCACTGTTAGGAAGTTTCTCCTTAATTCCAGGTTGCTTCTATCCTTGATTAGTTTCCATCCATCGTTTCTTGTCCTGCCCTCTGGTGCTTTGGAAAATAAATTGACCCCTTCTTCTTTGTGTCAGCCTCTCAAATACTGGAATACTGCTATCATGTCCCTCCTAGTCCTTCTAGACTAGCCAAACCCAAATCCTGCAACTCTTCTTCTAGATTTTAGTCTCCAGGCCTTTAATCTGCTCCTGGATAATACAAAATCACAACCCAGGATTCCCTCCCAACTTCATAATGATGTCTTCTAGGTTCCAAATGACTCAAAATCTAAATTCTCAAAAATGCTGTGTCTTTCAAATCAGGGAGTTCCAACGTGAAAAACTGTCAGCTTTTCTTTTAGTTCACACATTTGAAAGTTGCCCTGATTGCGAAACATGCTGCACCCTCTGAAGCAGATGATAACTAACTTTATCTCTTCAAATGTTCAGGTAGTCCTCAACTTACAATGGTTCTATTAGTGCCCATTCAAAGTTATAACAGCGCTGGGGAAAAAAGTGACATGACCACTTTTCAGACTTAGGATTGTTGTAACATCCCCGTGGTCACATGATCAACATTCAGGTGCTTGGCAATTGACTCCTATTTATGACAGTTGCAGTATCCCGGGGTCACAGGGTCAAATTTTGTGACCTTCTGACCATCAAAGTGAATGGGGAAGCCAGATTCACTTAACAACCAATTTACTAACTTAACAGCTGTAGTGATTCAATTAAAGGTGGAAAGAAATGTTGTAAAATGGGGCAAAAATCACTTAACGTCTGTCTCACTCAGCAACAGAAAAAATTGGGCAGAAATATACAGTAAATCAAGGATTACTTGAATAGGAAATGTAGCAGCCACAAAGATCTATATTTAGTGTATTGGTTAAAGAAGTTAACTTCTTACAACAAGGTCACAAAGTATAATAAGATTGGGATTGGGTTAGGGACTTCTGTCCTCACTGTGAGTTGTGTAGGGGGGGATGCACAAAGGGAGGCGGCAGTCAATCTCATTGTACACATGTTGTACTCTGACAATAAAGATAATAATAATAAAATAATAACAATCTTACTCCTTTTACCACCATATTAAATGTAGCTCATTATACTACTTTACCTATTCAAGTAGTCCTTAAAGTTATGAGTTTGGTCATGAGGCTAATCTTTGGGCAGTCATTCTGTCTGAAAATGATGATTCATTTTCACTCTTTCTCATCTCATCTCTTTCTCTCTTCTCTGTTTTCTCCCACCTTCCACAAAAAGAAAAGTCCTAGCAGGAATGTTGAACTAATATGTAAACACTAGTATATAGTGATACAAATTGCGTAGCTCTGGCTAACAGTGTTCAATTTCTCATGGTTTTAAAAGAAGTTTATGAAATTCCTTCATTTGCTACTTTCTTCCTTCATCCATTTGCTAGTTGTTTCTTTAAATAGCAGTACCACTTAGATTTATATGCCACATCAAAGTGCTTTACAGCCTTCTGGAAATGGTTTACAAAGTCAACAGATCACCTGCAACAATCTGGGTTCTCATTTTATTGACATCAAAAAGATGGAAGAGTGAGTCAACCTTGAGCCAGTCAGGATTCAACTTCTGGCAATGGGCAGAATTAGCCTGCAATACTGCATTCTAACCACAGTACTTGCCAAAATTGTTTTGGTGCTTTTTCAAGAGGCAACTGGACTTTCTGATTTTTCTTTGAAGATGTTTGGTTTTTTTCCAAGAAGCTTCAGCTCTGTTTTAGGGTTTCTATTTTTTTTCTTTAAATGATATGTATAATTGACTTTCAATGCACTTCTATTTTTCTTTTCAATATACTTATGTTGCTACTTCTATTTGAATTACACAAAAAAAGGACTTTGGTTAGTTATTGGGGTAAAATCTTGACAGTAAGATCTATTCAATCAAAAAACAGATGGCTTTGGGAAATTGTGGAATCTCCTTTACTTTTACACAGAGAACAGAGATTGGAGAGTCATCTATTTGAATAGATTTGATTCTTGAATTAGGCAGGAGCCAAACTGGATGATCTTAAAGGTTTTTTTCCAAACTCTTATAGTCTAAAATGCTAGGATTCTGAGGTTAACTAGATCAGCAACTGGTGGGCCGTGGCCCACTGGTGGGCCATGAGAAAATTTTGGTGGGCTGCAGAGAAATTTCACTCCCAGAGCACCCCCCAAAGCAATTAAGCCAGGCTGTGCAGAAACACAAGGCTGCTCAGCCCACATGGCCTGCGGGAACCCTCCCCATCCACTCACTCCTTACCTGGCAAACTTGTCTGCTAAATTGCGATTTTTCCTTTTTCCGACCATCATCTGTTCTGCTGTGCCCGGAGATTTAGATTACCTAGGAAGCAGGAAATGTTTGGATTTCTTGCTTTCTAGCTAGTCTTTAGATCCTTGGCTCAGCACAGCTGAACCTCCCTCCCTTAGGACTGAAGGTTTGCTTGCAAGCAAATTCAGTGCAGACTCACAGCAAGCAAATTTGACAGACTGAGCTAGCTGATGGCAGATAGATAGATCACTGAATGATTCTGTGAGCAACTCAATCTGCCTGCCTGCTTTGCCTGATTTTGGGTAAAAGTTGCTCTTTTTTAAAAAAAATAAAAAAATCAATATTTACATGCATGGTGTCTTGTGAGTTAATTTTGTGAGTTTGCTTGCAAGCAAATTTTATGTGATGGACTGAGCTAGCCGATGGAGATAGCTAGATCTCTGAATGAATCTGTGATTCTGTGAGCAACTCAATCTGCCTGCCTTGCCTGCTTTGCCTGATTTTGGGTAAAAGTTGCTCTTTTTTTATTAAAAAATCAATATTTATATAAATATTTATAATATTTACATACAAGCCATGCCCAGCCAATCACATGACCAACAAGCCACACCCTCAAATTAGGTCACACCCACTGAACCAGTTAGTGGTGCCTGGGATCTAAAATTATGAGTTTGGTGGTCCCTGAGGTCCAAAAGGTTGGTGACCCCTGAACTGGATCATATTAAACACATATCCTGCATGAGGGACATATTCATAATCTTGAAAATACTGCATCATCCACAAAGATTCCGAAGCTACCAATGTGGAATGTAGGTATAGATACATAGCCATATATATGTACATAAATGTTTAGTTTAGATTTGTTCATCCTCTCATGGCCAATTTCAGAGTTTGTCTTCTTGTTTACATCCCCTACTATATTTTGATGTGATATGTGTGAAGTGGAAAGCATTATACTCAAGCCCACTCAGGCATCCATCCAAATTAGGTTTCCTCCCCTTTTTATCAAGTTTTCATAATAAAGGTTAAGTTGTAAATAATCATCAAAATTAATCACAAGATCAAATCTTCAGAAGTGATGCTTACTCCTGATACAGAATATATATGTTATGTTTTCCCCAAATGGGGTAGAATGGACCAGGGGAGACATGATAGCAGTCTTCCAACATTTGAGGGGTTGCCACAGAGAGGAAGGGCTCAAGCTGTTTTCTAAAGCACCCAAAGGCCAGACAAGGAATAATGGATAGAGACTGAACAAGGAGAGATTCAACCTGAACATAAGAAAAAAACTTTCTGACAGGGAGAACAATCAACCAATGGAACAGAAGTTGCCTTCGGAAATTGTGGGAGCTTCATCATTTGAGACTTTCAAGAAGAGATTGGACTGGCATCTGTCAGAAATAGTGTAGTGTCTCCCACTTGGGTGAGGGGATTGGACTAGATGACCTACAAGATCCCTTCCAAATCTGATTATCTGTTATCTGTTAGAATCCAAAATCATATTTATATGTTTAGAGACTGGTTATATTTATTGAATGTAGCTCTCCGAAAGGGAGGACATTTCTTCATGTTTTTTTGCCTTTCACTGGATCAGAAAAGCAAAGGCTGAGTAAACTATACTAGGTTTTCAAGAAGTTCAAGGACTTGTCTATTCCATCAGTTCAGTCTAGAAATGCTGGGTAAATCAAAATGCCCTCTTGAAGGCAAGTCATATCCCACTTCAGTTTCTGAAGAAACAAGTGTATAGCAATAAATACACTGCTTCTTCTGTTTTTATCAAACTAAACCCAAGAATGATGCAGAGAAATTCAACCATATACCATGGATGATTCTAGGAAGTGGCTAATCTTACTCCCTTCATCTATCTTCTATCTGCTCTGGCAGGACTTCTTTTATCCACCCGCTCCCCCTTTCTGAGATGTTTTCCCTCCTTCCTGAAAAACTGCCACTTCACTGCAGTCTATCCCATGAGTTCCCCTCTATGGGCACCATTTCTTACAATTTTAGAGCTAAGGGTCCATTTTTTAATCAAAATCAAAATCATGTGAAATATTAGTATCACTTTATAAATCCTTAGTAAGGCCATACCTGGAATACTGCATCCAGTTTTGGTCACCACATTACAAAAAAGATGTTGAGATTTTGGAAAAAGTGCAAAGAAGAGCAACTAAGATAATTAAAGAGACTAAGACATATCAAAAACAGTTGCAGGATTTTGGTTTGGCCAATCAAGAGAAAAGATGGACTAGGGAGGATGTGATGTTCGAGTATTTGAGGGGCTGCCACAAAGAAGAGGAGGTCAACTTATTTTCCAAAGCACTAGAGGACAAGAAACAATAGATGGAAACTAATAAAGGAGAGAAGCAACCTAGAACTAAGAAGAAACTTCCTAAAAGTGACTACAATTAAATAGTTGAACAGTTTGCTTTCAGAAATTGTGGATGCTTCATCACTGGAAGCTTTTAAGAAGAGACTGGACAGTCACTTATCTGAGATGGTATCAAGTCTCCTGCTTGAGCAGGGAGTTGGACTAGAAGACCTCCAAGGTCCCTTCCAGCTCTTTTCTAATTGATTGATTTCACAGTTGATAAATATCACCAGAAGTATAAGATTTACAATGATTCCTGACCATCTGTTCATAAATTGTGCCTGTTGCTGTCAATTTACATCTATTGTCCATGTGGAATGATGCAAGGTTAAGTTTGAGCCCCCAAATATTTCTTTAAAACAATCTTTTTCTGCTCACAAGAACAATGTACCATTCTGACATTCTTTATGGAGTACAACATTGCTACCAGATAATGAATTGTAAAATAGCAGATAAATTAATCTGTGTGGATTGAAAAAGAACCAATCATACAAAATATGCCAGCATTGAGAAGTGATCACCAAAGGAAACCTTAAGGACTTATTTGTCTGACCTTGGATACAATTGCAATTCACAGTCCAGAGAACTGTGTTAAATGTGCCAGATGATGTGACTATACCCAGTGAAACAGGTGTTTGTTTCTTTTCAGCAGTAGATGTGGAATTATTGCTCTTTTTTCCAAGAGACTTTGTGGTCATGCTGTCAAAAAAAAAAAAAAAAGGCTCAGGTGAAGCTTCACACAATAAGTAACTGATTGGCTAGTTATCTTGCATATGCCCAAATCACAAAGTGGTTGTTGTGATTCTCCAACAGCTTGTGCAGATGGCAACATAATTGGAAAGTGGGGAAGAATTGGGACCAGTCCGGCAGTCCAGGGAAGACTTGGACAAGGCTCCTACATCTGAAACAGAGATGAGGCCAAGACCATCTAGGAGTTATGTGCTGACTGCAGAGCCTCCAGAATCTGGTAGCAGTGAGGCAGAGGACCCAGGGGAGCCTGATCCCAGTATGCGTGTGTCCAGACCTGCCAAAAGACAAGAATAACTGAGACAAAAGGGGCAACTCGGGAATAAGGCTTGGAGGTGATTGCCCTCACATACAGTATAAAGAAAGTGCAAAGGTAGAGAAACTTTTGCAGGAAGCAAAGTTGTTCATTCTGTTTGGATTAAACCTTGAATCTCTGTGTGAATTTTGTGCTTAGTTTGGATTTTTACAGTTAATTTGACACTTTAGCTGTTGGCAGCAATTCAAAGGAGATAAAGGTGGGTGCTTATCTCGAGAGATTGTTTGGGACTCATACAGGCTGGGAATGAACATAATTCCCAACAATGAAATAAAAGAAGAGTTCTTTTAACTGAGTGTGTGCTTAATTATGGTCTCAGGAAGCCTTGGCCAGAACATTGGTTGCCTGGGCTCAAATTATAACACGTGTAGGTTGTATATATAATTAAAAGGTCCTTCATGTACATAATGATCCAGGTTAAAGAAGAAATATTCCATTCATCTTCCACTGTATTTGTTACTTGATTTCTGCCTGACTTTCATTTGTGTGTGTGGCATTGATGACTTAAGGCAGCTCATGACACAAACAATAAAACAACCAAAAATCCCAATTTTCTTCTTCTTCTGTCATATTTGTCATCGGACATTGGTGATCATGTTCACGATCCTATTTTTATCAACATCTGCACAAAAAAGTGCTGCTAGGTTTTGTCTAAACCAGTGCCTTAGATTTTGAAGCCATGATGTTTTTCCTTTGCCTGGACCTCATTTGCCTTCAGTCTTTCCCTGGAGGATTAAATGAAGTATGCCATAGTTTTCTGGGTGTCTCATCACAGGTCCGAAATATTCTATCTTTCACTTTTTTATGGTTTTGAACATTTCCTTTATCACCTTCTCATTTCTGATTTTGTCAACCCAGCTTATAGGTAACAGTCACCTGTAAATCAACATTTCAAATGCTTGTAGTATCTTCAAGTAGCTTTCTGTCAGAACCAACTCTCTACTCTGTTGAGCAGGATTGAAATCTCCCAATAGAAAACATCCACTATCCTCTATCTGACAGCCAACTCAGGGTAGAACCAATATTAAAACCCAAGCAACCCCAATGGTTCTTGTTTTATTGTTTCATCTCTTGGTTGTTTTATTGTTCTCCCCCTTCCAACAGTAGACAAAATTAATTTCCTAAGAGGTCTGTAGGGATTGTGCATAAGCACACCAACGTGCCTACCGTCCCTGTCCTATTGTTTATTTTATTTTATTTTATTTAAATTTTTCTTTTATCTATCCATGTATTCATAACTATGTTTTTACTTATACCTATTATCTTGTAAGCAATTGACAAAAATAAATAAATAAAATAAAAATAAATAAAATTATTATTTAATCCATTGTGCCCAGAGACTCCACTAAAGAGGACTATCTTAATGGCCTTTGTCAATAGGGATGGATGGAGTCATCACATTCTCATATTGCAAAGATCTTTTCAGGGATTAGGGCAATCAAGCAAACTATCTCTGTGGGCTGTTATCTCTGTAGGATTTTCACGCATGAATTTTCTTTTAAAAAGTCTTCCAGCTCCTAGGCTGTGCCTTGAAACTGCAACTCATATACATTGGAGACCAAGGGAAATCATTGCAATGCAATGCTCTGGAGTTCAGTTCAGATTTTCACAGCACATTTTCCCCCTCTTGGTAAGCTTGGGGAGGGGGATATCTCTCGACTGCTGGTTAAGCTCTTTTCTATTTTACCACTTCTACAAAATTTCCAGTGTGCTGCCTTCTTTGGAGTGTTGAAGTGTGACTGATAGTGTGATAAAAATATTCACCCAGACAGATTTGTAAGAATTATTCTGCAATAGTTTGAAATAAATCACACCGAGGATATGTATCTTAACTCTGAGTGCTTGATCACTTTTCAATGTGTAGCTGCACTTTTCAGCAACTTTTGATTTTTCATTAATATATTCAAATTCTGGAGCTCCCCTCCATACTTCCTTTGCTTGGCATCTCTGCAATTTATTTAACGTTAGATCATAAATTTGAACAAATTAGATTCTATTCTCATTAAATATGAACCCTATATTTCTAAATGAACTCCACATTCCTGACATCAAATGGAGCATAAACTACAAAATCAACAAGATGAGTTGTTGATGAAACTCTTTGGGCATGATGAATGTTTTAAGGATTTTATTAAAAATGAATTAAATGGTTTTCACATAAGTTAAGAGGGAAAAAAAAGTATGATTCTGGCAATTATTAACCAAAGCAGTAGCCCTTTAAAAAAAAATAACTAAGGAGGAATGAGGAGCTGTAGACTTTAGTATTCCCCCAAATTTCTACTTGGTACATGAACAAGGGACAAAATTTTGTAGAAATTCAGTTGCGCCTCTTCTGTTGATAACAATGTCTAATAAAACAAGCCAGTAATAATTGGGCCATAGATTTACGAAACTAAAAGTGATGGAAAGAAGACTTGTTGGCAATAATACATCATCTGGGTTTCATTTCACTTCAAGATGTCTCAGGAACCATTAGAGTTGTTACAAAGTAGACCTGATGAAGTCCTTGACTACATCTTTAAAAGGGGATTAAGAATCAAATCTTCAAAAAATGTAATTAGATCAAACTTCTGCTGAACTGATTATTTCTTCCCTCACTCCTTGGATCCAGCAAAGTTGATGAAGAATGTCATTATTGATGATGACTTCAAAACTCTGTGATTTCACCAAATTTGGGATGGAGAGGTGAGCCTGTTCTAGAATAGCAGTAGCAATATAGCACTTAGACTTATATACCATTTTACAGTGCTTTACAGCCCTCTCTAAGCAGTTTACAAAGCAGCATATTGCCCTCAACTATTTTGGTCCTCATTTATTTAGGATGGAAGGCTGAGTCAGCCTTGAGCCTGGTGAGATCTGAACTGTCAAATTGTAGGCAGCCAGCAGGCAGCAGAAGTAGCCTGAAGTACTGCACTCTAACCATTGCACCACTGTGGCTCATGGTACCCATGTTACAGTAAAAACAAAACAAAACAAAAATTCTTCCGAGACAGATGACTTCTACCATCAATTAAAATGATCAGCATCCACTTCAGCTGCCCACTCTCCCCCCCCCCCCAGTTTTATAGTTCTCTTTTTACTCCAGTTTGTTGTACTTACTGAATAGCTGGTAAAAATATTTTGCTGTTTTTATGGGCGGGGGGGGGGGGAGATGTAAATAAATAGATTAACAAAAATGATAAAAGGAATGCCGACAGCACTGCACAGGTTTTACATGCCTTGTGAGATAGATGGTAAAGCAATCTCCAGGTGATTTATAAAAATATACAATTGAGGGCAACAAATTAGAAATAGACTTTTTCTTGTTCTCTCTGTCTGTAGGAGAGTGATAGTTGGGGTAGAGTCTGAGGATTTTCTTTGAAATGATCCAACTATTTTCAGACTTATATTTCCATTTTCATGGGTTGCCTACCTCAAAATGGTATGGCTCTATGAATGTGTTTATAGATAAGAGATGTGGTGTCAAAAGAAGAGGTCAATTATGTTTTCAGAGATGATTATAGGTTATTCAAGTTTTTCAATTTGTATTGTACTGTAATTGTAATCTTTAATAAAAATACATTAAAAAGAGAAAATAAAGCAGCAGAAAGTAAATCACGTGTTGTTACTCCATTCTACCACAAATTACAGTAAACTTCAAAGTTTTAAGCCTACTACCTCTTACTCTATATTTTATTGATGGTAGTTGTTCATTCTTTTTTTGAAACTGAGAGTTGATTGATTATGGTTTAACTATTGATGGTATCAAATTCTATTCAACAACTTCTGCAATAGGAAGTCCATCCATATCTAGTATTGCTTTGAAGGCCAGCCACATCTGGAAAACAGTGTTCACCAAAGAATAATATAGATGTCCCCACTAATTAGAGTAGTCAGTAAGAATAATATAGATGTCCCCACTAATTAGACTAGTCACTCATTATTGTCCTAACTCAGGATTGTAGATACATCATTTAGCTCTGAAACGTGTTTTCCATCCAGCACTGAATGGGAGTAGGCTGAGCTGAATGTTCTGATTATTTTTACTAGAACCTTTTTGAAGATTAAAAAAAAGAGCAATGCCTGGGATTTTTACACTTTGCACATTGCAGGTTAGAGTTTGAAAATCAAGGAAAAAAGCAGGATGAGTTCAAAAGAAATGCTAGTGATGGAGACTAAGGATGAAAAAAAAAAAGAAACTCAGCTAACAAAGAACATTTAATATGTTGAGAATTACATTTTGGAACAAAAGTTGGGAGTAATAAATTTCTGAGTTGCAAGATGCAATGGAGAAAAAAAAAACATTGAAGTGAAATCAATTCCACAATATATGTATAGGAAATATAAAATTTAGGATGAGTAGAAATTTAATATATCTAATCAGTCTAATTGCTTAACAACTGTTTCCTGTCTTTCTAAAATGTTGGTGAATTTTTTTGTCCCTTACAAATAATTTGGCACTGGCCATCTGCAATTGTTTTCCATTAGCAGTGTTATCTCTCTTTATCAATTCATTCATAGTTTACATGAATAAATCCTTCTACTTGACTCCTAATAAACTTTATGCCAAATAAAAATAGGTATAATCAAGCTGAATAACAACAAAAAGCAGCACAGAAGCATACAAAACAAAATGAAGTTGAAGGAGATTAAAATGCAGGAGAGAATCTTCACTTGATACTGAAATTCTAGCACCAGCTGGTCATCTTGCAAAAGGTTTTCTATAGCTGGGCTGCTACAATTGAAAAAGGCCATTTTGAAGTGATCATAATATGGTTAGACTGCCCAATCTTGATGAGCAATTCTGCAACATAGTTTGAAAAAAGGAAAAAATTTCGATCCATCTTTAGAGGCAGTTACACCTGTCAACATATTGGTCTAGCTTTGCATCATGAGAATAGAATAGAATAGAATAGAATAGAATAGAATAGAATAGAATAGAATAGAATAGAATAGAATTCTTTATTGGCCAAGTGTGATTGGGCACACAAGGAATTTGTCTTGGTGCAAATGCTTTCAGTGCATTTCAAAGAAAAGATACATTCATCAAGAGTCAGGAATCATAAGGTACAATACTTCATAATAGTCATAGAGTACAATAAGCAATCATCATACTAGGAAATAGTCAATATAAATTGTAAGGGTACAAGCGACAAAGTTACAGTCATACAGTCACAAGTGGGAGAGGATGGGTGATAAAGAGTGATGAGAATATTAATAGTAATAATAGTGCAGATTTTGTAAATAGTTGGATAGTGTTGAGTGAATTATTTGTTTAGCAGAGTGATGGCATTCAAGAAAAAACTGTCATTGTGTTTAGTTGTTCTGGAGTGGAGTGCTCTATAGCACCATTTTGAGAGAAGGAGTTGAAACAGTTTATGTCCGGGATGTGAGGATCTGTAAATAGCCCTCACAGGCCTCTTTTTGATTCATGCAGTATACAGGTCCTCAATGGAAGGCAGCTTGGTATTATTATTTTTTCTGCAGTCCTAATTACTCTCTGAAGTCTGTGTCTATCTTGTTGGGTTGCAGAACATCCCATTGAAATCAATGGGTGATAAGAGTTCATGATTTGTTTTATTTGAAACATTTCAGCAAAACAAACACACATTCAGAGTTATTGCCTATGGTCATTAATCAATGAGTGTATAAAAAAATAAAGGTTTCTCTTTCAGTCCTAACTGAATCTATTCTATTCCACCATTTCTTTGATATTAGCATAACTATTGGACCTGTATCATAATTTCTTCACTATTGTCTTAACGAGACATAATTCATTGTTCTTTCACGAGTGGCATTTACTTGTCTTATTCCTCTGTGTATTGCATTCATGTCTAGATAATGATTTGGTGATTTGTGACCTATATTTAGCTTATAATAATTGTTAATTTCCAGCAGGTAATTATTTTGAAAACAAACACATCATTTAAAGTTTAGGATTTTTTCAAATTACATTTTTAAAAATGTCATTATTTAAATAATTTTGTTTGAGCCCTGTTAGGTTAACAATTTATTCTTGATGCTGAAAATCAGTTAAAATAAACTACAAATGAAAGAAATTTGGTGAAATTGCAGATTAATGACAAAATAAATTTGTTTTGATTGGGTGCAGATACACACATGCTAAAAACCAAAACAGAAGCAAAGAGAATCTGTTGAATACAACAGATGGCAGTGAAAAAATATTTTTCCTTATACACAGTTTCCCTCTAAAATGTATTATTTTTTCCCTTAGTATTTATTTTCAAATTTTCTCTGGCATCAACCTCACCATTTCCTGATGAAATGTGTTTTTCTTTGCTTATATGTTGCCTGCAGTCTCAAAAGCTCTGAAGCTCTCTCTTGAGAATTCATTCCCTTTTAAAATGCTATGAAATATATTTTATTTATTTTATAGAATGGTGTTTCTAGTGTTGAGCACACAAAAATGTTATTAGGCAATGAGTATCTGTGAATTAAAAAAAAATACACACATTTGTTGTTGCCGTAGGATAATTTTCCATTTGGATTAACAGTAATTTTCCCCCTGGATCAGATGAAGTTCATTTGATGCATTCTTTGGAACTGACTATGTGAATTATCCAGGGTCAGATGCTGGCTTGATTTTCTAGATTATAAGTAGGAGCACAACCAAACTTGCAAGATTCTATTATTACAGCCCATCTCAGGTGAAATAACTTATTAGTCTAATTGCTGCTTCTATACTTTTCAACTGTGAGGGATGCAATATTTAGTTTGGTCACCCTGTGACCAAACCCCAGTGAACCTCCAGCAGCCACCCTGGAAATACCATTATGAATTTATCTGCACTTCATACCCTTCATATTTCATTGCAGTCACACCATTTTATTTAATTATGGCAGGGTCCCTTCCTACCGTGTTATTCTATCAATAAAACATATTTTGTTCGCTCTCTGTGAGTGTGTCTCTCCCTCCCTCCCTCTCTCTCTTTCTCTCTTTGTTGATTCATTTAAACTTGTATTTGCATATCAATTATTGTATGACTTCTGTAGATATCACACATTAAATACATAAATAAAATCTCAATGAAAGTAGTTTTGAAGTGGATTTAATGGTTTGATCTACCTCAGCAACCCCCGACCCTTTTGGGCTACTGGGACTGGTTCCAGGGAGAGAACTTTTTCCATAGTCCAGCTGCCTTTTGAAAATAAAAAAAGGACCTTTGAGACATCCATGACCTGGATGACTAAGAATCTTCACAGACACGAAATGATATTGTATTGCCCATTCTAATAGAAAATAAAGCAACCAGATGAGTTATACAATTTTAAAACTATTGAAAATCAGCCTAATTGTATTAGTATCCTCTTGCTCTACCCAGGAAGATTAGAATAGAATATCAAACCACAACCACCACTACTACTACTACAATTTGGCATCATTACCAACATTATATCATCAGAAAGGGTAACTGAAGGTGGGTCTGAGGAACTTCAATCAACTATCACAACCTGACCTAGAGTCAGAATTAAGAATATCTTAAAGAGCTAATGAAGGTGTGTCACTTGGCAGAATGTGATGCACAACTAGAGAAGGAATGAGTAGCCACTATTTCACTCTGCAAGCAAAATGAGAGCAGAGATACAATTAAGCTTCTTACTTTTCCCCAAACTTTCAAAGTTATCGACTGATTCCTATAGGAACTTTTCAGATGATATATTGAGCTGAATATATTTTAAATGGGATCCGTCAAAATTTATCTGAGATTTCCCATAAATAGCTGTAATAAATGTGTCCATGTACCTCTTAATTAAAAACCTTAAAAAAATTCTACTTTGCTGTAAATCAGGTGGGAATCCATAAATTATGACACTTCTATTATACCGTCTACATAAACTCTTATTCCGTCTACCTACATATAATCTCAGAGAGAGAAATCCAGGAGTTTGTTATGCCTTGATGCTGATTTTTATTTGAAGGTCAATAGAGATGTCACAGTGTGAAGTTCAGGGGTTTTAAAAGAAACAGCAGGGAGGGTGATTGCAACACGGAGGTTATTAACTATAGGCTCCTTGACCCCATCTTTATAGCTGACCCCTAAAAACTATAAAAATCCTCTAGTGATCTTTCTCTAATTATGTAGAAGTAAACCCTTGAATTGATCTACCTCCATGGTTTGTTTTTTCTTATTTGCCTAGTATCAAGGTCCTTAGAAATGTTGACTCTACTTGACATGAAATATTTTAATCCATGAAAACTATGAGTGCACAGCGACCTCCATTACTTTTCTTCCAGGACTAAAGAATTGGCAAGCCACTATTTTCTGTTTTAAATCCCAGGCAAACAATTTGACAGCCCTTTCTGGTAACAAGAATCCTGATTACACAGAGACCCCATTCATGTCTCTTTATATTTAGATCAACATACTTTAATATTATCTAGGGCTTCCTGAGGAAAACTGGATTTACAGGAAATCTCAAAAGAAAACTCTTCCCCTTCACCACACTAATTTTTATACAGCTCAGTCACCATTCAAGTGTGATCACAATGTTGTTCCTACACAGTAAAACAAACACAACACTATACAATGGAATTAACTATAAAACTATATAGTAAGATTTAGCCAAAAGCATATAGGGAGAGGAGCTCCTATCCATGTGTAGTGCACAAATTAATGGGCATTTCCTAGTTTAGTTTAAGTGATGACTAAAAGAAAATACTTTGTTGTTAAAATTGCAAGTTCAGAAATAATTTAATGGTAGATTCAAACCATCTTTCAAAACATATGTCCCTTTTTTTAAAGTGGATAGTGAAGTAACGGAGTTCTAAGTAGGATTGTTTTCAGAGCAAATATCACTTTGTTATGAGGTATAAAAAAGATACCAGCATGCATCCTCCTCCTCCTCCTCCTCCTCCCCCCTCCTCCTCCTCCTCCTCATTATTATTATTAGGAATTAAATATTATCAGCATAAGGAGAATACTTTCCTTTTCTACCACCATAAATTTATTTCAATAAATCAAGATTCCAAATTTGTATCTTTAGATCCTGACCAATCATGTATAATACAGCCTGGAGAGTATTTAGATGAAAGGATGATATAGACTTATGATTAAATCATGGTTGAAGTGGGAAATTTATTTCATTATTTATGTAATTAAATTGTCTACCATCTAAATCTTATCAGACTCTAGCCAGCTTACCAAATGTATACAACACAAGCAAACATCACAGTTGCAGTCAATTAGAATAATGGTTCTAATTCAATCCTTAAACTAGTAAAGGTAACATCACCTGGCAACTATAAGGATAAGGGCCATCCATGTTTCAAGAGAGGTAAGCTATTCCAAAAGAGAATAAATGTTTTGGAGAATTGTAGATGTCAGGTCCTCTCTGACCACATGCCTCTTGACAAGGTAATATGGGCAGAGATTATTATGAAAAAGCAATCCTGAACCGCATATAGCTTTATGGGTAACAACCTTGCTTTATACTCAGAAAGTGTCAACCCCACAATGTGGAACTGAACAAGAAACAACTCCATGGAACGTGTTCTGCTTTAACTGCTCCCCTTCTTAGACTCATGTGGACTGGTGATGTCTGTTTGTCTAACATGTTTGGGCTTTGCTTCTTGCTGCTTTGGTAATGGATCTCTCCTCTCTCTATCAAGGGCATCTTCTTTGGTGTTTACAGAAATCTACAGGTAACCAGTGCAACTCCCTCCATATCAATAGAAGTATATCGTGGCATGAGTGACACTACATTCTGGGCCAGGGGAGCCCAACAAGAGATTTTGTTTTGCTGGTCTCAGGTATGGCTTGGTAGAAATACAGAGTCCAGGTATTTGCCCTGATAAGCTATATATATTTATTCAGCTGAATAAAGATGGGCCCTTCAAAGCAAGGGGGAACCCTGAACACACTGTGGCACTCACATTTATATGTTTGCTAAGATGTTTACTTCATTATACAGAGAATCTGGCACTCTATAGAGAAGATAAAGAAGCAAATAAATAGTCAACCATTTCCCTTGGTGGTACCTCAGAAACATTGGGTGTTTCCTGAGGAACTTTCCATGACCCTGAAGGTCTGCTGAGGTAATGGTGTCAATTTCACATATGTTCCCTCAAGGCTGTCATAAGATTCCTGATAAACAATACTATTAAGAGCAAGAAACTAAGTAATAGAAAGTCCTTGCTTGGTGACTGCATCACTTAGTGACCAAAGTTATGACACTGATTCAGAAATAACATATTTATGGCCTTTGAAGTATTCCTCAGTCATATGATCACATTATAGTCATTAGCGATAACTATATTAATGATAAGTGGGTGCAATGCTCAGTGGTTAAGGATTCTGAACTTATCAGCTGGAAAGCTGACAGCCCATTCCTGGCCACAACTTCTGTCTACCTTGCAGTTCAAAAGCATGCAAATATGAGCAGATAAGTTAAAGATTCTCCTCGCACATATGTGCTAGTTGTTTCTGGCTCTAGAGGGCAGTGCTCATCTCCATTACAAAGCCAAAGAGACAGTGTTATCCAAAGACATATCTGGGTCATGTGGCTGATATGAGTAAATGCCAAAGGCGCACGGAACACTTACATTTCCACCAAAGTGGTCCCTATTTTTTTACTTGCATTTTTACATGCTTTCAAACTGCTAGGTTGGCAGAAGCTGGAACAAGGATCAGGAGCACACTCCTTTACACGGTGCCAGGGATTCAAACCACTGAACTGCCAATCTTTCTGATCGACAAGCTCAGTGTCTTAGCCGCTGAGCCACCGCGTCCATTATGAGCAGATAAATCGATACAATTTGGTGGGAAAGTAATGGCATTCTGTGCTCCTTAGCATATAGTCATGCTGGCCACATGACCATAGATGTATCTTTGGACAATGCTGGATCACTTGGTTAAGAAACAGAGATGATCACTACCCCATAGAGTCAGACATGACTGGCTAAGGGAAATATTTACCTTAATATTAACTATATTGTCCACTAGCAAACAAGGAGTAGTTCATTTTAGTACTGCTTATAAAAAAACCCTGTTGCTGATCAACACTACATTTTTCTCTTATTCTGATTTGGTCTTCTCCCAAATCGGTTGACGAGTTTTATCATAGCTGTAATTTTAAGGTACACTGCACACTGAAACGAAAACTTTACTAAAATGCATTACACCAAATCTTGTTTCTGTTGAATAAACTTTAGGGGAAATCAGGCTGGTTCCTTGTGAAATTCTTTCTCTTATATTTTCTTGCTCGAGCGTGCTTGTCTCCACTTATTCAAAGTGAAAGAGATGAATATGGAAAACATATTCATTTTAACATTTGAGTTGTCAGCCTGCCTCTTGCAGTCCATTTTCGGAGTCTAATGATAACATTTGTTCAATGAAATAGCCCTTTCTGTTAATCTACGTTTTCTGATTGGATTAGTAATAATGGAGACTCTCTGTGGTGATTGAGAATAAAATGTTAAATGCCTGGTTCTTCAAGCGGCTGATACGGTAAGCATTCAACACTACTGAATTACCATGTTGTGCGAGGACAGGAGATACATGAAGAAAAATCTATGCTGTAGATTAGTGACAAAGGAGGAACTTGATTACCAGCAGCTGCTGTCACCATGCTTTTTGTTCACAAAGAATTCCTATTGTGTGTCCAGTGCATCAGCTGGGTCACAGTCCAAACAAAACCCACTATTATGTAGGTCTGCTCTACTCCCACTTTTAGGAGAGTTCAGGAACTAAACCTGTGATCTTCTGAGTGTAAAACATTTTGCAGGATTTCATCACCTTCTGGATCTGTCCTTTGTCAGAATAGAATAGAACAACAGAGTTGGAAGGGATCTTGTAGGTCTTCTAGTCCAACCCCGTGCCTAGGCAGGAAACCTACACCACTTCAGACAAATGGTTAGCCAACATCTTTTTTAAAAATTTCCAGTGTTGCAGCATTCACAATTTCTAGAGGCAAGTTGTTCCACTGATTATTTGTTATCACAGTCAACAAATAATCAACCTTGTTATCAGCTTTAGTTCTTGGTTGCTTCTCTCCTTGACTGGTTTCCATCTGTTACTTCTTGCCCTGCCCTCAGATGTTTTGGAGAATAGCTTGACTCCCTCTTCTTTGTGGCATCCCCTGAGATATTTGAACACTGCTATTATGTCTCCCCTAGTCCTTCTTTTCATCAAACTAGACATACCCAATTCCAGCAACTGTTCTTTATATATTTTAGTCTCCAGTCCTCTAATTATCTTTGTTGCTTTTCTCTGGACTCTTTCTAGAGTCTCAACATCTTTTTTACATCGTGGTGACCAAAATTGGATACAGTATTCCAAGTGTGGCCTTACCAAGGCATTATAAAGTGGTATCAATGCTTCATGTGAGATTGATTCTATCCCACTGTTTATGCAGCCTGGAACTATGTTGGCTTTTTTGGCAGCTGTTGCATGCTGCTGGCTCAATAAAGCCAGGTATTAATAATAACCAGAACTGACAGTTTCTAACAGATGTTCCAATGTATAGATCCTTATAAATATAATGTGTCTGAAAAGGAAATGGTAATAACTTCAACACATATATGCAAACACAAGTGTGCGTGCACACCTACGGGGGAAGGAGGAAGGGAGGGAGGGAGAGGGAGAGAGAGAGAGAGAGATTGAAAGCTGCAGTTTTTAGTATTCTCCCTGTCAGAAAATAGCTCTTCCAACTTGTAAAAATAATTAGTTCCAAGCAGTTTGATTTCCCCTTCCCCCCTGTTACAATCAAATTCATATACAGGAAAACCTTGGAAATGGAGATCA
Organism: Laticauda colubrina; assembly: GCA_015471245.1. Lineage (NCBI taxonomy): Eukaryota > Metazoa > Chordata > Lepidosauria > Squamata > Elapidae > Laticauda > Laticauda colubrina. Next base: position 12,684,528 of record BLBF01000073.1, on the reverse strand, counting down.
TTCCCCTTGATACCCAGAGTTTAATCAGGAGTTACGCACAAGGGTGTGCATTGAATTAACAAACCCATTTCATTTGGTTAATGTATGTTTTTAATGCAATTTAGGATGAGATGGAGAAATTGACAGTAGAAAGTGCCAGGGATTTACCCCCTTTTCCACCTGCTAATTCCATGCTTCAAATTACCATTGCAAGCCTGCCTTTCTATCAGATACCCAACTGAAGCTTTGTGTGGTGAGAAAGAGGTTGCAGCGGCCAGAAAAATAGTGATTAGGAATAGAAAATGGGGGAAAGACAAGAATTTGAATGCATTGCACTGTTCTCAATTACGAAAACTTTCCAACTTAAACTTGACAGTTTTTCATTATTATTTTGGATAATTTCAAATCTATATCATATTCATATATATATATATATATATATATATATATATATATATATATATATATATATATATATATATATATATGTGCTGTTCATCTTCCTTCGGGTATTATCCCACGTCATTGTAGTTCTGTTAAAGTTGTAGCACCATTACAAAACCTAGCTAAATACTTAGCAAAACAACTACAGCCCCATGCTGAAACCGCAGCTTCATATGTAAAAAACTCATACCACTTCTTAGAAATGATCAAAGATCTACACATAGAACAAGAAGATCTGCTTGTAAGTTTCGACGTGGTTTTACTATTCACTCAAGTCCCAATAAAAGAAACTCTTGAAATCATCAAAAATAAATACCAACCAGCCAAAGACTTCATGGAACTAACAGAACACTGCCTAACCAACACATATTTCATATACAAAGGACAAAGATACAAGCAAATTGAAGGAGCCCCTATGGGATCACCACTGTCACCCGTCATTGCAAACCTGTTCATGGAAGAATTCGAATCCAGAGCCCTGGCTAATGCCACCCACAAACCCAAACTATGGCTAAGATACATCGATGACACATTTGTGATTTGGCCCCATGGAAAAGAAAACCTAAACAATTTCCTAACACACCTAAACAACACACACCCCAAAATCAAGTTCACCATGGAAACGGAAATAAACAAACAACTACCATTCCTAGATGTACTAATCTACAAAAGAACAGATGGCACACTGGGACACACCATATACCAGAAGAAAACACACACCAACCGCTACCTCAACGCCCAATCCCACCACCACCCAGCACAGATAAATTCCGTAGCGAAAACACTAATTACCAGAACCAAACGCCTGGCAGACAAGACACATATAAAGACTGAACTATGCACCCTGACTGAAGTATTGACAGCCAATGGCTTCCACAAAAACAAAATCACCAACTTGATCCACAAAAACACACCAAGACATAACAGAGACCTAGAAGATCAACAGATCCATGGAACAGCTGTCCTGCCCTACATAAGAGGTATCACAGATAAAATCAGTAAGATACTACACAGGCATCACATCAAGACTGCCTTCAAAACAGACAAAAAAATAGCAGCCATCCTGAGGAACCCCAAAGACAAAATTGACCTAGAAAACCAAGGCATATACGAAATTCCCTGTACATCATGCCCGGCCACATACATTGGACAGACCAATAGAAGAATAAGTACCCGCCTAGATGAACACAAAAATGCAGTAAAAAAGCTGGAACACACCTCCTCACTAGTCCAACACATGAAAACCACAGGTCACAACATCAACTTCAATGGCACTAAAACCCTGGCCACTATAGAAAACCCCAGCCACAGAATCATCAGAGAAGCCATAGAGATTGAAAAAAGACCTGAAAGCATGAATAGAAGAGATGATTCCACCAGACTGTCAATCATTTGGAA
>BLBF01000073.1:12650871-12677707 GCA_015471245.1 Laticauda colubrina | reverse complement strand
CTACAATGACGTGGGATAATACCCGAAGGAAGCTAAACAGCACACATGTAAGTACCCGCGAAAGCCTAAAAACAAACAAACAAACAAACAAAAAACAAATATATGTATATATGTATACATATGATAAAGAAATGTAAAAGATGTCTTGACATTGGTATTATGATGTATAAAGTTTTATATTTTTAAATTTTGAAAATTGAATAAAATTTATTTAAAAAATAATAATTGTACATTTCCGGTGGGGGGATTTCCATTACACAAATCATTGAATGTTGTTCAAAGCTCACTTTTCATTCACTCTGTTGGAACTTTGATGATAATGATGATACAGAAGAAAACCAATCCCATCTTATAATCACATATGCTAGTCTTATTTGTTTAAGATAATCTTTGGAGTTTTACATGAGAATATTTTTTCTAATCAATTGAGGTCCAATTAATCTTAGAATTAATCAGACATTAATTGGAAAACTTAATAAAACACTCTGAGAAGCATCTCCCTTCTCCCCAATGATCTATTTTAAAAAATAAACTCAATAACTTTAATGAATTATCTTGCCATTGGCTATATAATTATTATCAGCTGAACCCCAATGGATTATCATTTCCCAATTTTTTTGGTAATAATTTCACTGAAGTTTTTAATAAAGTAAAAATTAACACCATTTTTTTTCACTCATATCCAATTCTTTCAGACTGACTGGACAAGGCCCTGCAGTTTTTCAGAAGCAGCTTTTTATTATTTATTTTATGTGTCAACCGCTTACAAGATAATAGGTATAAGTATAAACATGAGTAAGAATACAGGAAATAGGTAAATGAGGACAATAGGACAGGGACAGGAGGTACGATGGTGCACTCATGCACAACCCTTTTGCACATTTATGCATGCACATTTATGCATGCTTAATTTATGGTTACTTTAATTTATATACTTAATGGTGCACTTATGCACTCTTGCCATTGCCTCCTTCCTAGAAATCGAAGATAGTTAAGGCCCTGTCACACTGGCTAACGGATGCAAAACATTAGTAAAAAGGACACAGTGGATGAGAAAAATGATCCACCCGTTGTTATCCGCTCTCAAAAGGGGCAAAAATTTGCATAACCAGAGCGGACAACACGGAAAGGAACGGACGGGGGGAGGACACAGGGTGGATGGAAAGTGGATGCAGAATGGAAGCCTAGCAGATAGAAGCGGATGGGAGCAGATGGCACATCCGCTAGGCTTCCGGGGGGGCGCAGCAAAGCGGACATGGAACGGATACAGCAGATGCCGAGAGGACACCGAGTGGATGAAGCAGATGTACAGCAGATGGCAAGCGGATGAAGCGGATGCACAGTGGAAGCCTAGCGGATGCCTAGCGGAAGTCTAGCGGATGCCTAGCGGAAGCCTAGAGGATGCCTAGCATTCACTGCGCATGCAGGGAGGATGCATTCCGTCAGCCCTGCAGATATAAAGGGAGGCAGCTCCCAAGCAGTTCACCATTCAGAGGAAAGACCTGCTTCCAGATACACTGAGTACCTTGCCAGCCTGCCTTGCATGCATGACTGCCAGCCTTGCTGCCTGCCATCCTGCCATCCTGCCATCCTCCCTGCCATCCTCCCTGCCATCCTCCCTGCCATCCTCCCTGCCAGCCTCGCTGCCAGCCTCGCTGCCAGCCTTGCTGCCAGCCTTGTTGCCTGCTTTGCTGCCTGCCTGCCTGCCTGCCAGTCTGCCTGCCAGCCTTGGTGCCTGCCTTCCTGCCAGACTTCCTGCAAGCCTGCCTGCCAGACTTGGTGCCTGCCTTCCTGCCAGCCTTCCTGCCAGCCAGCAACCCCACAACCATGGGGAAGAAGAGAAAGCCTCAGCCATCTGCTGCCAGCCCTGGCAAGAGGGACAGGGCCATCCTCCCACCCCCTGGCCCTCACTCTGCTTCTGCTGGGGCTTCTGCAGAACGGGCTCGCTCTTCTGGGGCTGGGGCTTCTGCTGCTTCTGCTTCTGGAGGAGCTGCTGCTGCTGCTTATGGCGGTGGTGCTTCTGTTCGTGCTTACTCTGCTGATGCTGCTTCTGGCGGTGGTGCTTCTGCTGGTGCTTACTCTGCTGATGCTTCTTCTGGCGGTGGTGCTTCTGCTGGTGCTTACTCTGCTGATGCTGCTTCTGGCAGAGGTGCTTCTGCTGGTGCTTACTCTGCTGGCTCTGCTCCTGGTGCTGGGGCTTCTGCTGATGCTGCTTCTGGAGGAGCTGATGATGCTGCTTCTGGTGGTGGTGCTTCTGCTGTTGTTTACTCTGCTATAGCTGCTCCTCATCCTGCTGGTCCTGCTGGTCCTGCTGGTCCTGCTTGTCCTGCTCGTGCTCCTGGTCTTGCTGGTCCTGTTGGTCCTGCTCGTGCTCCTGGTCTTGCTCGTCCTGCTGATCCTGCTCGTGCTCCTGGTCCTGCTGGTCCTGCTGGTCCTGCTGGTGTTCCTGGTGCTGCTGGCGCTGCTGGTGCTTACTCTGCTGCTGATGATCCTGTTCTTGCTGGTGCTGCTGCTGCTGCTGATGATGATGATCCTGCTGGTGCTGCTGCTGCTGCTGCTGCTGCTGATCCTGCTGGTGCTGCTGCTGCTGCTGATGATGATGATCCTGCTGCTGCTGCTGCTGCTGGTGTGGAGGAGCAGCCCCTACTACCTGGTCCTCTGATGAGGGCCCATCTGGTCCTGCCAAAGGGAGGAAGAGGCATATGCGAGAACGGGAGAGGAGGCAATACTCCATTGAGGAGGTGCTGGAGTGGCTGAGAGAGAATGACTATCTATGGCGGAAGGGACACAGGCTCTACAGGGACAACAAAAGGAAGCAGGCTGCTTGGAGAGAGAAGGCAGAGAGCCTGGGCTACACTTCGGAGGTGCTCCTTGGCTGGTGGAAGCACATGCACACCTGGTATGGGAAGCTGCACCTGAAGAAATCTGGCCAGGCCACGGTCAAGCTGACGGACAGAGAGACCTACGTGATGGCCAAGTGCAGCTTCCTGGAGGGTGAGATCCGCCACCGAGGAGCAGCCCCTCTCACAACCCTCTCTCTCCGGCAGCCTGCTGAGAGCCAGTCCTCTTCTGGACGAAAGTCAGTTCCTGTCTCCAGGCAGGTTTCTGTGGAGCGTCCCATGGCGGAGAACGCGCGGACAGTTGTTTTAACCATGGTGGAGCACATGGAGGACTCCCTGGCACAGTGGGAGAAAGGAGACGGTACTTCCACCACAGTCCTACCCGCATCCACCCCCAGCTCCACCTCCACAGAAAGGCAGAGAGCCAGACAGGAGGGGCAGAGCCACACTGTCCTGCTGGAGATCAGGGACACCATCCGCACCAGCATAGATCTCCTCTCTCAGCTGGTCCACACCGACTCCTCATCCTTCAACCGCAAGCCCTTCCTCACCTATGTCAACCAGACCCTCACGGACATGGCAGAACCCCAGTACCAGGTGGTGAAGGACTGGACCACCGAGCTGCTTCCCAACCCTCCAGACCCAGAGGAACCTGCTCCCACTCAGTCAAGGTCTGCTCCTCCACCCCAGGTGATGTCACTCCCATTCCAAGGATTTCCACAGGCCCTCACCAACCAGGGCTACGGCTACTGAGAGGTCCAGCAGAACAGGCAGCAGCCCTTCACAATCCAGGCACAGGCTCATCGGACGACACCATTGCCACCGGTTCCACTGATGCCATCGATGCCACCCACGCCACTGATGCCTCCGACACCACCGATGCCACCCACGCCACTGATGCTGCCCATGCCAATCCTCACACAGCTGCAGACCAGACAGCACCACTACACTGCTCCTTCCTCCACCCCACAGCCAAGCCCGGCCTCAGTACATCTGTCATCGGTATTGCGACTGACACCTCATGGCAAGGAGGAAGGAGCTCTCAGCATCACGGGGCTGAGCTAGCTGTCTGAGAGCTTCCTCAACACACCGTCACCTGTTGTCCTCTCAGGGCCAGGCACCCCAGTGGGGCTTCGGACCAGCACTCCAGCAGCAGCCACCTCCACAGCACTTGGACCCTTCACCCCTGAGACTGGGCACACCTCCGAGTGACCGATAAGAGTGCCAGAGACTGGGTGGCTACCTGTAGACTTTATTTGTACACTTGACTTGGGTCATTTTTCTTTTACAGCTTGTTATTAATAAAGATTATCTTTGCTTCACACACTTGCTTAATTTATTTTATTAAATAAAGTCTTGGTGGAAACTTTTAGAAATGGTTTAAGCCTTTGCATGCATGTGGGATGGGTAAGGATAGCATTGGGGTGGGCAGGGATACCTCTGGGATGGGTTAGGATATCTGTGGGATGGGTTAAGATAGCTGTGGGATGGGTTGAGATAGCTGTTGGATGGGTTGAGATAGCTGTGGGATAGATAAACCTCTAGTGCAAGCATAGTGGGACTGTATGGTCCACCCTCCCAGGTGCCACACCTATGGCCCTTCATTATCAATACTAATGTAATCATTGATCCACACATGTCAACATAAACACAACTCTTTATTAAATGCCCTGTTCATTGTAGGCCCACCCAACATACATGGCCCAATCTCATCCACTGTGATGAGAAATGCTGAAGGAAGCACCCATTAATCATCTATCATCCTGTCTTGCTACTCCACCGCTCCAGCTGGGGAGTTGCACCAGTGTTTCAGGAGGTTGCGCTGCTTCTTCCCTTCACGTGAGGCTCTGTTGTGGCCTTGCACCTCCTCAGTGTCTATCAGGTTTTGCCCTTGCCTCTGCTAGGGCACATCCGCTAGGCTTCCGGGGGGCCACAGAAAAGCGGATGCGGATGTGGAACGGATACAGTGGATGCAGAGCGGATGCACAGTGGATGAAGCAGATGCAGAGCGGAAGCCTAGCGGATGCACAGCGGAAGCCGAACGGATGCCGAGCGTTAATTGCGCATGTAGGTAGGATGAATTGCGTCAGCCCTGCGGATATGAGGGAAGCAGCTCGGAAGCAGGTCACCATTCAGAGGAAAGACCTGCTGCTGGACGGATTGACAACCTTGCCTGCCCTGCCTGCATGACTGCCTGCCAGCCTTGCTGCCAGCCTTGCTGCAAGCCTTGCTGTCTGCCTGCCTACCAGCCTTGCTGCCAGCCTCCCTGCCAACCTTGCTGCCAGCCTCCCTGCCAGCCTTGATGTCTATCTGCCTGCCAGCCTTGCTGCCTGCCTTCCTGCAAGCCTTGGTTCATGTCTACCTGCCAGCCTTGGTGCATGCCTCCCTGCAAGCCTTCCTGCCAGCTTTGATGCCAGCATTCCTGCTAGCCTTGGTGCCTGCCTGCAAGCCTGCCAGCCTGCCTGCCAGCCAGCCTTGGTGCTTGCCTGCCTGCAAGCCTTGGTGCCTGCCTGCCTGCCAGCCTTCCTGCCAGCCTTGGTGCCTGCCTCCCTGCAATCCTCCCTGCCAGCCTTGGTGCCTGCCAGCCTCCCTGTCAGCCAGCAACCCCACAACCATGTGGAAGCACAGCAAGCCTCAGCCATCTGCTGCCAGCCCTTGCAAGAGGGACAGGGCTACCATCCCGCCCCCTGGCCCTCACTCTGGTTCTGCTGGGGCTTCTGCAGCACGGGCTCGCTCTTCTGGGGCTGGGGCTTCTGCTGCTTCTGCTTCTGGAGGAGCTGATGACAAGCACTCCACAGCACCTGGACCCTTCACCCCTGAGACTGAACGACCAAGAGGAGTGCCAGAGACTCATTTTTGTTTTATAGCTTGTTGTTAATAAAGTCTATTTTTGATTCACACACTTGCTTCATTTCTTTTTTTTAATAAAGTCTTGCTGGAAACTTTTAGAAATGGTTTAAGCCTTTGCATGCTTGTGGGATGGGTTAAGATAGCAGTGGGATGGGTTGAGATAGCAGTGGGATGGCCAGGGATACCTTTGGGATGGGTAATAGCTGTGGGATAGATAAACCTCCAGTGCAAGCATAGTGGGACGGGATGGTCCACCCTCCCAGGTGCCACACCTATGGCCCTTTATTATCAATAATAATGTAATAATCATCCACACATGTCAACACAAACACAACTCTTTATTAAATGCCCTGATCATTGTAGGGCCACTCAACATACATGGCCCAATCTCATCAGTGTTATGAGACAGGCTGAAGGAAGCATCCATTAAGCATCTATCATCCTGTCTTGCCACTCCAGCTGGGGCATTGCACCAGTGTTTCAGGAGGTTGCGCTGCTTCTTCCCTTCACGTGAGGCTCTTTTGGGGCCTTGCACATCCTCAGTGCCCATCAGGTTTCGCCCTTGCCTCCATTCACCAGGCTCCATGTCCCCATTGCCTTGCTGAAGGTCCACGAGCCTGTTCTGCAAGACTGGGTAGCGGGTGCGCATGAGATTGTGCAGGATGCAGCAAGCTTCCATGATCCTCCTCACTGTCTCTCGGCAATGCTGCATGGTGGTGAGAAGTACCTGGAACCTGTTGGCCAGGGTGCCAAAGGTGTTCTCCACCACCCGCCTTGTCCTGGACAGCCTGTAGTTGAAGATCCTCTCTTCACGGGTGAGGTATTTGGAGGTGTAGGGCTTCATGAGGTAGGTTGTGAGGGAGAAGGCGTCATCCCCCATGGTGAAGTAGGGCTTATCTTGCGTGTCGATGGGCAGGGGGTCTGGATCTGGGAAGCCCACCATGAGGTTGCGTTCCAGCCCACCCTTGAGGTCACTGGCGTTGTATACCTGGGCATCTGAAGATGACCCATTGCCTGAAGCATCGATGTACATGAACTTGTAGTCAGCATCGACCATGGCAAAGAGGACGATGCTGAAGAAGCCCTTGTAGTTGTCATAAGACTTGGCGAAGAGGACGATGCTGAAGAAGCCCTTGTAGTTGTCATAAGACTTGGCTGGCGCTTTGCAGGCCACGTGCTTGCCATCAATGGCTCCAATGGTGCATGGGAAGTTCCACCTCTGATACCACTGCTCTGCAACTTTCTTCCATCCTTCTTCAGTGGAGGGGCACTGGAGGAGCTCCTCCTTGTGTTCTTCGATGATGGCCTGCACCACTTCTCTGACCACAATGCTGATGTTGTTGGGTGGCACCCTCTAGCCATACTGCATGCTTCTGTAGGTGGTCCCTGAGGCCAGGTGGCGCAGAGTGAGTGCCACCTTGAGCCCAGGTTCCAGACTGGGCCGGAAGTTGGTGCTCTGCTTGGTCAACCTGGGTGTCAGCCGCTGCACAACTTCGTCAAACATGGCTGGAGGCATCCTCATGAAGTTCTGGAATGCCCGAGTGTCTTCGTTCCTGAGCTCCACCATCAGCTTGTTGTACAGTCCGTCCTCTGCTCTTCTGGTGAACCATCTTCGGACCCAGACTCTTTTTGGCTGCCTCTTTTTCTTCTCGCAGTAGAGTTCACAGAGCCTGTAGATGGCTTCGCACTGTTGCAGAATGATGGTGGCTGCCGAAAGGACTTTGTTACGATCCACGGTGGACATGACTGGATGCTGTGGAAGAGGAAGAGGCATATGAAGGCTGCAGAGGTCTGCACCGCTGGGCTGCTGTTCTGAAAGTGAGATGCAGGTGAGTTGCTCCCCCTTTTTATAGGCAGTATAGGTTTTCCGCTAGGCATCCTCTAGGCCTCCTCTAGGCATCCTGTAGACATCCTTAATATCCAAGATAGGTCCCCTCTACGAACATATTTTCCATTTTACAAGCTTTGTTTCCGTTCTGCATCTGCTCGGCATTTGTTCTGCATCCGTTCCACATCCGTTCCGCTTCCTCCCTGCATCCGTTTTCCGCTGGAGCGGATGGAATTGCGCGGATGCACAGCAGATGCCTAGCGGATATAGTGGATGCGTAACAGATGCAGAACGGATGCCTAGCGGATGCCTAGCGGATGCAGAACGGATGCATTGGATACATTTTCCACTCAAAAGTTTTGAGCAGCTCAAAACCTTCTGAGCAGATGAAACGTCAATGAACGGATGCTGGACGGATAGAGAGGAAGCAAAACGGAGGCAGTGAGTACATCGCGTTAACCAACGGATGGCAAGCTTTTTTTTCTGTTTTACATCCTCTTTACATCCGTTGGTGCAGTGTGACAGGGGCTTTAGTCTCCAGGCCTTTAATAATCTTAGTTGCTCTTATCTGCACTTTTCCAGAGTCTCAACATTTTTTTTTAATGTGGTGATCAAAACTGGATGCATTATTCCAGGTGTGTCCTCACTATAAATAATATTTATTATTCTTAAATAATGAAGTTGCTTCCAACATTCATTATACTAAGCTTAAATTAACTTTGCACCCTCTTTTAAAGTTACAAATTAAAAAAAAAATTTCCCCCATAACCTAGCTTTTTCTGAAATCATCATCTTTTCAATCCTTGTTTAGCCAAAGTCTATAGGTTTGTCCATAACTACCAACCATTTATCCTTGGTCCAATAGTCAACTTTTAGATGCCTTCTTTGTGTTCTGCACAACCTTTCTTTGAAACATTCCTATGGCTTCACATGATTTGATCTTTATTACGCTAAAATATCCATTTTAGTCTGTGAATATAATAAATTACAGAATAGAGAAATTTAGATTTGAAATAGTAAGTTTGGAATTCTATGGGGCACATTGTGTTAAAATAGCAAGACTGGAAACTGGTGGTTTTTCTTGTTTATGTACTGTGGAATGTTGATGTAGACTATCAAATCTCTTTTTGCAATGTTGGTATTTTAAATCTTTTCTTACATACATTTTTAAATTGTTGTTGCTGCAAACTGCCTAAGGTTGTGATACATTAAATGGGCAGCCATATAAATTTCTTAAATAAATAATGAATACATGCATGCCTGTGGAATGAAGTCTGGCAAAATCCTTTTAAAAATGATTTTATGACCCTTCCTGGCCAATAATAAATGCTAAATTTTATATATAGAACCCTTATGTAAGTATTTATATATAGTGCCTCTCTGTATACCAAACAAGTTTTTACAGGGTCTCGTTTATAGATAGAATATGTCTCTTCCATTCAAGGCCTCTCCACCTTCCCTCTTTTAAATATATTAAAAGTCAAGCTGTGTCATACTGCCTATAGTCTATCGAAGTATTAAGACATTTATAAGATGAAAGTCTGACTGCTTTTCTCATATTTTCTTCTCTTCTTCTAAAAAGCATTGCTATAAAATTAAATTATAACAGGAAGAGCACAATAAACTTCAGAAGAAGAATAGAGTTGGGTTTATGCACTCAAACCAATTTAAAAGCTATGAAGAACAAACCAGTTTTACAGCCTGAATATAAGTCTACAAGAGAGTTGTGACCAAAGAAAGCACTCTTCGTTTCTTTGCAAAGAGCTGTGCGTAAAGATCTCTGAAACAGATCTTAAACAGTGAGGAAGTTTATTTTGAGAGGAATGATTATTGGGAAACATAATCCCTGACATATAGAGAAAGAGCAGTAGAATACTGCCAAGAAACAAACTAGCATTTAAACTGTTGGTTTAAATATGGCATGACTAGTACACTAAAACATGGATCAATAATTTATAATAATTTAGATTTGACGTTTTCCATGAGTTGCAATTTTTTAACAGTTCCCTGAACTGAGGAGGGAACAAAAAATGAAAACCTGTATATATTTGACTGTGTGCAATATGTTTCAATATGTTTTTTTTTACTGTATCTAAATGAATTGTCTGCATAATAGCAATAGCAATAGTACTTAGAACTACACATCTTTTTGCAGTGCTTTACAGCCCTCTCTAAGTAGTCCCCATTTTTCCCCCAGCAATCTGGGTCCTCATTTAAGCCAACCCCGGAAGGATGGAAGGTTGAGACAACCTTGAACCAGACAGGATCAAATTCCAAACTGGGAGCACAGTTTGCCTACAATACTGCATTGTAACCACTGTGTCAATGGTTGAAATCAGCACAATTTCGCTTTAAAGTTGACATGCAACTTTTAATATACATGTTTTATTTATTTATTTAATTTCTATAAGTGCCTGCAGTAATTCTGGCTGGCAAATAATTCTAAGAAAAATTTAAAAATAATGCAAAAATAAATATACATTGCAGACAGACAGACAGACAGACAGACAGACAGACAGACAGACAGATAGATAGATATAGAGAAAGAATAGAGATAGTGATGGAAAGGGGGAGAGAAGGAGAGAGAGATCATAGAGAGAGATCATAGAGATAAAAATAGAGCTAGATAATAGAGATAGAGATGATAATGATATAGAGATATATTAGCCAATCCCATTTCTTCCTCCCACATACAATGTGTGTCCAGGCCGACCTCTGTTATATTTTATTGGTGTTTCTATGTTTGTTTGTTATTCTAAATTATCCTAACCAACATATCTTGTATATATTTGAGGAATTCAAGGAAACTATTTTCATACATGTTAAATGAGATAAAGTCAAGAGAATCTAAACAGTATGTTCTGCAATCTAACCACTGCACCCCCATATATCTTGGTATACTAAAGCTGTAAAATCTCTTAAACTGGAGAATGAGCTAAAATTTGCTCTGTTGCTGATATTAGCAAGCTCAAGAAACTTGAAGATGTGCAGTATAATGCATGATATTATGGAAGAGCAAAGTGTCATAGTAATGTCGTTATTTGAAGGGCACCGAAGACTGGGCACAATTGTTATTTATAAAAGATAGGAGTTCAGGTGGTAGAACAAGAGAGAAACCACAGGAAAAAATCATTACAGATGTGAAGTTAAAAAAGAAAATCAAATCTGTTTGTGACTAAAGGGGTCAGTAAGCTCTTGTGATAAAAATTTATTGGCACATTGAATAATAAAAAGGACATTTACTAAAAGGGCAAGATCTGTCATTGAAAAGATAATTTATGTATTAAGCAATGGAACTCTTAGAAAAAGCAGAGATGTTTTTAGGAAGTTGTGCTGTGAAGCCAACACAATTTAAATCAGGCAGCTATCAACACAGCAGTTTGTTGCAGGGCATTTTTTTTTTTCAAAAACAGCTATTCAGTGTAAAAATGGTTGTGTTTTAATGGCAAAGGGCTGCCATCAGTGAAACATATTGTTTTAGCAAATATATATTAGTATATACACAAATTTTGTTTGTTGTTCAATGTTAGGAATAGTTCTCACTCCAAAAATGAGGAACTCAAGTGCTTAGTTAATGAATTTCCTTCGTTGGATTCCTATATCTCTATCTCTATCTATCTGTCTGTCTGTCTGTCTGTCTGTCTGTCTGTCTGTCTGTCTATCTATCTATCTATCTATCTATCTATCTATCTATCTATCTATCTATCTATCTATCTATCCATCCATCATCTATAATTTCAACCTTCTCTTATTGGTATCATTTACTTTGATATTATAAGTATATACTTTGTTGTTCTGCATGTACACAGAGACAAATTTCTCATGTGTATTCATTCCATTCCATCCTTTCCCCCCCATTCTATTTTACAGTCATTGACTAAGGTTAAAGTAGTTCCCAGCAGATGAAACAGTAAGAAAGAGTAAAACTTATAGCAAGTACATTCATGAAATAAAACATGTACAAAAAGCAAAATGTATCCACATTGATAGAAAGTGAGTCATACAATAGCAACTGTACAAAACACAAATATTTGTATTTTATCCTTTTCTCCTTAGAAAAAAAATACAATTCAACAGGACATGGACAATGGATTGAATAGACCTTGTCCACAAACACATAATCTGAGATCATAAGAATGTTATGTATGTATGTATGTATGTATGTATGTATGTATGTATGTATGTATGTATATACCTTCCAGTGGTGGAGTTCAAACAATTTCTACTACCGGTTCTGTGAGCATGGCTTGGTGGGCATGGCTTGGTGGGCATGGCAGGGGAAGGATACAGTAAAATCCCCATTCCCTCCCCACTCCAGGGGAAGGATACTGTAAAATCTCCATTCTCTTTTCACCCCACTAACCTGCTTTCCAACTCTGTTCTCCTGTACAGGGCAACAAAAGAAGATCCAGACGATCAGCAGGACTCAGGAGGCAGAGCGGGGCCAGTCAGAAGTTGTTTTGTTCGGAAAACACACGAGGTAGACCGGGTTCCAACAACAAATACTTTATTCTAAACTAGTCAGTAAATAGGAACGCTTGGCTGAAGCCGGGGCCAGCCTTTTATACAGGCTGGCCTGCCTGCTTGCAGCCAATGGCAGTTGTTTAGATTTGCCGCCTTTTTGGCAGCTCTTTGGATTGGTTCCTAGTGAACCAATCCAGTGTTCATTTTATTAACCAATCAGGTTTGTAGATTTGGAGTCATCCACTTTACATATAGAACACCCCTCCCCCCTTAGTTCAGTCCTATGTGGTGACGTAGTCTCGCAGGTAGGCGGGGCTTTTCCGGACTCGACTTGACTTGCGCGGTTCATTCTTAGTGAAGACTTCGACCGGTTCGGATGGGGCTGCTGTGTCATCCGTCCTTCTCCCTGGAACCGTCTGGAAGGGTGAGTCAGCCATTTTACTGCCGCCTGAGTTTCTTAGGCCGGCGGTTTTGCCGCTCCCTCCCGTTTCCTCTGGGCAGGTCGAGCTGGCTTGGCTGGCCCCTTCCGATGGGCTCTTCCCGCAAGTCTCTTCAAACAGTGAGTCTTTTATTTGCTCTTTTTGTTCGTATTGTTTGTTAGGTTTGGTTTTAAACAGTTCTTTATTTGTTCCTCGCCTTTCCCCCCCCACCTTGGTTTGCACTTCGCCGGTTTTTTCGGTGAATGTTTGTAAGTCTGTGATTCTTTCTATAATTCGAGATCGAAACTGGTCTATGTGCCGCTTCCATTCCCTGCCATCGTCTAATTTTAATCGGTAGGATTTGGGGCCTGTAATTTGGATAATCTGCCCTGGTAGCCATACCGGGTCCCCGGTGAAGTTTTTGGCGTATACCAAATCGTCTATTTCGAATTGTCTGAACCGTGTAGAGGAGTCAGGGGGGTTTTCTGGGGTAAAATTTGGGTGTAACCTATCAAGGTGAGATCTTAATTTCCGCCCCATGAGTAATTCTGCTGGGGACTTATTTGTTATGGTACTGGGCGTTATGTGCTGGAGTGTGAGCAAACGGTTTACTTTCTGTTGGACATCTCCAGCGTCCATTCGTTCCAACCCTTCTTTGGTAAACCGGACCATTCTCTCAGCCCTGCCGTTCGCAGCCGGGTGAGCTGGCGCGGTTAGGGCATGTCTTATACCTAGGGAGGCTAGGTATTGCTCAAATGGTATGCTGGTTAGCTGTGGCCCGTTATCTGAGACAAGAACGTCCGGTATGCCATGGGTGGCAAAAAGGTTGTCCAGCTTTTTTATTACAGCGTCTGTTGTCGTTGATGGCATAACTTTTACTTCAAGCCAATTAGAATAGGCATCAATGACAATCAGAAAGGTATGCCCCTTGGTAGGACCCGCGAAGTCAATGTGTATTCTTGACCACGGTCCCCGAGGGGTTTCCCAGTCCTTAACGGGTGCTTTTGGTGGGGACGGTCTAATTGCCTGGCATTTGTGGCATGAGCTTACCCAATACTCTATGTCCTTATCAATACCCGGCCACCAAACATAACTTCTGGCAAGGCTTTTCATCTTAACCATTCCCGGGTGCCCTTCATGTAACAACTTAAGTACCCTGGGCTGTAATTTGGCAGGGATTACTACCCGATCACCCCACAACAAACACCCCTTTTGGATTGAAAGTTCAGTCTGTCTGGACCGGAAAGGTTTAAAGTTTTCAGTTTTTTGATTCTCCGGCCAGCCTTTACCTACCCAGCTAAGAACGCGGGCAGTCAATGAGTCTTTCGCGGTGGCTCTGGCGACATCATACGCCGATATGGGTATATCGGGGCAAGTCTCGATTTGTAGCGTTGTCATTGCTGGTGCCGGGTCTGCGTCGGTTGCTGGTAAGGGTGCTCTGCTCAAAGCGTCCGCATGGGAAATTTGTTTCCCTGGCCGATGTGTCAGAGTGTAGGAATAAGCTGCTAGGAACTCTGACCATCTCGTCATTCTTGGGGACAGTATATGAGGTGTTGGCTTGTTTCCCGCCAAAAAGTCCCATTAGCGGTTTGTGATCCGTTATGATTTGAAAAGTCCACCCATATAAGTATTCGTGGAATCGTTTTACTCCAGCGACAATTGCTAGAGCTTCCCTGTCCAACTGGCTATAATTCCGCTCGGTTTTTGATAGAGTCCTAGAGTAATATGCGACGGGTGCTTCTCTGCCATCAGGTAGTTGGTGGCTCAGGATGGCACCTACTCCATATGGTGAGGCGTCGCAGGTCACTGTTAATGGCAGAGTGTCGCTAAATTGGATGAGAACGTTTGTTGATGTTAGCAAGTTTTTAATATTTTGGAAGGCTTTTTTTTCTTTGTAACCCCAAGTCCAAGTTGCCTTTTTGTCTAGCAGACGGTGTAACGGTTCTGCTATAGTGGCTTTGTTTGGCAGGAACACGTTATAAAAATTAATTAATCCTAAGAACGCTTGTAGTTCGGTTTTATTTCTTGGTTCAGGAGCGTCTTTGATCGCTTTAACTTTTTTGTCTGTGGGGTGGATACCCTCTCCGTCTATTGAGTAGCCCAGGAATTCGACGCTGTTCTTAACTAAACAGCACTTTTCTCTTTTTACCTTGAGGCCAGATTCCCTAAACTTAGTTAGTACTTCTTTAAGTCTGTTCCTTAATTGAGTTTCATCTCTGGCCGAGATTAGGACGTCGTCAAAATAGGGAACGACTCCTTGTATGCCATTTAGAAGGCGTTCCATCAGACTCTGGAAAACGCCAGGGGCCACGCTTACTCCAAATTGGAGCCGGTGACATTTGAATGCGCCCTTATGGGTGACTATGGTCTGTGCTTCTGCTGTTTCTGGGTCCACTGAGAGTTGTTGATAGGCTTGTACCAAGTCGAGTTTGGCAAAAACTTTGCCTTTTCCCAGGGAATGCAGCAAATGCTGGACTACTGGCACCGGGTATGCGCTTGGTTGTAATGCGTGGTTCAGGGTAGCCTTATAGTCACCACAGATTCTGATGGACCCGTCAGGTTTAATGGGTGTGACAATAGGCATTTCCCACTTGGCATGGTCCACAGGTTCTAACACCCCTTGGGCTATTAATTTGTCCAGCTGTTCCTCTATTTTTGCCTTTAGTGCAAAAGGAACTCGCCTGGCTTTTATTCTTCGTGGGGCTATTTGGGGGTTTAGATTGAAAGAAATGGGGTTTCCCCGATACTTGCCAAGTGAGCCGTCAAACACGTCCTGGAATTCTCGGATGAGGTCGTCTTCCCAGCCGGTTGTAGTCACTCGATCGACCCCGGTCATCCCGATGCCCAATGGCACGAACCATTCGATGCCCAAGAGGCTTGGTCTGTCTTGGTCGACTATGGTCAGCGGGAGCACCTTGACGTGATGTTTGTAGGCGACTCGGAATTGTCCCATGCCTACTACAGGGATTTGGTTTCCCTGATAGTCCTTGAGGGTTAGGTGCTGCTTCTTCAATTCTTTGGGCTTGATACCTGGGACTAGCTGTTTTATTGTGTCCCATGACACCATGGAGAGGAAGGACCCCGAGTCCACTTCCATCCTGCAGTGTTTTCCTTCAATTTTCACGATGACTTTAATTTTTTTTCCACTTTCTGCCTGAGCGCTCTGTATTATGGCAGTTTGGTGTGTATTGGTTCGCTTCTCTTGTTGCCACTTTCTCTCGGCTCGTTTAGGCTCGGCTCGTGTTGGGGAATTTCTGCGTCTCGTCGGGCTGTAGTATTTCTTGTTCCTGCAGACCTTCTCGATGTGCCCTCGTTTTTTGCAATGCCGGCAGATGGCATCGAGAAATCTTCATTCGGCTCGGGGATGGTTTCCTCCGCAGCCAGCGCATTCCCGCCAATTTCTCCTTTCGCGCTCTTTTTTGTTCATGAGCAAACGGTGGACCTCGTCGTCCTCTTCGCTTGATTCGATTGTTTCGCCCAACTCTTCGTAGTGGGTTGTGGTGGCAGGGTGCTTTCTGTCTTTGGTTGGTGTTTCTTCGCTGTGTGTGTTCATCTTTTTAATGGCTACCGCAGATTTTTTCACGGCTTCAGCGGCTGTAGCTTCCGCGATGGCTTCGGTAACGGTGATGTTGGGCTTGTTGAGCAATTTACTCTGTGCGGTCGAGTCTCTCAGGCCCAGCACCATGCGATCCCTCATTGCCTCGTCTATATTCAAAAATTCACACTCACCCCCTATTTGTCTGAGGGCAGCGATGAAATCGGCGACGGTCTCTCCCTCTCTCTGGTCTCTGCGGTAAAATTCGTGTCGCTTTATTAAGTTAGACACCATCGGAGCGTAGTGTGCTTTGAGGAGTCTCTGCAATTCCGTCCACGTTAGTTGTTTAACGTCCCGGGGCTTCGCAAGGGCCTTTGCCATCTTAAAAACTGTTGGCCCGCAGTGCGTCAGGAACACAGCTCTCTTGCGTTGCTCTGAAATGCCTTCCATTTCATTGCTCTCCAAATACATTTGGAAGCGATCAGCATAGGAATCCCAATCCTCTTCGTTGGGATTGAAGGGTGCGGGCGGTGCGTTGTTTCCAGACATCTTGGTTGTAATCTGGACTTCTTATCACCACGTGCAGGTTTTTTCCTTCAGGACGATCCCATCCTCGTCGCCAGTGCTTTGTTCGGAAAACACACGAGGTAGACCGGGTTCCAACAACAAATACTTTATTCTAAACTAGTCAGTAAATAGGAACGCTTGGCTGAAGCCGGGGCCAGCCTTTTATACAGGCTGGCCTGCCTGCTTGCAGCTAATGGCAGTTGTTTAGATTTGCCGCCTTTTTGGCAGCTCTTTGGATTGGTTCCTAGTGAACCAATCCAATGTTCATTTTATTGACCAATCAGGTTTGTAGATTTGGAGTCACCCACTTTACATATAGAACAGAAGTGGCATTCCAAACTACTCAACATTTCCACTACTGGTTCTCTGAACTACTTAAAGTTTCCACTACCAGTTCTCCAGAACTGGTGAGAACTTGCTGAATACCACTTCTGATACCTTTTCTCGAATATTGTAGCATGTTAATACTACCTTCATCTACAGATGAAAATGGCAAGCAAAAAGAAATTCCATTTGTCAGCTATGGAATAAAATGAGCTGGAAGGGTTATTATTATGATTTCTTCCACTGATATCGCTATCCATCTCAGTCAAAGAACAACAGGTCAAAGCTTACAACAGGTCAAAGCAACAATCCAATAAAAACAAGTTTAAAACACATATCAAAACCATCAACAATCATTTTGTTGAAGTTGTGTAGGAAATCAAGTAAGGAAAATCCTGCTGAAAATAGGAAACACTCTCTAGTGAGACAAGAAATAGATTAAAAAAAAAGTAAAACACTATTAGCTCTATAAAAAGGACTTCAAAACCAGACTGACAATCTAGGAACATATATATAAATAGTGGTGTTACCATTAGTTTTCAAGTTAAGCATCCTATTTAATTCTCCTCCCAGTACATTTTATTCATGGTCTTCTTTACAGAAGTTAGGCCTTCCAGGTTTTTTTTAATCATCTTGGTGCATTTATTGAATTTTGTCATTTAACTGAAGAAAGTACTGTAAGAATGTTTTGGGTTAGAGTGGATGACCTTTGTGTGATTTCTTGGCAGAGAACTCTGTGATGAATATCTGACAAGATCTTGGTTTTAAAGGTGGGCAAATCCCTTTTACAACCAATGAGAGTATTGATTTACAAAGAGCAGGCCTATTGATTGAGAACTGGAGCTTGAAATATTTACTGAGGAAGGACTATTTGCTCTGAGGAGGGGTATTAATGAAGGTAGAGGATCATTGACCAAAAATGCATTAGAGCAAACTTGGAAGAAACTATTTGCCTTTGATTATTTGGATGACATTCATTGCCATTTGGGTCTGTAATGAGCTCACCGAAGATGCCAGATACTGCCCTAAGAAATGAAACTCTGAGGATAGAAAGGATTAGAGTTTATTCATTTTCTATTCAGTAAAAGTATGTACAAATATATATATCTACGGTATCTATCTATCTATCCATCCATCTATCTATCAATATATCCACCATCTATCTTTAAATAATTTAAACCTTGAAACAGTGAGAAAAAATGACCAATGGAATGTCTTGCCTTCAGAAATTGTGGCTGCTCCATCACTAGATGCTTTTAAAAAGAGATTGGACAGCCACTTCTCTGAAATCTCTCTCTCTCTCTCTCTCTCTCTCTCATCATTATCATCTATCTTTAAAGAATTTGAACCTTGAAACTTCCTTACAGTGAGAACAATTAACTAGTGTCATGGGTTGCCTCCCATGGGTTGCCTCCCAAGTTGGGCTACTCCATTAATGGAGGCTTCTAAGAAGAGACTAGATAGTGAGTTTTCTGAAATGATATAGGGTTGCTAATCCAACATAGGTTGGATTGAAGACTTCCAGGGTCTCTTCCAGCTCTACTCTATTCTATAATTCTCCTGTTAATTAATTTATGAGTTGTTAACCCATTGAAGTATCATGCAATTTGGGTATGGCCAGCTGATGTGCACTAGTCTTGCAAGACATCTGTTTATCTCCCAGCTGGCTGACTTTTGTACAGTTTTTCAAGCTAGGATGTTCACTGAGGAAAAAAGTATTGTGGGAAAACTGACTTGCTCTTACTGAATCATTAAGAATTATTTGTATTGAAGCCAAAAGAGATACATAAACCTAACAATTTTGATAAGAATTCCCTTCATGCAAAATATTTCATTGATGTGTAACATCCGACATTATCAATCCAAGAACTATGATTGATCACTAAAGGTAATAGGGTGAAACTGTTGATTGACTGGTGATTTACATTTCATGAATAAAGACATATTTAAAGTCTACAGGTTTTACCTACAGAAATAACCCTTCTGGTTTAACTATTAGCTCATTAAAACTTAATAAGTGTGAAAGGTGATTTTTACATTTGCATAATTTTGCAGATGGGGTTTTTACATTTTATCATTTCTTTCCAAAAAGTTGAAAATCTCATACTGATTGGATTCCATGGCCATTTAATGCCACTTGTTGTTGCTCAGATTTAGTATATAAATTACGGTTTTAAATTACTAGGGATAAACAGTTGATTTAAATGATCATAGGCAGGCAGACATACTGCCTCCCTTTTAGGAAAAAAAACCTTCTTCCCTTTTAATATTTCCCAGAATAGGAGAGGGGTGGGTGCTAACTTCCTACACTGTCATATCTGAAATCTCCCCCTCCTGGTCAGTTTATAGGGTAGTCATTCTCAATCTTTTAACGACTGTATCTTTTAACTATTTTAACTACTGTAGGAAAAGGTGCACAGCCTGAATCTCGGTGTAAAAGGTATTCAACATAGCAGTATGTGCCATGCAGTTTTGCTTCTTCTTCACCACAAGCGCTAGGAACACTCCCTTCCACAAAAAAAATTGACATAAAATACTTCTGGTAGTTTTACATGTGATATTAAACAAATGATGGGCAAGAGTCACAGATCTCCTGGTCTGACTTGGATTAACCCAGGTGAAGCCTGAGTGAAACCATTTTGGAGGTCAGTACATTTAGAAAACTAAGATCGGCATCCAGCCCTCTCAATTCCTGGCAAATAGATGGGAGGAAGGGAGTGACAGATTTTATTTTCCTGGTCTCCAAAATCACTGCAAATGGGAATACAGCCAAAGAAATTAAAGATGCTTGCTCCTAGGGAGGAAAGCTATGGCAAATCTAGATAGCATACTAAAAAGTAGAAACATCACCCTGCCAACAAAAGTGTATATAGTCAGGATTATGGCTTTTCCAGTTGCAATGTATGGCTGTGAAAGTTGGATCATAAGGAAGGCTGAGCACCAAAGAATTGAGACCTTTGAACTATGGTGCTGGAGAAGATTCCTGTGAGTCCCTTGGACTGCAAGGTGACCAAACTGGTCAGTCCTAGAGAAGATCAACCCTGATTCCTCTTCAGAAGGCCAGAGCCTGAAGATTAAACTCAAATACTTTGGCCACCAAATGAGAAGGAAGGACTCACTGGAGAAGAGCCTAATGCTGGGAACAATTGAGGGTAAAAGAAGAAGAAAAGGATGATGGAGAATGAGGGGGCTGGATGGAGTCACTGAAGCAGTCAGCATGAACTTAAATGGACTCCAGGGGATGGTAGAGGACAGGAAGGCCTGGAGGAACCTTGTCCACGGGGTTGCGATCGGTCAGACATGACTTCTCAACTAACATCTGGCCTATTTGAAAGCTATTGTGATCAAAGCATTAGGAGAAGTCCATAATACCTTGGGGTGAAATGTCTGTGGAGATTTTTAGTCATCCAGGTCATAGTTGTGTCAAAGTTTACAACTGATGAAGCTTCTTGGATTAGAATTTAAACATCTTCCTCAAATAAAAATAGTCCATTTGCCTTTTGAAAAAAACAAATTTGATACACTGTGGTGTAACCAAATGATTTCCCCCCAAAGGCTGGTGTTTACCACAGAGAGTCAAAGCAATCAAACTAGTTGGTTGAAACTTAATTTAACCCCATAGCTAACATATGCTATCTGTGCTCAAGTTTTAATTATAGCCTCAGTTTGAAGAACTAGATATGGGGCACATTATGGAATCCAAATAGGAAGTTGTGTTCTTTTGGAAGCGTTTTCAAATAGACCAAATAATTAGTCTTTCTGAAGCTGATTAAAGCTTCAACCTCTTCCAATTATTTTTGTTTTCTCCAAAACATTGTTATACACATTGACCTATTTTATTTATCTCAAGGCTGCTGTTACTGTATATCAAACATAATAAGACTAAGAACATTATGACATGATACTCATGATAAGATGATTCCTTTTTATTTTATTTTTATTTTTATTTAATATAACCCTTGCTTGGGCTTTAAAAATTCTAAAAAATAAAGCAATCAGATTAAGGATATAAGAGTTTAAACTATTGTTACATCATGATAATAGCTTATACTTTTTGCTGTTGTAAGTTTATTTTAATTTCATAATTAGTATGAGGTCCTTGGATTTTCATATGGATGTTCTGATCTTCCATAACTATTAGGCAGTTCCAAAGAATCAATTATGACTTCTGACAAATTGGAAGGAGACTGGTAGGGTCTTAGACTATTGCATTTTTATGAAACAGCATGAGTTTTTGGGAGCTACAACTCACTTCATCAGATAAAATTTTATCTTTTATTTTATAAGAAGTTAATGAAAGTTCACAGCAGTTCATTATTTATTTGAGTTATGCAACCATACAAGGCAATTTGCATTAGCATAATGAATAAAACATAAAACATAGAAAAATAAAAACACTAAAGAAATTAAGACCCATTCCATAAAGTTGGGTAGGGGGAATTAACTGTAGTTCTGGAAGCCATGGGCAAAATCTTAAATATGGAAAAAATAATTTTGTTTAATATTGATTTTATGTGTAATTTACACCTCAAATCAGAATGCCAATTTAGAAACTGAAGATGAATTCATATTGTTGGGATTTTTCCTTCTATCCTTATAAACTAAGCCCACAAAATAATAACACAAATTTAGGTTGATTATTTATGGTTAAATAATTTTTATTTATATATTCACCTAATTTTAATGTATAGGCCACAATTCATTTATAGTTTTTCGGCAATGTACATGCTGCTACATTGTCCTATTGCCCCATGTAGTTTCAATATCTGTTTGTTACTGCCGATAAAAATACTTTTTTTTTTAAAAAAAAAAAGAGAGATAAAGATATAAACATGTAATTATTTATTTTGTATCCCTTTTATTGTATGTCATGTGTGTGTGGGGGGGGGGGAAGAGACATACCCCCAAAGGATACAAAAGAATACTTTATTTTAGTTATTTTACCTTATCATCTTATATCATCTCATCTGATTCATTTTATTTTATTCAGATTTTGGAAATATGTTGTAAAAATGAAAAACCTGAAGTTTATTTCCAGTTCTGATCACAAGTTTTTGATTCAATGTTATGTATGTTCAAAAGGACAGAGCAAATGATTGGGTTTTAAATTAGTCATGTCTATTTTTTCCCCACAGGAGAAAGGGGATCTTGAACTAAAGTTAGCAGGACTTTTTTCAAAAAAAATAAATCCTAATTTTAGGTATGGCTCTAGATCTCTAGAAAGAAACAAGCAAATCTTTGCATTCTAGCATAATATTAGCTATAACCATAAGAGCAAAACATACCAGATAAGATTTGTTAACAAGATCCTGGCCAAAACTGAGCATATCCTTAGAGAGAAGGGCCCATTAGCAATTAAAGCCTTTGATCTATTTTTGCTTAGTTGCAGAAAGAAAATAAACATTTGGGATCAACACATTCCTTTGTGGATGATATTTAATTTTATACATACTCCAGACAAAACTAAAGAAAGAAGAAAAAGTAATTTTTTTAAAAAAGCTGACAGCTGGCTACAGTATATTGACCTGTTTATGCAAACCACTGGAAAAACACGAAGTTACAAGCTGAAAAACAGAAAGGACTTTTGTGGGCCTATGGATATATGAATTCCACCCAGAGACATCTAGTGCAGGGGTCCCCAACCACCGGGCCCTGGACCAGTATCGGTCCGTGGATCATTTTGTACCGGGCTGCAAAGAATGAATAATCATGATTAAAATATATATTTTATATTAGCTAAAGCTAAGAAGCCCTTTACTATTGGGGAAGAATTGAAGTGAATCAGGTGATAAAATTCCTTGGCTATGCATTCATCCCAAAGGTACTTTATACATTATAACACTCAACTCCTTCTTTATCATTCTCCATATTCAAAGTAAAGTTGTAGTCCTTCATATTGTCTTCAATTTTCCAAAAAAACCCAAACAAACAAAAAACAAAACTCAACAAAGCTGAAAAAGAGTTCGGAAGAACAGAATATTATTATATGATTTGCAGCAATATCTGCTTCAGTTCATGGAACTGGTATTATAAAGTGATTTGGTAAAAGTCTTGAATAAAAAATCATATATCTCTCTAGTTTATTTTTTAAATATTCTTTTTCTTGTTAATTTTAACTCCAAATTAATAGTAGGTTGACTACAATTCTTCATTAAAACAACACTGGACAACCACTTCCCTCTTCTCATATCTACTTTTGCTTCATCCTTTGTGATCCCACTGTTAAAATTAATAGAATTAATATATTTGTAGCTCAGGGTTGAACTGTGGAGTCCTTAGTGCTCTCTGAGCTTGGTGGTTTTCTTGAAGATGTTTCATTACTTGACTAAGTAACATATTCAGTGCTATATCTGAATATGTTACCCAATTGGGTAATGAAACATCTGTAAGAAAACCACCAAGCTCAGAGAACCCCACAAACCTCATAGAGAAAGAGACACATGGCAGAAAGTTAGGCATATCTTGTAGGCAAGCTTGGGGAAGATTCTTCATTGGAGACTGGATATGGTTTGCATTCTTTGAAATGATTTTCCCTGAAGTAGCCAAGCAGGGGGAAATATTGCTTCCAAGTTGACACTTTAAAAGAGTTGCCATTTCTCCAAATTCTGTCATGTGCATTTGCTGTACATGAATGAATCTCTGTTCATGCAAAATCTGGGGTTGTGAATGCAAACAATGTGTTCAACTACTTCCCAGTAATAATGTAGGCTCTGTTTGTCCCAGTCTAGATTATCCCATAGGAGAAAAGGAACTTCTTGTAGAGATTATAAACAAACCAAGCCTGAAAATTGTTTCTCTCAAAAGTATTGAATCTTCTTAAAAGACATCAAAAGGACTGTGTCTTCTTTCCTTCAGTTGATGCTCAAGTATGTAAAAGTCTTGATTCTTTGGAAATCTTACTTGAAATACAACAACAGTGTTATGAGGTTGCTATAAATAGTCTAGTTTAAATATTCACCTTGCCTGGCCTCATTAGAATGTTATAATTTTAAGGCAGCAAAAATGTGTATAGTTTTGAAATACATGTATATATGCATTTAAAAAAATGAAACTTTAAATGCAGTTGCACTGCCACCACTGCCACCAATAACAACGATAATAATTCTAGTTGATTTCTGAATATGGTTTCCCAATTTTTCAATCCTAGATTTCTTATTAAAGTTTC
This sequence comes from Laticauda colubrina, assembly GCA_015471245.1. Classification (NCBI taxonomy): domain Eukaryota; kingdom Metazoa; phylum Chordata; class Lepidosauria; order Squamata; family Elapidae; genus Laticauda; species Laticauda colubrina. The sequence goes on along the minus strand of BLBF01000073.1, from coordinate 12,653,715 downwards.
ATATTGCACATTGGAATGGAAAGGTCATAGATCTATGACCTTATGATCTATGACCATAGATCCTCAGCAAAGAACAAAGCTATAAAAAGGATACTGTATTTCAGTATTGCCACTTTATCTGTACAGTACTGAAAGTCATGTGTGTGTGTGTGCATATGTGTGTAGGTTTTAAACTTTTTGAGATTTAAAAAAAAAGTTTTATTTCATGACCATTACAGCAGTATTTCTCTTCCAACTACATTTTTCTCCCCTCATGACCAGTCATGAAAAGGAAGGAATACATTTTCACCAAGGTAACAGGTTTCTGTATGGCTCTGTTCAAAGTGTAAAATATGCTTTAAGGATTTAGTATTGTCTTCTTCTTTTGGTGCTTTTCAGAAGATCCTGGAACTTCTACAGTTCTCCATTGGACCTTGGTTGCCTTATGTGCTAAAACAGAAGTGTTTATACAATATCTAGGAGTAGGCTTCAAAAATGTTAGCAAAGGGTTCTCTGCCTGGTTGCTGGGTGGGCATAGCCATAATGGGCCTCCTGCATCATGATGGGGGGGGGGCATTTTTGCCCTCCCTGGGCTCCTGAGGCTTTCCTCAAGCCTCTGGGAGGATGAAAACAGCTTCCCCGGGCTCCAGAGGCTCTCTGGAAGCCAGAAACAGGCCCATTTCCAGCCTTCTTGAACTTCTGGGAGGCCCTTTTTCACCCTCCCAAGCCTCTGTGTGTACCCTGTACTTACCTGCATCCAAAATGAGCCACATGGGGACTCCTCGAAGAGGATAGGCAGGGTGGACAAGGGCCAGCCAGAAGTGGGATTTGGGGGTTCTCCAAACTGCACAGAATCTTAGCTAGGGGTTCTCCTGAACCTCTGTGAACCCTCAGCAGCCCACCCCTGACTGTATCCCTTTCAGGTTTAAAGAAAACCAGGAGGCTAAAGGAAGCTTGATGCACTTTATATGTCTATGAAGATTCTCAATCAACCAGGTCATGGTTGTCCCAAAGATGCTTTTTCAAGATGCAATTGAACTTTCTTGGTTTTGTTCCTTTAAAATGTTTTGCTTCTGATCCAGAGCTGAAGAAGCTCCTTGACTAAGAAGCAAAATATTTTCAAAGAAAAAAAAAACCCAAGAAAGTAAAATTATCTATGGAGTTTCTCAGTCATCCAGGTCATGGTTGTCTCAAAGGTGCTTTTCTCAAGAGGCAACTGGACTTTCTGTTTTTTTCTTTGAAGACATCATTTCACTTCTTGGATGAGAAGTGAAACATCTTCAAAGAAAAACCAGAAAGTCCAGTTGCCTTTTGAAAAAATTAATCTTTGGGACAGCCAAAAAAAGTCTACTTGCCTTTTGGAAAAGCATCTATGGGACTTCAATTCATGGAACATAAAATGATAGGGATGGAAGAGGACTTGGATGTCTTCTACTCCATTTCACTGTTCAAGGTAGGGCACCTTTTACTATTCTGACTGACTATTTTTGAAAACCTCAAGTGATGGGGTTCCCACAACTCCAGAAAACAGGCTATTTCATTGATTAATTGTTCAACCAATATCAGGAAAGTTCTCCTTACTTCTAGGTTGGATCTTTCTTTAACAAGCTTCCACTCATTACTTCTTCCCTGTCTTCTGGTGCTTTGGAAAATAAGTCAATCACCTCTTCTCTGTGCCAGCCCTCCAAGTACTGGAAAATAGCCACCATGTTCCCCTACCTTCAATCCTTTTCTTTGATAGTCTAGACACACTAAATCATTCCATTTCATCATTATATAACCTCCCTTTCCCAGAGGTCATTGGGAGGTATCATTGTCTATCATAGAGCAATATTCAATGGAAGTCTTCAGATGAGAAGAACTGGTACAACAGAAGACAGCAGAATATTTCTCTCTGTTTATTGGGACCAATTGCAATCCATGAAAGTCATACAATGTCAACCATCCACGTGAAAACAAAAGTCAGCTTTACCAAGAAAGACAAATATTGGATTCCAAACAAGTTTCAGTTGTGAGTCTTTCCAAGGGGATGTTTGAAAGAAAGCCATTTGCCCCCTCCTAAATCAACAAATTCTTGATGGATTTTCCTGTCAAAAAAAGAAATTTTCTTCAACCCCAGTGAAAATCAGATGAAACATGCATTTCCCTGCCTAGAAATAGGTCCACAATGCTGAAAAGTGATTACCAAAGTAAGGCATGCTGCAGAGACTTTTAAAAGTTTGCTACCAATATGATATGTATGTGTTTTAATGCACTGGAACTACAAAAGGCTGAGTGACTGCAATCAATAATGATATTTTATTTACATTCTGAAGTGGTACAGGCCACTCTGTAGCTTGCAACTTTATCTACTGCTTGAGAGAGCTGGACTTAAATGAAAAGCAACCAACATGTGCTACATCCTGTTTTAAAAGGAGGTCAGAGATAAGGAAGGAAGGGATGTCTCCAGGGAAAAGTGGATCAATACAAGGCAGAATTTTTTGGGAGGAAAAAAAAAGTAGCAACACCACAGTCCCTTTTAATGGGGCCTCCTGACTTGTTATGGGCCATTGGGGCAAACTGAGAATCTGAAACATTATTTGGATTCCTACTCCCATTAGCACAGTTCAACGGTTAGCAAATAGAGGCACTGTAGTCTGACAACATCAGGAACCCCAGAGGATTCCCTTCCCCAGGCAAACCATAACACCATAATATTTTGAATACTTTGTGGCCTCTCTTCTTGGTTCTCTGCTTCTTTTTCTCTTATTGGGGACCAATGCCTGTTCACTATTCCTCAGTGGTACAGATTCAAACTGCAGTGAACCAGTGAAAAGAGCTTTCTTTCTTTCTTTCTTTCTTTCTTTCTTTCTTTCTTTCTTTCTT
>BLBF01000073.1:12604709-12636348 GCA_015471245.1 Laticauda colubrina | reverse complement strand
AGGAGGAGGAGGAGGAGGAGGAGGAGGAGGAGGAGGAGGAGGAGACGTCTGCCAAAAAGTATGAGAAATTTTGCTCCTATAAATTGATATTCCATTCAGGGATGTACATACTGAATAAACAGAATCTACTCTTATGTGTAGGTCTCATCCTTTCAGATGCAATATTTTTGGATGCTTGTTTCCTGACATGTCAAACCTCTCCACCCCTCATTATCAATGGAGCTCTCATTCTGCTTCTGACAATATGTTAGCATGGCCACAGGAGTGTTCTTTCTACATGGCACACTTTGGTTGTTAACATGAGGGACCCAGGAGGTTAGTTTAGCTCTACCTCTCAGGCTTGCAGATTTCAGGCCAGAAAGAGAAGTAATTGATTTTTCTCACTTTCCCATTTTTTTGACTAAGCCTTTCCTACCGCCTCAAATGTACTACTTACAGTTTGCAAAAAAAAACACAGGCCACTTACTGGTTCCTGTGCATCTTTTTTCACACTGTCAGAGCATGCAGCAATGAATTTTTCCAAGTGTATGACTGTCCACCATCAGAGTTCATAACTGCCATAAATTTGTCATCATACCCCTACTTTAACCAAAAAGATGTATCCAATTGCCAGTGAATTTCTCCTCCTCCCCCTCCTCGTCCCCCTCCTCTCCCTCTCCTCCTCCCTCTTCCTCTCCCTCTGCTCTTCCTCCTTTTTCTCCTCCACTAACTATACTCTGATTCATAATTAATCTTGGAATTATAAATATGATAAATTCAGAAAATATATAGAGAGCAAATCTGTCTTCCGCATCCCCTTTAATCACAGTTGCAGACTTATTGTTTGGTTGGCTCCTAAATCTTTCAGAAGTTTACCAGTTATATTGTCACATTTTCCTTCTTCCTCAGCCCCCCCCCCCCATAATATAACTCATTTTGTGAAATTGTTAGCTGTCTTCAGCAATTCATTGTGAGTCAGAAAGGAAAGAGGTGAAATTGTTTTGATAAATAAATCATGAAGCATGGTTTATGTCAGTTTCTACCTTCCTCACTTTTGGTTTAAAACCATCTGGGGACTGTGGGAAGGTGTCTCAGATTAAAGCAGATTCTTTGTGTTTGTTAATATGTCATGTAAACTATGTTCAAAGAAACTTACTTGGAAGAGTTGTTTTTCATTCTCTTGGCTGGGGGAGAATATAGGCTGTCATAAATTATGTGCCCAAAGCAGAAAACAATAAAGGATAACAAGAACAGGTATGTTCAAAACCCAGCATCAAAATACAAAGATAAATACATCTTCAATTATCTGCATTTCAGATTCTTCATATTATGCACCATAGGTATCTTAAGAATACCTGAAATGAAAGGTAGAATTTTTCTGCCATATGTAGTAATAGTGCTGGTAGACTGATTTCAATATCACGGATCCTTCAGAAATCCCTGACCTGCTTGCTGATCAAAAGGAGGACAGTGAGATGAAAGTAGAAGTTTAAACATGTCCTCTTCATCTTTCCCTCTGCCAGCTGTGACTTTGCTCATTCCATTTAGGTGTTTGTTCCTAGACAGACAACTATAGCAATAGCACTTAGACTTATATATCACTTCACAGTGCTTTATAGCCCTCTCTAAGAGGTTTACAGAGTCAGCCTATTGCCCCTAACAATTTTAGGTCCTCATTTTACCCACCTCAGAAGGATGAAAGATGAATCAACCTTGAGCCTGGTGAGATTTGAACTGCAAAATTGCATTCAGATGGCAGTCAGCAGAAGTAGACTGCAGTACTGCACTCTAACCACTGTGCCACTGTGGCTCTTATATAATTTCTTTTTCTTGGACTTTCTTCCAGAATATCTTTGTTACTAGCAACTTGTAGAGTTTGCCTATCCTTTTTGTGCATTGATTTAATAAACATTTCTTTCCATTAAAGTGGCAATTTAATTAATCCTTGCTGTCAATTAATTTAATTAATTCTCTCTCTCTCTCTCTCTCTCTCTCTCTCTCTCTCTCTCTCTCTCTATCTCTCTCTCTCTCTCTCTCTCTCTCTCCCTCCCTCCCTCTCTCTCCCTCTCCCTCTCCCTCTCCCTCTCCCTCTCCCTCTCCTTCCCTCCCTCCCTTCTGTCAGGATTCCAAGCAATCCACCCATAGCAAACAAAACTCCAAGGCACGTAGATTCCTCAAAGAATAGTTTTATTGGATATATTCTATTGGCACAGTTCTGGTGAAAACTGACTCTGAAGATTCCCACAGTTTTCACCTAAATAAAAATACATTTTTCCCCTTTCCCCAAACAATCAGTCACATGGTCTAATCAATTTGCTGTCCAGTTGCTGGTAATGTCAATCCTCCTCTCTCTGACCTGGTGTGAGAATGTCCTTGATTCCCAGGAGAAAGTATTTTGTTTTTGGCTACAAATCCCCAGCTTATTCCTCCTTCTCTATCCCTCAGCTCCAGTGTGGCAACACTGAAGCTTCAAAATGGCTTCAGTCACGTCAGCTTCACCTTCCTTCCTTCCTTCCTCCCTCCCTCCCTCCCTCCCCTCCCTCTCTCTCTCTCTCTCTCTCTCTCCCTCCCTCCCTCCCTCCCTCTCTCTCTCTCTCTCTCTCTCTCTCTCTCTCTCTTTCTCACACACACACACACACATATACATACAAATGTTTCACTTCCAACAAATACAGTAGGTGGCATCTCTCTACTTTAGGAAACAGCTGCATACAGATATATAGTTAATTTTCTAAGTTTATCCACTTAATGGATAGGAAGTCATTTTCTTTGAAGACAGATTCCTTTACTACCTGCAAAAGCAGATGGTCCTATCTCAGCCTTCAACAATACACCCCAATTATCCTCTCCTATTAGATGATGTGAAACTATCAGGAGGCTGCAGATACCTAAGTGGGCCATTGCTTTGAATTTTCAACATCTGGCCTTTTATTCCCTACCTGAATAAATGTATGTCATGGAAGAAGCTGTGGAACAAACTGTGATCTAGTTCAGCTCTCAAAGCATTTTTTGGATACTCACCTTGCTTATAATGAAAATAATAAAGGGAATTTCTGAAGCTCATTTGAAGAGTTGCTCAAAAGACAGGTTATGTTAGGGGTTTAACATTATAAATGTGAACTATGTCAGCATTCTAACTAATCAACTCCACCCCAATAAACTCCAAGACAAAAATTTCCTCAAAGTTCCATTTTATTAGTTGTTATATTGGCACATCTGTGAAAACCTGAATCTGAGAATTCCAGGTTTTCCCTTCCCAAAAGAAAATCAAAGATTTGATTTTCCCTTGCAACCATCAGTCCATCACATGGCCCAATCAAAATTCCGTCCAATGGAGACATTTCCCCAGTCACTCCCCTCCAGGTGCAGGGCAACATGTTCTTGACTCTCTGAGAAATAATTCTGTTGTGTCTAATCTTCTACCTCACTATGAAATCCCCCCTCCCAGATTCCCAGGCACTGAATGTGGCAGCCTTGGCTTCCAAGGCTGACAAACCAGAAAGATGGTTTAAGTTGTGTTTTTATTTGCAGAAGCAGAGGCTTTACACACTGCACTAACTTTTCCCCCTCCACCTGTAATTCCACACTGCATCTCAGGATGTCAATATTCAACTATGTTCATAAATAATGGTTCAATTTTATCTTAAATACCATTAATAAGATTTCCCCCAAATCATCACAAAGGAATAAAATGTGATCATCTGCAACACAGGTACAAAAAAGATCAACTGATCTTGGGACAATAGTTAAGAACTCTCAGACTATTATTTTTAATCAGTGGCAGGTGGATATATTTTATATTGAAAGATATGTACTGAATAGCGCCACTGCAGATAATCACTTTTTAAATAGCTACAGTATTTTGCAAACTTCCCAATTCTTCTGAAAAGCGGAAAAATAAAATTAAATTAAAAGGCTCTGAAAGGTAGCATGAAGAACAGACAGATTGGTATATCCTCGCTTAAATACATCAAGTGATAACAACAATATTGTTTGCTACTGAATGGATGAAGGAAAGAAGTCAGAAGTTTTTCATAATTTGCTTTTTTGTTTTCTTTTGTAAAAGTGAAAAGTGATTGCTGATTTGTATGAATGATCCTTCTGTATTTCTGTGTCTTCAAATTAAGGTTTTTTTTTAAAAAATATAAAACTAGAAAAACAACAAAATCAGGGGTATTGTTTCCCTGCTAGAAAAAAAAGATCTGAAAACCATTAATCTCTCAAGTAATTATTTGATGGAATAACATGAAAAAAAAAAAAGATGAATTAGGTTATCTTGCTTCTGATCTAATGGCTGTCTGGCTAATCAAACTAGGAAGTGCTTAATAACAACAACAACAACAATAATAGTAACAACAACAACAATAATAATATTAATAACAATAATAACAATAATGATAACAATAACAATAATGATAACAATAATAATAATATTAACAATAATAACAATAATAACAATAATGACCATAACAACAATAATGACAATGACAAGAATAATAATAACAATAATAACAATAAAAATATAGGACAAAAATTATTCCAAGAAATCCACTGGTTTGGATGAGGGTTTGAATAGCATTAAAATGGCCTCCATGTTTGTTGAAGTTATTATGGTATTTTTGGGCAGAAAAAAAGATTATTGAGAATGAAATATTTATTACCTTCTTCAATCCAGAAAGTGCTTTTTTTTTTTTTTTCCCAAAAGGCAGTGGAACTTTCTTTGTTTTTTTGTTGAAGATGTTTCAGTTCTCACCCAAAAAGCTTCTTCAGTTCGAAATGAATGGTGAAGAATGGAAGGATTTATATTCCTTGCAGTCATCTGATTGTTACACTCTTAAACACCACCTATGTCCTCTTTACAAAATGGTCCTTTCAGCATTTCCAAGAAGGTTGGACCATATGGTCCACACCCATTTGCACTGTCAGGTGACTCTGAGAGCACAGATAAACCTCCAAATGGCCTCAACGATTCTCAGAAAGAGCGCTAACATCCAGATGACTGCGAGGCATATAAATCCTTCCATTCTATGCCATTCATTCAGAAATGAAGAAACACCTTGAATGAGAAGCAAAACATCTTCAAGCAAAAACAAAGAAAGTCCAGTTGCCTCTTAAAAAAACACCTTTGGGATAACCATGACCTGGATGACTGAGAGTCTTTACAGACATTTAGTCCAGAATGTTACTACATTGAAGGAAACTATGTACCAGAAGAGTTTAAAAAATACTATCTGGCAAAGAAATATAATATATTAACCTGCAATCTGATTCTAGGTAAATATAAAATCCAAAAGCTTGTTATTAGGACTTAACAGAATTACATTTTTTTATATATAGTCTTCTATAAAGAAGACTATATATAAAACAGATAAACATTTATTTAGCATATGACAAATACATGGACTTATAGTAGTTCAAATGTTAATGTCCAGTCCACCCAACCATTCAAGGACAGGGTGGTCTATGTTGAAAAAATCAGACACTGGACTGGTGTAAACTCTTGTTGGACATTAAACTGAAGAAGTGGCCTAGAGGCCTCACAATCAGGAGGCTGTGAGTTTGATCCTAGGTAGAGGCTAATATTTGGAATACACTCTCCTGCTCAAGCAGAGGGTTGGACTAGATGACCACCAAGATCCCTTGCAACTCTGTTATTTATTTTTATTCTCATTCGTACACAGTGATGCACATTTGGACACAATGTGATGGATATTTTGTCGAGGAGCACCACAAAATATGGGTGATGGGATTCCACTGGTATAACAACTGGTTCGGTGATCGCAAGCTCTGTGCCCGTGCTCTGCAATTCAAACAGCTATAATACTTATCTTCTATAGCAGTCCCTGTGAAGAAAACAGCTGAGGTGCAACAAACTGCTCTGCCACATGAATCAGCTGTTCTCTAAAGAAAGGAAGTAAAGGACAGGAAAGAGCAGTGGTGGGCATGTGGGCCCACACCCTTGTCGCAGCGAACCAATTCAGAGACAGCTGAACTTCAGAATAAGGGGTTCGCCCAAACTGGTACAGCCCACCACTGCTGTCACACTGAGAGGTAGAGACAAGTCCCCACTTAAACAATGAGTCCTAGTAGACACCATGATGGTTACGGATCCTGTTCAAAGTTGACCAATGCCGGTGAGGTCAAAATCTGGCACCTTTTGTGTAGGGTCATCTTCTTCTAAACAAACCCTCTCCCTCTGTCTTTCCAAGCACACATGCCTGAATTCACACACACACACACACACACACACACACACACACACACACACACACATCATTTTATTTTATTTATTTATTTCCTCCATTGCAACTTGGCAATAAGTAGCAGCATCCTAATCGCCATGAACCACTCTGGCTACTGCACTGCAGAGTGCATTTGTTCCATAACAAATGTTGTATGACTTTTTGTAATGCAGTTTAACACAGCCTGCGAGCTTCTTGAGCTTGGTGCCAAAACAATTTGATCAGTGCAGCTCCCTAGAAACTTGACCTTGTAAAAAGGGAGGATGGGGAAGGGAAAGAAACATTATATCTCAGTGAAATAAATAACATGTCCTACAGCTGAGAGGTTTTTGTGTGTGGGCTAATGGCAGGAAGCTGAAATGAAGGATCAAGTAAGCAAGCAAACACTTTTGATTGGAAATTAATTAGTGCTCTTCACTGTCCATGTTTCAAATGCCAACATAGAGGGCCCTAGAAAACTCCTTTGTCTTGAGGAGCTCTCTTGAACTATAGGATGTTAAATATTTCAGTTCAAAAGAAAATCATTTTCAGGGCATTGCTTAAAAACAATGAACCTTCTCATTCTAGAAGAGTGAGTCAGCATTGTAAATAAAGATAGTATTCCCTTTTCTGTGCCATCACTTTGCTAAATGCCTAATTCCCACAGCACTGTCTTAGTCTTACAGCCCCTGTGTAGTAGGCTGTTTTGATATTAACCATCTCATCTTCTCATCTTCTCATCATCTCATTTCTCATATTTTCTTATCTTTTCTTTCCTACTATTGTCTCTTATTGGTATCTTATGACTTATCACTTGTTTTTATCTTATGATTAATGACTGTAATACAATTTATGATCTATGATCTATCTCTTTGTTGTCTGTATGTACACTGAGAGCTTATGCACTGGAGACAAATTCCTTGAGTGTCCAATCACACTTGGCCAATGAAGTATTCTTAAATTCTCTGTCTGTCTTAATTCTCAAAATAAACAGTCCTACCTGGTTTACATAAATGTATAGTCCCTAGATCAGGAGTCCCCAAACTCCACTCTGTGGAACCGCACCGGTCCTTGGCATGCCAGAAATCAGACTGCATAGAAGTGAAATCCAGGCAGCATGTGAAACCATGGCCCCTCTGGTCCATGGAAAAACTTCTCTCCATGGAACTGGTCCCTGATGCCCAAAAGGTTGGGGGACACTGCCCTAAATGGCATTGTTGTAGCCTCCCAGATCCTCTAGCAGACAAATCAGAGGAGGAGGAGGAGGTGTGAAAGTCAGGATCAGGATCAAGTCAACCTGAGAGCTCCGAGAGGGAAGAGGAAATGGAGCTGTCACAGATAGAGATGGAGGCCATCTGTCAGTCCTCAGATGGAAAGTCAATAGCCTCCAGATCTGGAGATGGCTCATGAGGAAGAGGAGAAACAGCTGGGTTCTGTGCCTGATGCGCAGATGCTCAGAAGGTAAAGGAGAGGAGAGCAGTGGAAATCTATGGACCGATCCTTGGGAAGGAAGAGCCACCACTACTAGCAATGCCCCACCCTAGTTCTGGGGACAAAAGGCAGGGGGCGGAGATGAATAGATGTGGCAGACCTTATTAGCCTGAGGTGAGAGAGAAACTTTTTTTTGTTGTTGTTGGGGCTGCCAGCATTCCTAATTAAAGGAAACTTTGTGTTCACTTCAGAGGGTTTGTTGTGTTTGGGGAGCTGGGTCAGAAGAGGCATCAAAGAGTCACACAAACTCTAACCTTTGCAGTCATTTAATGGTTATTTGGGTTTTGCAGCCAAGGTATGCTATAAATAAATGAATGAATCTAGGAATTAGCTTTGTGTTCCAAATAAAATGGAATGAGTGAATTTTGGGATGTTATTTCATTGCTATTCATGTTAAAAAGAATAACTATCACAATATTCTTAAGAAATCTCCTTGCCTTCACTTACACATCCCCAGATCATGTCCAAATTTGATCCAGATGCTTGTCCAATTAATGGAATTAGTTTGAGGATTAGAAGGTACCATCCTAACTTCTAACTTCATGTGTTCTACACATAGATGGGCACAGACTAGCAACTGCATTCTCTTTGCTGATGATGGAAAGCTGTTCAATACCACAGACAATACTGCTACCCTTCAAAAAGACCTTGACTATGTATCAGAATGGTCAAACAAATGGTAACTTCAAATCTCAACAAATAAATGCTCTGTTTTACATATTGCAAAAAAAAAAATCAGAAAATAAAATACAAGCTAAATAGTTAAGACCTTGTTGATGATCCAAGCTCTGTAAAGAACCTTGGAGTACTCATCTCTAATGATCTAAGTGGTAGAGCCCGCTGTAACTACATAGCCAAAAAGGCATGAAGAGTTGTTAACCTAATCCTACATAGCTTTTTCTCTGGTAATATCACACTACTAACAAGAGCATACAAAACATTTGCTAGACCAATATTCGAATACAGCCCATCATTGCATATTTGATATTAGCACAGTTGAGAAAGTCCAGAAATATTTTACAAGAAGAATTCTCCACTCCTCTACTTGTTGTAGAATACCTTATGCCACCAGACTTGAAATCCTAGACCTAGAAAACCTTGAATTACGCCATCTTCAGTATGATCTAAGTATGGTATATAAAATCATATGTTGCAATGACTTCCCTATCAATGAATACTTCAGCTTCAACCATAACAACACAAGAGCACACAATAGATGCAAACTCCAGTTAACCACACCAAACTTGATTGCAGGAAATACAACTTCAGCCACAGAGGGGTCAATGTCTGGAATACTCTACCTGACTCTGTGGTTTCTTCCCCAAACCCCCAAAACTTTAACCTTAGACTGTCTACTACTGATCTCACCCCTTTCCTAAGAGGTCTATAGGGGGCGTGCATAAGCATACCAACGTGCCTACCATCCCTGTCCTATTGTTTCTTTTATTTTTCTTGTATGTACCCATTTCATGTATTCATAACTTTATATATACTTATACCTATTATCTTGTAAGCGATTGACAAATCAAAATAAATTAATGAAATAAAATAAATATAGCTTAATTTGAAATATGTGAGTGTTTCTAGTGCTGTACAAAATACCATCTCCAAAGTATTTTGATTGATTATATTTATGAGTTGCCTCATTACTTATTTTCTGGTCAATTCACAAAATCCAATGCAACTCATATTACTTTAAAACATTAGAAATCACCAAGGCCATATGAAATAAAAATGATATACAGCATTAGCATAAATATGCTAAAAATACAGGAGAGAAGAGCAACAAATCAGATTAGGAGACTGGAAGCTAAAGCACACATTGAACAATTGTGGGAATTGGTAACATCTAGTCCAGGGGTGTCAAACTCAATTTCATTGAGGCCCATATCAGGGTGGGCATGGCCACTCCCCAAACTACTGGCATGTTTCCTCTTCACATTGGGTAGACCAGGCTGATGCAACACTGACCAGATTTTTCCTCTCTGCATTAGGTGGACTGGACCGAAGCCATGCTGGTCCAATCTTTCCTCTTTGCAATGGGTAGACCAGGATGGCCCCATGGGATGGATCTGACCACATTGCGGGCCAGATCCAGCCCAGCTACAGGCCTTGAGTTTGACACTCTGGTCTAGTCAAACAGAAAGAATAATATGATAGCAGTCTACCAGTATTTCAGGGACAGTCACAAAAGAGACTGTCCCTGGAATTTCAGAAGTAACATATGATAGCTTATAAAAAAAAAAAAAAAAAACTTAACCGAGAATTAAGGATAAATTTCCTGTCAGAGAGAATATTTGATCAGTGGAATGGCTTGCTTCCAGAAGTTGTGCATGCTTTATCACTGGAGGTTTTTAAGAAGAGATTGGACAGCCATTTGTCTGGAATAATATAGGGTCTCCTGCTTGATCAGGGAATTGGACTCTGTTATTCTGTATTCTGAGGTCAGAAGTGTGAACATTCATTATGAAGTTTAGATACTTAATACACTGCATAATATTAATAAAGGAAATAAAAAGTATGTCAATTAAACCCGCCTTTTCCTCCAGGTATCGGAGGCTTGGCTGTTGTTGGTGTGTTTGAGATGTGGGTTGTGGAGATAGGTGGCTGTAGTTTCCTTTCAAACCTGCAGTAAAACACGTTCAGGTCACCTGCTAGTTCTTGATTTCCTTCTGCCTGGGAAGGAGTTTTGCTGAAGCCAGTTGTTTTTTAAGAGTTTTCCACATGTTTGCTAGTTCATTTGTTGAGAACTGATTCCTTAACTTTTCAAAGCAGCTTCTTTTTGCTGCTCTGATCTCTCTTGTTAATATGTTTCTGGCCTGGTTGTATAGCATTCTGACACTTTTTCTATAGGCTTCATCTTTAGAACAACATAGCTGCTTATGTTTAACTGTGAACCAAGGTTTATTGTTACTATATATTTGCAGGTTCCTTGTTGGTACACATAAGTCTTTGCAGTAGCTAACATATGATGTTACAGTTTCTGTGAGCTCATCTAGGTCTGCAGAGGCATCTTCAAAAACATTCCAATCAGTGAAATCATTCCTGATGAATGTATCTTTTCTTTTATGTATACCGAGAGTATTTACACCAAGACAAATTCCTTGTGTGTCCAATCACACTTGGCCAATAAAGTATTCTATCTAAGCTATAGGACAGTACTTGTGCAGAAAATGCAACACAACACGAAAAAAACCTGCACATCAAGTATCCAATATTACTGTAAACATGCCTTTGTTTTCTATGGAACAGGAATTAAATCTGGTTATCTGGAGTGTACTCACTTAAGTATACTCACTAAAGCCCCTGTCCCACTGCACCAACGGATGCAAAGAGGATGTAAAATGTTAAAAAACATTGGAAAGGGCTATGCATTCATTGTGTACTCATTGCATACGTGTTTCATACGCTCTATCCTTTGAGCATCCGTCCACTGAGATTTCACCCGCTCAAGAAGTTTTGAGCTGCACAAAACTTTGTGAACAGATGAACTTTCCACTGTGTAAGATGTAAATCCGTGACATACGGGCAACAAACGTTCTGTGTCCGTTTATCATCCGTTAAACCTCCGCTGTATCCTCTCTGCATCCTCTGGGCATCCCTTCAACTCACATCTGCTGCAGCTGAAAATGGAAAGAGGGAGAAAACAAAAGATACATGGAACATCTACACAGCATTAGTAGCACAGAAATAGAAAGGATGAGCAGTGAATGGTTTGCATCCTATATACATCCTCTAGGCTTCCTGTGAACATCCATTTAACATCCCCACTACATACTACCCACGTTGGTTCTTTTCCTTTCTTTTCTGTTCTATTTATGCAAATTTTTGCCACTTTTTGGAGCGGATGACAAGAGATGGAGCACCCCCGAAATTTTGCTCATCTGCTGTGGCCTTTTTGCATACATTTTGCATCCATCGGCCAGTGGGACCTAGCCTTTAAAGGTAATGGTTAAATGTATTTCTGAGTAGACAGGCACAGAATGGTTCCGTAAACTAATAATGACCATCCTTTTCTGTATATGCATGAATTGGTCAGTTACCAATTTTTTAACATGAGTGCTTATATTGTTGTTGTTGTTGTTTTAAAAAATAATAGAATGATAAATTCAGGTTGGTGTATCTTGTCTCTGCAGTTAAGCAAGAGTTATTTAAGAACAAATGCAGACTTTGCTTATTTGCTGTAGTCATAAATAATGTTATAAAGCTTGTAAGTCTTGGATATAACATAAAGCGTGCTTGTGTTCATTTCAATACGAAGGGGAAAACCTGTGAAATGGAAAGCTGATAATTGCACACACAGAGAAGATATGCTGTCTCTGGTTAGCAATAGTCCAAGTTAAACCCAGTGATCTGTAATTCATTCAACCTATGGCGTTGCCTCTGGCAAATGGCCCACAGTTGTAAATGTAGCAAGTAACTGAAGGTTATTTAGTGGTGTATATTTTAAGAAGAGTCCCAGAGGATCTCACAGTATATGAAGCAATAAATGTCACCCACAGATCTGATAAGTAAGTAAACCATTTTGCTCAGCCCTCCACAAACTGTTTCTAACGATTCTTGTCTTTAATATCAGAAAATTATGTATATCCATCCATCCATCAATCCATCCATCCAGGGAAGAATCTTTGCACTATATAGGAAATATTTGATTTAAAGACTGTGAAATCTGTTTGCCCTATGGAATTTGAGAAAAAAAAAAGTCTCAGGAGTTAATTTCCCCTCCTTTGCTGGTACTTTGCTTATGTGGAGTGACCATTCAAAGTTACAGTGACATTGAAAAAAGTGACTTATGACCATTTTTTACAGTCATGAGAGGCCAGGCGAGGAGATGCATGTCTCCATGTGATATTCAGTTATCCACATCCAGCCAATAACATGACCACCAAGCCATGTCCACCCAGTCACATGACCACCAAGCCATGCCCACCACTTTAGCCACACCCACAGAACCAGTAGTTAAAAATTTTGAATCCCACCCCTGACTCTCCCAGTTATCTTCCTGGAATGTGTGATTAATTATCTTGGTTTGCCTTGGAAGTCTCGTCAATGCGGTTTGTTTCTGGTTTCCTTTTGCTTCATTATCCACTTTTTGAATTTAAACTGTGACTAATAAAACAGCAAAGCTAAGTTGAAGGCATGCAAGACCTTGATTCATGTTTTAGTTTTTGTGTTACTTTTGAGACACTAAGGGTCATTGCATATCATTTCTTGGTAAGGTACAATGATATGCATGACCTATTGTGTTAAATATAGTTTGGACCCTACATTGGGAGTTGTTGAAACTTTGGCAAGTCCAGCATTGTTTTACAATGTCAGGCAGACAGTGTTGTGGCCTGACAGCAGCCAGCAGAGCTGGTAGCAGATTCGGACAATGAGGAGGTTGTGGAGGAACATGACCCAGTCCTGGAGTCTGAGGAAAGCTCTGACAAGTGCCCTGCATCGGAGGCAGAGATGGAGCCAAAGCGATCTGACAGTTATCACCTGCCTTTCGAGTTAGACATCAGTGAGGCAGAAGGACAGCTAGAGCTCTTCCCAGTGTGCACATGCACAGAGTTGCCAGACGAAGGGAACAGCTGAAGAACAAAGGCTGATTTTTCTTCAGACTAGACATACCCAATTTCAGCAACCATTCTTTAGATATTTTAGCCTCCAGTCCCCTAATTATCTTTTTTGCTCTTCTCTGCACTCTTTCTAGAGTCTCAACATTTCTAGAGACTTTCTAGAGTCTCAACTTTTTTTACATTGTGGTGACCAAAACTGGGTGCAGTATTCCAAATGTGGCCTTACCAAGGCATTATAAAGTGATATTAATACTTCACATGATCTTGATTCTATCCCTCTTTGAATACAGCCTAGAACTTTGTTGGCTTTTTTAGCAGCTGCAGCACACTGCTGGCTCATATTTAAGTAATTGTCCATTAGGACTCCAAGATCCCTCTCACAGTTACTCCTATTAAACAAGATGTACTATACCTGTGCATTTGGTTTTTCTTGCCTAAATATAGAACCTTACTTTTCCATCATTGAAGATTATTTGAAAGTCGGGGTTGAAACAAGGAATCTTGATGATATTATCCAGTTTGGGAAATGAAATAATCAGGCTCAAAAAGTACCAATGACCGGTCGAATATCATCTTATGCAACATTCCTGTCTGTTTGATTTTTGTTTGTGTAAGCCATTTAGAGAGCAAAACTCTTATGTCTTGGATTCCATATGATGTTTTTTTTTCTGTTTTTCACAGAGTCCCAGTGTTGCATAAATATGACATCATTAAAAAAAAAAACTTAGCATATAAAAAGTGCACTCTAGGGCTGCACAACACTTCAGATTTGATTACAAAAGGCTGCATTGCTCAGATATTGCATCTACGGTATTTTATAGTGGTCATACATATTTTGGTAACTTAGAAAATCAGCTTCCCTCTCCTGACAAAGAAAATAAAAATATAGAATGAGGAAGAATAAATTGAAGCTACCAATATTATAGTGTAACATCAAACTGCCAAAAATGGCTCAGTCCCATTTTCTCTCCCCACCCTAAGGAAATTAGCCTAGATTTTTTTTGAGCCATACTCTTCTGTCATAATTTAATTTCTAAGATATAAGCGTATTTCAATTACCAAGAGATGAATTATACTATGGAAAACTGATTAATATGTTTATTAATATGTTTATTGCTTCTGTTCTGCCCGCTTGCCTTTTCTCTTGAGAAAAAAAGTCCTTTTTTTATTATAAGACATGCATTCAATTCTGAGCCCTGTTTCAGTGCTTCAGGCAGAATCATTACATAATTTTAGCTAACTAAATTGCTAGAAATAGGTAAATGTCCTTACCAGGTGGCGTAATTCTCCTATGGGTAAACTGATATACCTGTGAGTAGGAGATGCGTAACTTTGGATTTTTCATGGTATTAAAAAAGCATAACACTGGAAGGAATAACTTACATTATTTCTGTCTGCCTTCCTTTATAGTGTGTTCCTTAAATAAATTTCTATGGAAGACATACTATATAATCACTTCATTGAATAATACAAACAGTTGAGAAAGAAATTTGTTTTCTTTCCTATCTTTTCTATCCAAAATTCTATCTGTCTTTTCTTTTCTATCAAAAATTCTCAATTTTTCTAGAGGACATTATTTTCTGGTTGTAACATATCATCAGTTCTTATTTATTTATTTATTTGTTTGTCAAACATGTACAAGATAACAAGTATAAACAAGAACAAAGGAAGTAAATACAGATAAATGGGAACAGTAAGGCAAGGACGGCAGGCATGCTGGTGCACTTATGCACACCTCCTTTATGGACCTCTTAAGAATGGGATGAGGTTCATGGTGGACAGTTTAAGGGTAATGTTTTGAGGTTTGAGGATGTAACAATGGGGTCAGGTAGAGTATTCCAGACATTGACCACTCTGTTGCTGAAGTGGTATTTTCTGCAGTCGAGTTTGGAACAATTTACCTTGAATTTGTATCAGTTGTTTACCCGTGTATTATTGGTTCTTGGTTCACCCTTTGAGTTTGTGTTGGTTGTTTTCCCCTGTATTATTGGTTTGCCTATGTATTATTGGTTCTTAGTTCACCCTTTGCCCTTCAGATGTTTTAACATCTCAAGGTATTTATTTGTTGGTTTGTTTTATTCAGCTTCCTCTTCTACCAAAAAGAAGGGCTGCTTGCTTAAAATTAAAGCTGTACTAAAATTGGATTTATTCAGACTCACTTTCTAAGTTGGAGGTGAAATTCAGGTTGATCATTTAGGATCAAATGGGATGCATTTGCCGGGATGAAGAAACCTGAATTGAATTTATGTGATCCTAGATTTTCTGAATTGGTTTGAATCATGGAATCTGAATCCACAGTCCAAAAATTTAAATTGGATTGGAATAAATGCACTTTAGACAATATTCATTCAGGTCCTTCTAAAAGCTCTATATTATAGGACAAGATACACTATATTTCTGTAGATACTGGAATATAAGTATCTGTCTTGACTAAATAACACTTCAACGATGTTAGATTCTCCTGACAATGACTCCAAGTCTAAATCACATTCCAATGCAACTCTGAGAGATAGACACTCATCTGTCCTCTGATTAAATCTCTTTGGCAAACAAGAATCCACCACCTTCAAGACAATCAACTAAACTGTAAAACATCTTTTATTGTAGGTTATAACACATCTGTAACCAAACTTGGCTTCCTTGTGCTTCCCCTGCATTGGTTTAAGACCTGTCCTTTAGGATTTAGCTGAGAAGTCTTTGCTGAAACTTATTTTGAGTTTGCTTGAATTCATCTCAACTTGCCTTAAGGTTTTGCTTACACAGATACTTGGAGCAACTCCAGTAATATGTGCTTCCTTTTTAAATATCTTAAACGACCTGCAGATATATAATATGAGACTGTCTGCAGGACAGCAGGGGAGTGACTAGTATTAATAAGAACACACAACCTCAAGGATGGAAGTTACTGATAATTTCATTTCACTTGATTTCACATCCTGTGACCACAAATTTCTTTATCCCTGCAGCTTATAACTGTGGTAAGAGCATTGTGTCCACCTGTGTGTTCCTGCACACTTCTTTTAATCTTCACATTTTACATGCTTTATTCCCCTGAATACAGTTTTTAATACACATGTTTCCATGATGAAAATATCTTTTGTGCATATTTTTTCACATATATACATTTTTGTATATGTTTCCCCTAAGATGCGCAACTTGTTATGTGTTTTTAATTGCAAGTTGCATCACAAACCTATCCCAAAGGTAGGTGGACTCAGGGTCCATGTGGGAAAAGGATTTCCTCAGTGAAAAATGGGAAATTGTGTCTTTAAGTATTAATGAATGGTGATATTTTAAAGGCAGTTGGACTCTGTTTTTCTTTAAGGCCAGGGTGGGCTACTGGGGGTTCACAGGGGTTCGGGAGACTCCTAGCTAAGATTCTGTGCAGTTTCCCACTCCTGGTTGGCTCCACCCACCCCACCCTGCTCCTTCCAGGAGTCCCCACACGGCCTGTTTTGGATGCAGATAAGTGCAGGGTGCTCAGGGAGGGCAAAAAAAGGAGCCACCCGGAAGTTTGGGAAGGCCAGCAATGGGCCGATTTTCATCTTCCAGAGAGCCTCCGGAGCCCTGGGGGGCTGTTTGCACCCTCCCAGAGGCTTGAGGAAAGTCTCCAGAGCCCAGGGAGCCTCCCACTGTGATGCAGGAGGCCGACTGGGTCACACCCACCATGGCCCTACCCACCCAGCAATTGGACAGAGAACCCTTTGCTAAAATTTTTAAAGACCACCCCTGTTTAAGGCATTTCGCTTCTCATTCAAGAAGCTCCTCCAGGTCTTTAATGAGAAGCAAAACACCTTAAAGAAAAATCAGAAATCCTGTTGTCTTTAAAATAAAAGCACTTTTGGGACAAACACGTCTTAGATGAATGACAACCTCCATAGACAGAATGCTTGTAGTGTTAATTTTATCTAATTACCCCCAAAACCCTGCCAAAAAAGGGTTCCAAATTTTTGATTGCTTATATCTCAGAAGTGGCCATAACAGAATCCAACCAGACCAAATGCAGTCTTGGGTTGCTATTTATATCTCTGTCTAATACTCCAAATCAATTTATATACCTGATAATTTGGAACTAGAGGCCTAACATTTGTACTTTTATCATTGACCAACAATTGGAAGGAAATTTGCACTTCTCTGTATCTGTAACTCTCTGTTCACCCTGAAAAGCAAAGGCTTGGCTACACAATAAAAGATTCCTCTTTTTGGAGTTTATCTGTTTCCTTCATCGGACACCAGACCACAATTTATGTTAGCATGCTCTCATTCGGAATTTGTAATCTAGAGCTTTCATTATTTTCTGAGCTGTGGCCACATGACCTTTTGGTCTAACCAGTGCATGAAGTGAGGAGTTTCTCTGCCAAATGTTAAGGAAAGAGGGAATTGACAGGGTATTTTATTTAACAAGCCAAACTGAATGTCTTTCTTTTAAAATTTAGTAGGTAACATTATCCTGAAGAACCACAGGTAATTAATGGAGGCAGCATAGCTCTTGGTCGCCTAACAAACCAATCACTTCTGCATCTTTCCTGCTTTTCCAAACATTCTATTGAGCTTTCCGGAAGAAATCAAATAATGGAGGTGTCAATCATGGCTAGGAGAGAATTTGGAGGTTTACTTATTTTGTGTTTGAAAGAAAAACAAGAGCAGGTTGGTTTCATTTTTTTTTTAATCTGTGAAGGAAAGGCAGTTGTAAGGAATGTCCTTGCAAAACCATGTCCTGGTTGGTCCTTTAAGGGAATGTCCACATGCTCAGACTTCATGTAAAGTCATAAATGATGATGATGATGATGATGATGATGATGATGATGATGATGATGATGATTCTGGGGAATGGGGTGTTGTCTGAGTAATATCCACATTTTCAGACCCAATGAAGCATGTGCAAAAGCCCCTTTATGTAGGGCATGGTGAATGTTGACACTTCAAGTTCATCTATTTGAAATTCATTTACTTTTTTTCCCAAGAAGGAATTCTTTACATATAATGCCACTGGGGGCATTTTCTCTATTAACTTTCATATTTCCCCTTTATATAGACATTTTTAAACAAATTGTAAACTTCCAGCATTTCTAAAGTGAACCTGAAGGAGATTTTGAACAGTAAAGATGGAGACAAGTTTGCTATCCATTTCATTTCCTGAATTAAAAAATGACTTTTTAATGAAATAACATCCAAATGAGGTTATTTCCAGTTCTTGCTGGCCATTATATTCTTTGACTAATATGTGAATCTAGAAACTATATAACATGAAATTTATTTAAACAATCACAACATTACCATTAACATTAATTGAGAACTTTCCAAGAAAGATTAGAATCTAATTACATTTCTTTTTTCTTTTTTACTAAAAATATTTTTTCTAAATTGTTAAACATTGGAGGAATAGAAGAAACATTGTTTCTCCTGGAATTTGAACTGGATTCTAAGTTTATTTTTGATCCATCCAAATTAGAGATACTCTAATTTTGTTTTAGATCTGTAATGTGGAAATAATTAGTATTAGTCTCAGTCTAATGCCAAGGTCTGACTAAGGGGCACTCAAACAGCTAACATTTCAGTGAAGTTTTCATAACATTATCTAGTTTCATCAAGTGAAAAAAAAATAAAAGTGCACCTGAAGGGTTCATCATTCAGTGTTGCTAAATAGTGAGTGAATGGATATTTTTTTTGCTATTGCACAATTGCTTGTTGGAAAACATTAATTCTTTGTCTTATCAAAATAATTGGGCTGATTCCATTTCTCTGTGTTGTGCAGTTTGTCACCACTGATTTCAGTAGGCAGCAACATCTGATTGATGTTGTCTGGATCTGGAAGCTAAGCAGGGTCAGTCTTGGCTAGTATTGGGATGAGAGACCATCAAGGAATTATACGGTTGGAGATGAGGCAATGCTCTTATATTGTACCTACTTAACCAAATGGCTGGAATCAAATTCAGCATGAGAATGTCTTTAGCTTTTAATAATATCTCTGGAGGAGTTGTTTAAATAGGATGAACACATCAAAGCAATAAATTCATTTTGAAGCTGAAGAATTAAATAAGACAAGTTACAGTAGTTTGAATATCACCTAGCTATCAAGACAATGAATGGCTACTTATTGCTGAATAAAATTGAAATTTCCAGTCTCAGCTTTGATAACCCATGTGGTGCCAACAGTATTTCCTAGTGCTCTGAAATGAAACCTTTCTCCACAAATACATTTTGAAAAGTAGTCTGAACTAGGGAAATGATGTTTTTAGTTATGCATACATAAATTATTTTTTCATGAGTAAAGTACATTAGTGCTATCCATATTTTAGAGGGGAAAGTTACAGGTCCATTATCTTCCAAGTCCCTAATGCTGTCCAATGAAGGGGATAAATTAATGTTGCCAGGATAAACTTTAATGATCGTGTATAATCAATTTTTGAAGACCATGAAATTTTCCACCTTTTCCCAGGCAAAAATTGGGACATGGTAATAAAGGAATGAGATTTTATGCAGAAGCATCCTCTATAATGCAATGTTATCGATAGCCTGTGTTCCAAGGACATGACAACATAAATCTCCCAAGGACAGGAAGCCTAAATATAAGATTTGCAACTGTTATAAATTTAGTTTTAAGATCTCTGATCTAAATTTGAATAATCTGAAACTAAATCATTAAATCAAAACACTTAGCATGCATGCAAAGTGAAAAACACAGAGAAGAAATAAGTGTCCAAAAAGGAAGACATACCAATATGTTGATGGAGAGAAAAAGAAAAGAATAGACTACAAGTAGTTTTCAGCTTACAACAATTGAGCCCAAAATTTCTGTGGCTAAGCAAGAGAGCTGGTGAGTGAGTTTTACCTCATTTTACGACCTTTCTTGCACATTTGTTAGGTGAAACAAGGCAGTTGTTAAATTTGTAACACAGCTGTTGGGTGAATTAGCTTCCTTATTTATCAGAGCGTTTGGCAATGTGATTACCTTTATGAGATAACCCAGGAGCAACACACAACACAGAGACTTTGACATTAACAGTGGTTTAATGTACAACAAGTATGCAGACAATATACACGTAGTGGCAAAATACCTTTACAAGCAAGCTTTTCTTCTTCTTAACACATAGATAACTTCTGCACTGAATACTGGCCACAAGGAAAAGAGAACCACGCCTCTAATGGCTCCCTTTATATACACACCTTTTAAGGGGAACTTTACTTTCCAGCCTTAAAGGGAAATACCCATACGCTGCTGAATCACTCTTGTTACATCAGCCAGTATTATATCAGATTCACAGCATTGTTCAGTTACTCACTGCTGGTCAGTTTCTAAAACTTAATATCTTAACATTATTGACTTTGCTGTATGAAGATTGCAAAAGGTGAACACATGACTCCGGAACATTGCAATCATCATAAAATTGAAGGAGTTGCCAAGCATCCAAATTTTGATCACATGTTCTGACCCAAACCCTTGTCCAATAAAATAAACACGAATCAAAGGGAATATAAACTTTTTAATGATTTTTATGAGTCTCCAGTTAAAAGGCTGCTGCAAACTAATTAACTTTGATTAGCATGAGCCAAATAAAAGATAAGGTTACCTAGAAATATTTTACAACACAAAAGTCTTCAAATACCAACTAAGGTACTGCAATGTCCACAAGGATCAAGTTTCAAAGCATCTTTGCTTCCTGCAAAGAACATCACAGCTGGCTTTTATCTTCTTGAAGGAGGGGCCATTACCTTGCAGCCTTACATCTGAGTCGCCCATGCTGCTGCAGCTGCTCTTTCCTGCAAGCAGCCCTGCGTGCATGTGCACTTGGCACAGGCTCCTTGGAAACCTCCTCATCGCTGCTGCCAGCTCCCACAATCTTTGAAGGAAGCAGTCCACTCCGTAATGGTCCTGGCTCTTCATCTGAATCCTTGCTCTCCTCAGCTTTCTGCACCTGCTGCTGGCTAATGACAACATCACATGACCATGAGGATCCTGCAGTGCTCCTAAGTATGAAAAACAGTCATAAGTTATTTTTTCAGTGCCACTGTAAATTTGAGCAGTCACACACAAACTACTATGGCTGTAAGTCAAGGTCTATATATACATCTATACATTACACCATTTTCTACTTTTCTGCCTCCGTTACTCAGTTATATTCTTGCTTTTATGATAATCATGTTATGCTTCATATATTACTTTGTACTCTTTTTTGGGGGGGGGTGGATGGTACGGCGGCTCAGCAGCTAAGACATTGGACTTGTCAGCTGGAAAGTCGGCAGCCCAGATTAGAGACCTGAGCGCTATGCAATGGAGTGAGCTCCCATTCTCGCTCCAGCTCCTGCCAACAGAACACTTCGAAAGCATGCAAATGTGAGTAGATAAATGCGGTTAATTTTTTTTTAAAGTAATAAAAAATGTTGATCCAGAAATGAGTTAGCATGTATTTGAGTGATAAATTACAGGACAATGTACAATTATGCTTTATTAGGAACAATTTGGTTTGAACAAAGAAATTAATTTTCATTACAGTATTCATTATAATGAATGATGGATTAAGTTTCTTGGTGTAATGAAACTAATTTGTGGTGCAAACTTGATCTGTTTTTAATAAAATTACTTAACTGAAAACTAAATATAAGAAGGGCTTGTGAAAACCTTTCTTATAATAAGAGAATTTATGGCTTGTTGCTTAGTTTCTTCATCCACAAAGCCAGACTTTCAGCAAGCTCTCTTCTACTTTCCTTTATTTATTTATTCATTCCAGCATCACTTATTGAATATTAAATTAACTAGCCAGGAAAGTTATTCTGGTAAAGAGGCACTAGAGCAATGTAATCCTCTTGTTATCAAGAGTTCAAATTTTCCACAGCAGCTGCAGGATTGAAACAGCAGGTTGTGCTATGCAAGATGCTTTAATACACACACAGATGAATTTACATTCATTCATGTTAAGAGAGAAAATGAGTGCACCACACAATCACCTCTGGGATTCGACTCTAAGAGCATCTGGTGAGCCAGTTTAATCCTTAAGAATGATAACGCAGCCATTTCACATGATAATGAGATCTTCCTGAATGGAGAGAAACAAAGGACGCTGCATTACCAATGATAGGTCTAAAAAAAAATCTGGCACATTGGACCTATTAGAACATATGGTGCAAAACTGGTTTTTACAAGTTGCAGAGTTTTCATTGTATGGAGTGATAAAGTGAGATTTAAAAGTTTTATGAATGCATTTTAAGTTCTGGCCATTTGGAACAAAACCCTCTTATGACTGATAATGCATATCTAAACACTACCCACAGTCATTTCAAGTGAGATGAAATATAAATTTACTAAAGAAGTAAAGAAATAAAATAACATTACAGTCCTCTCTAAGTGGTCAGCCTATTGCCCCCAACAATCTGGGCCCTCATTTTACTGACCTCAGAAGGATGGAAGTTTGAGTCAACCTTGAGCCAGTCAGGATCAAACTCCTGGCGGTGGGCAGTGTGCAAAACTTCATTTTCACTATTGTGCCACCATGGCTTATGTTTTGTTTCAGAAGGTTTCTATCTTACTCTCCTTGAAGGGCAACCAGTATATAATGAATCAGTCCTAATTTGTATGTTTAGATATCCTTTCTCGAGGCAAATTATTTTCTAATATGTTCATTTCTGCATATTTTGACAAAGTTCACAAGAACACTTGTTGACAATGCCATTACTACATACAAACCAACATTTTTTTCTAGGATTATTTTCATCTTCTAATGATGGATTCAACATGTTCTAAAATGATGGATTACAATCATTCAGAGTCATCTTATGCCTAAATGAGGGATGAGGGTTATTTTTTTTATTATTATTATAAATATTCAGAAGCTCCAGTGAAAACATTTATTTTCATAAGAATGAGACTGACCGTGATGTTCTTAGGAAACCAGGTCTGCTGGTGGATTTGGGATTGAGTTAGCATAATGCTTCCTGATTCACCCTCCTTTGTCTGAAGTCTATTGAGTAAGAATTTGTAAGCATACATTTCAGCTACAAAATGATTGAAACATAGCTCTTCCTTTGCTAACTTTTAGGACGTTCTGATTTGAACAGTCATCACTACTTAAGGGTTTACTTATGACTTTTATCTCTGTCCCTCTGTCTCTGTCTGTCTGTTTCTCTGTCTCTGTCTGTCTGTCTGTCTCTCTGTCTGTCTCTGTGTGTGTTTGTTTGTGTGTGTGTGTGTGTGCGTAACCTGTTTTAGTTTTA
This sequence comes from Laticauda colubrina, assembly GCA_015471245.1. NCBI lineage: Eukaryota > Metazoa > Chordata > Lepidosauria > Squamata > Elapidae > Laticauda > Laticauda colubrina. Next base: position 12,612,884 of record BLBF01000073.1, on the reverse strand, counting down.
GGCTTTTTGTAGGACAGCAAGAACTTTGAACAGAATGCATGAATGAACAACAAGGTTGAAAGAAAGCAGGCCCATGCGCTTTAGAGTAACACAAATGACTTGCTCCAAAATTACCCCTTGACATGAATTTATTTTGTCATTTTCCTCCAGCTGCAGGCCAAGGCTTTTCAGAAACAAAGCTTTATACTGATGAATTACTGCATTCAGTTCTTATAAGAGAACATATCTATCTTCAGAACTTCATAATACCTTATGAAATCTATAGAGCCTTAACATTTCTATTCCTAGAAGCCCAGGAGAGTAAGACTGTTATCAATAACTATTTTACCTTTTTAATATTTTTTCAACTTGGAGTAGGGGTTGTTTGTTACATCTTTAGAAGAGTTTTCAGTTAAGCCTGTAAAAATGTCACTTTTTTGTTGCCTAGCAGTCAATGCCAATGAAGAGTCCTGTCTTCATGAAACAACAAATACTATAAAATATCTCAGGGATAGATGACTGAAGATTGGTAGCTCCCTCTTGACTCCCATTCAAAGCCTTTTTTTCCCCCTAAGAACTGCTGAAATATAATTGGATGGACTTTATGCAACCTCATCCAGCAAATGGACCATGTGAGCATTTCCCTCTTATTATTTCTGGACCTCACTGTTGCCAGGTATGCAGACTTAAACAAAGGAAATCATGAGAGCTTTCCCATAAGCAATCACACATAGAAGGTAAACCCAGATCTAAAGGCCCTGTCACACTGCCCAACGGATGCAAAATGGACACAATGGATGAGCAAAATGTTCCATCCGTTGTTATCCGCTCTCAAAAGGGGCAAAAATTTGCATAACTGGAGTGGATAACACGGACGCGTGGAGGATGCAGGGCGGATGGAAAGCGGATGCAGAACGGAAGCCAAGCAGATGGAAGCGGATGGGAGCAGATGGCACATCCGCAGGGCTTCCGGGGGGCTTCAGCAAAGCGGACATGGAACGGATGAAGCGGATGCAGAGCGGATGCACAACGGATGAAGCAGATGCAGAGCAGAAACCTAGCGGATGCACAGAGGAAGCCTAGCGGATGCCTGGCGTTAATTGTGCATGCGGGGGGGATGCATTGCGCAAGCCCCCCGGATATAAAGGGAAGCAGCTCGCACGTAGCCAGCATTTGGAGGAAAGACCTACTGCAGGATACATCGAGTCCTTGCCTGCCCTGCCTGCAAGCCTTGCTGCAAGCCTTGCTGCCAGCCTGCCTCCAAGCCTCCTGGCCAGCCTCCCTGCCAGCCTTGCTCTCTGCCTGCCTGCCAGTCTTGCTGCCAGCCTGCCTTCCAGCCTCCCTGCCAGCCAGTCTGCCTGCCAGCCTTTGTGCCTGCCTGCTTGCCAGCCTTGCTGCCTGTCTGCCTTCCTGCCTTCCTGCCAGGCTTCCTGCCAGCCTTGGTGCCAGGCTTCCTGCCAGCCTTGGTGCCAGGCTTCCTGCAAGCCTTGGTGCCAGCCTTCCTGCCAGCCTTGGTGCCTGCCAGCCTTGGTGCCTTCCAGCCTCCCTGCCAGCCAGCAACCCCACAACCATGGGGAAGAAGCGAAAGTCTCAGCAACCTGCCGCCATCCCTGGCAAGAGGGACAGGGCCACCCTCCCGCCCCCTATCCCTGACTCTGCTTCTGTTGGGGCTTCTGCTGCTCGGACTCGCTCTTCTGGTGCTGGAGCTTCTGCTGAATACTCTGGCAGTGGTGCTCCTGGCAGTGGTGCTTCTGCTGCATACTCTGCTGAAGCTGCTGCCGGTCCTGCTCATCCTGCTCGTGCTCCTGGGCTTGCTCGTCCTGCTCGTGCTCCTGGATTTGCTCGTACTGCTCGTACTGCTCGTGCTCCTGGTCTTGCTCGTCCTGCTTGTCCTGCTCGTGCTCCTGGTGCTGCTGGTGCTGCTGGTGCTGCTGGTGCTGGTGCTGCTGGGGCTCTTGGTGATTACTCCGCTGCTGCTGATCCTGGTCCTGCTGATCCTACTGCTGCTGCTGCTGCTGATGATGATCCTGCTGATGATGATACTGCTGCTGCTGCTGCTGCTGCTGATGATGATGATGATTATGATCCTGCTGCTGTTGCTGCTGCTGCTGATGATGCTGGTGGTGTGGAGGAGCAGCCCCTAACACCTGGGAGCCCCTCTGATGAGGGTCCATCTGGTCCTGGCAAAGGGAGGAAGAGGCGAATGTGGGGATGGGAGAGGAGGCAATACTTCATTGAGGAGGAACATGAGGATGAGGTGCTGGAGTGGCTGAGAGAGAAGGACTATCTGTGGCAGAAGGGACACCAGCTGTACAGGGACACCAAGTGGAAGCAGGCTGCTTGGAGAGAGAGGGCGGAGAGTATGGGTTACACTTCGGAGGTGCTCCTCGGCTGGTGGAAACATATGCACACATGGTATGGGAAGCTGCACCTGAAGAAATCTGGCCAGGCCACAGTAAAGTTGATGGACAGAGAGACCTACATCATGGCCAGGTGCAGCTTCCTGGAGGGTGAGGTCCGCCACCGAGGAGCACCAGCACGACCCTCTCTCTCCGGCAGCCTGCTGAGAGCCAGTCCTCTTCCGGCCGAGAGTCAGTCCCTGTCTCCAGGCAGGTTTCTGTGGAGCGTGCCAGGGCAGAGAACCCGCGGACAGCTGTTGTCACCATGGTGGAATGCGTGGAGGACTCCCTGGTGCGGTGGGAGAGAGGAGAAATCGAGTCCACCACAGTCGTAGCCACATCCACCCCCCCCAGCTCCACCTCCACAGAAAGGCAGAGAGCCAGACAGCAGGAGGGGCAGAGCCACACTGTCCTGCTGGAGATCAGGGACACCATCCGCACCAGCATAGATCTCTTCTCTCAGCTGGTCAACACCGACTCCTCATCCTCCAACCGCAAGCCCTTCCTCACCTATGTCAACCAGACCCTCAAGAACAAGGAGGAACCCCAGTACTAGGTGGTGAAGGACCGGATCACGGAGCTGCTTCACAACCCTCCAGACCCAGAGGAACCTGCTCCCACCCAGTCCAGGTCTGCTCCTCCACCCCAGGTGATGTCCCTCCCATACCAAGGCTTCCCACAGGCCCTCACCTACCAGGGCTACAGCTACCAGGAGGTCCAGCAGCACAGGCAGCAGCCCTTCCCAGCCCAGGCAAAGAGTCATCGGGTGACACCGTTGCCACCGGTTCCACCAATGCCAACCACGCCAATGATGCCACCGATGACAGCAATGCCACCCACACCACCGATGCCACCCACGCCAGTCCTCACCCAGCTGCAGACCAGACATCCCCACTACACCACTCCTTCCTCCACCCCACAGCCAAGCCCGGCCTCAGTACATCTGTCATCAGTACTGGGGCTGACACCCCATGGCATGGAGGAAGGACCTCTCAGCATCATGAGGCTGAGCCAGCTGTCTGAAAGCTTCCTCAACACACCGTCCCCTGTTGTCCTCTCAAGGCCAGGCACCCCAATGACGATACAGACCAGCACTCCAGCCACCTCCACAGCACTTGGACCCTTCACCCCTGAGACTGGGCACACCTCCGAGTGACCAATAAGAGTGCCAGAGACTGGGTAGCTGGCTACCTGTGGACTTTATTTGGACACTTACTTGGGTCACTTTTGTTTTACAGCTTGTTGTTCAATAAAGTTTATCTTTGATTCACACACTTGCTTCATTTCTTTTTTTCAATAAAGTCTTGGTGGAAACTTTTAGAAATGGTTTAAGCCTTTGCATGCTTGTGGGATGGGTAAAGATAGCAGTGGAATAGGCAGGGATACCTGTGGTATGGGTAATAGCTATGGGATGGGCAGGGATACCTTTGGGATGGGTAATAGCTGTGGGATGGGCAGGGATACCTTTGGGATGGGTAATAGCTGTGGGATGGGTAAGGATAGCAGTGAGATAGATAAGCCTCCAGTGCAAGCATAGTGGGACTGTATGGTCCACCCTACCAGGTGCCACACCTATGGCCCTTTATTATCAATAATAATGTAATAATCATCCACACATGTCAACACAAACACAACTCTTTATTAAACGCCCTGTTCATTGTAGGCCCACCCAACATACATGGCCCAATCTCATCAGTGTGATGAGACAGGCTGAAGGAAGCATCCATTAAGCATCTACCATCCTGTCTGGCCACTCCACTGCTCCAGCTGGGGAGTTGCACCAGTGTCTCAGGAGGTTGCGCTGCTTCTTCGCTTCACGTGAGGCTCTGTTGGGGCCTTGCACATCCTCAGTGTCGATCAGGTTTCACCCTTTCCTCCATTCCCCAGGCTCCATGTCCCCATTGCCTTGTTGGAGGTCCACGAGCCTGTTCTGCAAGACCAGGTAGCGGGTGCGCATGAAATTGTACAGGATGCAGCAAGCTTCCACGAGCCTCCTCACGGTCTCTGGGCGATGCTGCATGGTGGTGAGAAGTACCTGGAACCTGTTGGCCAGGATGCCAAAGGCATTCTCCACCACCCGCCTTGCCTTGGACAGCCTGTAGTTGAAGATCCTCTCTTCACAGTGAGGTGTCTTGAAGTGTAGGGCTTCATGAGGTAGGTTCTGAGGGAGAAGGTGTCATTCCCCATGATGAAGTAGGGCACATCTTGCGTGTCGTTGGGCAGGCCGTCTGGATCTGGAAAGCCCATGATGAGGTTGCCTTCCAGCCCCTCCTTGAGGTCACTGGCGTTGTATACCTGGGCATCTGAACATGAGCTGCTGACTGAAGCATCAATGTACATGAACTTGTAGTCAGCATCGACCATGGCAAAGAGGACGATGCTGAAGAAGCCCTTGTAGTTGAAATAAGTGGAGCCTGACTTGGGTGATGCTTTGCAGGCCACGTGCTTCCCATCTATGGCTCCAACGGTGTGTAGTAAGTTCCACCTCTGGTACCACTGCTCTGCAACTTTCTTCCATCCTTCATCAGTGGAGGGGCACTGGAGGAGCTCGTGCAGGTATTCTTCGATGATGGCCTGCACCACTTCTCTGACCACAATGCTGATGGTGTTGTGTGGCACCCTCCAGCCGTACTGCATGCTCCTGTAGGTGGTCCCTGAGGCCAGGTGGTGCAGAGTGAGTGCCACCTTGAGCCCAGGTTCCAGGCTGGGCTGGAAGTTGGTGTTTGCCTTGGTCAACCTGGGTGTCAGGCGCTGCATAACTTCGTCAAACATGGCTGGAGGCATCCTCATGAAGTTCTGTAATGCATGAGTGTCTTCGTTCCTGAGCTCCACCATCAGCTTGTTGTACAGCCTGTACTCTGCTCTTCTCCCGATCCATCTTCGGACGCAGACGCTTCTTGGCCGCCTCCTTTTCTTCCCGTAGTAGAGTTCACAGAGCCTGTAGATGGCTTCGCACTGTTGCAGAAGGATGGTGGCTGCCAAAAGGACTGTGTTATGATCCACGATTGACATGACTGGATGCTGTGGAAGAGGAAGAGTCAGATGAAGGCTGCAGAGGTCTGCACATCTGGGCTGCTGGTCTGAAAGTGAGATGTAGATGAATTGCTCCCCCTTTTTATAGGCAGTATAGGTGTCCCTTTGCATCCTCTAGGCATCCTCTAGGCATCCTGTAGACATCCTTAATATCCAAGATAGGTCCCCTCTGCGGACGTTTTTTCCATTTTAAACGCTTTGTTTCCGCTTGGCTTCTGTTCTGCATTCGTTCTGCATCCGTTCTGCATCCATTCTGCTTCCTCCCTGCATCCGAGCGGATGCGAGTTGCGCAGATGCGGAATGGATGCCTAGTGGATATAGCGGATGCGGAACGGATGCAGAACGGATCCGTAGTGGATGCGTAGCGGATGCATAATGGACGAATTGGATACATTTTCCATGCAAAATTTTTGGGCAGCTCAAAACTTTCTGAGTGGATGAAACGTCAATAGACGGATGCTGGACGGATAGAGAGGAAGCAACACGGAGGCAGTGAGTACATCGCGCTAACCAACGGATGGCAAGCTTTTTTGTCCGTTTTACTTCCTCTTTGCATCCGTTGGTGCAGTGTGACAGGGGCTTTAGGCTGATTCAGAGTCAGGGACTATTAATCAACTTGATTGATCAATGAACTCCTGGGCACTGGGGAAAATGAAAATGTGCCTATTTTAATGAGGATTGTTTAATCTTAAACTGCTTCCCAAATAATATTTTCTTTGCTTATACACAGAAGAAAAAATAAGTGGATGGAAAGTAATGTTACATTATTGAGTCAAGTAATTTTTTAACAAATGATCCCCAACTCTGAAATGTGTAATCATAGAATAGGGTTCCCCATTTCTTTTCATTTAATATATGCAGTTTACCCTATGGCTTCCTTCTATACCCAGAGATACTCTGAAGCACCACCATACTGCCTTATGAATAACCTTATCATTGTCACCTTCAGGTGGTACTTCTAACCAACCAACATTTCCTTGAGTTGACTGATGGGATGAAGTACAAAATCTGGCATTTAGACATCATCCCACCATAGGTCCTTAGCATTGTCTCCTTATATTGTTTTATTACCATTTTATTGCATTTCTATATTTCTCTGAACACAAAAAAGTACTTACACCTTCTTTGTAGAAGAAGGTGTGAGAGAACCTGGGGGGCAGAGTTAAAAGAGGGATCCACCTAGAATCCCTACATAGGCACAAGTGAACTAAGTCAAATCCCTCCCCAAAAGATTATGTTGACCTTTGTCTAACTTGTTAAATTTGTTAATCTTTTGTTGAGAATATTCCCATACGTAGTGTTGGGAAAAAAAATTGGGTTCAGTTCTCATTCCAAACTGGGAGAAAGATGCAGAAGTACTGAAGGCAGGTTGCAATTGGAAAGGAGGTAATTGGCATCCAGAAACAACAGTGATTGCAGCATGATGCTGGGATAGCTGACAAATTGGGGTTGAGAGTAGATGGGCTTTTATATAATTTTGGGGGCTTTGTGATTGAAATGCCTGTTCCTGTGCAAGGATGTGTCTTGTAATATTTTAATGGCTGTACCAGATTATTGTGGGGTCATGTAGGGGTCATACTGGCTCTACAGGCAAAAGAAGAAATGCAAATTCTAGATGTTTTGTTTGTTTGAGCTGATCTTGTCAGTTTCAGCTCCTTGCCTATTATGCTGCTTATTCAGAGTGTCTGGCTACCCTTTATGAACAGAGTGGCCAGGTTTTTTAAATAGAAAATATCCATCCATTCCTAAAGTTCAACCTCTTCAGGCTTCTCCTTGAGGATGTTTTCCTGGTTGATTTCTGCCTTTGTTAAGGAGATTTTTCCCCCTCCTCTTCTCCTTTAGTGGAAATATTCTATCCTGCCTCTTTTACGATCCTAAATAATATGTTTAAATGCTTTTCCCCCCTACAATAGGCTTTAAGAGATAAATCAGTTCATCTGAACCTTCACCTGTGGAGTCTTTCATGGTCTTTCATGCTTGACAGTTTTCTTTATCATTACATGGAATATTGATGGATGGATGACAGATGACAGATGATAGGAGAGAGATAAAGAGAGATTATTAGTTAAACTTATGACTATTACCAAAAAGCAGCTTTGTTATGTCGGCAACTGAGAAAGTTTCATTTAGTGTCACTAAGTGAGCTTTATGGCATGGTTAAGCAGTGGCTTCAATCTTTTCCTCATCATTTTGATCCTATATATTTTGTTCCTTACATGCCAGTGCAATGATAAGAGTGGCCTAGAGGTGGAGCTCTCGCCTCACAATCAGGAGGCTGTGAGTTTGATCCTAGGTAGAGAGATACATTGTGCCTCTCTGGCCACAATGAGAATATATCTACTGCACAAAGCTCCACATTGGTGACAGGAAGGGCATCCAGCCATTAAACACTCTGCTAGCTCCATTCAGTTGCCCAGACTCCACCCTGCAAGTGATTATGGGGTCATTAAATGATGATGATGTCAGTGCAGTGATACTAACTAGAGCTGAAGATCCTGAATTGGTAGAGTTATTGGACATATTTAATTTTACAGTTTAAAAAAAACTATAGTTGAGTTTACACATTACAATTCTGCATTCACAGTTGAGAGGTCACACTGAAAGAGATATAGGAAACTTATCAGTTGCTTAAAATAATGAGTTGGAATATCCAGTTTTTAGAATCGAATCGAATCGAATCGAATCGAATCGAATCGAATAGAATAGAATAGAATAGAATAGAATAGAATAGAATAGAATAGAATAGAATAGAATAGAATAGAAT
>BLBF01000073.1:12588220-12598311 GCA_015471245.1 Laticauda colubrina | reverse complement strand
CTTTCTTTCTTTCTTTCTTTCTTTCTTTCTTTCTTTCTTTCTTTCTTTCTTTCTTCACTAGTATATATCTCACAAAGAAAATGTTAGCCCATGACTGTATTTTCTCTATGTCCCTTTGATATATTTGCCCTGGAAGGATACTGTTACTTGGGGGCAAGCTCAGAAAGTTTTAAGTTTACCCCTTGTGGTGTGTGAGTTATCTTGTAATCAAAACTAAATGGCAACAGAAAAAAGATATAGTGCAGTTGTAGAGGAGATGGCAATATTTATATGGAAGTGCAAAAATAACTCCAACTTCTTCTGCTTCTGCTCTATTTAAATTTTGAGCATGTTTGACAAGACTATATGGATTCTATTTTTATTGTTTTCAAACCAATATACAATTAAAATATTGACCTTTGCTCTGGGAAGTCTACTCCACATTGAATAAGGCTCTCACATGTATAAAGGATATAAAATATGCCAGAGAATATTGTAGCTTGGTCAAAGAGAAGAATGCAAATTTTTGACTTCATGTAAGTGAATGGTCATAGCAGTGACACATTTTTGCATAATTAGGTTATTAATTTACATCAGCTATTTTGGTTAATTTCTCACATATTCCCTACCAGCATTTTCTTCTGTTATTAGTACTGAGATCTAGCATCAAGCTAGATTCCTGATCAGATTTTTGTAGTTGTGATATGGGTCATTTTCAGACATGGCTTCCAAGTTTCGAACTTCTTCTAAAAGTAGGGAGGAAAAACCAAATTTTTCAGTTAATTTGTTGGAGAGAAAGATGCACATTAAGCTACAACCTACAATAATAACAGCATTATTCTCTGGGGAATGCAGAATCTTCAATGAGCAAAACAATTTGGGAATTGGCTAATGGTCTCAGAATCTATAATCTGAAAGCATCTATTTCCTTGTTCTTGTTTTGCTCTCAATGTCCAACTTTCACAGCTGTACAATGCTACTGAAATGACAGTTGGTCTAACTCTTTTGATTGTTGTGCCCCTGAATTGTCCTTATCTCCTCTCATTGACTTTTTTGCTAAGGATTCTCTTTCTCTTTAATAATTCAGCACACCAAGTATGTATATTTAGCTCGTCTTGAATCGGGGAAAGCAAAATGTTCGACTAGCTTTTCTTCTTCACCATCTGGGTAAGCATGAAAGTTTATCTTATCTCTGCCTTGCTAAGGTTCAATAATATCCCCCCAATTTTAAACATCTCACCTTCATCCCAGAATTCTGCAGCACAGCACAACCATTTGTGAACTTTGGAGCTTGTCCAGAAATACATGCCAAATGAATGAACAAATATCTGCAAAGAAGCTACTGAAAACATATTGTCAGACTTTAAAGAAAGGTGACTCATGGGCACCCAGAAAAGTTAATGATGCAACTTCAGCACAGGAAGTAAGGAGTCAATTATGGAAGGGAAAGATGATTAAGAAGAAATTCTAAGAAGGGGATGGGTAAGAAAGCAGTCTATAGGTAACAATTGTGATTTTTTAATGTAAATTACAAAGGACTGAATAATACTGAACAATGCAGTACATAGGATTTTGACTGCTACATACTGTAAGATGAAAAGAGACAGGAGTCACAACAGAAACAGAATGTATTGTGTTCTGTGTACTTAAAAAACAACAACAGCAACCACAAAACGCCATAACAAATCAGCATTTGTTTGGGAACCAAAGAACAAAGATATCGACAAAGGTTGCAATCGAAGAAGAAAGCATAATTATTGAATTTCAGGGCTACTGCCAAGCTTGCATTGACTAAATAATGGATTTTGTATTGTGATGATAACCTCCAGAACTTATAGAAGCAGAGTCATTTCTACATGCTTCCAGTACCTTAACTGTAAATGTGTTAATGTTCAACCAATTCTACATAGAGGAATGAGGATAGCCAAAGGCTTACACTGAATTTGGAGAAATGGGTTTTGATCTGAAGACACAACAGAGATTGAAGCCTTCTTAGAAAATTATGGATCATTAATGTTGATGGTGTGACTTTGCATTTTCAGCCAAAGGAAGCAACTTGTTGAAAAAGTATAGTGGCTCATTCTGTGCTTTGTGTTTGCAGAGTTGGATGAAAATATAAGAGAATCAATAGTGCTACTTGTACAGTAGAGTTTATTTCAAATATTCTGTTAACCAAAGACCTTCAGGCTAAATCACAGGAAAATGGCTTTATAATTGTAAAACCATGAAATAAATGACTACATGTTGAATTGAATTGATACATATTGACACAAACACATACAGAAGCACCCATTGTGGGTATTATTAGTCATCAAAAAAAGAAAGGGAAAACGAAATTTCGAGAAAAAAATAAACTTCAAGGCAACATCAAGGCATTTGTTTCAAATAGTGTTGAAATGGGTCATTTTTAAAGGATAAAATAACTTTTCTTTCTGCTCCAAATTAAAGAGGAAAGTGACTATCAGACTAAAAAAGTAGATAAAAAAGTATTATATATAATAATGGAAAACCATGAATTGAACAAATTCTACAAAAAAGAAAAAGAAAGAAAGAAAGCTACTAGTGAATTGTCAACTTTTAGTAAGAGATTAATACTTAACATGTTTTTAACCTTTGAATCATTTTTTTCCTCCAAGATCATTGAAAAGAAAAGGAAGCCCCAACAACAAATGTGTGAGTTCTTGTCTCGAAACTACTTTAAGGCAATCTCTCTCTCTCTCTGACAAAACACACAAAACCTGCAAATCTTCAGGAATACAAATTCCATCTAATCTGCTGATTCAATATGGAGGAATTTTCATGATGTATTGAAAACAACTGGGAGTTTTGATGCCATTATTTTTAAGGAAATGCGACAAAGCTTTAAAAATAATTTTTATGTACAAGAATGATTTCCTGTTGAAAATAGTGGACTGACTTTGATTAGTAAATATTTTAAAGCAAAAAAAAAAAAAAAAGAATATGAGACTTCCCTTCTGCTTATGGAACAATTCCAAAGCAATGATTTATTCCTGAAAGAAAAATCATCAACATAATGGAACTTCACAAAACTGGCTAGGAGGTGACATCATTATTGGCATAGGTTGCAATGATATATTAATACATTGATCTTGTTAAAAAAAAAAAAAAATAGGGAGGCTATTTATGAATGATTCTGGTGAAAATGGGGTCTGCAATTTTCTTCAGTGTTCCCAAAACTGGTGTTCTCATTGCTAGGTGTTTCAGGGAAGTCCAGGATGATTTGAAAAACAAACATGCCTTTAAGAATGCAAAATGTAATTTTAATGTTCATCAAATAGATCATGCACTTTCGTCATGTGTGTTCATATTAGTTACAAAGTAACTGGAGGTTATTTTTCTCCATTAATTTTGCCTCTCTATATACTGATAACTACTGATAACAGTTTGAGCTCACCTGGGTTTTCTATCCAGTAGTTCAGTCTTCTACAAGTCTATCAGAAGCCCCAACAACTTAAATTGATTTTTTTCTCCAAGGTTTGAATCTGTAGAATTTTCCCTTTAAGATGAAAAAAATGAATGCATGTTTTAATGTATCATTCTGTTATTAATATTTCCTGACCCAAGACAGGAGGCCAAATTTATTTATTCATTCATTCATTCATTCATTCATTCATTCATTCATTCATTCATTCATTCATCCATTCAATCAATCAATCAATCAATTTCTATATCCACCCATCTAAGTCAATTATTTTGGATAGTGTAGGAGATGATCAAGCTGAGCCCAAGGGAGGAGTCAAACATGCTGTCACAAGTCCCTTAGTGCCCACAAGAGATCCAAGTCTAGCCCACCTTGAATTCCTTATCTACCACCAAATTGCTTTGACCATAAGTAGTTCAGGTTCTTCTAGAAAGCTTAAGCTTGCCAGAAATCTTTATACCCAATTGAACTGCCAGGATTTACTGATTTTCTTGGCTCTTGATAGACAGCTTACAATTTTAAAAAAAATATTACAATTAAAATACCAAAAACATTTTAACAGAATTAAAAAAAAAACATTATTTGCATTTTCTTTCTATCTCTATTTTTTCCAGTATTCACCCTAGAGAAGACCACCTGGAATTTAATATATTTTGGAGAGGAAAGGAGAAAAGAGGACTGGACAGGAGAGCTGTGACGGGAAGGAGAGTGGAGGAAGGAAGATAGAACTGAAGAATCTCCTTAGATGAAAAGCAAAACATCTTCAAGGAAAAACAAAGAAAATCCATGTGCCTTTTTAAAAAGCACCTTAAAGACAACCTCCTTTTACAAACAGTTCTTTCTATGTGTCTGAATATTTTGGGAGAGAGAAAGAGAAAAAGAAAACAATGCTTTCAAGCTCAACCTTCCAATTTCATAATCCATTATTTTGAGGCAAATCTTAATAGGACATTACCCCAAGAATAAATAATTGAGAAAACTAGTTGGTGCAGCGTGCTAATTTCTCTTTATACTGGGAAAAGCTGGAGAGCAGAGTTATTAAAAACAATGAGACTCCTTGTAATGATGCCTTTAATGAACCAAAGCATCTGTGCCAAGTTGAGCAAAATCCAGTCAGTCTCTATCTGTGTTGAATTTGGCCCATTATCATTTAAATCTTAATCTTCATAAAATGGCAATTTATTTACTTGTGCAAATTCATTAGATTGGTAGATCAACCTTGTGAGTTCCTATGTCTTTTCTCAAAGTTAGTGGGAACTGTTGATTTTTTTTTCCAGTGTAATGGAATCTTGCAAGCAATTAAATCCCCTTTGTATACAAAGAAGATTTAAGAGAAAATTATTGGAGTAATTGTTCTCTGATTATTACAATCTATGCTTTCCATTGTTAGGAAATAATTTATTTGACAAGGCTGTGGTTGATGGGACATTTCATATCTAGCACTGAAATGCATTTGTTTTAATTTTGGGATACCATCCCAATTCAGAAAAACATTGAAATGTTGTGCTGCATTGCTAAAAATATAACAATGGCATATGAAAACATCCACAAAAAATATCAGAAGCCTCTGTCTGCATGGGATAGTTTGTTGTTAATGTTGATGACTTCATGTCACTTAATACAACACTAAGGTTTATGGGAAAATGTAATTTGTATGTCCTATATATAAACCATGACTTTGGATATGCCCTAAAATTACGTAGGCATGATTAGTTTTGGTTTATCTTCAATTTGCAAGGCACAACTGTCTCCCAGTCTCTTTTTGTAAATTCAATTTTGCTGATCATTAGCTTTAAATATAAATGCATGTATATGTATTAAACTGATTTATGTGTCATTTTATCTTTTGCCAAAGACTTTGGGAGCAGGTATTTCTATTTATTACTCTATGCATTGGAAACTTCTCTTTATCTCCTAAACATAAGAAGCTAGCTGAGGAAAAACCTGAAGCTTTTATTTGATGATGAATTCAAAAAAGTTGGTTGGTAAATTCAATATTGTGATGGTGTTCTGCCTTTCTGCCTTTGATCTTGTAGTCCTCCTCTTGGATGTATTCTGGATTCTGAACAGCAACATAACATCCATAACAAAGAAAGTCTTTTAGGACCTTCACTGGAAACAATTGAGATCCTACCAGAAGATCAAAGATCTGACGTTGTGGAATGTAGACTGGTAACCTCAAGGTGAAAATTTTGCAATGCATCCTTCATATATATTCCCTGAATTTGGTCTGGAATCTAGTCCATGCTGCATCATGCTGAAAAACTGATTTTTGCTTGTGTTTGGAGGCAAATCCAGGATGATTTGGCAATTTTGAGGGGCAAAATATTTTAGCTCAAATAATCTGTAAGCAAATCCATACCTATGTTTCTAGAACCTTACCAGAAATATATATTTCTTTAAAATCAGCTGTGCTTCCTCCAGCATTAATTAAGATATTCAGCATGAATAGTTTGCTTTAAGGCAGACTCTTTACTATTGAACACACTGGCCTGAGCGTGAAGGCCAAGTGTTCTTAGTAAATTTAAAGTTCTATTCAAAGCTTGGGAAAGTAGCAGAATGCTTTGAAATCACATTTAGTTCAGAACATTAAGAGCTTCCTTTTTTACCTGTTAAATGCTGGTTAAATGAATACAATGGAAAAAGCTCTACCCAAGCAAACACAGAAATAAGTGAGGTCCACAAATAGAAAGTATTTTGTTGTCAAGAGTTATCTAACATCATGTTGTTTTTCTCCTTTCAATAAAGCAGTTTAAAAAGCCTCGGTGGGAATTTTTCAAAATGTGTGGAATCAATTGTCAAAGGCCTGACAATATTGCCTTTTAATTAATTTTTACATAGGGAAAGAAAGGAAGGAAGAAAAAAGGAAGGAAGGAAGGGAAGGAGGGAGTGAGGGAGGAAGGAAGGAAGGAAAGAGAAAATGAAAGAGGGAGGGAGGAAGGAAGGAAAAAAGGAAGGAAGGAAATATTTTGAGATGGCTTCAGCACTTGAATTTGGTCACCACAATTTCCCTCCTCCTCCCCATCCTCCCCCTCCTCTTCCAACAGTATAGTAGCAACTGTATAGTAGCTAGCACTTCCACTGCTGTAGTACTGTGCAACTGAAAAAAATATCCATAGACAATTTAGAAGACATCATTGAAACAGTAATGATGTAGGGAACTTTTTTTTCGTAAAGCAGCTTTCCAAGATAAAAAGGAAGCTCTAAAGACAAGAACGGGGTTGCTAAAGTTTCCCACTGTGCCTATTATGAATAAAAGCCATCCTTCCTCTTTCTTTAATGCATATCTCATGGCTTAAGACCTCATGGCTGTCTGAGAAGAAAACTCTGGAAACAGTATTGCTAAAAAAGGAATTTTGCGGAACATATGCAACCTCAGAGGTAGGCAAAATTATGAGGTTTAGTTGTATTTGATGAGCTGTGCTTTGTTTGGCGAAATCACATACAGACAAAATACATGACACTAGCTTATAATTAAAAACCAACTTTTCTTCAAAGTGGGTTATTTAAGGTCTTCTCAACAGATCAGTAAACTTTGTCATTAGCATAATACAAGAGTAACTGCCTTTAGTTATTCTCATTTTTTTTCTATAGCATCTTATAATAAACATAACCATGTTTTAACCAAAACAAGCAATAAAATTAATGTTAATATTACTGCAATTGTACTTATTTTTTTAAAAAAATCATATTAACTGCTACTAAAGGGCATGAACAGCAGGTGGCACTAAAAGTTCCCGCATTTATAGGCAGTCTTGCCACATTGCAATCTTCATGCTTAAAGACTCTACATTGCTAAATGAAAGCAAAACAAAGCTATACACGTCATAATGGTAGCCTCTGTTTACAAACAGATACTTAAAAATAATTTTAAAAATATGTAACAATAGGTTGCAGAACTTCCAAAGCTGAACTAGAATGGTTGAAATAATAGCAAATATGAAAGGACTGGAAGTAAGGAATAATTCAGTGAAGGATATCTAAGATTCCAGATCAGATTATCTAAGAATTTGTGTTGTGAGCATTAAGCTATATTACAAACACCACAAATAAATGTTAGGAAGTTCTGATTAGGGATTAATAACTACTAAATCATTTGGGATGGATCTTTTTGCTTCATATTTTATCCAAACCTATTAATAATTTATCAACTCCCTGCCTCTTCTTAAGTAAATGGATTTATGTCACATTTAGTTTTCCAGCTCCAGTAAGAAGAGACTGCTATACTATGTAGCATGTAATATTAATATTTGAAATATGAATGCATTAAAGTGTTATTTTTGTTGAAACATTCTTATTAGTTAAAAATAGCCATGATAATAGCAGGAAAAGAATTGCGAAGGTATGAGAAAGTTGGCTGCCGGATCAACATGAAAAAGTATATTAAAGAGTTACAGAGAGAAAAGATTTATGAGTCTCTGCATTGCCACTTTGGCAACTGTAAACTACAGTGTTTAAGAAACTTAAGAAAACTGGTGATGTGGACAAAGTCTGCTTTGGAAAGAATGACAAGGTGAAATAATTTATCCTAAAGAATAGTGAGGAAACTTAAAAGCTTAGCACATTTAATACATAGTGAAATAAATGTGTTGGTCCTTAGAGTATCTTGCAAGTTTAACAAAATCTGAGGCACCAGAGAAACAATGAAACTGCCCTGGGAATAAGTTAGAAAGATTTTACTTTTCATGTTTCTGAATATTCATCAAACAGCCAGATAATCTTTATCTCAGTAATCAGTTTTCATCAAGAAACTCTCTGTAAAGTCCTTTGTGTATTTAACCACAAGGCAGTGCAATGTTGTTTCAGTAGACCTTTACGGGAATTCTGCTAAAGTTTCTATTGACAATATATTTGGATGACTCAGTGAAAATTGTGTAACATATTCTGTGTACTACTTAGACTGTTTTTTTCAGTCTCATGGTTTGTTCTTCTTTAAATAAAGAAAAGAGGAATTAGGGGTGTTCCAATATTTGAGGAGGTAATACAAAGAAGAAGCAGTTAACCTATTTTCCGAAGCACCAGAAGGCAAGGCAAGAAACAATGGATGGAAACTAATCAAGGAGAGAAGCCACCTGGAATTAAGGAGAAATTTCCTAACACCGCAAACAATCAGGAGAACAGAAGTTGCCTTCAAAGGTTGTGAGGGCTTCATCAGTAAAGATTTTTAAGAAGAAACTGTACAACCACTTGTTTGGAATGGGGAGTGAAGAAAGAGAGTGGAAAACTTGGCTTGAAACTCAACATTAAGAAAACTAAGATCATGGCATCTGGCCCTCTGAATTCCTGACAAATAGATGGAAAAGAAATGGAGGTAGTGACAGATTTTATTTTCCTGGGCTCCAAGATCACCACAGATGGGGACTGAAGACAAGAAATTAAAAGACGCTTGCTCCTGGGGAGGAAAGCTATGGCAAATCTAGACAGCATACTAAAAAGCAGAGACATCACCCTTCCAAAAAAAGTGCATATAATCAAGGCTATGGTTTTCCCAGATGCAATGTATGACTGTGAAAGTTGGCCCATAAGAAAAGCTAAGTGCCAAAGAATTGAGGCCTTTGAACTGTGGTGCTAGAGAAGACTCCTACGAGTCCCTTAGACTGCAAAGCGATCAAACCGATCAGTCCTAGAGGATCAACCCTGACTGTTCTTTAGAAGGCCAGATCATGAAGATGAAAGTCAAATACTTTGGCCACCTAATGTGAAGGAAGGACTCACTGGAGAAGAGCCTAATGCTGGGAAAGATGGAGGGCAAAAGAAGGAGGGGATGGCAGAGATTGAGGTGGCTGGATGGAGTCACTGAAGCAGTCGGCGTGAGCTTAAATGGACTCCAGAAGATGGTAGAGGACAGGAAGGCCTGGAGGAATGTTGTCCATTGGGATCCTGATGAGTTGGACATGACTTCACAACTAACAAGTTCTAGTCCAACCTCCAGCTTCTGCAGGAGGTTGGACTAGAAGAGCTTGGAGGGTCCCTTCCAATTCTGTTATTCGGTTATTCTTCTATAGCTAAAGGCTCAGTTTCAAATTTCCTCAATTTGGCCTTTTCTGCTGGAAACTTGATTTTGACATGTTTCTACATTAGCTTCTTGTTCTTTGATGGGCATTTTATGGGCATACATATACAGAGAAGGAAATAAGTAAGCACTTAGAAGAAAGAGGCAACCAATATTCCTACATTTAATGTAATGTCACTTATATAACAAATTGCATTGGGGTCTGTCTGACTTTTGGGGCACCTTGTGTGCAGTATTTGTATCAGTAATTCTCCTAACATGCACATAGTTACAAGTGAGTTTTTCTAATATATATTATTTTGCATTCTTTCCCTAATATGTGCATTTGCCTTTATATGTTCATTTGGTATATATTTTCTCCAATAATTTATAATATTTCACAGGATTTTGCTTTACACTGCACTGTAATATATATCTATCTTTATCTGTATCATCTATCTACATCTATCTATCTGTCTGTCTATCTATCTGTCTATCTATCTATCTATGTGGTCAGCTTCCTTCGGGTATTATCCCACGTCATTGTAATTGTGCTTTTAAAGTTGTAGCAACGTTTCGGCAGAATCTCATCTGCCATCATCAGGCTTCTGTATTGAGTTCGTATCTATCTATCTATCTATCTATCTATCTATCTATCTATCTATCTATCTATCTATC
>BLBF01000073.1:12576759-12587069 GCA_015471245.1 Laticauda colubrina | reverse complement strand
TCCTCCTCCTCCTCCTCCTCCTCCTCCTCCTCCTCCTCCTCCTCCTCCTCCTTCTCCTCTTCATCCTCCATCATCTAGTAAGCCAATGAACCCTCAATCTCCCCACCATCTTGAGAACTTCTACTCTGCACAACACTTATATCTCCCAGTGTGTAGCCTTTTGGTTTATGACAGGTCCATGTAAAACTTACTTTGTCTTTATGTTTTTCCACCCCTTTTGCACAGTACTGCAAAGCTTTCCTTCCCCTCCCCCCTCACCCACTCTAGATATTTAAGTTGCAACACAGGCAGACTGGAATAAAGCTACAAAGATTCAGTAATGCTGCTTTGCTTGGATGACTGCTGAATCATCAGTTCCTTCTCAGTACAGATTTTCTATACACCTGCAGTGGAATGAATATAGGAGTGAAGGAACAACTTGCTTTGAGCCACAATGCTATAGTAAGAAGGATGGAAGAAGGAAAAAGAAGAAAAAGCTAAGGAAATGCACAAGAACATGAGACTTAACAACTGCTTCGATTTCATCTTTTGATGAAATCAATGAAAATTGAACAGTTTGAATTCAATTTACGGAATACAAATTAAAGAACCCTTTTCCAACAGTGACCACAGCATGATTGACTTTTGTCTCAACATACGTCCACACAAAAATCATCACAATGACTGAATTCCCAATTATAACTTAAAAGCAACTATGATCTTATAATCAATGATCTCTCTTCCCTTGATTGGCAATTTCTATTCACTAGATGCAATACTGTTGAAGACCATTACAACATATTCTTACTAGAAATCAAAAGAGACATCAAACTATATGTACTATAAACAACTCTCTAAACCAGAAAAAACAAATTACCCACAACAATAAGGAAGCTTCAATCAAAAAACAATCACTTTGGTGGAAAAAAAAATCTGGTCATGTTGCCAACTTCAAAAGCTGACACAAAAATTTATGCCACCAGATAAAAACTGAATGTACCAATTATCACATTAAACAAGAAGAAAACCTTCGACACACTAATTCTACCAGCTCTTTCTACAATTTTGTAAACAACAAACTAAAAGACTCAAGGTCTATCCCACCCCTGAAAGGACCTTATGGTAAAGACTGCAATGATGACAGCATTCAAGCCAACATCTTTAACACATTCTTTGGCTCAGTATTTGTAAACAGCAGTGGATCATGCCCAGTATTTCCTAGTCAAACCACAGACAACTACAATGATTTCATACATATCAATTTTACAGTAGATAATGTTGAAAAAGCACTATGCAATCCAAAACCATCTCTATCTATTGGACCAGACGGAATATGTGCCAGTTCTTAAAAAGCTACCCATTGCCACAGCAGAACCTCCAAGCATAATCTTTGAAAAATCTTTCAGGACAAGCTCCTTCCCAAAACTATGGTCACAACCCACGGTCATCCCTATCTTCAAAAAGGGAGACCCCAGCCTAGTTGAATATTACAGACCAATCTCTTTATGCTGCATCACCTGTAAAGTCATGGAATCAGTTATTTAAGCCCATGTCACACTGAACCAACGGATGCAAAGAGGAAGTAAAATGGACAAAAAGCCTTGCCATCCGTTCGAAAACGCGATGTACTCATTGCCTCCATTTTGCTTCCTCTCTATCCGTCCAGCATCCGTTTATTGACATTATTGACAAACTTTTGCGTGGAAAATGTAGCCAGTCCGTCTGTTCTGCATCCGCTATGCATCCGCTAGGCATATACTACGCATCCATTACGCATCCGCTATATCCGCTTGGCATCCGCTGCACATCCGCGCAACTCGCATCTGCCCGGATGCAGGGAGGAAGCGGAACGGACGCAGAACAGATGCAGAACGGATGCAGAATGGATGCGGAAAAAAAGCGTTTAAAGCGGAAAAAACATTCGCAGAGGGGATCTATCTCAGATATTAAGGATGTCTAGAGGATGCCTAGAAGATGCCTAGAGGATGCAAAGGGACACCTATACTGGCTATAAAAAGGGGGAGCAACTCGTCTGCAACTCACTTTCAGCCCAGCAGCCCAGCTGTGCAGACCTCTGCAGCCTTCATCTGACTCTTCCTCTTCCACAGCATCCAGTCATGTCCACCGTGGATCATACCACAGTCCTTTTGGCAGCCACCATCCTTCTGCAACAGTACGAAGCCATCTACAGGCTCTGTGAACTCTACTACGGGAAGAAAAAGGGGCGGCCAAGAAGCCTCTGGGTCCGAAAATGGATCGGGAGAAGAGCAGAATACGGGCTGTACAACAAGCTGGTGGTGGAGCTTAGGAACGAAGACACTCGGGCATTCCAGAACTTCATGAGGATGCCTCCAGCCATGTTTGACGAAGTTGTGCAGCGCCTGACACCCAGGTTGAGCAAGAAAAACGCCAACTTCCAGCCCAGCCTGGAACCTGGGCTCAAGGTGGCACTCACTCTGCACCACCTGGCCTCAGGGACCACCTACAAAAGCATGCAGTATGGCTGGCGGGTGCCATCCAACACCATCAGCATTGTGGTCAGAGAAGTGGTGCAGGCCATCATCGAAGAATACAAGGAGGAGCTCCTCCAGTGCCCCTCCACTGAAGAAGGATGGAAGAAAGTTGCAGAGCAGTGGTATCAGAGGTGGAACTTCCCACACACCGCTGGAGCCATAGATGGCAAGCACATGGCCTGCAAAGCTCCATCCAAGTTGGGGTCCGCTTATTTCAACTACAAGGGCTTCTTCAGCATCGTCCTCTTCGCCATGGTCGATGCTGACTACAAATTCATGTACATCGATGCTTCAGGCTACGGCTCATCTTCAGATGCCCAGGTATACAACGCCAGTCACCTCAAGGAGGGGCTGGAAAGCAACCTCATCATGGGCTTCCCAGATCCAGACCCCCTGCCCAACGACACGCAAGATGTGCCCAACTTCATCGTGGGGGATAACGCCTTCTCCCTCAGAACCTACCTCATCAAGCCATATACTTCCAGACTCCTGACCCGTGAAAAGAGGATCTTCAACTAAAGGCTGTCCAGGGCAAGGTGGGTGGTGGAGAACGCCTTTGGCATCCTGGCCAACAGGTTCCAGGTACTTCTCACCACCATGCAGCATCGCCCAGAGACCGTGAGGAGGATCGTGGAAGCTTACTGCATCCTGCACAATCTCATGCGCACCCGCTACCCAGTGTTGCAGAACAGGCTCATGGACCGTCAACAAGGCAATGGGGACATGGAGCCTGGGGAATGGAGGCAAGAGCGAAACCTGATCAACACTCGGGATGTGCAAGGCCACAACAGAGCCTCACGGGAATGGAAGAAGCAGCGCAACCTCCTGAGACACTGGTGCAACTCCCCAGCTGGAGCGGTGGAGTGGCAAGACAGGATGATAGATGCTTAATGGGTGCTTCCTTCAGCCTGTCTCATCACACGGATGAGATTAGGCCATGTATGTTGGGTGGGCATACAATGAACAGGGCGTTTAACAAAGAGTTGTGTTTGTGTTCAAATGTGTGGATCAATGCTTACATTGTTTTTGGTAAAAAAGGGCCATAGGTGTGGCACCTGGGAGGGAAGACCATACAGTCCCACTATGCTTGCACTGGAGGTTTATCTATCCCACAGCTATTAGCCATCCCAAAAGTATCCCTGCTAAGTCCACAGGTATCCCTGCTCATTCCACAGGTATCCCTGCCCACCCCACTGTTATCTTAACCCATCCCATAAGCATGCAAAGGCTTAAGCCAATTCTAAAAGTTTCCACCAAGACTTTTTTTAAAAAAAAGAAATGAAGCAAGTGTGTGAATCAAAGATAAACTTTATTGTACAACAAGCTGTAAAAAAAAAAATGACCCAAGTCAAGTGTCCAAATAAAGTCCACAGGTAGCCAGCTACCCAGTCTCTGGCACTCTTCCTGGTCACTCAGAGGTGTGCCCAGTCTCAGGGGTGAAGGGTGCAGGTGCTGTGTTGGTGGGTGGTGCTGGAGTGCCTGGCCTTGAGAGGACAACAGGGGATGGTGTGTTGAGAAAGCTCTCGGACAGCTGGCTCAGACCCGCGATGCTGAGAGGTCCTTCCTCCATGCCATGGGGTGTCAGCCCCAGTACTGATGACAGATGTACTGAGGCCGGGCTTGGCTGTGGGGTGGAGGAAGGAGTAGTGTAGTGGGGCTGTCTGCTCTGCAGCTTGGTGAGGACTGGCGTGGGTGGCATCATTGGCGTGGGTGGCATCGCTGTCGTCGGTGGCATCATTGTTGTGGGTGGCATCAGTGGCATCAGTGAAACAGGTGGCAACGGTGTCGCCCGATGACTCTTTGCCTGGACTGGGAAGGGCTGCTGCCTGTACTGCTGAACCTCCTGGTAGCCGTAGCCCTGGTAGGTGAGGGCCTGTGGGAAGCCTTGGAATGGAAGGGACATCACCTGTGGTTGAGGTGGAGAAGCCGACCTGGACTGGGTGGGAGCAGGTTCTTCTGGGTCTGGAGGGTTGTGAAGTAGCTTGGTGATCCAGTCCTTCACCAGCTGGTACTGTGGATCCACCATTTCCTTGAGGCTCTGGTTGACATAGGTGAGGAAGGGCTTGCGGTTGGAGGATGAGGAGTCGGTGTGGACCAGTTGAGAGAAGAGATCTATGCTGGTGCGGATGGTGTCCCTGATCCAGCAGGACAGTGTGGCTCTGCCCCTCCTGCTGTCCAGCTCTCTGCCTTTTTGCGGATGCGGAGCTGGGGGGGAGGTGGATGTAGCTAGGACTGTGGTGGACTCGATGTCTCCTTTCTCCCACCACACCAGGGAGTCCTCTACGCACTCCACCATGTTTACCACACCTGTCCGTGGGTTCTCTGCCGTGGCACGCTCCACAGAAACCTGCCTGGAGACAGGGATTGACTCTCGGCCGGAAGATGACTGGCTCTCAGCAGGCTGCCAGAGAGAGAGGGTCGTGAGAGGGGCTGCTGGTGATCCTCGGTGGCGAACCTCACCCTCCAGGAAGCTGCACCTGGCCATGACATAGGTCTCTCTGTCTTTCAGCTTCACAGTGGCCTGGCCAGATTTCTTCAGGTGCAGCTTCCCGTACCAGGTGTGCATGTGCTTCCACCAGCTGAGGAGTTCCTCCGAAGTGTAACCCATACTCTCTGCCCTCTCTCTCCAAGCAGCCTGCTTCCGCTTGGTGTCCCTGTACAGCCGGTGTCCCTTCCACCACACCCCTTCTCTCTCAGCCACTCCAGCACCTCATCCTCGTGCACCTCTTCCTCCCTTTGGCTGGACCAGATGGGCCCTCATCAGAGGGGCTCCCAGGTAGTAGGGGCTGCTCCTCCACACCACCAGTAGCAGCAGCAGCACCAGCAGAATCAGCATCATCATCATCATCAGCAGCAGCAGCAGGATCATCATCATCATCAGCAGCAGCAGCAGCAGCAGGATCAGCAGCAGCAGCAGCAGGACCAGCAGGACCAGGATCAGCAGCAGTAGAGTAAGGAGCACAAGTAGTACGAGCAGGATGAGCATGACCAGGAGCACGAACAGGACGAGCAAGTCCAGAAGCACGAGCAGATTGAGCTGGACCAGCAGGACCAGGAGCAGCTTCATCAGAGTAAGCCCCAGCAGAAGCCCCAGCACCAGCAGAAGCACCACTGACAGGAGCAGAAGCCCCAGCAGAAGCAGAGTCAGGGACAGGGGGCGGGAGGGTGGCCCTGTCCCTCTTGCCAGGGATGGTGGCAGGTTGCTGAGGCTTTCGCTTCCTCCCCATGGTTGTGGGGTTGCTGGCTGGCAGGGAGGCTGGCAGGCACCAAGGCTAGCAGGAAGGCTGGCAGGAAGGCTGGCAGAAAGCCTGGCAGGCAGGCAGGCAGGCACCAAGGCTGGCTGGAAGGCAGGCTGGCAGGGCAGGCAAGGGACTCGAAGTGTCCAGCAGCAGGTCTTTCCTCGGAATGCTGGCCACGTGCGAGCTGCTTCCCTTTATATCCGGGGAGCTTACGTAATGCTTCCCCCTCGCATGCGCAATTAACGCTCGGCATCCATTCCGCTTCCCCTGTGCATCCGTTAGGCTTCCGCTGTCCATCCGCTTTATCCGCTGTGCATCCGCTGTGCATCCGCTTCATCCGTTCAGCGTCCGTTCTGCATCCGCTGTATCCGTTCCACGTCCACTTCACTGAGGCCCCCCGGAAGCCCTGCGGTTGCGCCATCCGCTCCCATCCACTTTCATCCGCTGGGCTTCGATTCCGCATCCGCTTTGCATCCGCCCTGCGTCCTCCCCGCGTCCGTGTTATCCGCTCCGGTTATGCAAATTTTTGCCCCTTTTAAGAGCAGATAACAACGGATGGAACATTTTGCTCATCCGCTGTGTCCTTTTTGCATCCGTTGGCCAGTGTGACATGGGCTTAACCATTCCATCATCCTCCACTTATAAACAAGCAACCTACTCTCTGATAAACAATTTGGTGTTGGGGAAAAAAAATCATGTAATCTGCAACTCTTTCACTGCAAAAACATATGGACTACACAACTTGATCAGGGAAAAGCAATAGACGCAATCTACATAGAATTCTGTAAAGCCTTTGATTCAATGGTACACGACAAACTACTTCTAAAACTAAAATCTTATGGTATCTCTGGACACCTGCGTAACTGGATAGAAGCATTTCTGTCAATCAGACAACAGATGGTCAAAATTGGGAGCATCCTGTCAAATTCTGTACCTGTCAACAGTGGTGTCCCCCAAGGCAGTGTTCTATGACCAACTCTTTTCATACTCTACATAAATGGCCTCTGTGATCATATTAAGAGCAACTGTGTTCTCTTTGAAGATGATGTAAAGCTATTCAACACCACCAACAATCCTGCTACCCTTCAAAAAGACCTTGACTATGTATCAGAATGGTCAACCAAATGGCAACATCAAATCTCAACAAATAAATGCTCTGTCCTACATATTGGCAAAAAAAAAAAATCAGAAAATAAAATACAGGCTGAATAGTCAAGACCTTGTTGATGATCCAAACTCTGTGAAGGATCTTGGAGTACTTATCTCTAATGATCTAAGTGCTGGAGCTCACTGTAAGTATAGTATAGATCTATTTCAAGCTATTTAGCTCTCGTCAGCTAGCCATACCCTTCTGGAATTGAACCAGAGAAGAGTTTCCTTGCTAACAAGAGCTAAATAGCTTGAAATAGATCTATACTAGAATCCCTTTATTTCTTTGCCGGTAAATATAAATTTAACCCAAAAATAATTTGTTGCGAAAGCAACTGCCTCTGAGAAGGCTCCTGGATTGGAGCTGAAAGGTGAAAGTGGTAGATCAAGTTACCCTGATTAAAAAAAAAACAGTATGGGTGACAGCTTAGGTCACCCATGGGCAGAGGTGCATTTCGATGGCATGACCGAGATAGAAACAATGTACTTGCGTTTCAGTCAGTATATCAGTTCTTCCATTTACCTGAATAAATATGAATCTGTGTTTGTCCAGGGGTGGGATTCTACTGATTCAGACTGGTTCAGGTGAACTGGTAGTTCTGGTTAGCATTTGGCCCTGCCCACCTGCCCCTGGTCTTTCCTGTGTTTTATTTCTTGGTTTTTTAGCACAGCTGATTCACACAGCACAGTGGTTTGCCATGCATCAGCTGTTTTACTCACCAGGGATACAGCACAAGGTAAGTAACTGAATTGAAAATGGGCTTTTTAAAGTGTACAGCATATGCATTTGGCGCACGCTCACAGAACTGATTGTTACACCGTTGAATCACATCACTGTGTATATCCATAATAATAAAACCACCAAATACACTTATAGATGGCTCCTCATAGTGTCTCTTTGTCCCACTTTCCAAATAATAAAACCATTGAGAAAAAGAATATGTGCAAGTTTAAGAATCTTTATTTTCTGGAGCTGATGATTAATATTTGGGGGGGCACACTGCAATTTTCTTATTGTAAACATTTAATTTAAGATTTCTCTTCTGAGCACACATCCGATGAGCCATAAACTCAATACTTTTAAGGCATCGCTTAGATCTCTGCAAACTGTTAACAGAATTCAGAGATATCGAAGAATAATTCCAAAACCATACATGTGGATTACAGAATACTGGAAACAGATTAAGGCCTATCTATAATGCAACTGGTTCTTTAAATGCTTTGCTTTTTAAAATATGTGTTGTTATAAAGTTTTATTAATGCTACATATGAAATGAAGGAGAGTGCAATAGTTCCTTTTGTTGATTTTATGTCATTTCACTCCACCCTCAATGAAGTGGTTGTTATTTTTGTTTCAAATTTGTCAGGGGAAAAAAAATAGCTTTGTCAGGATGTTATTTCCTAGTCCATGCATAAACGCCTCTTCAAAGAGCTGGGAAAAGCACTGTTACTTCTTACCAGAAGTCTTATTTAAGTGTCACTACAAAGACATCTCTGGAATATATAATGAAATCATCCTCTCAAATGTAACTATTATGGCTTCTGCATCAGCAGAAAATGAGAATCATGCCAAATACTCATATGTGTTATCCAACAATCCAGTTTTGTTTAAACATTTTAAAATGGCTTTTATCCTAACAGAATAATGGATTGGAAGGGACCTTGGCGGTCTTCTAGTCCAACCCCTGCTCAGGCAGGAAACCCTGTAACATTCTGGATAATGGACCCTATACTATTCTGATTGGATGTAGTGTAAATCTTCTGTGGCAAATTGTCTTGCAGTGAGTTGACTGTGGTGAGTTGTCCTGTTGTCCTGTGAAGAGCTGGCTGTGGTGAGTTGTCCTACACTCTATCCTTTCTACCATTACTTTGGCACAACCATGACTCTAGTTTCAGTAGCCCCAAAGGTGCTTTTTCAGAAGGCAACTGGATTTTCATGTTTATTTTTTCCTTTGAAAATATTTTGCTTCTCATTCAAGAAGCTTCTTCAGCTCTGACTGGATGGCAGGGAATGGAAGGTTTTATATTTCTTGAAGGCAGCTGGTCATTTGCATCTTTTTAAAAGAGTTGTTGAGGCCACTTGGAGGATTCTCCATGTGCACAGGAACTCCTGAGTAGTGCAAACGGTTCCTGTATTCTATGATTTTTCTGGAAATCCATTCATATTCCCAATCTATTTGAAGGTGTTCATCCCAGACTTCTAGATCCAGTAAAACAAAGACACTAGCATATTATGGCTAGATGTGCCTAACTAACAAATGGGACATGTTTTCTATCACTTCTGTGATAGCTGCTGATTAGATGAAGTTGCTACAAATCACATATAGGAATTTAATGAAATTATGAAAGACAAGCATTGCGTCTTATGCCTATACAAAGTATCAATGGCTAAGCCTCTCTTCCTATTGACTGATTCATTTACTTATTACTTTTTTTTAATTCAGTTTTTTCCAATCACTCCTACTTGTACAGGAACTGAGCAAATCTGACCTATTGTGAACTGCACCTTGATGCAGGATAAATATGGATAAATATGCCTTATTGATTCTTGAGTTGAACAAACCTTTTTAGAAACCATTTTTAGTCTATTCAAAAATCCATTTCTATGGAAATGCATAATGATGCAATTGTGTACAAAGAATAAAACTAAGAAGAGTGTTTAATATTTTTTGTTTCAAATTTCAATATTGTAATAATTTTGTCCAAGGATCCTTAATAAACTGGGAAGTGAGGGAGCTGAGTCATTGTTTTTTCTCTGATTTTGTTAATCATAAAAAATACAATTAATCTTTCATTCCCCTTACAGCACATCTCAGCCTGAATGGATTTTCTATAAATAAATTAGTTACATGCTTTCTAAAAGCCACTTCTGAATGTTACAACTATCAGTCCATTTATTTTACAGAAGAGAATTCTCAATAAAAGTGCCTTTGTTCAGTTTGTTTCTTGTACTTTTTTATAACATGTAAATTTATTTTAACGTGTCTGCTTCAATCATCATGTAATCCAGTCTGTAGAAATATATACTGATAAAATTAACAAATCAAATGAAACTTTGAGAAAAAATACACATAGACATGCAACCATCCACCCACCCACACATATATGTGCATGCATGGAAATTGCCCTCAATGCCATTTTATTTTATGAGATCAGATTTGGGGGAGAAATTGCAACTAAAACAACTTTTCATGTTAGATTATTTTCCTTTGGTTCAGATACAGATTATATCCAAAGGATTTTTATAATTGACATGAGAAGGAGGAGGGGGACGGGGAGGAGGGAGAGGAGGTGGAAGAGAAGGAGAGAGGATGGAAGGAAAGAAAGAAAGAAAGAAAGAGGAAGGAGGGAGGGTTGCTGAACCTATGAGCCACTTCAAAGCAGAAGGAAGGAAGGAAGGAAGGAAGGAAGGAAGGAAGGAAGGAAGGAA
>BLBF01000073.1:12550483-12567472 GCA_015471245.1 Laticauda colubrina | reverse complement strand
TCTTCTCTTCTCTTCTCTTCTCTTCTCTTCTCTTCTCTTCTCTTCTCCCCTCTTCTCCCCTCCATTGTCCTCCCCTCCCGTTCTCTGTCATCTTCCTTCCCCTCCCCTTACTGTAGAAAAGGAATTTTATTTATTTTATTTATTTTTATTTGTCAATTGCTTACAAGATAATAGGTATAAGTAAAACCATAGATATGAATATATGGATACAGATAAGATAAATAAAAGAAACAATAGGACAGGGATGGTAGGCACACTGGTGCGCTTATGCATGCCTCCTACAGACCTCTTAGGAAAAGGGTGAGGTCAATAGTAGACAGTTTAAGGTTAAAGTTTTTGGGGTTTAGGGAAAAAAAACAGAGTCAGGTAGAGTATTCCAGACATTGACCACTCTGTTGCTGAAGTCGTATTTCTTGCAATCAAGTTTGGTGCAATTAACTTTGAGTTTGTTATCTGTTGTTTGCTCTTGTGTTGTTATGGCTGAAGTTGAAGTATTGATTGACAGGTAGGGCATTGTAATGTATGATATTATATACTATACTTAGATCAGACCAAAGGTGGCATAGTTCTAGGTTTGCTAGGTCTAGAATTTCGAGTCTGGTGGTATCAGGTATTCTGCAATAAATAAAAATTTTCTGAATTTTCTCTTTCAGAAAAGGAAACAATAAAGATGAACAGGGGTGGGCTACTGGGGTTCAGGAGAGAGCCCCTTGCCAAGATTCTGTGTAGTTTAGAAAACCCCCAAATCCCACTCCTGGCTGGCCCCACCCACCCCACTCTGCCCCTCCCAGGAGTCCCCAGGCAGCCTATTTTGGATGCAGGTAAGTGCAAGGCATGTGTGGAGGCTCAGGGAAGGTGAAAAATGGGCCTCCCGGAAGTTGAGGAAGTCCAGAACTGGGTCTGTTTCCAACTTCCAGAGAGCCTTCAGAGCCCAGGGAGGTTGTTTTTCTTTTTCAGAGCCTGGGGAGGGCACCACCCCACCATGGTTCAGGAGGCTGACAAGGCCATGCCCATCATGGCCACGACCACCAGTAACCATGCAGATAAGCCTTTTGTAAATTTTTTGAAGCCCACCCAATGGTGGGATTCAAAATTTTTTACTACTGGTTCTGTGGGTGTGGCTTGGTGGGTGTGACAGGGGAAGGATACTGTAAAATCTCCAATCAGAGGCTGTACTTCCCGGTTCTCCAAACTACTCAAAATTTTCACTACCGGTTCTCCGGAACTGGTCAGAAATTGCTGAATATCACTTGTGAGGCCACCTCTGATGATGACCATTTAGTCATATAGCTGCCAAAAAAAAAAAAAAAAAACACTTCACAAAGTCATGGAATGTAAATACATTAAGTATTTAGTACTTAATGTCTTTAAATAACTAATGATTCTCCATTTTTCCGAAATAACTTTCCTTCTAAGTTTCACATTTAGCATAAGACCTTGTGAGGGCCTTTTAGTAGCTGCATTGATCATCTGAGTACCTTTGCATGTTTTGTATAGATCCAGAGAAGGATACTTTTCTCAGATGAACAGATTTTAATGAAACATAATATTTTATCAATGGACCTTCATCCCACACTTCTAAGTCCTTTTCTTATATTTTTATGCAGTGGACTTATTCACGAAGAAGCTCTTTTCCATTGAATAAGGAATTTCTTTCTTGAGTACACAATCTGAGCTTTGTTGAATTATGCTAGATGCTTAACAGTTTAGACAGATACTTGTTTGCATCTTGTATCTATCTACCATTATCATTATTAAATTAATTGATTCTGATCAATTCTAATACCTTACTAATCTTTCTTTCACACTCTACTGAGCCATTTGCTAATTTTATCTCTGTTTACCTCAGCCCCATTCTAAATTAGCAAAGGTACATATTGAATTGACTCATTTTTTTTCTTCAACCATTGATTAATTTCTCTAGTTTCAATTATTTGAATGGATTCCACCAAAAGTCTAATCTAGAGGTAAGACATGAACAGATGTAAAACATTCACCTTTTGGTTTTTCTTGTTAATTCTCCATTCACCAGTGAAATTTCTCAGGAGTATTCCATTGTCAAGCAACAAACACATCTGTGTGATTTCATTGACCTCCAACAGCTACAGTATGTGAAATACATGCCTCCCCAAAAAAAGAAAGAAAGAAAAAAGAAGAGATGGCCTTGTGGAAAAATGTCAATGAAATAGCAGATTGTGAAAGAGAAAATCAGGCAGGGAAGCAGTGATGTAATTGTGTGGGACAAATGCTTCAAGTGAATTCTCTAGTTTATAAAACATGTGAAAAAAGAGTTCAAAGTAAATAAAAGAAGCACAACCTCTGAAATAGAGTAAAAAAGAAAATAAGCAAACTGATCTTGAGGAGAATCCCATTTGAATTGAACATCCACACACACACACACACACACACACACACACACACAATTGTGGAAACCTGAGACTTACATGGCCCTTCTTACATTATGAATTGTGTCTGGAGGCATGCCATCAAATTATTTATGGTGGCAGTAAGGTCAGAGAAAGAGACTAGAAGCTTTAAGGCTTATATGATATGCAGCGGTAACAATTTCTCAAGCCTAACTATATAAATGATAAAATCATTTTTTTAACAATGATAAGTTTGAAAAAGAATGGATAGAAACATAGCTAGAAATTGGAAAATACTCCATGAGTTAGTAGTGGGTAGGTTTATTGTTTAATATAGAGGGGTTTTGTTTGCTTGTTGTTGTTTTTGTTCCAATATGTAGCCAAAATAATCAAATCTTCACATCTTTTATTTGCCAGACTTGTTCTGATAATATTTTCATGTTCTGTTCCTTCTGGATTCTTTTTTTTTTTTTAATTATTATTCTGGAGTATTTTAGCAAGAATACATTATATGGGGATTTTTTTCCCCTTACATTGGTTTTGATGTTTTTTCTGTTATCCTAGTCAACATCACATTTATTGTTCAAGGTGAATATTTTCACAATGTATTATGCACAAAAGCAAAAACCTGATATTACTTTTGTAACCTCCTTTTCCATAGTAATTAACACTATTTCTTTGGGCTAGGTCAAATTAACTAAAGCCCATGTCACACTGCACCAACGGATGGAAAGAGGATGTAAAACAGGGAAAAACGCTTGCCATCCATTGGTTAACACGATGCATCCATTCTGTACTCACTGCGTGCATGATTCATATGTTCTATCCGTCCAGCATCCGTCTACTGAGATTTCATCCGCTCAAAAAGTTTTGAGCTGCACAAAACTTTTTGAGCAGATGAATTTTCCGCCACGTCCGTTCTATATCTGCGAGGCATACGGGGAACAAACGTTCTACGTCCGTCGTCATCTGTTACACGTCTGCTGTATCCCTCGGCATCCACTGTATATCCGCGCAACTCGTATCCGCTCCAGCGGAAAATGAAAAGAGGGAGGAAGCGAAACGGCCGTGGAACGTCTGCGCAGCGTTAGTAGCACAGACATAGAAAGGATGGAAGCGGATGCAGCTCGCATATAAAGCATTAAAACGGAAAAAAATGTTTGTATAGGGGACGTATCTCAGATATTTAGGATGTCTGCAGGATGTCTAGAGGATGCAGAAGGACACCTAGTGGAAAACCGATATTTCCTATAAAAAGGGTGAGGAAATCACCTGGATCTCACTTTCAGACCAGCAGCCCTGTGGTGCACACCTCTTCAGCCTACATCTGGCTCTTGCTCTTCCACAGCATCCAGTCATCTCCACCATGGATCGTTGTACACTCCTTTTGGTAGCCGCCATCATTCTACAACAGTGCGAAGCCCTCTTCAGGCTCTTTCACCTGTTCTACGCAAGGAAAAGGAGGAGTCCAAGAAGTGTGGGGGTCCAAAGATGGATCACGAGAAGAGCTGAGTATGGACTGTATGACAAGCTGATGGTGGAGCTGAGGAACGAAGACACTTGGGCATTCCAGCACTTCATGAGGATGCCACCAGCCATGTTTGATGAAGTTGTGGAGTGGCTGAGACTCAGGTTGACCAAGGCAAACACCAACTTCCAGCCCAGCCTAGACCCTGGGCTCAAGGTGGCACTGACTCTGTGCCACCTGGCCTCCGGGACCATGTACAGGAACATGCAGTACGCCTGGAGGGTGCCAAACAACACCATCAGCATTGTGGTCAGAGAAGTAGTGCAGGCCATCATCGAAGAATATCTGGAGGAGCTCCTCCAGTGCCCCACCACTGAAGAAGGCTTGAAGAAAGTTGCAAAGCAGTGGTATCAGAGGTGGAACTTCCCACACACTGTTGGAGCCATAGATGGCAAGCACGTGGCCTGCAAAGCTCCAGCCAAGTCGGGGTCCACTTATTTCAACTACAAGGGCTTCTTCAGCATAGTCCTCTTTGCCATGGTCGATGCTGACTACAAGTTCATGTACATTGATGCTTCAGGTAACGGGTCAGCTTCAGATGCCCAGGTATACAACTCCAGTCACCTCAAGGAGGGGCTGGAACGCAACCTCATCATGGGCTTCCCAGATCCAGACCCGCTGCCCAACGACACACAAGATGTGCCCTACTTCACCGTGGGGTATGATGCCTTCTCCCTCAGAACCTACCTCATGAAGCCCTACACTTCCAGATACCTCACCCGTGAAGAGAGGATCTTCAACTACAGGCTGTCCAAGGCAAGGCGGGTGGTGGAGAACGCCTTTGGCATCCTGGCCAACAGGTTCCAGGTACTTCTCACCACCATGCAGCATAGCCCAGAGACCATGAGGAACATCGTGGAAGCTTGCTGCATCCTGCACAATCTCATGCACACCCGCTACCCAGTCTTGCAGAACAGGCTCGTGGACCGCCAACAAGGCAATGGGGACATGGAGCCTGGTGAATGGAGGTAAGGACTAAACCTGATAGACACTGTGGATGTGCCAGGCCCCAACAGAGTGTCACGTAAAGGGAAGAAGCAGCGCAACCTCCTGAAACACTGATGCAACTCCCCAGCTGGAGCAGTGGAGTGGCAAGACAGGATGGTAGATGCTTAATGGGTGCTTCCTTGAGCCTGTCTCATAACACTGATGAGATTGTGCCATGTATGTTGAGTGGCCCTACAATGAACAGGGCATTTAATAAAGAGTTGTGTTTATGTTGAAATGTGTTGATGAATGATTAAACTGTTATTGATAATAAAGAGCCATAGGTGTGGCGCCTGGGAGGGTGGACCATACAGTCCCACTATGCTTGCACTGGAGGTTTATCTATCCCACAGCTATTACCCATACCACAGGTATCCCTGCCCATTCCACTGCTATCTTAACCCATCCCACAGCTATTACCCATCCAACAGGTATCCCTGCCCATCCCACAGGTATCCCTGCCCATCCCACTGCTATCCTTACCTATCCCACAAGCATGCAAAGGCTTAAACCATTTCTAAAAGTTTCCACCAGGACTTTATTTAGTAAAAGTACTGAACCAAGTGTGTGAAGCAAAGATAACATTTATTAATAACAAACTGTAGGACTTTATTAAAAAAGCAAAATGAACCAAGAAAAGT
Source organism: Laticauda colubrina (assembly GCA_015471245.1). NCBI lineage: Eukaryota > Metazoa > Chordata > Lepidosauria > Squamata > Elapidae > Laticauda > Laticauda colubrina. Next base: position 12,561,950 of record BLBF01000073.1, on the reverse strand, counting down.
GTCCGATGCAAAGATAAAGTCAACAGGTAACAACCCAGTCTCTGGCACTCTTCTCAGTCACTCTGAGGCGTGCCTATGGTCTCAGGGGTGAAGGGTCCAGGGGATGTGGAGGTGGCAGTGGCTGGAGTGCTGGTCTGAGGCACCATTGGGGTGCCTGGCCCTGATAGGACAACAGGGGATGGTGTGTGCAAGAAGCTCTCAGAGAGCTGGCTCAGTCCCGTGATGTTGAGAGCTCCTTCCTCCAGGCCATGGGATGTCAGTCCCAAGACTGATGACAGATGTTTTGAGGCCGGGTTTGGCTGTGGGGTGGAGGAAGAAGGAGTGTAGTGGGGCTGTCTGGTCTGCAGTTGAGCGAGGTGACACGTTGGTGGCATCTGTGGCGTCGGTGGCATCAGTGGCATCGGTGGCATATGTGGCGTCGGTGGCATCGGTGGCATCTGTGGCAGGCGAGGAACCTGTGCCTGGACTGGGAAGGGCTGCCTGTGCTGCTGGACCTCCTGGTAGCCGTAGCCTTGTTAGGTAAGGGGCTGTTGAAAGCCTTGGAAGGGCTGTGACATCGCCTGGGGTAGAGAAGCAGACCTGGAGTGGGTCAGAGCAGGTTCAGCTGGGCCTGGAGGGTGGTGTAGAAGACCTGTGATCCTCTCCTTGATCACCTGGTATTGGGCTTTGGGCATTTCCATGAGGGTCTGGTTCACGTAGGTGAGGAAGGACTTTCTGTTAGAGGATGGTATGCCGAAGTGTACCAGCTGAGAGAGGAGATCTACGCTGCTCTTGATGGTATCCCTGATCTCCAAGAGGACAGTGTGACTTTGCCTCTCCGGTCTGCCCCTCTGCCTGCTTTCTGTGGAGGTGGAGCTGGGTGTGGGTGTGGGTTGGTCTCTGGTGGCAGCGGCCTCTTCTTGCTCCATCTGTGTCAGGGGATCCTCCATGTGCTCCGGCATGGGGAGTGCAGCTGTTGGGGGGGGTCTCCGTCGTGGGGTGCTCCAAAGATACCTGCCTGGACACAGAAGCTGACTCTTGGCCAGAAGAGGACTGGCTGTCTGTGGGCTGCCTGAGAGAGAGGGTTGACAGAGGGGCTGCTCCTCGGTGGCGGATCTAACCCTCCAAGAAGCTGCACTTTGCCATGACATAGGTCCCCCAGTCAGTGAGCTTGACCGCGGCCTGGCCAGACTTCTTCAGGTGCAGCTTCCCGTACCAGGTGTGCATGTGCTTCCACCACCCGAGGAAGACCTCCGAAGTGTAGCCCAGGCTCTCCGCCTTCTCTCTCCAAGCTGCCTGCTTCTGCTTGGTGTCTCAATAGAGCATGTGTCCCTTCCTCCAGAGGTACTCATTCTCCCTCAGCCATTCGAGCACCTCCTCCTCATGTTCCTCTGCTATGGAGTACTGTCTCCTCTCCCTATCGTGCGATTGCCTCTTCCTCCCTCTGGCAGGGCCTTCTGGGCCTTCATCAGCAGGGCTTTGAGGTTCTAGGGGCTGGTCCATCACACCACCACCACCACCAGCAGCAGTAGCACCACCAGCAGCAGCAGCAGAGTCAGCACCAGCAGAAGCACCAGTACCAGGAGCAGCACCAACAGAACCACCAGCACCAGCAGAGTCAGCACCAGCAGCAGAAGAAGCAGCAGAAGCAGAGTCAGTGCCAGGGGGTGGGATGGTGGTCCTGTCCTTCTTGCCAGGGCTAGCAGGAGTAGGCACAGGCTTCCTCTTCCATGGTTGTTGCCTGAAGATGTGTCTGGCAGCAGGTCTTTCCTCTGAATGGTGACTTGCTTGCGAGATGCTTCCCTTTATATCTGCGGGGCTGATGCAATGCATCCTCCCCGCATGCTCAGTGAACGCTTTGCATCCGCTAGGCATCCGCTAGGAATCTGCTCGGCATCCGCTCTGCATCCACTCTTTCCGTTCCGCGTCCACTTTGCTGTGTTCCCCCGGAAGCCTTGTGGATGTGCCATCCGCTTCCATCCACTTCCATCTGCTAGGCTTCCGTGGAGCATTCACTTTCCATCTGCCCTATGTCCTCCCCCCGTCCGTTCCTTTCCGTGTTGTCTGCTCTGGTTATGCAAATTTGGGGTACTTTTGAGAGCGGATAACAACGGATGGAAAATTTGCTCGTCCGCTGTGTCCTTTTTACATATGTTTGCATCCATTGGCCGATGTGACCTAGCCTTAATCTTCAGTGGGGCAATTGTTTTTTAAGGTTATGCAAGCTTTGAAAACGCTTTGGAAGAAGTCATCAAACCTTCTGTGGAACTGAGCCCAGGCTTCTATGTGAGTTAGAAAAAATGAAAGCAAAATAATTTGGTCTAGTCCAGTGAAACAAGGGACTAAGGGAGACATAACAGCAGTGTATCAGTATTTAAAGGGGATAACCTATTTTCCAAAGCACCAGAAGGCAAGACAAGAACCAATGGATGGAAACTAATCAAGGAGAGAAGCAACCTAGAACTAAAGAGACATTTCCTGACAGTGAGAACAATTAACCAGTGAAATGGCTTGCCTTCAGAAGTTGTGGATGCTCCATTGCTGGAGATTTTTAAGAAGATACAGGAGAGCCTTTTGTCTAAAATGGTATAAGGTAACCTACTCAAGCAGGGAGTTGAACTAAAAGACTTCCAAGGTCACTTCCGTTATTCTATTTTCTTATTGTGGCCCGCTAGTTGCCAGTTGACTCTGACAATAAGGAGGTTGGGGAAGAACTTGGACCAGTTCCAGAGCCTGGAAAAGGCTCTGGTGGATGCTCAGCATTGGACACAGAGATAGAACCAGGATCATCCAGCATTTCCCAGCCAGAGAGGCAGCTGCCTTTGGAAGTCAGAGATGAGTGAGGAGGAGGAACAACTGGGGCCTGTTCCAGATGCGTGTATGGGATAGGAGAGGTGAACAACAGAGGACAATGAGACAGTTCGGGAAGCAAAACAAGTGTGGATGTTGAATGGCCCCTCCTGGCTGGGGACTAAATAGGAGGAAAGGGGAATGGTTTGATTATTTCAGACAACCATTCACATTTCTTGAAAGTTTGCTCCTTGTGTGTTTTGTGCGACAAAGACTGCCTTGCCAGAACTGAAGTTTGTTTATTTCTCTGTTTGAACTGACTTAATTTGCATCCCCCTGGCTAGGAGCTCATGGGCTTGCATTTATCATAACGAGCTGATGAGGACTATTGTTTCAGTTAACTTCTTGCCTGGACTTTCTGTTGGTGAATGCAGTTAATTCCCAATGTGTAAATAAAGAGGAGTTTTCCTTTGCAAGAAGTCTGTTTCTTGCTTCAGGGTCTGAACAATTCTATGTTCTAATCCAGTCACTGAAGCCAATAAAAGCAACTGCTAAATCTTTCTAAGCTTATGTAAAGCTTAAGAAGGGAAGCAAATAAAGGAAGGTGCTATTCTTGCACACAGAGACAAGCACATCTTGAAGGAAATTGCACAACGATTTCTGGAGGTCCACAGGCTTAATAATATTTTTCCTCTAAAATAAATAGTTTTAGAAACTTCTGTCTACCGTGCCACCTCAAAATGGTGATCATAAATAAATAGAACGATACAAGAAGGCTAATGCATGCTTGGTTAGATATTTCATTTTATTCCACTGTAATTTGATTATGCGAGAAAGATATGCCAGTCAGAGTCATTCTCGACTGGCATGGCAAACGAAACCTCGATAGAGACAAATAAATAAATAATAAATGTGCAATTACCTAATAGTTGGAATACAGAGGTTACAGATGGTCATGCTTTATGTTGACTAAAGTAGATACAATTATTTTAGGTTCACGCTCGCTTGCATTTTTAGCTTTTACCCTAGTGATATAATTAGGCAGGAATAATATAAACATCTAACAAAAAAAGTTCTAGAAAACCCTAAGTTACATAAAAGATGCAAAATATACTCTAAAGAGGAAACTTGCATAGTTTTTCTCCTCCAAAGAACAAAGAAGGATGAGCATTACAAAAATAATAATAATAGTAATCCTTTTGCTATTAAAGTAGGAAATGTATGAATGTATTCATATAAAATAGTTCTGTGCTGTCAATCATGCCAGCTAATAGAGCACACCTAAGCCATTGCAATGAAGTATAATTTTCAGGGCCTAATTTGCTATTTATTCATTCATTCATTCATTCATTCATTCATTCATTCATTCATTCATTCATTTATTTGTTCATTCGTTCATTCGTTTGTTCATTTATTTATTTATTTATTTATTATTTTTTGGTTTGTATCCTATATTATTTTTTAATGTTCTCTCCACAAGATGCATCGTAATAAGATGCATAGTAATCATTTAACATAGTAATAACTTTACTCGCAACATCAGTAACAGAACTGGCTTCCGATTTAATGTCAATTTGCTAGGTAGACTTCCTAATGAAATGTGATCTGTTTCCCATATTGGAACACAGATGAAAATAAAGTCCAAAATTACGTGCTATTGGCTGCTTTTTAACATAGTCTGGTATGTAGTTAGGGGTATAGAATAATCATAATTTCTTCAGAACAATGCTCTACCTGAAGGTCAGCTTCAATGTGTGAAGTCTTTCAGACAGCTACAAAAACCCAGGTTACATATTGGGTCCCCTCCTTGCAGTCACTGATTGATATTGTTGTGGTTTTTCTATGAAGCATTGACAAGTAAGAAATTGATTGCTTATTATGAGGTTTAGTTATTACTTGTAAAGACCTTAGACATTTTGAGGGAAATTAAGAAGAACATACCTGGTGTGTTATGAGCCATGGTGGCACAATGATTAGGGTGCAGTACTGCACGACAAAACACAATGTAAATAAGGTGCAAGATCTCTACATGCTGGTCATTAGCAGAACTAGAAGAAGAAACACCAGAGAAAGGGGGCTTAAGACATAACCGGCTTAAGAAAAAATGGTCATGCATATACCCGCAATAGTATAGAGCAGTATATATTAATAGTTAATAGAGTATTAGTGATAATACAGAGCATCATATAATCAGTAGTAATAGGATGGAAAATAAGAATTAATGTTATAGCAATTGAAGAATAATATGTAGTATATTGTAATAGTAATTATATTACAGGTCGACATGCAACAATTCATTTAGTGACCATTCAAAGTTACAACAGTGCTGAAAGAAAATGATTTGTCACAGTGATGCAGTGGTTAGAGTGCAGTACTGCAGGCTACTTCTGCTGCCTGCTGGCTGCCTGCAATTTGGCAGTTCAAATCCCACCAGGCTCAAGATTAACTCAGCCTTCCATCCTTCTGAGGTGGGTAAAATGAGGGTGCAAATTGTTGGCGACAATAGGCTGATTCTATAAACTGTAAAGCACTGTAAAGTGATATATAAGTCTGAATGCTATTGCTATTGCTACAAACAAACAAAATTAAAGGAATATGTGTATTTTATGTGGAGGTAAATGAATGAATGAGTTGGACACTAAGAATGGCTGATCAAAGAAGAATTGACACCTTTGAACTGTGATGCTGGTGAAAATTATTGTAAATTATTAAATTACTAAAGATAGCTGGATTAACCAACAGAAGAGGTGTTATAATGTATAAAACCAGACACATCACTAGAAACTAAAATCATAAGACATGTCTGATTTATTTTGGCCATGCCATGCATGCAAATTCATTGGAAAAGGCAATGAGGCTAAGAATGGCTGGTGGAATGAGAAGGAGAGGCAAGCAAAGAACATGCTGGCTTGGTACCACCAAATCTGGTACAAAATTGAACATCCAACAATTGAAAGAAGATGTGATTTACAGGGTAACATGAAGAACACTTGCCTATAAAGTCACCAAGAGTCAGACATAGAATAGAATATAATTCTTATTAACCAAATATGGTTGGACACACAAGGAATTTGTCTTGATGCAAATACTCTCAGTATTCATAAAAGAAAAGATACACATGTCAAGAATCAAGGATCGTAAGGTACAACACTTAATGACAGTCATAGGGCAATCACTGACAATTTGATTGACAAGCAATCAAATCATATGAGGAAACAGTTCATATAAATCATAAGGATACAAGCGACAAAGTTATGGTCATGACTGAATGGTTGAAACAAATGGTTATGAAAAAAAGGCATCTTCTAAAGTTGAGAATCTAGAAAAAATACAGAGAAGAGCAACCAAGATGATTGGGGGACTAGAGGCTAAAACATACAATGGTTGCAAGAATTGAGTATGTCTAGTCTAGTGAAAAGAAGGACTTGGGTTGACATGATAGCAGTGTTCCAATATCTCAGGGTTTGCCACAAAGAAGTGGGAATCAAGCTGTTCTCCAAAGCACCTGAAGGCAGGACAAGAAGCACTGAATGAAAACTGATCAAGGAGAGAAGCAACCAAGGACGAAGTAAAAATGAGAACAATTAATCGGTGGAACAGCTTCCAGAAGTTGTGAATGCTTCAACAGTGGAAGTTTTTAAGAAGAGATTAGACAACCATTTGTCTGAAGTTTGCTGAACAGGGTTTGCTGAACAGATTTCCTGAGCAGGGGGTTTCCTGACCAGGGGATTGGATTAGAAGACCTCCAAGGTCCCTCCCTTCCAACTCTGTTATTCTTTTATAAGTGGGAAATAGGAAATGGAATGGAATGAAGGTAGAAACAATTAGTATAGCAATAGCAATAGCATTTGGACTTATATACTACTTTACAGAGCTTTACAGCTCTCCCTAAGTGGTTTACAGAGTCAGCATATTTCCCCCAACAATCAGGGTCCTCAGATTGTATGAGAATACTATCATATAACACAGGGAAGAGGAAAAGAATTGTAACTTCTTGACAAAAAACATTAATTGATCCTTCCCTTCCTTTCCCAGTTAATGGCACACCATCAAAATACAAGTTATGCCAAACCCCCCAATATGAAAATATGATTCATTTATTGTATCTTACCATTTTTCAACAAGTAGTAGCTTTGACAGAGATGCCCACAAAAGCCCATAGAGGCAAACAAGTCTTATTAGCATTAGGTAACTACATGCATTTTAAGTTATACTTGGTAAGCAGGATAATAGAAGTTAGGAAGTGATCTATGTTAAAGGTAAATTATACAGGCTTTTGCCATTTCAATTTAATTTAGTGGACTTTATGTGTGAAGAGAAATATAATCATCTTGGAGGTTCCCAGAGCAAAGCAGGCATACAAATTACAGCAGCTTGCAAAGTTTAATTCCATTTACTCTGCTTGTCTGGAAACCATGATTCAGAAGCAACTATCTGTCCATGTTTCTCTGTCTGTAGGATTTGACCTACTAGCTAAGGGAAATATAAACACTGAACCAGTAGTAAAAAATGTTACTGTTCAGCAAAGCCAGTAGTAAAAAAAATAGGTACTGATTCGTCCGAAACAGTATTTTTTTTTTTTCCCTCCTGACGATCAGCTGTTCCGATGATCAGATGTGCCGGGATCTCCCTCGCTGTCTTACTGCTTCACCAATGAGACTTCCCTGAGGCCTAGGAAGACAAAAATGGAGTGCAGGGGGAGATATGCCCCCTCAGTGCTCCATTTTTGGCCTCCTGGGCCTCAGGGAAGCCTCCTGGGAGTAAAAACAGCCTCCCTGAGGCCCAAGAGGCAAAAAAAATGGAGCTTGGAGGGGGTGTATTAGGAATATGAGTTACCTAACAGCTATTTGGGTTAGAAATATATAAACCAGGATAGACATTTTAATCCTGTCTCTTTCAGAGCATACTAAAAACTACAATTGGTTGTGGTTTCTCAAACCGTCATAACATGGAGCCAGAAACCTGCTTTTTTTGGTCTGAGTCTCAGAAAAAAGTGTGAGTGTATCTCTGTTTCCTTCTGTTGGAAAGTATTACCGTTGCTCCATTTCTTCTAATTGACTGATATTATTGGATTTAATGTAAGTCTAATACTGAACTGTTTTTGACACTGGACTTTGTTACTGGATTATCCCTGGATTGAAAAACTGACTGATTAACCTGTTGGACTGCTTATTGTGAACTTTGCTTAAAATTTCTGGAAGTAAAAACCTACATTTACTGTACAGTATAACTGTGTACTATGTGTGTATTATTCAAACACTACTCCCTATATGTCTCCTTATATTTGCTCATTCTCCTAACGGGGAATTACCTCAACAGGGTGCACATGGACAATATTTTCAACAAATTACAGGTAGTGGTTGACTTACAATAGTTCATTTAGTGATTGTTCAAAGTTACCACAACAATGAAAAAAGAAGCTAATGACCACTTTTCACACTTATGACCTCTGCAGCATCCCCCAAAGTTACATGATTAAAATTTGGATGCTTGGCAATTAGTTCATATTTATGACTGTTGCAATATTCTGGGGTCACCATTTGTGATCTTCTGACAAGCCATCTTGTCAGTGATCTTCTGCAATGATTCACTTAACGACTGTGGCAAGAAGGGTCATAAAATGAGGCAAAACTCAAACAAATATCTCACTCAGCAACATAAATTTTGGGCTCAATTGTGGTTATAAGCTGAGCTTTCCATATACTATTGTATCCTATGTATCTGGAACACAAGTTCTGTCACAATTTGGCTGAATCAACCATGATTCTGAGTTTCTTCTCTAGAGTTTGAAGCTGTCCTGCTCTGATTGAAAATCTCCAGTTTTTTTACCTGTTTCTCCCAAGTTCTGGCATTCTGCTTTGAACATTTTAACATTGTTATGCATATCACACATCTTTATCTGGCAAAATAAAATAGATCTCACTGGTACATCTACAGTATTCGGGAAAGCCTTCAGGTGAGAAGAGATTTGAATAGGATAATTAACCTTGATAGTAATTTCTTCCAACTGAGCCAAAGAGCAGTTGAAAAGACAAATTTACTTTTCACAGAATTCTGGGATTTCATGGGCTGGAAACAGCCTCTAATATCTTCATGGACACAATATTTTCTCAACCCTTTTGAAGACAGAAATGATTATAAGAATCTGCTAACAGGTATTTTGTTAATGTATGTCTGGGAAATATGCATATTTCTTATGTAAAGGAAAACATGGAGAGAAATTAGCTGTTTTGGAAGATTGAGTGGCAGAGGTTAAATCTAGCAGAACAAAAAAAGAATCTTAATTCACATATTGTTAGTGACCAATAAGAAGCCTCCGAAGAGCTCAGAAAGAGGAGGAAGTGCCAAATCCACTAATGTTGTTGGTTCCCTTTATCTCTTGTTTGAAGGGTGTCCCCAATCTTGAAGCAACATTGAATCTGCAGGGCTATAGTCCTTAATACATCTGTCCTGCATACATTTTCTGAATCTCTGAATCAGCTGCCATCTTTAGGCACTTGGTGGAGACATAGTTTTCTCGTATTCACTGTAAATTGCCTCCCATCCAGTTATATGGGCATTGGATAATTCTTTATCCTAATATTTTTGTTTGTTGATATTACTTCTTTTACTCCATTTTCTACAAGCCATGCATGGTTTTATACCTCGTGATCACCTCTCCCTAAGTAATCTTTTTTTTCTAACCAATTAATACCACTTTCAAACATTCTAACCTTTTTCTGGAAGCAAAATATGCAAGTTCCTAAGATTGATTGATTCTTTCTTTCTTTTCCTTTCTTTCTTGGTGGCAATATAAATTCAATAAATAAATAAATATGGTTTCATCCCTCTCCCTCTCAATCCCTCCCTCCCTCCCCCTCCCCTCCCTCCTTCCCTCCTTACCTACCTAAAAATACCTCTCATATCTCCACCTTTGCTTTGATATACCTCTTTCCAATGAACATCATTTCTACTTAAAGTGGTTCTAAGAATACTCTACAAGTTAAACTGATGGACTGGGTGGCATTTAAACTTCCACACAGAGAAACAATTATACAAATTAAAATACTCATCTATTCTACTGTGCTTGATGTGTTGATCACCATACTGTACATGAACCATTGTCATAGGTTTTTTATTAGTAGCACTTTTACCCAGTGCACATAGACAAATATAATGAAATATTGCCAATACTCAAAATAAGTAGGATGGGAACTAGCTACTTAGGTGTGAAGTGTATCTACTTCAACGTTATAGGATAGTAAACAATCATAACCCTTGAGGTTCAGAGCTATAGATTTATGTGGCATGAAAAATCATTTCTGATGACACCTGGTATTCAAATAATTTCCAAGCTTTCTCGACAGGCCTCTTGTTCATTTCTTTAGATAAGCATGTGGGGAACAATTAGTCAAAATAGTTGTGTCAGCTTATCTCAGCATCTGTAAGGGGAATAAAAGATATCCACCACGAGACTTCCTTAAGTAAAGGGACAAATTTAAAATCTGTTTTTTAAGTTGGGAAATGGTTTTCAACCACAGTTTAAAAATCATAGGGGGGAAATCAGTTGATTTCAAAGAGTTCCTGAGAATTAAATATTTAGAATGGCTAAGCGTCAAGTCAGTCTCTTTGACATAATTATGTTTCTGTGTAATATTACCTGCTTAAGCCCATGTCACACTGCACCAACGGATGGAAAGAGGATGTAAAACGGAGGAAAACACTTGTCATCCGTTGGTTAACGCGATGTATCCGTTCTGTACTCACTGCCTCCATTTTACTTCCTCTCTATCCGTCCAGCATCCGTTTATTGACGTTTCATCTGCTCAAAAAGTTTTGAACTGCTCAAAACTTTTGAGCAGAAAATGTATCCAATGTGTCCATTCTGCATCCGCTAGGCATCCGTTCTGCATCCATTACGCATCCGCTATATCCGCTAGGCATCCGCTTCACATCCGCGCAACTCCATCCGCTCCAGCGGTAAACGGACGCAGGGAGGAACCGGAATGTACGCAGAATGGATGCAGAACGGATGCAGAACGGATGCCTAGCAGATGCAGCACGGAAACAAAGCATTTAAAATGGAAAAAAAGTTCGCAGAGGGGAACTATCTCGGATATTAAGGATGTCTAGAGGATGCCTAGAGGATGCAAAGGGACACCTAGGGGAAAACCTATACTGCCTATATAAAGGGGGAGCAACTCATCTGGATCTTACTTTCAGACCAGCAGCCCAGATGTGCAGACATCTGTAGCCTTCATCTGACTCTTCCTCTTCCACAGCATCCAGTCATGTCCACCGTGGATCGTAACAAAGTCCTTTTGGCAGCCACCATGGTTCTGCAACAGTGCGAAGCCATCTACAGGCTCTGTGAACTCTACTACGGGAAGAAAAAGAGGCAGCCAAGAAGCCTCTGGGTACGAAGATGGATCATCAGAAGAGCAGAGTACGGACTGTACAACAAGCTGATGGTGGAGCTCAGGAATGAAGACCCTCGTGCATTCCAGAACTTCATGAGGATGCCTCCAGCCATGTTTGATGAAGTTGTGCAGTGGCTGACACCCAGGTTGACCAAGCAGAGCACCAACTTCCGGCCTAGCCCGGACCCTGGGCTCAAGGTGGCACAGATTCTGCACCACCTGGCCTCAGGGATCACCTACAGGAGCATGCAGTGTTAGGGATAACATTGTTCACCCTAACTGGTTTAGGTGAAATACTA
>BLBF01000073.1:12504990-12545483 GCA_015471245.1 Laticauda colubrina | reverse complement strand
TGTTTAGCTTGTCTACCTAACCCTGGTTGGGGAACCCAGGCTTAACATGCAGTATGGCTGGAGGGTGCCACACAACACCATCAGCATTGTGGTCAAAGAAGTGGTGCAGACCACCATCGAAGAATACATGGAGGAGCTCCTCCAGTGCCCCTCCACTGAAGAAGGATGGAAGAAAGTTGCAGAACAGTGGTATCAGAGGTGGAACTGCCCACACACCATTGGAGCCATCTATGGCAAGCACGCGGCCTGCAAAGCACCAGCCAAGTCGGGGTCCACTTATTTCAACTACAAGGGCTTCCTCAGCATCGTCCTCTTTGCCATGGTCAACTACAAGTTCATGTACATCGATGCTTCAGGCAGTGGCTCATGTTCAGATGCCCAGGTATACAACTCCAGTGACCTCAAGGAGGGGCTGGAAGGAAACCTCATCATGGGCTTCCCAGATCCAGACCCCCTGCCCAATGACACGCAAGATGTGCCCTACTTCATCGTGGGGGATGACGCCTTCTCCCTCACAACCTACCTCATGAAGCCCTACACTTCCAGACTCCTCACCCGTGAAGAGAGGATCTTCAACTACAGGCTGTCCAGGGCAAGGCGGGTGGTGGAGAATGCCTTTGGCATCCTGGCCAACAGGTTCCAGGTACTTCTCACCACCATGCAGCATCGCCCAGAGACCGTGAGGAGGATCGTGGAAGCTTTCTGCATCCTACACAATCTCATGCGCACCCACTACCCAGTCTTGCAGAACAGGCTCGTGGACCATCAACAAGGCAATGGGGACATGGAGCCTGGGGAATGGAGGCAAGGGCGAAACCTGATGGACACTGAGGATGTGCAAGGCCCCAACAGAGCCTCACGTGAAGGGAAGAAGCAGCGCAACCTCCTGAAACACTGGTGCAACTCCCCAGCTGGAGCAGTCGAGTGGCAAGACAGGATGATAGATGATTAATGGATGCTTCCTTCAGCCTGTCTCATCACACTGATGAGATTGTGCCATGTATGTTGAGTGGCCCTACACTGAACAGGGCATTTAATAAAGAGTTGTGTTTATGTTGACATGTGTGGATCAATGATTACATTGTTATTGATAATGAAGGGCCACAGGTGTGGCACCTGGGAGGGTGGACCATACAGTCCCACTATGCTTGCACTGAAGGTTTATCTATCCCACAGCTATCTCAACCCATCCAACAGCTATCTTAACCCATCCCAAAGGTATCCCTGCCCATCCCACAGCTATCTTAACCCATCCCACAGATATCCTAACCCATCCCAGAGGTATCCCTGCCCACCCCAATGCTATCCTTACCCATCCCACAAGCATGCAAAGGCTTAAACCATTTCTAAAAGTTTCCACCAAGACTTTATTTAATAAAATAAATGAGGCAAGTGTGTGAAGCAAAGATAATCTTTATTAATAACAAGCTGTAAAAGAAAAATGACCCAAGTCAAGTGTCCAAATAAAGTCTACAGGTAGCCACCCAATCTCTGGCACTCTTATCAGTCACTCGGTGGTGTGCCCAGTCTCAGGGGTGAAGGTTCCAGGTGCTGTGGAGGTGGCTGCTGCTGGAGTGCTTGTCTGAAGCCCCACTGGGGTGCCTGGACCTGAGAGGACAACAGGTGACGGTGTGTTGAGGAAGCTCTCAGACAGCTGGCTCAGCCCCGTGATGTTGAGAGCTCCTTCCTCCATGCCATGAGGTGTCTGTCCCAATACCGATGACAGATGTACTGAAGCCGGGCTTGGCTGTGGGGTGGAGGAAGGAGCAGTGTAGTGGGGCTGTCTGGTCTGCAGCTGTGTGAGGATTGGCATGGGTGGCATCGGTGGCGTGGGTGGCATCGGTGGCATCGGTGGCATCAGTGGAACTGGTGGCAATGGTGTCATCCGATGAGCCTGTGCCTGGACTAGGAAGGGCTGCTGTCTGTGCTGCTGGACCTCCTGGTAGCCGTAGCCCTGGTAGGTGAAGGCCTGTGGAAAGCCTTGGAATGGGAGTGACATCACCTGGGGTGGAGGAGCAGACCTGGACTGAGTGGGAGCAGGTTCCTCTGGGTCTGGAGGGTTGGGAAGCAGCTCGGTGATCCGGTCTTTCAACACCTGGTACTGGGGTTCTGCCATTTCCGTAAGGGTCTGGTTGACATAGGTGAGGAAGGGTTTGCGGTTGGAATATGAGGAGTCGGTGTGGACCAGCTGAGAGAGGAGATCTATGCTGCTCCGGATGGTGTCCCTGATCTCCAGCAGGACAGTGTGGCTCTGCCCCCCCTGTCTGGCTCTCTGCCTTTCTGTGGAGTTGGAGCTGGTAGGACGCAGGTAGGACTGTGGTGGAAGTGCCATCTCCTTTCTCCCACTGCGCCAGGAGTCCTCCACGTGCTCCACCTCGGTTAAAACAACTGTCCGCGGGTTCTCCACTTTGGGATGCTCCACAGAAACCTGCCTGGAGACAGGAGCTGACTGTTGGCCGGAAGAGGACTGGCTCTCAGTAGGTTGCCAGAGAGAGAGGGTAGTGAGAGGGGCTGCTGGTGCTCCTCGGTGACGGATCTCACCCTCCAGGAAGCTGCACCTGGCCATGATGTAGGTCTCTCTGTCCATCAGCTTAACCATGGCCTGGCCAAATTTCTTCAAGTGCAGCTTCCCATACCAGGTGTGCATGTGCTTCCACCAGTCGAGGAGCACCTCCGAAGTGTAGCCCATACTCTCCGCCTTCTCTCTCCAAGCAGCCTGCTTCTGCTTGGTGTCCCAGTCGAGCCGGTGTCCCTTCCGCCACAGATAGTCATTCTCTCTCAGCCACTCCAGCACCTCATCTTCGTGTTCCTCCTCAATGGAGTATTGCCACCTCTCCCGTCCCCGCATACACCTCTTCCTCCCTTTGGCAGGACCAAATGGGCCCTCATCAGAGGGGCTCCCAGGTAGTAAGGGCTGCTCCTCCACACCACCACCAGCAGCAGCACCAGCAGGATCATCATCATCATCATCACCAGCAGGATCATAATCATCATCAGCAGCAGCAGCAGCAGTAGCAGCAGGATCAGCATCAGCAGCAGCAGCACCAGCACCAGCACCAGCAGGATCATCAGCAGCAGCAGCACCAGCAGCACCAGCACCAGCAGCACCAGCAGGACCAGGGTCAGCAGCAGCAGAGTAAGCACCAACAGCGCCAGCAAGACCAGGAGCACGAGCAGGACCAGGAGCACGAGCAGGACGAGCAGGACGAGCAAGACCAGGAGCACGAGCAGGACGAGCAAGTCCAGGAGAACAAGCAGGATGAGCAGGACCAGCAGGACGAGGAGCAGCTTCAGCAAAGTAAGCACGAGCAGAAGCACCACCGCCCGGAGCAGCACCAGCAGAGTAAGCACCAGCAGAAGCACCAGCACCAGGAGCAGTGCCAGCAGAAGCTCCAGCACCAGAAGAGCAAGCCCGAGCAGCAGAAGACCCAGCAGAAGCAGAGTCAGGGACAGGGGGCGGGAGGGTGGCCCTGTCCCTCTTGTCAGGGATGGCAGCAGGTTACTGAGGCTTTCGCTTCTTCCCCATGGTTGTGGGGTTGCTGGCTGGCAGGCACCAAGGCTGGCAGGAAGCCTGGTACCAAGGCTGGCAGGAAGCCTGGCAGGGAGCCAGGCACGAAGGCTGGCAGGCAGGCAGGCAGGAAGGCTGGCAGGAAGGCTGGCAGGAAGGCTGGCAGGAAGGCAGGCAGGAAGGCAAGCAGGCAGGCAGGCAGGCACCAAGGCTGGCAGGCAGACTGGCTTGCAGGGAGGCTAGAAGGCAGGCTGGCAGCAAGGCTGGCAGGCATGCAGAGAGCAAGGCTGGCAGGGAGGCTGGCCAGGAGGCTGGGAGGCAGGCTTGGAGGCAGGTTGGCAGGAAGGCTGGCAGCAAGGCTTGCAGCAAAGCTTGCAGGCATGCATGCATGCAGGGTAGGCAAGGACTTGATGTATTCGGCAGCAGATCTTTCCTCCGAATGGTGACCTGCTTGGGAGCTGCTTCCCTTTATATCCGCGGGGCTTACGCAATGCATTCTCCCTGCATGCGCAATTAACGCTCGTCATCCGTTCGGCTTCCACTGTGCATCCGCTAGTCTTCCGCTGTGCATCCCCTTCATCCGCTGTGCATCCGCTGTGCATCTGCTTTATCCGTTCCATGTCCGCTCTGCATCTGCTCTTTCCATTCCACGTTCTCTTTGCTGAGGCCCCCCAGAAGCCTAGCGGATGTGCCATCCGCTCTCATCCGCTGGGCTTCCGTTCCGCATCCGCTTTCCATCCTCTCTGCGTCCTCCCCGCGTCTGTTCCTTTCCGTGTTGTCCGCTCCGGTTATGCAAATTTTTGCCCCTTTTGAGAGCGGATAACAACGGATGGAACATTTTTCTTGTCCGTTGTGTCCTTTTTAAAAACGTTTTGCATCCATTGGGCAGTGTGACAGGGCCTTTACTTACCAAGCAATTCATTACCATATGGACTTTTTTTCTGCCTTTATTTGGGCAGAGCGTGAATAGCAACTTCCTTGTGAATGCATAAAATTCTCTCAGTTGCAAGAAAACAGGACTTCTCCATTCAGCATTATTCTTATGAAAATCTTGACATGGAATAAGTAATACTATCATGAAAGTCTGGAGATTCTCAGTCATCCAGGTCATGGTTGTCCCAGAGATGGGACAACTGGACATTTTTTTTTTTTTGGAAGACATTTTTGCTTGTCATCCTAGAAGCTTCTTCATCTCTGACTGGATAGTGAGGAATGGAAGGATTTATATTCCTTGCAGACAGCTGATCATTTTAGAGAGTAACTGAGGCCACTTGGAGATTTATCTGTGTCCTCAGGGTTACTTGAATAGTGCAAACGGCTGTGGAGCCTTCTTGGCTTCCCTGTGTCTCTTCACTGTTGAAAACAAGTGCAGGCTGTTTGATATGAGTTTGTGTTGTCTGTATCTCAAACTGAAGTGCAAATGGTTCCTGTTGTCTGCGAGGAATGGAATGGAATGGAATAGAATATAGAATATACCTTGGAAGTCCTCCAGACCTGCCCCCTGATCAAGTAGGAGAACCTATACCATTTTAGACAAGTGACTGTCCAGTCTCTTCTTAAAACCCCCCAGTGATGAATCATCCATAACTTCTGGAGGCAAAGCTGTTCTACTGCTTAATTGTTATCAAGTTTCTGCTTAATTCCAGGTTGCTTCTCTCTTTGATTGTTTCTTGTCCTGCACTCTGGTGCTTGGGGAATAATTTATAAGGGAATATAAATCCTTCCATTCCCCACCATCCAGTCAGAGCTGAAGAAGCTTCTTGGCTGAGAAGCAAAATGTCTTCAAAGAAAAAAACAGAAAGTCCAGTTGCCTCCTGAAAAAGCATCTTTGGGACAACTATGACCTGGATGACTGAGAATCTCCATAGACTTTTAGCTATTCACTTTGGGATGAAAATACCCTTTGAATGGTGTGGGAGTATGGATGGATTTCCAAAAAAAAAAAAATGCAGACTGTCATGAGATCAAAATTCAGATTCTACACAACTGTCTCATACTTATGATGATTGCAGTGTCCTGGGGTCATGTAATCTTCTTTTGTGACCTTCTTACAAGCCAAATCAACGGGAAATCCAGATTTGCTTAACAGCCATGTTACTAATTTAACAACTGCAGTGATTAACTTAACAATTGTGACAAGAAATGGGGCAAAACTCTCTTAGCAAATGTCTCACTTAGCAATGGAAAGTTTGGGTCAGTTGAGATTATAAACTAAGGACTACCTGTAATATTGTCATCAGAAAGCCACAATTTACAATGTGACCAGAACAACAGGTTGAAGATTAGCCTGCTGGTAAGGTGCAATAAAAAGAAGAATGGATAAATACCGAGATTTCGTTAATGGAACAAAAAGTTGTATACTACAGTTGCAGCAAATTTATGAAGAACAAAAAATTTCCTCTTGGTGAATTTTGCTTGAACTTAATGGGGAAACAACAGCTGCATCAGTACAATGGTAGGTATTTGAGCCATAAATCTATCCTTGAAAATGTTTCTTCAGTCACTTTCCATTTTTACTCTCTTATTTACTAGCTTTCATTTCTTTCTTTTTTTTTATGTTTCCTTTCCACAGCCCAAGAGACTAAATGCATTAAGCTCATGAATGCCAGTTAGATTATAAACCAGCAGTTTCTGGCTTGATATGCTGACAGGGTAACTTATGCAAAAGATCTGCTTTATTGAACGTGTGCTTTAAGTATATAAGTAATTCTTTCAGTCTCTACATGTGGCTTTTATTGTTTGCAATTCTCCTCCACTTTTTTCATTAAGGAACAGTGGATTTCAAAGACTGGGTTAGGCCAAAAAAGATTGCAGAAGGTGTCATACTCTTTCGAATGGGTGATTGATTAAGTTCTGAAATCTCTGAGCCCATTGAGAAGGTCACTTCGCACTTGCTATATATTATGTTTAAATAATGTTGTTGTTAGTTGTGAAGTCATGTCTGACCCATCACAACCCCATGGACCTCCAGGCCTTCCTGTCCTCTACCATCCCCTGGAGTCCATTTAAGTTCATGCCTACTGCTTCAGTGACTCCATCCAGCCCCCTCATTCTCTGCCATCCCTTTCTTCTTCTTTTGCCCTCAATCATTCCCAGCATTAGGCTTTTATGCAGTGAATCCCTCCTCATTAGGTGGCCAAAGTCTTTGGGTTTCATCTTCAGGATCTGGCCTTCTAAAGAACAGTCAGGGTTGATCTCCTCTAGGACCAACAGGGTTGATCGCCTTGCATTCCAAGGGACTCGCAGGAGTCTTCTCCAGCACTCTAGTTCAAAAGCCTCAATTCTTTTGGTGCTCAGCCTTCCTCATGGTCCAACTTTCACAGCCATACATTGCAACTGGGAAAACCAGGAAAATGATATGCACTTTTGTTGGAAAGTGATGTTTCTGCTTTTTAGTATGCTGTCTAGATTTGCCATAGCTTTCCTCCCCAGGAGCAGCTGATCTTTTAAGTTCTTGGCTTCAGTCCCCATCTGTGGTGATCTTGGAGCCCAGGAAAATAAAATCTGTCACTACCTCCATTTCTTCCACATCTGTTTGCCAGGAATTGAGAGGTCCAAATGCCATGATCTTAGTTTTCTAGTTTAAATTATAGGAGAGATTAAAAGCTCAGAGTAATTAGTGTAAAAATAGGTCATTGTGGCTCTTTTAACCAAAGCTATCCTTAGTACATGTTGAGGTATGCAGTTATAAAAATCAAATAAATCAAAGGAAGAGCAGGCTAGAAAAAGACATAGGTGTCAAGATTTGGATTAAATGTCAATGTTCCAATGAAACTCCTCATTTCCATTCAGCACTCAGAAACAAAGTCCATCCAAATAAGAATTTATTAGATAAGTCATATTGGCACAAATGGAAAAACCCAAATCTGAGAGTTCCAGGTTTTCCCTTCATAATTGAAAATCAAAAACCCATTCCCTGCACCCACCAGTCCATCACATGGTCCAATCATCCCAACTGGAGACATTCCTCCAACCACTCCTTTTCAGGTGCAGGATGACTTGTCCTTGACTTTAGAAGAAGAATGTTGTTATGTCTAAATTTCTACCTCCCTAGATATCCCCACTCCCAAATTCCCAGGCACAAAGATGTAGCAATGTGGAAGCTTCTAAGTACAGTATGGTTTCCAAAACTGACAATAACTATTTTAAATAGTTGTAGAGAGGTGTTATGTTCATGCCTCTGTGAAATCTGAAGCATCTTTTTACCTTCAAATCCAAATTGCTGTCCACCTTTAAAAGTTAGATGCTTTAATATCTGAGGAACAGACTTCATTTTTTTTAGCAGATTTCTCCAGGGCTATACAGAAGCTGAAATATTTCAGGAGAAGCCTATTCAGCTCAGGATTATTTTACACAACATTCTCTAGGATTTCAAGTAGAGATTTTGCTCACTTGAGAAGCTGTCTGAACCTGAGTTCACTTTTTAGTGAGTCAGCAAGACTTTACCAGTATTTGCCCATGTTTGAAACACATTTCAATTTATGGGGCAAACTATTAATCTTCCATATAAGCCTCCTTATATTCAAATTTTCAAACCCTCTCCAATTGTTTCTAATTTTCCCAACAGCTGTAGTTGTTTCATCACTGAATGCTTCTTCTCATGTGCTTTCTCTCTGGATTAGCCATTCATTTTTCACTGAAGCTGAGAAGTCTTAACAAGAACCAAGGGCAAAAGTTTAGCTCAGGAGGAAGAACAGAGAGAGGCTTATGTTTTGCCAAGGATTTTTGTTTTTAAAACTTTTCATGTTCACATCTACTTTTTTATTGATATACAATACATTGATTGAAACAATCCAATTTAACTTTTTTGTGGGGGGAGGGGTTTGCTGCTGCTTCTGTTCAGCCATTTATTCATTTGATTTATTCAATTTGTATGGCCACCTATTTCACATATGTGACACTAGAATACATGACAATACAATGCTGCAGGTTAGTTCTGACTACTGGCTGCCTGCAATTTGGCAGTTCAAATCTCACCAGGCTCAAGGTTGACTCAGTCTTCTATCCTTCTGAGGTGGATAAAATGAGGATATAAATTGTGGGGGGCAATAGGCTGACTCTGTAAACTGCTTAGAGTGGGCTATAAAAAGCACTGTGAAGCAATATATAAGTCTAAGTGCTATTGTTATTGTTATTTATGACCATTTTTCAAAGTTATGACTTATACGATCATGTGATCAAAATGCAAACGCTTGGCAATTAGTTCATATTTATGACCACTGCTGAGTCCCAAGGTCAACAGATCCTTTTTTGCAACCTTCTCAGAAGCAAAGTCAATGGGGAAGCCAGATTCACTGAACAACCTGCTTACTGACTTATTAGCCGCAGAGATTCACTTAACAACTGTGGCAAGAAAGGTCATAAAATGGGACAAAGCTCTCTTAACAAATGCCTCATTTAACAACATAAATTTGGGGCTCAATTGTGATCATACATTGAGGACTACCTGCAATAGTTATAGACAGCAATAGAATATAGGAAGCATTCTCATATCACTTTTATGCTTGTTTTTTATAAAATAATTTACAAAATTTACAGAGAGAGAGGGGGGGGGGGGGGAGAGAGAGAGAGAGAGAGAGAGAGAGAGAGAGAGAATTAGCCATCCAGGATCCAGTACTTTTTGTGTCTCTCTTAAATCTGGGTCAATCTCATTGGGTGAAGTTTTTTTTTAATGAAATAAAATAAAATAGAACTAGTTATTGGTCTTTCATTCTCTTCCTAGTAAGATCAAGTTAGATAAATGCTAAGTGTTGGCTAGAATTTATGCTCTGTAAATAAATCACCTTTCTGCTGCCATTATAAAACCTGCTTTACTAATCCTTGCTCAAGTTAGATTCTTCCTGGTGTGCTTGGTCTCCAGAGGGAATTGTTTCAATTGGACTCTTGACATTGACAGCTCTCTTCTGTCAGCAAATCCTCTTTTACACACCTGCTGACCAGACTGAATTGACCTACATCTCGTCTTTGTATGATGCCCTTGATATTCATTTTACCGCCAGGCCTAATTGGCCATATGACTTTCAGACTTTGCTTCTTTTATTTTTAAGATGTAATTTCTAAAGGCTTCCTGGCCTTAAGGGCACTGAGAGGCTTATACTCACAGAATGTTAATTTTTTGGGACCTCGTTCCATAGACTGAAAAGCATCACTAGAAAATAGCAATAGCATTTAGACTTATATACCACTCCATGGTGCTTTATAGCACTTTATGGGTGGTTTACGATGTAAGCATTATTTGCATGTTGGCCCCCAACAAGTTGAGTCCTCATTCTGCCCAGTCGGGATCAAACTCCAGGTTTTTGGCAGATTTTGCCTGCAATTCTGCATTCTAATCAGGGCAGACAGGTTCGGGCAAACCGGATATTAAATTTGCATCTGGTTTGCTGAACTAGGAGTTGAACCGACTGGCTGGCCCTGCCCATCCCTCCCTGCCTCTCCCAGGAGTTTCCACATGGCCCATTTTGTATTAAGGAAAGAGCAGGGTTTGCACGGTGGCTCTGGAAGGGCAAAAAATGGGCCTTCCATAAGTCTGGAAATGGGCCTGTTTCTGTTTCAGAGGGACTCCGGACCCTGGAGGAGGCCATTTTTGCCCTTCCAGAAGTTCGAGGGAAGTCTTCTGACCCTGGGGAAGGCAAAAAATGGCCCTTCCAGAAGTTCTGATAGGCCGTGCCCATCATGGCCACATCCACCCTGCAACTGAGCAGCGAACCAGTTGCTGGAATTTTTGAATTACACCCCTGATTCTAACCACTGTGCCACATTCATCATCATAAACATTTATGACCCCATAATCCCTTGCAGGATGGAGTCTGGGCAACTGAATAGAGCTAGCAGAGTGTTTTAATGGCCAGATGCCTTTCCTGTCACCAATGCGGAACTTTATACAGCAGATATATTCCCATTGTGCCCAGAGAGAGAAATATCTGCCTCTACCTAGGATCAAACTCACAGCCTCCTGATTGTGAGGTGAGAGCTCCATCTCTAGGACACTGCACCACTCCAACTACTGTGCCACCATTGCCATTGTCAAATCTATCCACAACTGCACTCTGCACACTCTTAACTTGTTTGTCCCAACCTTCTACACCCACTTACATTTTGAAAAGAGAATCCACTTATGAAGCCCACAACGTTAAGTGGTGCAAAGTGTTTTGGGCTGGAAATGTTTTGGTTCAAACAATATAGATTGAACTCATATTTTTATTCTCAGCAGAATTTCAATTCTTCCCCTCATTTAAAACTGGAACAGCTTTAAAATGGCTGTCTCAAATACCTGTCACCCTAAACATATATATTTAAGATTTGTTTTTTTCTTAAGGGGGTTCTAGCTGGGTAAGCATTTTCTAAGATTCTCCCTCACTTCATTATTTGCCTTCAATTGTCATGGTTCCAATGAAGAAGATTCCCCGCCTCCCACCAACAATATTACATTTCCTATTTTTCTTATCAATATGCCTGAATATTTTTCTCTTGAACAGATGCCAGCCATTAGGAGAAATTGTGAATAAACAGGTCTTATTGTGGTCTTTTAAAAAAATCTTAATTGATAGGATATGAATTAGACTGAAAGGTATTTTTTTTCAATGAGTTTTCTTCATCCTTCCTGTGGAAGATGCTTAGTGGAGTTTCAAAATGGAAGACTCCTTGACAGTCATATTCACCCATTTGTTTGTGTGTCTTTGTGTCTGTGTTTGGATTTATATTATATGAATAGATTCTCCCTTTTTAAAGAAAGGCATTGCATTGCCAACTACTCAAGACATATGTCTGTAAATACTATTCTGAATGCAGCAATACAAATGAGAATTCATGCTTTCAGTCTGATTGCTGTTGTTTACTAAAAAGTCTCTTGGTAAAAAAAAAAAAAAGTACAGATAGCAGCTTCTGTGCTAATCAATTCCTTCTAGAACATTTTTTTCTTTCCACTTATAAAATTTCGACTGCAAGTTTGAACATTTTAAAATATACCAGGTTTATAGTAAACCAGGGTGTCAAACTCAATGCTCAGGGGCCAGATCCAGCCTGTGGGGTGCTTAGGTCTGACCCACAGGAAGCTGCAAAGGACTGGTCCACAGTGCTTTGCCAGCAAAAATGGATATTGAGAGCCCATTTTCACTAGCAGAGCACTTGGACCACCAGAGGTGCTCCCAACATGAGTAATGTTGATCTGACCATGCCCACCCTGGCCCCCCAAGGTCAGATACAACCCTGATGTGGCTCTCAGTGAAATCAACACTCTTGTGACACTCTCTGACACTCTAATACAAGAGACAATCATTTCCAGGTTGCATTAATCAAACATATAATTTCACCAAGAATGTTTATTTTTGACTGAATTTCTAGTAGGATCTTGGGGTTCTTCTATTCCAATTCCTTGCTCAATCAGGAAACTTCAGATAGGATAGCATTCCAGATATGAGGCCGTCCAGTCTCTTCTTTAAAACATCCAGTGATGAAGCACCTACAACTTCTGAAGGCAAGCTCTTCCACGGGTTGATTCTCCTCACTTTTAGGAAGTTTCTCCTTAATTCCAGGTTGCTTCTCTTCTTGGTTCTTGCCATCTGGTGCTTTGGAAAATAAGTTGACCCCCTCTTCTTTGTGGCAGCCCCTCAAATTTCCCTGAGCAAGTTAACACTTTTTTTTTTCCCAAGAGAAAAAGACAGAGATTGCTAGAAGGTGACAGCAACTGGGAGAATGACGAAAACATCCTCTCCCTCTTTGACCAGGTCTTCTGTAATCTTGACATGGTAGAGCATAGGAGTAAAATTTTGCAACAAGGAAAGAGATAATTGGATCCACTAGTTTATGCAAACATAGCCAATTTGTTCCCAGAGATAGACAATTATCCCTGAGCCAGATTTCTTGAAAATGTCAAAGTTTGCATCAAATTTATGCTTGATTCAACAAAGGAGAATAAGTATCCCTCACTGAGCAATTGGTCCAGATTGTTTCTATATATGTTGAAAAGAGATCTCCAAGAGAAACAGTGTCAGCCTTTCCCAAGCGGACCAAACTGGAAACATGACCTACTTTACTCTAAGACCACCTTAACGGAACTTTGCAAACTTTACAACTTTAACCTTAGACTGTCTACTAGTGACCTCACCCCTTTCCTAAGAGGTCTGTAGGGGGTGTGCATAAGCGCACCAACGTGCCTACCATCCCTATCCTATTGTTTCTTTTATTTTTCTTATATGTATCCATGTATTCATAACAATGGTTATTCTTATACCTATTATCTTGTAAGCAATTGACAAATAAAAGAAAAGAAAAGAAAAGAAAAGAAAAGAAAAGAAAAGAAAAGAAAAGAAAAGAAAAGAAAAGAAAAGAAAAGAAAAGAAAAGAAATAAAACTCAGCTGATCAGCTGAGACTCGGGAGGCAGGGAATAGATGGGAGTGGGGCCAGTCAGAGGTGGTGTTTGCTGGTTCTCCGAACTACTCAAAATTTCTGCTACTAGTTCTCCAAACTGGTCAGAACCTACTGAATGCCACCTCTGGACATTGGGCACATAGCAGACCAGTCAAACACATCTCAGTCAAAGCCACAGTGCAGGCATTTCAGGCAGTCCAGTGAAAAAACTGCAGTTCTCTGATAGATGCCAAGCCTTGCTAGAATATGAGTGCCAATGTTTGAAGTTGTTATTTCAGGATCCTGAAGGAGAGCTTCAGCTCACAATTCTGATATTTAGAGATCACAAAACAAAAGCTGAAAGTTCTCACAGAAATATGAACAAATGCACAGATCTCAGAGTGTGTGATGATCCAGGATGTGGCACGAAAGCAACACAACCAGATAACAGGTGTAACTCCCATTTATTGTTCCAATTGTGTCCCCCAAATGTTCCCACATTCACTACAAGTCCTGAAGCAAAGCTCACACATGCAATTTCAGAAGCCTCTGCTGAGAGTAGTCCAGTAAGCAAGGTTACACACACATCAACCAGGGCCAGCAGTCCAATAAGCCACGTTAGTCAAACAGTAACCAGAGCAAGAAGTTCAGCAAAGCAGTTAAACAGGGCAAGCACAACAAGAGAACGTACAGCAATCTCCAGGTGTTGGCAAGTGCTATGAGGCTCCAAGATTCAATGCTAGTTCCAGAGGTGGCATTCAGCAGGTTCTGACCAGTTCTGGAGAACCAGTAGTGGAAATTTTGAGTAGTTCAGAGAACCAGCAAATATCACCTCTGACTGGCCCCCATCTATTTTCTGCCTCCCAAGTCCCAGCTGATCAGATGGGTCTCTCGTCTTGTTGTCCTGCACAGGAGAACAGAGCTGGAAAGCAGGTTAGTGGGGTGGGGTGGGAATTGGATTTTGCAATAATCTTCCCCCAGGAGTGGGGAGGGCATGGGGATTTTACAGTATTCTTCCCCTGCCATGCCCACCAAGCCATACCCATCAAGCCACACCATGCCCACCAAGGCATGTCCACTGAACTGGTAGTAAAAAAAAAAATTGAATCCTATCACTGGCTAGTTCCCAACAAATGCCTCACACCAGCATCTCCTTACATCTCAGTTCCCAGGTGTGCTTTGTGAAAGGGGGCAGAGCCCTCTCCTCCTTCATAGCAGGCTCAATCTACTTTGATTTCACCTTCTCTCTTCCTTCCTTTAGTTTGCCCTACTTTATTGTCCCTTTATTGTCATTGCACCTCATACAATAAAATTAAATGCCATCTTCCATGTACATTATAACTATAAAAAAATAAAACCTAAGCACACATCATTTGCATTCTATACAATTGAATTGAAAACCCCTGATATTGCATTAATATTGCTCTTGTCCTGAGCTCTCTCTCTCTCGCTCCTCCCTGTCTGCAGGCCTTACTAATTGAGAGGATCCTTGCCGGACTGACTCTGCTCTTCCCCAGTTTCCTCCAAGACCAATGGAGCCGCCCTCTCAATCTCTGTTGGCTCTTGTTCCAGCTCATCTTCCCCCATAGTTTCAGATTCTAATGTGGGCATGACAGAGTACCTTGACAGCATGGAATCTGTACATTAGCCATTGCTCCTCCTAATAAATTGTGAAGATTGCGACTGGACATATGAAATTTCAGCCTTTTTCCACTGAACAAGGCACTAACCCTTAATCTAAATGTGTAATAACAAGTGCTTTGTCCTTATCCCTCCAATATCTTCACCCAGTAGAAGTGGAAGCAGCATGGCACATCTCAAGCACTACTATGAAGACTTTTTGGGAGTTATGTGAGTCTGCTACACACCACATTACAGCTTCTGACCTAGCTGTCACATCCATGTGGCATGCCTTCTGCATTCAAGCATGTCTACTTAACCCAACAAGGGGAAGAATTTCACAGCTACTGGTATTTAATACCTACAATGACATGATTGTTATTTCAGTTGAATTGTGCCAAGAAGCAACTACACAAGTAGATGTATACTGTGCAATGCTAAATGCAGAGGGCCACAGTATTATAGGTTTAGAGATCACTGTTGAGTCCAACTGTTCCAATATTTGTAAGAGACTGCAAATTTTGACAGAAGTATAGCTGTGTAGTGAAAAATCTACCTGATTATGTTAATTCTCTGGAAGTGAACTAGACCTGACAATTTAAAATTTGGAGACTAGAATAGAATAACAGAGTTGGAAGGTACCTTGGAGGTCTTCTAGTCCAACCCTCTGCCTAGGCAGGAAACTCTACACCACTTCAGAATAATAGTTACCAACATATTTTTAAAAAAACAAACTTCCAGTGTTGGAGCATTCACAACTTCTGGAGACAAGTTGTTCCATTGATTAATTGTTATATCTGTCAGGAAATTTCTCCTTAGTTCTAAGTTGCTTTTCTCCTTGATTAGTTTCCACCCATTGCTTTTGTCCTGCCCTCAGATGCTTTGGAGAATAGCTTTCAACTCCCTCTCTTCTTTGTGGCAGCCCCTGAGATATCGGAACACTTCTATCATGTCTTCCCCAGTCCTTTTCATTAAATGAATTAATTATCATGTACAGATTATCAGTACTTAGTTGTCCTAATTATATCAAATGTTTAGGGAGTGTAACTTGATTGGCTTTACAACCTCTAATTCCAGTTCACAAGAGGCACGAAATAGAAGGCAACAACCCTAAGTACTACTAATATTCAGATAATATTTAATACAATAAGGGAGTTGTAATTTCTGGACCACTTTAACTAATCACTCAATCAAACAAACAAAAATCCTGAGAAGCCTAGACCTATGCCTGTGAAAGGAAGATCACCAAAACACTCAAAGGCTCTAAATTTGGTTGGAGAAGGAGGGGAAACTTAATAACAACAAAAAACTGGCAAAATTTGCTAGGAAGTGGCAAGGTTGATGGTGAAACTCAGGAACTGAGCCCAATTCTGAAAGTGACATCTCAATTTTTGAAGCTGCCTTCTTGAAGGAGTTACATGTTTGCTACACAGCATTTATACTCCTGAATGAAACCAAATAAGCTCTAATTAACTGCATGAGCTTAAGGATGTGGATGCCAATGGTCTCTGGGGCTTTCCTCTGACTGAATATGAATAGTGTATAGGCTGTACATGGGGGAAGAAAAGGTATTTTTTAGAAATGAGCTGAATAATGTAGTGATTTTTGCCTTTTTCTCCCCCTTCAATTTCATTATCTCTAATAAGAATTTGCATCTCCAGGTATCCATGAGCATGGTGGCCAAAAATTAATTTGGAATGAAAAATGCTTCCCCAACGTTCGGCGGTGGCTCAAATGTTATATCAATCTCTTTTCGTGAGATTTTTCCTCAGTGAAAATGCTAAAAATGCTACAGGAGTCTAATTGAACTCCTGTAATTAAAAGCTCACACAGCTTGACATCAACCAGTCCATGGCATTACTGCTTTCAGTGCTTTTTGGAACATGACCAAACTTGGGGTTAAAAAGAAAATGGGGAGGGGGAGAAATGAGATGCTGGAAAAGCTTCCAAAACCATAATTAAAACTGTAGCCAAATCAACTAAGCACAACAGCTAATGTGGGATACACAGAGCACAGAAAGCACTTTGCATGGTTTATTTCCTGTTGTAAGGCCAACTTGAAAGCCTTCAAGCAAATGATTCTAAAGGGTTGGTTTACTTATGGGCAGTGGTGGGATGCTGCCGGTGTAACAACTGGTTCACTAATTGCACACTTAGCGTGCTGCGCATGTGTGCACAGCTTTCATAATTACTTACTTTCGATGTGACTTTGGGGAAGTAACACAGCTGAGGTGCAGTTGAGCAAATATAGGTGAGTATAGTGCAGGGGTGAGTGTGCAGGCCCACATGATCATTGGAGCAAACTGGTTCACAGCCAGCTGATTGTCCAAACCAGGATAATCCCACCCTCTGGGTATGGTATGTGGCTATGAAGAAAGCTAAAACAAATTGTACTCCTTTCATAAGTGGCACAGCATAGAGGTGCCGGACTGAGACTTGCTGAAGGTCCAGAATTCCTCTTCCACATCTCTTTTGAAATGGGTGTTTGGTGTACTGTATCATATCCAATGGTGCTTGCAAAATGTATTGAACCAGCTCATTTATATAACGTGGGAAGCTTGATGACTGATAACGTTCTGACCCACACCCTTTTTCAATAAATCAAACACAATCCAAAAGGAACAGAAACCTTTTAATGTTTCTGCAAAATAATTAGCTGTGATAAGCACAAGCCTTGCCAAACTGTGCAAGACTGCCAAAAGATAACAGACAATAAATAATTTGCAATACAAGAATCTTTAAATACAAACTCAGGTTACTGGAATAACCACGAGGCTGGAGTTTCAAAACATTTTTGCCTTCTGCAAAGAATGTTCATTTCATACCTGGCTTTTATATGCTTGAAGGAGGAGCCGTTACTTTGCAGCCTTACTCCTGAGTCACCCATGCTGTTGTAGCTGCTCTTGCCTGCAAGCAATCCTGTGTGTATGCGCACTTGGCACAGGCTCCATGGGCACCTCCTCATCCGCTGCTGCCAGCCCCCACAATCTCTGAAGGCAGCAGTCCACTCCCTAATGGTCCTGGCCCCTCATCTGAGAGTCCTCACTCTCTTCAGACATCCGCACCTGCTGCCGGCTAACTACAACAGATAATGCTTTGGGGTCCTTGGTGGTCTCTGAGCTTGGTTGTTTTCTTGCAGATGTTTCATTACCTAATTACATAAGGTAACATCAAAGATGTTCTCTAGTTGGGTCATAAAATATCTGCAAGGAAACAACCAAGCTCAGAGACCACCAAGGACCCCACAGTTTTCAGTCATGAGCTACAAATATTCTCTTCCATTGATTTTACTTTGTCACGGCCCCAATGACAAATAGAACCAATGCTTGACTTGTATGGTAGAAAGGATTTAATTCTCCAATACATCAGAATTAATCAGTTTACTATGAAAACATATTCTTGAAAACAAAGACAATACCTATGCATGCAAAATTCTAGACAAAGCTGTATGGTTGCTTGACATATTCTCTAAAATCTATCATTTTTCATAATCTGGACCTGTAGTGAAATATTTATTCCTCCTGTGCATTTTAGTTATCCCTGAGCAAGGATATTGTCAGCCTCTACTCTCTACAGATAATTCTCACTTCCTTGTTACATTTGCTTGGAACATATATTTTTGTTATATACTGAACTGCATGATTGGTCCACCAAGGCTGTTAATATTTCCAATTCTGCAGGGAATCAGTGCAATCACTTCTAATTGCATCTGACAAATTCAGGCCAGATTTTGCAAGCCTAAGAGACGAGAGATACTATTATCAAACTATCACTCTTCCTAAGGCAAAACATTGTACAATGTTTTGCCAGGACATTAGCCAAAATCCAGAAGGTATAACAGCATATCCTTTTAGGCTTCCCTGCACTAATCTTGTATTTTACACTATAAGCAATGGATTTTAATTTGAACACTCAATTATAATGTGAAATTTGCAATTCCAGTAAATGAAAATCACTGCTGAAGCAGAAATATTTTGATGGCTGGCCATTGTAATAAGTTGCTTGTTTTTTGGGATACCCACACATGACACTGGTCCTTTTTTTAAAAAAAAAAAGGGGGGGTGAAGCTGAATATATTTCACATAAACACCAAATTCCACCACTGTATTGTTGCCACAAAATCAGGCTGCATCTGTTACCTAAAGTCTCTCAGAAATTCAGAACCTCTCAGAATCAATTACAAACCATCAAATTAGGAGATTCTTAATTGTTCCAACTTTAGCACAGGGCCAAAGTGAATGCACCAGCCTGATTTCCAAGAGAGATTTGTGTGTGTGTGTGTGTGTGTGTGTGTGTGTGTGTGTGTGTGTTTGGTATTCAACTTTGTTTGGGTATTTTCCCATGTCATTATAGTTGTGCTTTTAAAGTTGTAGCAACTTTTTGGCAGAATCTCATCTGCTATCATCAGGTTTCTGTATAGTCTTCATTTGTGAGTCAGGCTTTCACAGCCATTTCTGTTTTCAATTTGGTGCTAGCCTACTGCTATGCCAGAATGGTTTTTTCTTCATCCTGATTGGTTGGGAGTCTTAGTCTGTGTTTATTGGTCTTGGAGTTTGCTGTGTTCTGCTTCATTGGTGTTTCCAATATCTTCTGTCTGTTTTGTAGATTTTGTTTATCTTGATTGGCTGGCAACATTGTGTTTCCTGTATTGGAGGCTTTAGTGTGGCTTGGCTCCGAGTAAATGGATGGCTATCATTTATTAGGAAGCTAGGTTCCATCTGGATGCCTGGTTGTGTTTGAGCTGGAGATATCGGGGGGATCTGTTTGTGCCCAGGTGTTTGCCTGGCTTGTGGTGTGGGGATTTTTTTGTTTGAGAGTGTAGGCTTCCAGATAATTGACAATCTGGTGGAGTCATCTCTTCTATTCATGCTTTAACCAATAAACACAGACCAAAACTCCCAACCAATCAGGATGAAGAAAAAAAACATTCTAACACAGCAGTAGGCTAGCCCCAAATTTAAAACTGAAATGGCTGTGAAAGCCTGACTCACAGACGAACACTATACAGAAGCCTGATGATGGCAGATGAGATTCTGCCGAAATGTTGCTACAACTTTAAATGCACAATTATAATGACATGGGAAAATACCGGAACAAAGTTGAATACCATGTATATAAATACCCACGAAAACTTAAGAAAACATACTTACCTCCTGCAATCTTGCACTCTCCCTATTGCCCAACAAAGCAGCTGCACTTCAAAAGCAGGACATAAAGGTTAGTAGGGAGCCCTGGCTCTTGGGTGGGCCCAACAGCAGAGCATCAGAGAGAACCAATTTGGTCTATGCTGCTGATTGGTGCTACCGGCTTGGCAGAACCGGTAGAATACCACCATTGTTCTCTGTAACAAAACAAAGACCATGGTGAAGAAAACAGCAAAACACTTCCTTTTGGGGTTAATTTTGATTTGTGGTCTTCTCATGAAACTGTCAAAGACAGCTGTTTAATATGTGTTTAATAGGCACCTCAATGGCAGGAAAGGGAGGCATTAAATGTGATACAATTGAAAGTGCTGGTTTTAACATGTGAGAACCTTAACAGTGTAGAAAATTGGCACCCACCCACCCTCCTAGAGAATGAAATGTTTTGGGAATATTAAAAAGGCAGGATATAATATTTCCCCGAAAGGAGAAATGGGGAAAAAAAATCTTAAGGGAGACAGAAACCAGCCCCAGTATCCCTGCCCCAAGCAGAAACTGAGGAGGCCAGCTTTTATAAATGCTGATTTGATAATCCATTCAGAAAGACTGGGTCAGACAGGAAACTCCAAATAAGCAATTAAGTTAGACAAAATTAGTTCAGACAAAACATTTCCCTTTCTGCCTATAGAGCCAGCCATGACTCCATAGGAATCTGACAGCAGCCATTAGAATATTAATGGACATGTCCTTGCACAGGAACAGAATCTCAAATACAAAGCCCAAAGAAGGTACAAAACTCCACCCATTCTCAATTCCATTTTGTCAGCTGTCCCAGAACTGTACATTGTGTGTGTGTTGGTTCTGTTCACTAATAAACAGAATCTTCCTTTCCAATCCATTTTATTCCTGGCTTGGAACTGGACTTGGATGTTTTCTTCCAACAACAGTTTGGCACCTAAGGAGCTTCAGGAATACATTCTCCAACCAAATTGGAGAAGGGGGTACAAATCCTAGGTGTTTGTCTGAACTAATTTTGTCTTGCCTAATTGCTTATCTGGAGTTTCTGTCTGACCCAGTCTTTCTGAATGGATTGCCAAGTCTGCATTTATAAAAGCTGGCCTCATCAGTTTCCTGACCCATCAGAAACCTCAAGAGAACCTGCCATTGATGCTGCACATTGGAGAATTTGGTGGGGGACATGGCCAAGCCTCTACTGCAGCATTTCCAATAATATCAACCTTGCCCCATTCCCTTCACCATTCAGGAAACAATGGTAGATGTAGCTTTCCCCTAGTCCAAGAACACCATCCAGATTTTTTTTTGTTACTGCTTCATATCTTAAACATTAAAATAACACTGAAAATATTTTATTTTCAGATCTACCACAGATGTATTAGTGTCGTGTTTGTCTTGAGTCCTGTTTCCATGGATATGTTGCAGATCCTTTCTGTGGATGTTGTTTCTGCTGTAAACTTCCGTGAGTTAATGTGCAACAAAAAACAACAAAGATGATTAGGGAACTGGAGGTTAAAACATATGGAGATCAGTTTCAGGAACTGGTTATGTCTAGTCTAATGAAAAGAAGGACTAGGGGAGACATGATAGCAGGGTTCCAATCAGAGGTGGTATTCAGCAGGTTCTCAGCAGTTCTGATGAACTGGTAGTATAAATTTTGAGTAGTTTGGAGAACCAGCAAATACTCACCTCCGACTGGAGATTTTACAGTATCCTTTCCCTGCCACACCCATCAAACTATGCCCACAGAACTGGTAATAAAAAAATTTGAATCCCACCACTGGTTCCAATATCTCAGGGTTTGCCACAAAGAAGAGGGAATCAAATTCTTCTCCAAAGCACCTGAGGGCAGGACAAGAAGCAATGGGTGGAAACTAATCCAGGAGAAAAGCAACCTAAAACTAAGAAGAAATTTCCTGACAGAACAATTAAGAACTTGCCTCCAGAAATTGTGAATGCTCCAACACTGGAAGTCTTGAAAAAGATGTTGGATAACCATTTATCTGAAGTGGTGTAGGATTTCCTGCCTAAGCAGGGGGTAGGACTAGAAGACCTCCAAGGTCCCTTCCAACTTCGTTATTCTATTCTATTCTAATACATTAAAATTGAAATAAGATAGTTCAAGACAAATAAGCAATTGCTTTGCTGTTATTAAGGCAGAAAAACATCCTTGGCTTAATTTAATGGAGGCAGATATAATATAGCAAATTAGTAAATTGGTCTTTAGTAAATGTGAGTCAACCACATCATTTTGATCAATGAGGTCAATCTAGAAGGTTGCTAGCATGCTTTGGGTGGTTATGGCTGTACTGGGAGCATAGTAAATCAACCAGACTAAAAATCGTGTTCCTGAAGGGCACCCAGGGAGACAGCCAATAAGTTCAGCACTAGGAGCACTTAATTACTTTCTTTCCCTTTTTTTCCCTCCAGCCAACAGCAACCTGTGGAGATTGGGAGATTGAGAAGGGACAGAGGCAGAGATGAAGACAGAGATGGGGTGGTAGGGACCTGTCATGGAGAAGGTGCACTGAAAAATGAGGATGGGTTTGGGAATCCTCTAGAACTCTACAGGAGTTAATCTTTTCTTCTGTTCATGCTGGTGGTAGAATTAAGTGTAGCAGTAGAGATTTGCAATATAAAATTATTTCATCTGAGTTGTTTTCTTCTGGGAGAGCAAATGTGTAGTCTAGATGCATGAGACTCCTCCACTCCTCCTCCTCCATCTTCTCCATTTTCTTCTCTCCCTCCACTTCCCCCTTCTCCACCTTCCTGTCCTCCCATTCCTCTATCTGCTCCCCCCACCTTTTTCTCCTCCTCCTCTTCCTCCTCTCCCCTGCAGGTGAAACACTTGCAAAACTCAAAGAGTTTCTTCTTCATTAGAAAAATAACAGAAGCAATTTTTCTGCTTTATGTTTCTGAATGTATCATAAAAATTGAATGCACGGGACTTCTTCTTCTCCTCCCCCCTCCCCCAGCCTTGGAGAAGAATACTTCCAAAACTCAAAGATACTGTTATACTCTTCCTCTTCAGTAGAAAAAAAAAATAACCATAAGAACTTGGTGCCTTATACTTTTGAATGACTCCTTTGGATTAAAATATTAATTAGCCACAATCAATATTACATGAGTACCTTTTTTGTAAGTGCTAATTTCTAATCTTATCCTTTTTGCCTTTCAAGTAGTCTTGTTTCTTTGTTTGTTTTCTGAGCAGATTTTCTTTGCACAATTGACTTTGCAAATATTCCAGGATTCCAACTCTATGCATGCAAAGACCTGTGACATTGAATAAAACATTGGACAGGGGGAAAATGAATAAATGTCCTCGACAATTACATAACAGGAAATGGGCCGTTGCTGATTAACATGATAGCAATGTGAATTTCAAATGTGCTTCATTTAGTGAGTTTGTTGAAATGTCCAAAGGATAAATATCTTGATTATGTACACAGCATTTGTTTAAGTTTCCCTAAATCATAGACTCATTTAGTACAAAGAAGATTACAACTAACCAAGAAGATCTTTGTGAAGCATAGCTTTCTAAAGGGGAAATAGAAAACTTGTGACCTCAGCTTGTTGGCTACTAAAAGTGAAGCCCATGAATTAATACAGTATCTTCTCCACTTTCTTCACCAGCCAAATACACTGCATGATTAATTGGATGAAAGCATTATGGCTGTTGTTTTTATCCTGCTATGAATATCAGGAAAGCAAGAAATATTTTCATTTCTATGAGCAATTGACTACATTTCCTCTGCTAATGAGATACTAATGAAAAAGAATAAGACTAATAAGAATATAGACTAAGAATTGGGATAAATTGGAAGGTGTGATCATGGTAGACATACCATGAGCAATGATTTAGGCTGAATTCTATAGAGAAAGCTAAGGACTTTTTGATCAAACATAAACTAATTCCAGATCCAGGTGGAGAAATGAGTATAGAAAAGAAATTAGTGGTTGAGCAAGTCCCAAAAGGTGGCAGAGAGAAAAATAAAGGGAGAAGATGTGGCCAATATAGTTGTACAGGAATCTATCACAGTGCTTAAAGATGGAGATTAAGTCTGTCATATGGAATATTAATGGAACAAATTCCCCATCTAAGTGGAAAAATATTTCATTAATTGAGGAAACTTAATGTTGATATAGTAGTCTGTTTCCAAGAAACACATATTAAGAAACAAGATAAGAAATGTTTGATAAATAAATGATTAAGGGATGAATTTATATCAGCTGGTGTAAAAAAGATTAATGGAATTGTCTTATATAAAAAACCCCTCCAATTTAAACCTTATTCTCTGTTATAGTGCAAGTCAAAAGAGCCAATCATAAAGATATGCATAAAAAACGAAAAAGACTTTTAACTCTAATATCATGAGAGTAGAGGCTGACAATGATGACAGCACAAGTCAAACTTCTGAATGGAGGCAAGTTTAAAATTGAGGTGCCACTACAATAAAGATCCTTTTTTTTTTTTTTCCTTAGCTTTCCTTGCTCCTTTTTGGAAAAAAACTTCCTTTCAAGATGCTAATACAAGTACAATTAACATTAGAAATAATATTAGAAACTTGGGAATTAGAAAATCAAAGTGGCAAAATCCAAGTGATAATTAAAATATGATCACGCATTGTGTCCCTGAATAAACTATCTGCTCAACCATTGCATTTTTAAAAAGCTATAAAACAAATAGGGTGGATATGCTCTTTAGGATAGTTGGCATGTATTATCTTGCAACTTGTTTGTAGCTATACATAGAAGTGAAAATGAAACAAGGATGATCCAATCTACCGATTTCCTCTCATTATGCCGTTTCATTAGCATAATATTGGAGAAAAGAAGTTTATGATGAGTCTGGTTTCCCTTGTCAGTCAACAGGAATGCTGATTTACTCCCAGCTTATAAAGTATTTAGGAATTGAGAACTTGGCAACCCAAGAAAACAACAGCCAATCACTAGCCATCAAAATACCAATCAACAAGAAGGTACCACATAAATACAACTCACAGAATAGCTCAAAGTGCATATTCCAATAGAGAGAAGTTCCTTGAGGATGGGCTCCAGTATGAACCCAAAAGCTTGAAAGTTTAAACCTCTAGTGCTAGTGACCTACTGAGATTGGATCTTGCAACATAGTTCTGGCCATGCTTGTATGTTTGCATTCATTTATGAACTTGGTTTCTATTTCTAATACTGATTCCTTAAGAAATTCCAAATAATTTGTAATCAGCCTATATATTCTGACATTACAGTCAGGGGTGGGATGCAAATATTTTTACTACCAGTTCTGTGGGCATGGCTTGATGGGAGTAGCTAGGTGGGCATGGTCATGTGACTAGGTGGATGTGGCTTCTTCTTTTGTGCAGCACCCCCCCACACACACCTGTGCTCCATTTCTTTTTACCTCCTAGGCCTCAGGGAAGCCTCCTAAAAGCAAAAATGGCCTTCCCTGAAGCCCAGGAAGACAAAACATGGAGTGCAGGATGGGGGGTGCACAGCATCCCCCACATGCCTCTTTTTGCCTCCTGGCAAAGCAGTAAGACAGTGAGGGGGATCCCGACACAGCTGATGTCAGAACAGCTGATCCTCAGGAGGAAAAAAAAGAAATACCAGTTTGGGTGAACTGGTAGCTATTTTGTAACTACTGGTTCTGCTGAAGGGTAGCATTTTTTACTACCAGTTCTCCTGAACAGGGCCAAACCAGGAGAATCCCACCACTGATTACTGTGCTAAACAGCTGGTCAAGAGTTTAATATATGCTCCTTGCTTTGAAGGGAGTCTCTAAACTGTGGAATCATCATTCCTAATTTATTCTGAAAAGATTGTAGGCATGACATCAGGAATTGTTGAGACAACTGTTGAGGCAACCATTCAGGGTATTCAAATTATACTTTATCTATAACTGATAAAAAAAACTTTCATTATTTCAGAAAGGAAGTAAAAAAAATCTCCAGTACAACTTCAGAAATGTTAACATTGATGCATACATAAATCACTAACCTACTGAACATAAACAATAAGGTCTGTCCACATGTTTGGAGCTAAATCTAAAACAGGATAATGTGCTAATGGCCCCTAGATAAAGTATCATATGCTCTAGACTTATTTTCTGTTTGTCAGCCTTCAAGATCTTCTACTATTGCTTTGCATCTTTCGACTGCCATAAGTAACGGGGGAAGGAAGGGAAAGTCTGGGAAGTGAGCTGGAGGTGTTAAATTCTTCTGTTGTGTAAATGGGGGGGGGATGGGGGGAAGCATACAATAGAGTTAGGTTTCTATTTCTCGCTTAGCTTTCTTTTCTCTGCACAACTGTAACCCGTTATTAAAGTATGCCAAGGTCAATGGACAGAGGCCTCATCATCACCTGAAGATGCCCAAATGATCATATTCACAACTTCTAATTGGAAGTTTCATCTGAACTATTGGGGGTGGGAACATTTCCATCACTTTGTATATGTGAATTGCGCGCCTAATTTCTCAGATTCAGAATTCTTTGGTTGCTACCACTTCACTTTCAGTAAAAGATGTCTTTTCTCTAAACTAAAGAGTCTAAGTATTTCTTTCCTGGATTTTGAATGGAGCTCCGCCTGACACTGTTCTTATTTCCTAAGTTGTGAGATATGAGCGGCCCAGTCTAGAGGTTAATATGTGAATTTAATAAAGGAAAATGCATTTTTTTCTACTCACCACTTGCCTAAAAAGAAACAAGAACACAAACCAGAGCTTAAATAAAACATATACTGAGGTTCAGTGTTGTGGTCATTGTTTTTAACTATATCTGTGAAATATCAATGATTTTTTTTAAATGCCTATAGAATAAAGTTATCTTTCCTCATTGATGTGTAATTGTTCCAATGCAGAGTAGACTAAATAGTGTTTTGTTATGACAATAAAAACTTAATGTAGGGTATAACTACACACATTTTATGTATATCATCCAGTTTGCTTCTCAGAGTTAAGATCCTTGTTTATTGTGGTTATTTATTTTCTTTATAGACCACCAAGAAATGGCTCCCAGTGGTTTACATCATAAAAGAACATGAAAGAGATAATAAAAAAACTTTTTTAAAAAAACAATAAAACAAATTGACCAGAATACCACAGACACAATAGCAACCATTCACTCCCCCCCCAAAAAAAAAGTTTGTTAAGAAGAACTTAGAAGATGGGGAGAAAAACATGGAATCCATCAAAAATTCCAACAGTAAGTATTTTTATTCAAGAATCTTCAGAGTTATTTTTCGGAATTTATTGTGTGTCAAATTAGGAAAGTGGAGAACATTTATTTTTTCAAGTTTTTCTCTTGCATTTTATGTTAGAGAAAGATACAGCATGAATTATGATTTTCAATGCTAAGTATTCTTCCTCCCTCCCTTTTCCTGCATTATATATAAAATATATTGCAGCATGTCATAGTATTTTAGAGCTGTGCCTGACTAGTTGTAATCCACTCAGTATCTCTTGCCATATAATTCTTTCTCCTTATTAAAGAAATCATTCAATCTTCTAAACAACAGGGATCAGATATTTTTATAACATAGATCTGACCATCAATGCAAAGACTGACACTACTTAGCTGACAAGTTACTTGTTACTTAGCTGACAAAATATTTGTTTAGTTTTATTTATTTGTCACAAATTATCAGATCTGAGGTCTTTGTTACTGAGTTTTTCAACTCTAACAAAAAGCTTCTACAACAAACCATTGCAGAGAAACAGTGCTCCAAATGGAAGAATCCAGCCATTCTTTTTATCCCCAGGATAATATAAACTCTTGGAGATGGGAAAGGCATTTCATACTCCCTAGTCTTTCAAGTGTTTTCATTTCCTACTGTCACTCAAAGAAAGCTCTTCTAGAAGAATTGTTCTCTTAGATGCTTTAATAAAGATTTTCGCCCCGAGAATCTGAAGCCCCCTTGTTTATTTAATGGCTCAGTTCCTATTATTACCCATTCTGAGATGATTAGTAGATGTTATTATTAATATTATTATGCTCAGTTATCTTATATAAACATATAATTGTTTATATAAACATGTAATTGCTAGATGATAGTTGATAAAATTGATTTGAAATAATTGTCTTTGCTTATATATTGATCTTTTCTATTTGACAGGGGAAAGAACAATAAGAATAATAGTATATATTTTGGAGGCTGCTTCCATTGTTCAATTCTAATAGTTTCACTATGTTTTCAGTACTCTTTCTGAGTGAGACAGTAATAACTATTATTATAAAAGGTAATGTTGCCTAGTTATTAAATCTTCTTCAAGTTCATTGTTCTGTTTTAAGACCATTCCTATTCAGTTTATCACCGTGTGCATAGTTTAATTTGTAAACAATTTTCAGTTAACATAGAAGTTTACATATCAATCTCCTTTATTTTTTAAAGAAACCATTAAATACATTTGATAAAATGATGTTGCCAATCATCTAAAAGTACAATAATTCTCCTGAGGAGAATGAAGAAACCTAAAATTGGATGGTTGTTAATTTTTATTTCACTAGATTAAAGAATGTATAGGTTGTGCAAATGATCTAAATTATTATTCTATTAAGATGCTTCTCATATCTGACAAAAGCAGATTTTGTACTTCATTCTGAGTTTTGTTCTATCCTCGATCCCTCAACCCCAAAAGGGCACTTCTGCAGTAAGTGTAAAGACTTAAATAATATTTCTGCAAAGCAAGAAAATCCTTGGTCATGGGAAACAACTGACAGGGAGGAGATGAGAGAAGAGGGAAGGGAGGGGAGAGGAGGGAAGAGAAGAGAAGAGAAGAGAAGAGAAGAGAAGAGAAGAGAAGAGAAGAGAAGAGAAGAGAAGATGAGAGGATAAGAAAGGAGACAGAAGAAAAGAAGGAAAGAGAAAGAAGAGAGGAGTAAAGGAGAGAAGAGAGGGAGGGAGGGAAGAGAAGAGGAAAGTAGAGAGAAGAGGAGGAAAGAAGAGAAACAAAAAAGAGAAGGCGGAGAAAGAGGAGAAGAAAAATAAGTCTTTGCTGCTAAAAGAGAAACTGGGCCTTCTCTCAATGACACAGGAGCAACTCATATGAAGTTAGGAAGCAAGGTGAATGCCATAAAATTAAGTAGCATCGGTAATGGCAACATAATCCTAATAAATCGTAGGCAGGCCTTCAGGTTCGTAGTCTAATAATGATGTTACAACTATAGTTACTGTTTATTTATTTAACCAAGGGCAACCTTGTTGAATCTGTTTCATTTTCAAAAAAGCCCTGACAAAGCAGATGGCAGAAATGATCTAGTGCATAAGAACAAACTCAGAAAGGGAGGGGAAGGAGGCATCTTCACGTAAATCAAAAACAAACCAGCCCAAATAGTCTCACCTTAAAAAGGGCATCTGGACTCTTTGAAAAATAATGACTAAATAGACCTGTGAAATAGACCTACATGCCCTAGTGAATCTCAATGTTGGTTAGATTTGGGATTGGGTCACCATCTAGGGTTGATTGTTTTTCTGGCTTACAAACATTCCAGTGTTCCAGTGACGAGAGTGGAATACTTTCATGGATATATTCATTGCATGGATATTATTCTACTTTATATGTAGCTGAACCTGAATTACTTTATTTATGCCAGTAGGTTTAGAATTCATAAGCATAGGGCAAGGTGTGGAATTCAAATTTTTTAACAAATGGTTCTATGGGCATGGCCTAATTTGTGGGTGTGGCTTGGTGGTCATGTGACTGGCTGGGTATGGCTTGTATACAAATATTTATGTAAATATTGAATTTTGTACAACAATTTTTACCCCAAATCGGGCAAAGCAGGCAGGCAGATTGAGTTGCTTGCAGAATCACAGATTCACTCACAGATCTACCTTTCTGTAATCTGCTACCTGACTGTGCACTGAAAAATAGAAGCTTCAGTCCTAAGGAAGGTTCAGCTCTGCTCTCAGGGCACTTCTCTTCCCCCCAACCCCCTGACTGGACCTCTGAGAAGCCTCCTGGGATAAAGGCAAAGCAGTACAACAGCAGTTTAGATTAGCTAGAAAGCAAAAAATATCCAATGATTTCCTGTTTTCTAGCTAATCTAAATCATGTGGCACAGCTGATAGTTGGAACAGTTGATCATCAGGGGAAAAAAAGAAAAATAGCAACACACCAAAAATTAGGCAAAAGCACAATGCAGGCAAGTTGAATGGTGTGCATGTGAGATAAGGAGTAACTGGGAGGGGTGGGGTGGGAGGGGAAGGGTGAGAGGGGAGGGGCCAGACAGTGGTATGATTTGCCGGTTATTTGAACTGCACAGAATTGTAACAACCAGTTCTATAGAACCAGTCTGAACCAGTAGAATCTCACCCCTGCATAGGGCCCTTCAGTGGTAAAGGTGCAAAAGGTGAAATGAGAGCAAGTAAATCAGAACAGAAGGACCAGGTCTTCTTGATGTCAGGATGCAAGAACATGGTGGTAGGCCTTGCACAAGGACATTTTCACCCATAACTCCTTTTGGTGTCATTGTGGAGCTGCTGTGGAGCTGCTATTCATCATGCGCCCAAGTATTTGGAGAAGGAGTATTCACAGATACTGTGCCTCAGTTGTCTTTGAATGACCGCCAAAGCTTTACCTATCTGAGAATGCTCTGTTTCCAGAGACTTAAACAGGGTTAGATAGGATTCCTATGTCAGTTGGAGTCTTCCAGGATACAAAGGATAAAAGAGAGATTGGGAAGTTGAAAAATCTCAGAAGAAGACAGTCCCAAACTATCTTGCTGTGAGAGAAAGACATGGATATTACTCTGGAGTCAGCAGGATAAACTATCTATCTATCTATCTATCTATCTATCTATCTATCTATCTATCTATCTATCTATGTTTTTTTAAGCTTTCGCGAGTACTTACATGTGTGCTGTTCAGTTTCTTTCGGGTATTATCCCACGTGATTGTAGTGCTTTTAAAGTTGTAGCAACGTTTCAGCAGAATCTC
Source organism: Laticauda colubrina (assembly GCA_015471245.1). NCBI lineage: Eukaryota > Metazoa > Chordata > Lepidosauria > Squamata > Elapidae > Laticauda > Laticauda colubrina. Next base: position 12,514,920 of record BLBF01000073.1, on the reverse strand, counting down.
ATCTGCCATCATCAGGCTTCTGTATTGAGTTTGTATCTATCTATCTATCTATCTATCTATCTATCTATCTATCTATCTATCTATCTATCTATCTATCATCAATCATCTATCTATTCCTTCTCCTTCCATATCTGTCTGTCTGTCTGTTTGTCTGTTTGTCTCTCTCATCTATCTATCTATCTATCATCTATCTATCATCCATCTTCTATCTATCTATCTATCTATCTATCTATCTATCTATCTATCTATCTATCATCTATCTATCTATCTATCTATCTATCTATCTATCTATCTATCTATTTATCTATCATCTAACTACCATCTATTTATCTAGACTTCTAGATAACAATACCTCAAAATAAATGTAGAAAGCAGATCACAATCATTAGTACACTTGCTGATCATAATATGGGCTGGAAGCAAAAAGGGAAATGTATGTGTTTACCAGTGGCTGATGTGTCAGCAGGATCCAATTGGTTTCCAGGGTGAGGAAGGAATGAAGTGGCTAACCCCACCATCTTCCAATTAGAAAAAGCATCAGGAAGTTTCCTAATAAAACTTGGAAGTGCTTTTCTGTTCAAAATAGCCTCTAGAAACCCAAATACTGCAACTTTCTTCTGGGAACAGTAATAATCCCCTAGAATTTTAACCCAATATAATTATTGCATTATGATTATTGCTGTATAATTACAATATTCCACATATTATATTAGTATAATCTATTGCTTTGTGGAAGGAAACATAGGGATTTCTGCATAGCAGGGGAGAAGGATCTGTGTTTCTTGAGATGTTAGAGAATTGTAATCCTCAGGGACCCCAGAAAATACAATGGTGAGTTGTGATTTAATAATATGTGGGAAGCTGTAAGTTCTCCACCTCATCATGTCATTAGTAGGTCAAAACACAATATCTGTCTAATGGGTTATCTGGCTCGATAGCCCCAGAATGGTTAAACTTATTAGCTGCATGGCCTTTTTATGCATCACTTTTGATGGCATACCAAAAAGAGAAGTTTATGCCTTATGGCCATCCCATGCAACTCTCTTGTCTTCCTAGGATAACAACACATTAGTCCTTCCATGCATAATATGTGCATTTATGAATACAAAACATATGAAAATAATTCCAAAACCATTGCATCAAACATGTCAACTTACAGATCCAAAGTCTCTTGCCAGTGAGTACCAAAGCTTTAGGGGTGAAATTAGTTGAGGCAGAGAATAAATCCATAAATTTTGCATCTAGCTGAAATAATTTAAATTCTTCCTAGAGTGTTCAGTTTCTTTTGCTCAGCCGAAACATGACTCGCCAATAGATGTAGGCAAAATGATTTTCACTAAATAATGCATGTAGTGAATTGTACTTTTTTCTGTATTGATAAACTTGGAGTGAAAAAAAAAAGACATTTTTTTCTCTCACTTTCTTATTTTAGTATGATGTTTCATATGAGATTTGAATGTTTTCTGATGTGATTCAGAATTCTTCCCTCAAGATCTCTTACCTGCAAAACCCCTGAAGGTTTATTATCATGATGCTGCAGAAAATTCTCCACCGTCTCACACCATTGAGAAATTAGTAACAGGCTAGGGTTTGGGGTTTGATAGGCAGCTTGGTCTTGAGTTGAAGGCACCAGCCTAGAAACCAGGAGACTGTGAGTTCTAGTCCATGAAAGCCAGCTGGGCAGCTTTCATAGACTAGAAAGGACTTTAGGAATGAAAGCTAGCTAGCCTCTCTCTCTCCAGTCCAACACACCTCACAGGGCTGTTTTTGTGGCAAAAATAGTATATTAAAAGAAGTATCTTTGCAGCCTTGATTTTTTTATACAAATAAGAAAGGTGGGTTAAAAATAAAATCTGAATTAAAAGAGGTTATGCAATAGGTTTTCTGAGCATTATGGTGGGTATTGGAAAGACTAGGAGTGACATGACAGCAGTATCCCAATATCTAGGGGCTGAAGAGAATGGCAACCTATTCTCCAAAGCACCTGGAGGCAGAACAAGAAGCAATGGATGGAAACTAATCAAAGATAAACTATTCAATCTAGAACTAATGAGACATTTCCTGACAGTGAGAATAATTAATCAGTGGAACAACTTGCCTCTAGAAGTTGTGAATGCTCCAACACTGGAAGCATTTAAGAAGAGATTGGACAACCATTTGTATGAAATGGTATAGGTTTCCTGCCTGAGCAGAGGTTGGACTAGAAGTCCTCTGAGGTCTTTTGCAACTCTGTTATTCTGTTATTTTTGTACGTACTATATCCTGTTGAAAATAAAGAGAATCACTTTGATAATGTCTTTAGATGATTTGTGAAGTACCATATGATTCAATGCTAGTTTGTTTTATCTCATCTTTGTGCGTTCAATCAGTTGGAGAAAGAGGGATATAAGCATTTTCCTTGGTTCTCTTTTTTCTACAATTTTCTCCAGAGAACTGAAAGGGCATCAAATCATACAAGACAACTAACTCAGTTAGTTAATGGCAAACTCAGCTCAAGGGTACTTGATTTCCATTTGAACATGATGCTCAACCAACTTCAGAAACTGGAGATAACTCCTTGTGTAATTGCTGAACCACAAGGCGAAGGCTTATGGACAGCTTAATGACAATAAAGATGATACAATGTGTATAACTTGAAATATTGTTTTTTTTCCCTTCAAATGAACATATAGGTTTATTGTATGCTAAAGGTCTCTACAAGAATATGAACTACTAATGATCAAAGGAAATTGGTGATAGATAAAGAGTCAATGGAATTCTTTTCATTGGCTGTTATTGTTTTATCTGTATATAAAATACAAAGAAAAATAGAAATAGGAAATTAGGTGAAGAAAAAAGAGAGAGGGACAGGTAATATAAAGGTACTGTTGTGGTTAGCCGGCAGCAAGTGCAGATGGATGAGAAGAGTGAGCACTCAGATGAGGCGCCAGGACCATTGAGTGGACTGCTACCTTCAGTGATTGTGGGGACTGGCAGCAGCAATGAAGAAGTTCCTGAGGAGCCTGTGCCAAGTGCATGTGCACACAGAGCTGCTCGTAGGAAAGAACAGCTACAACAGCATGGGAAACTCGGGAGTAAGGCTGCAAGGTAATGACCCCTCCTTCAAGAAGATAAAAGCCAACTGTGAATCACACGTTTTTTGTAGGAAGCAAAAAGTTTTGAAACTCCACCCTTGTGGACATTGCAATATCTTAAGTATTTGAAGACTCTTGTGTTGTAAAATATTTCTTATCTGTTATTCTTGGCAGCTTTACACAGTTTTGGCGAGGCATGTATTATCAAAGTTAATTAGTTTGCATCAGCCTTTTAACCAGCGATTTGTAAGAATCATTAAAAGGTTGCTGTTCCTTTTTGGTTTGGGTTTGTTTCATTGGAAAAGGGTTTGCATACACGGGGAAAAAAAGCATTGATTCTGATTCTCTTAGCACAGTACAAAATAAAACATTCCAGCCTCAACTTTATTTCTTTTACCCAATAGTAAATAACTAGTCATTTCTATAATGACAAATGAATCTAATTGACAAAACCAAAGTCAAAGTTGCATTTTTTTTTCCTCACAAACACAAAATCCAAAAGTGATATCTAAATGAAAAATATACTTAAATATAGTCTCCTGTTTGAATGAAATAATCAACATAACCATTTCTACTTTATCTTCCTTGCCTGTGAAAATGATATGTATTTCTATTTGCACCTAATAATCTTTAAGGCTAGGTCCCATTGGCCGATGGATGCAAAATGTATGCAGAAAGGACACAGCGGCCAAGCAAAATTTTTGGGGTGGCTCCATCCATTTTCATCCGCTTCAAAAAGTGGTGAAAATTTGCATAAACAGAGCAGAAAAGAACGGACATGGGTAGTATGTAGTGGAGATGTTAAATGGATGTTCATCAGAAGCCTAGGGGATGAAAGCGGATGGAAGCGGATGACACCTCCGAAGGGGTTCCGGGGAGAATTTTGAAGTGGATGCATAGCGGAAAGGGTGGATGCATAGCAGATGAAGCGGATACACACGTACATCTATAGGAAACAAAGGGGATGCCGCGCGGATGTATATTGGATGCAAAGCGTTCACTGCGCATGCGGGGGGTATGAATTGCATCCACTCCGTGGACATAAAAGGATGCAGCACGCACGCAGTCAGCATACAGGGGAAAGATGTGCTGCCAGATACATCTTGCAGGAACACCATGGTTCATCAGTCAGGCAAGAAGAGGAAATCCGTGCCTACTCGTTCAAGCCCTGGCAAGGTGAAGAAGGGCAGAACCAGCATCCCACCCCCTGGCACTGACTCTGAAGCTGCTGCTGCTGTGGTGAACCAGTCCCAAGGCCCTCAAGCCCCTCAAAGCCCTGCTGCTGAAGGCCCTGCTGCTCAAGCCCCTGAAGGCCCTGTTGCTCAAGCCCCTGAAGGCCCTGCTGCTAAAGCCCCTGAAGGCCCTGAACAATCTCCAGAAGGCCCTGATGCTGAAGCCCCTGAAGGCCCTGCTGAAGCCCCTGCCAGAGGGAGGAAGAGGCAAGGGAAGGAGAAGGGAGAGAGGAAACAGTATACCATTTCTGAGGAGCATGAGGATGAGGTGCTGGAATGGCTGAAGGAGAACAAATACCTCTGGAGAAAGGGCCACAGACTTTATAGGGAAAATAAGAAGAATCAGGCAGCTTGGAGTGACAAGGCAGAGAGCCTGGGGTACACTGCAGATGTACTCCTTGGATGGTGGAAGCACATACATACCTGGTATGGAAGGCTACACCTCAAGAAATCCGTGCAGGCTGCTGTCAAGCTCACTGACCGGGAGATGTACATCATGGCCAAGTGCAATTTCCTGGAGGGTGAGATCCACCACTGAGGAGCAGCCCCTCTGAGACCCCTCTCCCTCAGATAGCCCAGAGACAGCCAGTCCTCTTCAAGCCAGGAGCCAGCTACCCTGTCTAGGCAGGTGTCTTCAGAGGGCCCCACAGCAGAGGCCCCCCTGACAGCTGCACTCCCCATGCTGGCGGACTTGGAGGATCCCAGGGAGGATGACGCCCTGCTGTCACAAATGGAGGAAGAAGCAGCAGCCACCAGAGGCCAACCCGCCCCCACCCCCACCCCCAGCTCCAGAGGATGCAGGCAGAGAGGCAGACTGGAGAGCCAGGACCACAGTGTGCTGTTGGAGATCAGGGACACAATGAAAACCAGCACAGAACTTCTCTCTCAGCTGGTCGACTTGGACAGAGCATTCTCGGGCCGGAACACCTTCATCACCTACATGAGCCAGACCCTGAGGGACCTGCCTGAGGCCGAGTACCAGGTGATGAAGCAGAAGATCTCAGCACTTCTGCACAACCTTTAAGGCCCAGCTGAAACTTCTCCTATCCAGTCCAGATATGCTCCTCCACCCCAGGTGATGTCACAGCCCTTCCACAGCTTTCAACAGCCCCTCACCTACCTAGGCTATGACTACCAGGACTTCCCACAGCACAAGCAGGACTTCCCAGTCCAGGCCCAGGTTCATCGCATGCCACAGACGCCACTCTCATCCAGCTGCAGACCAGACAGCCCCACTACACTCCTCCCAACCCTTCCTCCACCCCATAGCCAAGCCCGTCAATGGACAATCTGTCATCAGTATTGGGCCTGACATCTCAAGTCCTTGATGAAGGACCTCATAACCTCATGGGACTGAGTCAGCTCTTGGATAGCTTTCTGAACACACCATTACCTGTTGTACCCTTGGGGCCAAGCACCCCAATGGCGCCTCAGACCAGCACTCAAGCCACAGCCACATTCACAGTCACTGCCCGCTTCACAGCTGAGACCATGGGCATGACTCAGAGTGACTCAGAATGGTCTCAGAGACTGAGTTGTTTACTTGTTTAATAAAATTTATCTTTGCTTAAGACACTTAATACAGTTTACTTGGTTCATTTTGCTTATTTAAGCCCCTGTCACACTGCACCAACGGATGCAAAGAGGATGTAAAACAGACAAAAAAGCTTGCCATCCGTTCAAAAACGCGATGTACTCACTGCCTCCATTTTGCTTCCTCTCTATCTGTCCAGCATCTGTTTACTGACGTTTCATCCACTCAGAAAGTTTTGAGCTGCTCAAAACTTTTGTGTGGAAAATGTATCCAATTCGTCCATTCTGCATCTGCTATGCATCCTCTACGCATCCGTTCTGCATCCGTTACGCATCCGCTATATCCACTAGGTATCCGTTACGCATCCGCGCAACTCGCATCCGCTTGGACACAGGGAGGAAGCGGAACGGATGCAGAACAGATGCAGAACGGATGCAGAATGGATGCAGCATGGAAACAAAGTGTTTAAAATGGAAAAAACATCCGCAGAGGGGATCTATCTCGGATATTAAGGATGCCTAGAGGATGCCTAGAGGATGCCTAGAGGTTGCCTAGAGGATGCAAAGGGACCCCTATACTGCCTATAAAAAGGGGAGCAACTCACCTGCATCTCACTTTCAGACCAGCAGCCTAGCTGTGCAGACCTCTGCAGCCTTCATCTGACTCTTGCTCTTCCACAGCATCCAGTCATGTCCACCGTGGATCGTAACACAGTCCTTTTGGCAGCCACCATCCTTCTGCAACAGTGCGAAGCCATCTACAGGCTCTGTGAACTCTACTACGGGAAGAAAAGGAGGCAGCCAAGAAGCATCTAGGTCCGAAGATGAATCGGAAGAAGAGCAGAGTACGGACTGTACAACAAGCTGATGGTGGAGCTCAGGAACGAAGACACTCGGGCGTTCCAGAACTTCATGAGGATGACTCCAGCCATGTTTGATGAAGTTGTGCAGCGCCTGACACCCAGATTGACCAAGGCAAACACCAACGTCCGGCCCAGCCTGGAACCTGGACTCAAGGTGGCACTCACTCTGCGCCACCTGGCCTCAGGGACCACCTACAGGAGCATGCAGTACAGCTGGAGGGTGCCACACAACACTATCAGCATTGTGGTCAGAGAAGTGGTGCAGGCCATCATCGAAGAATACCTGCACGAGCTCCTCCACTGCCCCTCCACTGATGAAGGATGGAAGAAAGTTGCAGAGCAGTGGTATCAGAGGTGGAACTTCCCACACACCGTTGGAGCCATAGATGGCAAGCACGTGGCCTGCAAAGCACCACCTAAGTCAGGCTCCACTTATTTCAATTACAAGGGCTTCTTCAGCATCGTCCTCTTTGCCATGGTCGATGCTGACTACAAGTTCATGTACATCGATGCTTCAGGCAGCAGCTCATGTTCAGATGCCCAGGTATACAATGCCAGTGACCTCAAGGAGGGGCTGGAAGGCAACCTCATCATGGGCTTCCCAGATCCAGATCCCCTGCCCAATGACACGCAAGATGTGCCCTACTTCATCATGGCAGATGATGCCTTCTCCCTCACAACCTACCTCATGAAGCCCTACACTTCCAGACTCCTGACCTGTGAAGAGAGGATCTTTAACTACAGGCTGTCCAGGGCAAGGTGGGTGGTGGAGAACGCCTTTGGCATCCTGGCCAACAGGTTCCAGGTACTTCTCACCACCATGCAGCATCGCCCAGAGACCGTGAGGAGGATCGTGGAAGCTTGCTGCATCCTGTACAATCTCATGCGCACCCGCTACCCAGTCTTGCAGAACAGGCTCGTGGACCGTCAACAAGGCAATGGGGACATGGAGACTGGGGAATGGAGGCAAGGGAGAAACCTGATAGACACTCAGGATGTGCAAGGCCTCAACAGAGCCTCACGTGAAGGGAAGAAGCAGCGCAACCTCCTGAGACACTGGTGCAACTCCCCAGCTGGAGCAGTGGAGTGGCAAGACAGGATGATAGATGATTAATGGGTGCTTCCTTCAGCCTGTCTCATCACATGGATGAGATTGGGCCAAGTATGTTGGGTGGGCCTACAATGAACAGGGCATTTAATAAAGAGTTGTGTTTATGTTCAAATGTGTGGATCAATGCTTACTAATGAAGGGCCAAAGGTGTGGCACCTGGGAGGATGGACCATACAGTCCCACTATGCTTGACCTGGAGGTTTATCAATCCCCCAGCTATCTTAACCATCCCAAAGGTATCCCTGCCCACCCCACTGCTATCTTAACCCATCCCACAAGCATGCAAAGGCTTAAACCAATTCTAAAAGTTTCCACCAAGACTTTATTACAAAAAAAGAAATGAAGCAAGTGTGTGACTCAAAGATAAACTTTATTGAACAACAAGCTGTAAAACAAATGACCCAAGTCAAGTGTCCAAATAAAGTCCACAAGTAGCCAGCTACCCTGTCTCTGGCACTCTTATTGGTCACTCGGAGGTGTGCCCAGTCTCAGGGGTGAAGGGTCCAGGTGCTGTGGAGGTGGATGGTGCTGGAGTGCTGGTCTGTATCGTCATTGGGGTGCCTGGCCCCGAGAGGACAACAGGGGACAGTGTGTTGAGGAAGCTCTCAGACAGCTGGCTCAGACCCGCATTTCTGAGAGGTCCTTCCTCCATGCCATGGGTTGTCAGCCCCAGTACTGATGAGAGATGTACTGAGGCCGGGCTTGGCTGTGGGGTGGAGGAAGGAGTAGTGTAGTGGGGCTGTCTGGTCTGCAGCTGGGTGAGGACTGGAATGGGTGGCATCGCTGTCATCAGTGACATCATTGTCGTGGGTGGCATCGGTGGCATCAGTGGAACCGGTGGCAAGGGTGTCGTCTGATGACTCTGTGCCTGGACTGGGAAGGGCTGCTGCCTGTGCTGCTGGACCTCCTGGTAGCCGTAGCCCTGGTAGGTGAGGGCCTGTGGGAAGCCTTGGAATGGGAGGGACATCACCTGTGGTGGAGGTGGAGGACCAGACCTGGACTGGGTGGGAGCAGGTTCCTCTGGATCTGGAGGGTTGTGAAGCAGCTTGGTGATCCGGTCCTTCACCACCTGGTACTGGGGTTCCTCCATGTTCTTGAGGGTCTGGTTGACATAGGTGAGGAAGGGCTTGCGGTTGGAGGATGAGGAGTCAGTGCTGACCAGCTGAGAGAGGTGATCTATACTGGTGCGGATGGTGTCCCTGATCTCCAGCAGGACAGTGTGGCTCTGCCCCTCCTGCTGTCTGGCTCTCTGCCTTTCTGTGGAGGCGGAGCTTGGGGGGGTGGATGAGGCTACGACTTTGGTGGACTCGATGTCTCCTTTCTCCCACCACACCAGGGAGTCCTCCACGTGCTCCACCACGGTTACAACGCCTGTCCGCGGGTTCTTCGCCGTGGCACGCTCCACAGAAACCTGCCTGGAGACAAGGACTGATTCTTGGCCGGAAGAGGACTGGCTCTCAGCAGGCTGCCGGAGAGAGAGGGTAGACAGAGGGGCTCCTGGTGCTCCTCAGTGGTGGATCTCACCCTCCAGGAAGCTGCACCTGGCCATGACGTAGGTCTCTCTGTCTGTCAGCTTAACTGTGGCCTGGCCAGATTTCTTCCCATACAAGGTGTGCATGTGCTTCCACCAGCAGAGGAGCACCTCCGAAGTGTAACCCATACTCTCCACCCTCTCTCTCCAAGCAGCCTGCTTCCTTTTGGTGTCCCTGTACAGCCGGTGTCACTTCCGCCACAGATAGTCATTCTCTCTCAGCCACTACAGCACCGCATCCTCGTGTTCCTCCTCGATGAAGTATTGCCTCCTCTCCCGTCCCCACATATGCCTCTTCCTCCCTTTGGCAGGACCAGATGGGCCCTCATCAGAGGGGCTCCCAGTTGGTAGGGGCTGCTCCTCCACACCACCACCAGCAGCAGCACCAGCAGGATCATCATCATCAGCAGCAGCAGCAGCAGCAGGATCATCATCATCATCATCATCATCATCATCATCATCTGCAGCAGCAGCAGCAGCAGGATCAGCAGGACTAGGATCAACAGCAGCAGAGTAAGCTCCAGGAGCCCGAGCAGCACCAGCACCAGCAGCACCAGCAGCACCAGCAGCACCAGCAGCACCAGCA
>BLBF01000073.1:12476586-12497410 GCA_015471245.1 Laticauda colubrina | reverse complement strand
TCTACTCTACTCTACTCTACTCTACTCTACTCTACTCTACTCTACTCTACTCTATTCTATTCTATTCCATGCAAGGGAGAAGAGGCTCTGTTTGTTTTTTTTCATGTGAATTTTTTTCAAGGCTCTGAAGAGTGATATTACCTTTAGTTGTGCCATTTCATTTTCCCTATATGTTTTGAGATACACAGGTTAAGAATTAGACCAATAGTTTGATTCACTGTCCCATTTAAAACAAATTTCTTTCACACATTCCTCATACATCTAAGTAGCTGATGGCGTGACATGTCAAAATGAAAGAAGCTGCATTAACAGAGGGATAGAAAAAAGGACACAACGGACGAGCAAAATGTTCCATCCGTTGTTATCCGCTCTCAAAAGGGGCAAAAATTTGCATAACCGGAGCGGATAACACGGAAGGGGGGAGGACGCAGGGCAGATGCAAAGCGGATGCAGAACGGAAGCCCAGTGGATGGAAGCGGATGGGAGCGGATGGCACATCCGCTAGGCTTCCAGGGGACCTCAGCAAAGCAGATGCAGAACGGATACAGCGGATGCATAGCGGATGCACAGTGGATGAAGCGGATGCAGAGCGGATGCACAGCGGAAGCCTAATGGATGCCTGGCATTAATTGTGCATGTGGGGAGGATGCATTGCGTCAGCCCCGCGGATATAACGGAAGCAGCTCGGAAGCAGGTCGCCATTCAGAGGAAAGACCTGCTGCCGGACGGATTGGCTGCCTTGCCAGCCCTGCCTGCATGTCTGCCTGCAAGTCTTTCTGCCAGCCTTGCTGCCAGCCTTGGTGCCAGCCTTGGTGCCAGCCTTGCTGCCAAACTTCCTGCCAGCCTTGGTGCAAAACTTCCTGCCAGCCTTGGTGCAAGCCTCCCTGCCAGACTTGCTTCCAGCCTTTGTTCCTGCCAGCCTCCCTGCCAGCCAGCAACCCCACAACCATGTGGAAGCACAGCAAGCCTCAGCCATCTGCTGCCAGCCCTTGCAAGAGGGACAGGGCTACCATCCTGTGCCTGGCTCTCACTCTGGTTCTGCTGGGGCTTCTGCAGCATGGGCTCGCTCTTCTGGGGCTGGCGCTTCTGCTGCTTCTGCTTCTGGAGGAGCTGATGAAAAGCACTCCAGCACCAGCCACCTCCACAGCACCTGGACCCTTCACCCCTGAGACTGAGCGACCAAGAGGAGTGCCAGAGACTCTTTTATGATTAACACACTTGCTTCATTTCTTTTTTTGAATAAAGTCTTAGTGGAAACTTTTAGAAATAGTTTAAGCCTTTGCATGCTTGTGGGATGGGTAAGGATAGCTTTGGGATGGGTTAGGATACCTGTAGGATGTGTAATAGCTGTGGGATGGGTTAGGATAGCAGTGGGATAGATAAATCTCCAGTGCAAGCATAGTGGGACTGTATGGTCCACCCTCCCAGGTGCCACACCTACGGCCCTTTATTATCAATAATAATGTAATAATTATCCACACATGTCAACATAAACACAACTCTTTATTAAACGCCCTGTTCATTGTAGGCCAACCAAACATACATGGCCCAATCTCATCCATGTTATGAGACAGGCTGAAGGAAGCATCCATTAAACATTTACCATCCTGTCTTGCCACTCCACTGCTCCAGCTGGGGAGTTGCATCAGTGTTTCAGGAGGTTGCACTGCTTCTTAGCCTCATGTGAGGCTCTGTTGGGGCCTTGCACATCCTCAGTGTCTATCAGGTTTCACCTTGCCTCCATTCCCCAGGCTCCATGTCCCCATTGCCTTGTTGGAGGTCCACGAGCCTGTTCTGCAGGACTAGGTAGCGGGTGCGCATGAGATTGTGCAGGATATAGCGGATGCGTAACGGATGCATAACGGATGAGTAGCGGATGCAGAATGGACGAACTGGATACACTTTCCACGCAAAAGTTTTGGGCAGCCCAAAACTTTTGGAGCAGATGAAATGTCCATAAACAGATGCTGGACAGATAGAGAGGAAGCAAAACAGAGGCAGTGAGTACATCGCGTTTTCCAATGAATGGCAAGCTTTTTTGTCCATTTTACATCCTCTTTGCATCCATTGGTTCAGTGTGACATGGGCTTAAAGTGAAACTGATGGCTGTTTCTGAGCTCCTGAGTTGCTGCTTTGCTCTGAACCTGTAACATGTCTGCTTGTGTTTGAGTTTGCTCCATGTTGGAGAAATCTACAACTGGTATTGTAAAATTTACTTTGTGTTTATAAAGAAGTTAAGTGAAGCCTCAGCATCTGTGTTTACTTTTCTGGCACTGAATTTATGCTGCAATACTCTGAACAACCTTCCCAACATTTTTTTAACGGACCTTGTCCAAATACATGGCTACGTGCCCAGAGTTCAATAAAATTAACTTTCTCTAGGCTACTGTGTTATTTGACATCTGTTCTTTTACACATGTTTTCTTTTAATCTTTTCTGACTTCCCGTCCAATTGTCAAATGAATCTTTTATTTCCCTTCTAAATTTGTAATCATTGAAGCATTGTCCACACTGCCTTTCCTTTCAAATCTTCGAGTCCATTTTTGTATAATTTGAACATACTGTGTCTTAATGTTCAGCTCTAAATGGCCCATCGAAGTTTTAAGACTGCATCAGGGTTCTTTGTACTTCTTGATAATTGATAGCTTAGCTTTCTGGCAGCCTTTCCATGCTGTTTCCAGGAGTTCATTTCAAGGTAAACTCTCATCAGTGTTAGTAATTTGAGGTTTGTTGGCTGAAAGTTAAACAGAGAATAATTTATATTTTTTGTGGCAGATGTGTATTTTTTCAATATTCTTCCTCCAAATCCATTAGCAGAGTTCCAGATTTTTGTTTCTGTTTTCAATCCACAATTTTCAAGGCTGTTATGCTTTTTTATTTTATTTTATTTTGTCAAGTGATTATAAGATAACAGGTATAAGTTGAAACATAGTTATGAATACATGAAATGGATACATATAAGAAAAACAAAAAAAAAAGAAACAATAGGACAGGGATGGTAGGCACATTGGTGCGCTTATACATGCCCCCTATCGACTTCTTAGGAAAGGGGTAAGGTCAATAGTAGACAGTCTAAGGTTAAAGTTTTTGGGTTTGGGTAAGAAACCAAAGAGGCAGGTAGAGTATGACAGTCACTGACCACTATGTTGCTGAAGTCGTATTTCCTGCAATCAAGTTTGGTGCAGTTTACCTTGAGTTTGTATCTATTGTGTGCTCTTGTATTGTTAGGGTTGAAGCTGAAGTATTCATTGACAGTAGGACATTGCAATATATAATTTTATGGACTATACTTAGATCGGACCAAAGGCAGCATAATTCTAGGTTGTCTAGATCTAGAATTTCAAGTCTGGTGGCATAAGGTATTTTGCAATGAGTAGAGGAGTGTAGAACTCTTCTTGTGAAATATTTCTGGAACTTCTCAACAGTATTATTAATACCAGATATGTAATGTGGGTTCCAGATTGATAAGCTGTATTCAAGTATTGGTCTAGCAAATGTTTTGTATGGTCTAATTAGTCGTGTGATATTACCAGAGAAAAAGCTGTGTAGGATTAAGTTAACAACTCTTAATGCCTTTTTGGCTATGTAGTTACAGTGGGCTCCAGCACTTAGATCATTAGAGATAAGTACTCCAAGATCCTTGACAGAGTTTGGATCATCAACAAGGTCTTGACTATTCAGCCTGTATTTTTTTTTTCTGATTTTTTTTGCCAATATGTAGGACAGAGCATTTATTTGTTGAGATTTGATGTTCTATTTGGTTGACCATTCTGATACATAGTCAAGGTCTTTTTGAAGGGTAGCAGGATTGTTGGTGGTGTTGAATAGCTTTACATCATCTGCGAAGAGAACACAGTTGCTCTTAATATGATCACAGAGGCCATTTACGTAGAGTATGAAAAAAGTTGGTCCTAGAACACTGCCTTGGGGGACACCACTGTTGACAGGTACAGAATTTGATAGGACGCTCCCAAATTTGACCATTTGTTGTCTGATTGACAGGAATGCTTCTATCCAGTTATGCAGTTGTCCAGAGATACTATAAGATTTTAGTTTTAAGAGTAGTTTGTTGTGTACCACTGAATCAAAGGCTTTACAGAAATCTATGTAAATTGTGTCTATTTCTTTGCCCTGATCGAGTTGTATAGCACATATGTTTTTGCAGTGTTAGAGTTGCAGATTACAGGATAGTTTTTTTCAGAAACCAAATTTTTATTAGAGAGTAAGTTGTTTGTCTCTAAGTGGAGGATAATTGATTGGTTAATAATTGATTACATGATGCAGCATAAAGAGATTTGTCTGTAATTTTCAATTAGGCTGGGGTCTCCCTTTTTTAAGATGGGGATGACCGTGGCTAGTGTCCATAGGTTTGGCAAGGAGCTGGTTCTGAAAGATTTTTCAAAGATTATGCTTAAAGGTTCTGCTATGGCAATGTGTAGCCTTTTAAAGAACTGGCACATATTCCATCAGGTCCAATAGATAGATATGGTTTTGGATTGCATTGTGTTTTTTCAACATTATCTACTGTAAAATTCACATGTTTGAAATCATTGTAGTTGTCTGTGGTTCGACTAGAAAATATTGGGCATGATCCATTGCTGTTTACAAATACTGAGCCAAAGAATGTGTTAAAGAGATTGGCTTTAATGCTTTCATCATTGCAGTCTTTACCATTAGGTCCTTTCAAGTGTGGGATGGACCTTGAGTCTTTTAGTTTGTTGTTTACAAAATTGTAGAAAGAGCTGGTAGAATTAGTGTGCCGAAGGTTTTCCTCTTGTTTAATGTGATAATTGGTGCATTCAGTTTTTTTCTGGTGGCATAAATTTTTGTATCGGCTTTTGAAGTTGGCAATGTGACCAGATTTGTTTTTCCACCCAAGGGATTCTTTTTGGATTGAAGCTTCCTTATTATTATGGGTAATTTGTTTTTTCTGGTTTTGGGAGTTGTTAATGGTACATATAGTTTGATGGTTCTTTTGACTTCAAGGAAAAATATATTGTAATGGTCTTCAACAGTATTGTATCCAGTGAATAGAAATTGCCAATCAAGGGATGAGAGATCATTGTCTGTAAGATCATAGTTGCCTTTTTTAAAGTTATAATTGGGGATTCCGTTGTTATGATTATTTTTGTGTGGACGTATGTTGAGACAAAAGTCAATCATTTTGTTTTGCTGTTAGAGATGCCTTGTTTCTTCTTCCTGTTTCCTTAAGTCTCCAGGGTGAACCTTAACTAAATGGAACCCAAGGGAAACACTCTGACTTACAGTCAAAATTTCCCTAATTAAAGAAATAACTAGCGCTGACATGCTCGCATACCTGAGCTGTACAAAACAACCTGGAAACCATTAATTCTTTTAGAGGATTTGTCACCACATCCACTCTGAATGCCTATGTTTATGTAAGCTTTTTCTGGAGATTATACATTCCTCAATAATTGATGCAGAAGATATCAATCTGCTTGTCAATTTAATCCAGTCAGGTTTTCAACTCTAAATATGAAGGGAATTAGGCATAGGCAAAGAAAAAAAGACAAAGGAAAGGAAAGAAGCATTGAACAAGAACAGATTTGGCTAAAATGTAATGGAAGGAAGATGTATTTCTAGGGTTTGATGAAGATGTTTGGTTGCATAGGTTCCTGAATAAGTAGTGGATAATCTTTGAATTTGATTGTTTTCCCTCAAGCACATTGTAGTAAGGGTCTTTAGGTGAAACTTCTTCTTTTCAGGAAGCTGAAATATTTTGGCCACCAAATGAGAAGAAAGGATGATTGGAAAAGACCCCAATGTTGGAAAATATTGAAGCCAAAAGAAAAAGAGAAAGGCAAAGGATGAGATGATTAGACAGTGTCATTGATGCAATGAACATGAATTTGAGCAAACTCCAAGAGACAGTTCATGCCAGAGGGGCCTGATATGTTCTGGTCCATGGGGTAACAAAAAGTCAGATGTGAGTTAGTGTCTGAACAACAAAATAGCTAAATATATTTTTGGGATATTTAGGTTACATGTTTTATTGTATGACTCACTTTCTCCTAACATTTGGTGGCTTATTGTAAGTTTTGAGATTCAAAACATCTGAAGAACCTCATGTTGAAGAAGATTGCTTTCCATAAATGGAAGATAACTAAATATTCAGGAGACAGGTCAATGTGCAAAGAACTTTTATACAGATGTGATGCCAATGAGATTTGGAGCTAAGGTATCAGGCCTGTAGGGTCAAATATGATTCTGAGTTCTGAGATTGCAATCCCAAATCTGGACCTTAATACTTGGCAAGTTTAAAGACTACATTAGGGCATGCATTTTGGGGTACCAAACAAAGTCCTTTAAAAATTGCATTGAATGGCCTTACTGTAAGTTCCTACATGGTCCAAGTTTCATCCTACATATGCAATTCTAAACATAAACAATTTCATTAGTATTGGGGTATAATTTGCTCCCTTCTGGTTGTATAATTTAACTCTGGTATTACCTGTGAACTCTTTGGGGCAATAGAAGTGGCATAATTTACCTGGATCTTAATTTCCAAAGGTCCAGAATACTGTGCCAATTTCTTGAAAACTTGCTCTAATTTGTGAGAATTAATTGTCCATTTGCTCCTTTGTCTACAAAAAAAGCAACTTTTGATCTATCGTAATTGATTATTAATTGTTCCTCATTACAGTATGATGACAGAGTTCTTAGTATCTGATTCATGTCTACAAAAGACAAAAAAAGAAAAACTATCATCAGCATAAAGTAGGTCTCTAACAGCTAATTTAGGGACATGGATATCAATTCTCTCAAGGATTATAATCAGAGTGATGACACATATGTTGAAAACCAATGGTGCTATAATACATCTTTGTTTCACCTCCTCAGTAAAGTTCTCACTTATTATATCCTTAAAGCTAGGACCAGCTTTATCACATTTATCACAATATCCACAACATTAGGACTTTTGTCTATAATCTACTCAGAATATCTCAAAATCTAAACTTTGGGATATTATCCAAAGCAGAATGAGGACTTTGCATGTTTTGGCAACAAATATCTGAAACCCTCTTCAAACTATGTTAATGTGCTCTTGTTGCATTTTGCTTATTCTGATAATTTCTCTGGACAAATTTATTGGAAGAATATGCTTTATTTATTTATTTGCTTGCTTGCTTGTTTATTTATGTATTCATTTATTTATTTGTCTGAGAGTGACTGACCCAAAGTCACCCCGTAATCCACCCTAAGCAAATACCTTAGCTTCTCTATGGGTAAAGGTCGGCTCTTCAACAAACCATGATCAATGGTTTTCTTCTAAGAAATGAGGGCTTGACCAGGATTCCTTCTGCCTACAGGCCACCAAAGGGCTTCTACACCTCCCAGAATTGATCAGCCAACATAAAGTATATAAAAAATATTAACCTATACTTCAGGGTTGTCAAACTCCCGGCCCATGGGCTGGATGCATCTCATGCTGGCCACACCCATACCCAGTTTGGCAAAGGGGGGAAAAATCCTGAGATGTCATGTGACGCTGCCATGATGACATGAGCTTGACACCCCTACTACACGTAGGTTAAAATCTATACATCATGGGCAAGGGCTGGTTAAAGAACAGGTTAGCTGTATGACATGGAGCAAAGGTGAATACATAAATATACATTATTGTTGGGAAACCAAAAACAACATTTGAGTGAAGCTGTTCTACTTTGATATCATCCATGCTTTGCTTCAACATCTTTGGGGCTGTTTAGATTATATAAACTGCACAGAGTCACTTAGGTGAGATAGCCAATGTAAAAAATAAATAAATAAAAATACAAAATAAAAACAGATCTTCCCCATTTTTTTCCCTTTGGGAAAACCCCATGATTTTTACCCATTGCAAAGAGGGCAAAATTTACTAATTTAAATTTACCTGTGACTGAGTATTGAATGACAGGAGCAAACACAGATCATTGACATTTCTTTAAAAACAACTGCTTTTTCTCTTTTTCTTTTTTTAAAATCAGCTGCTTATCACATTTCCTGGTTTCTTAAACCCCCCCCCACAAATCTTTTTAATGCTGCACCAGAAAAGCCTCTTCAGTTCTAATTTATGTGACAGAAGTCAGGAAACCATTTTTTCTCAATTGCATTAGTTTTGACACACAGTTATCTGCATGGTAAGCCTTAATAAATGAAGAGTTTATAATTCTTTCTATCAAGGCTTGCTTCCTGATCTAACAAGTAAATAAAGCAAATGGCCTTGATAGATTGATTTGGCAAACAAGAATTTAACCTTTAAGAAGATGTGGCTATTGAGCAGAAAAAAAAAGAGAAATTTTTCTCTTTTCCAATGAATTCAGATGCTCAGGAGATGGGAAACTAAATAGGATAGGTAGTTCTTGATGGAAAAGGAAAGAGCATGAATGCCAAAATTTAAAGAAGAAAAAAAAAACATGTTATTTTCAAGATGTCATTTTAAATCTCATTAATAGAGAACATAGGACTTTTGCAATTTAAATTTGATTTTAAACTTAGGAGATAATCTTTGGACATTCTAGCATAAAATATGTCTTAATTAGAAGCTGGATTTCTCACCTGTAACTTGTGCTAAAGTTATGTTTGCATGAACGTGTATCCTTCCATGCATACAAACTCTAAACAACAAAATATAAACCAGCACTTGCATTTGTCCTTTGAAATTGCTACATGCAAAATTAAATTTACTGTGTCTAGTCCAATGAAAAGAAAGACTGGGGTGATATGATAGCAGTGTTCTGGTATTTGAGGGGCTGCCACAAAGAGGAGGGGTGCAAATTATTTTCCAGCATTTGAAGGGCTGCCACAAAGATAAGGGGAGCAATGGATGCAAAATAATCAAGGAGAGAAGCATCCTGGAATTAAGGAGAAACTTCTTAACATTACGAACAATAAACCAGTTGAATGGGTTAACTTTGGAAGTTGTGGGTTCCCCATCACTGGAGGTTTTCAAGAAGACAGTCATTTGTCTGAAATGATATAGACTCCTGCTCGAGCAGGGGTTTGGACTACATGACCTCCAAGGTCCCTTCAAACTCTGTTATTTCATGTTCTATGTTCAATAGCTGACATAGAATTTATTTCAAATATTTTAAATGCATTAATAAAGATGTGTAGTGAAGAGCTGGGAGTTTTAGATGGAGCAGAGAAACATTCAGTACTAAATGATTGCTCTTAATACACCCCACCCCATCCCCAGTTTCCTCTGTTTGACAGTTTTCAGTGATAAAGAAGTAGATGCATTTTGGCTTCATTATAACATGGGATGAAAATGGCTGTAATTCTTTCTTTTCCTCCTCAGAACTGACTACAGGTAGGGAAGGTCAGGCCTGGCTAATACTTGCATAGGAGACTTTCAAGGGATTTCAGGACTTAAACTAGATGGAGAAGTAACTATAGGTATCTAGAATATAAATACAGTATATCTAGAAATAATGCAAGATAGCAGTGACAAACAACTCCCAAAATGAATAATGAATGATATAGACATGTAGAAATGTTTTCATGAGTAATTACCTTCAAATTGTGAGCAAAAGTAAAAACAAAGAAGGTAGAGATTTTTTTTTTAAGTCAAAGTTGTTAAATGTACTATTCTCCAGAAACAAAAGACAATATAATTTAGGTGATTATTCCACAAAATAGGGAGAAGAACTCTGAAGTTTGATGCAGGAAATCTAGGCATTGTTCCCAGGGGTGGGATTCTACCGGTTTGCACCTATTCGCTAGAACCAGTTGTTAGCATTCTGAGCAGTTCGAAGAACCAGTTGTTAGAAGAAATTACTGGCCTAATCCTGTAAGGAAGGCAGGAAGGAAACATTCTGGTGTTGCTTACAGAAACTACCTCTCCATTAACCCTTATTACATACTTGGCAAGTCTAGACTTCCTATCTCAGGAATGTCTCTGGAGTTTTCCTCCCCTCCTTTGCTGGTACTTTGCTTGTGTGGAGTAAGCATTCAAATTTACAATGGCATTGAAAAAAGTGACTTATGACCATTTTTCACACTTACGACTGTTGCAGCACCCCCATAGTCATGAGAGGCCAGGCGAGGAGATGCATGCCTTGATGTGAGTGATATTGAGTTGGCCACACCCAGCCAATAACATGACCACCAAACCACACCCAGTCACATGACCACAAAGCCATGCCCACCACCTAAGCTACACCCACAGAACTGGTTGTTAAAAATTTTGAATCCCACCCCTGATTGTTGCTAGCTCCAAAATGAGATTTCATCTATGATCAAAAGTTATCTGCACAATCCTTGGATTTTTCTGATCATTCCTTAATTCTTATTATTTATTTTATTATTCTATCATCTTACTTTTCTTCTGTTTACACTCTTTTCATTTCTTCTTTTTTAAAATCTAGAGTAGTTCCATGAGATAGGCAGTAAATAAATTTAACAAACAAATAAATATGGAAAATTTGTTTTTTTCTGTCATTCTTTTTTATAAATTTGATCAATTCCAAATACTGTAATTCCAAATCATTAGTTTAACAACCATGTTTAGTGAAACAATTGAACATTATTATCCTTTCATAAATAATTGTTATCACCATAAAAATAGCCAAACAAATGCTAATTTTCTGTTTTATTCATCTTTTATTTTCCATTTCTAGATGGTCTGGAAACCCAGAAAGGGCTACTTATGAAAGTCTCACCATATTGAATTACTTTACTGGTTATTTGTAGCTTCTCATGCAAAAGCTGGGTAAACTATTGAAGAGGACAGAGATAAATATAACGAAATGTACATTTTATGGAATTTTACATGACACTTTTCTTTTATCAGCCCCAAGTAGGGAAGGAGTAAAAAAAACACCTATATGACATAAAAATGATTATTTTATTCCCACAGAGGCTGAGGAGTGATAGGCATTAAACAAATGAAGTCTAGATTACACAGATTCTTTCCTAATAAAATTTGTTGTGTGGAGCGGCCAAAACAAGAGAAAGAAACTTTTCTTTATTGTACCAGTTATGTTAAATTTTAGGATCTACTCATGACTGTACTGATTATTTTTACAATTTGTTTTATTTAATTTTATCTTTGCTGAGTCTTACAACTGAGTTGGCAAAGCAAATAAATGGATTTTAGCAGAGAAATTAGGATTTTGTTCCAAGGAATAGAGTTATAGGGCACAAGGAGGATATCACAACATGGTATTCGTCTAGAAAGACACACCACAATTCACCTGCTACATAAAAACCTACCTGAGAGAGAAAAGCAATGCTATTCCTCACTAAACCTGAAGATTTAATTCCTTGACACTGAGTCCAAAACTATGCTTAAATGTGAAAAAAAGAGAGATGGATTTTTCACAGTCTGATATGTACAAGTCCTTGATATAAAGATAAAAAGAGAAAAATTAAATTGCAGGTTTGGGTATCTGGAGATTCTCAATCAACCAGGTTATGATTGCCCCAAAAGTGCTTTTTCAAAAAGCAATTGGACTTTCTTGATTTTTTGTCCTGAAGAAGCTTCTTGGATGAGAAGCAAAACATTCTCAAGGAAAAAAAACAACAACAAGAAAATGCAGTTGCCTTTTGGAAAAGCATCTCTGGGACAAATTGTACCTCAGTTATGAGTGTGAAGATATAACTGTTTGTCTATGTATTGGATGGTAGTAGGCACATCTAAAGAAATGGTGCAACTTTTTCAGTTGCTCAGTCATGGGTCTTCAAGCTCAAGCTTGAGACTCAGATGTTTCTAGTCTTTATGGGAGGAGGCTGAGATGCCCAGTGGATTTAGATGCTTCTCTGTCCTGGTCTGGGAAAATGTTGAATGAAGAATGATTTCCGTAAAATAAATGATTCAGTCAGAACTGAAGAAGCTTCTAGGAGAGAAGTGAAATGTCTTCAAGGAAAAACAAAGAAAGTCCAATTCCCTTTTGAAAAAGCATCTTTGGAGCACTCATGACCTGGATGACTGGGAATTCCTATTACATTGTAAGCTTATTATCACATAATTAATTATCACTATTTTCATATTCTAATCTTATGAGCCCATTTTTCCATGGCAAGGTTTTTTAAAAGAGATTTATCACTGACTGTTTCTCAAGGCTGAGATTGAGAGACTGAACTTCTATCACCCAGTTAGGTTGGTGTCTTAGGCAGGACTAGAACACATGGTCTCCCATTAACCATGACACCAAACTTTAATAAAGCCTGCTAATGCTTACTATATTCATGGGGGAATCTCATTTTGGAGGTAGTTAGTGAATTAGGAGAAAATCTCACCTCTACTCTGTTTATGTATTGGTCCCTTTTTTTAATGCAACCTAGTGATAAGGATCGAAGCTAATATTTTATATCCTTCACCGATGTAAAATATATAAAAAAGAATGGAATGTAATTGGGCTGTTGCCAAAGATGCTGTTGTTTTTAAATACAATGTTGGAAATGCATAGTATTGAAGGTCAAAAATAAAATGAGACCTAAGCAATCAAGCAATCAAAATATTGTGTGAATATACTGTATAATGTTTGAAGATATGATGTAGAAAATGATCAGGCAGAGCCTGAAGGTGGGGTCAAATTCATCATTAGTTTGGAGTCATTATGTTCACATAAAAAACCAAAGTCAACCCCCCTCATGAATTCCATTGACTCTTATCTAGCACCAATTTGACTTGACCATATGGATTCTTCTGCAATACAGAACACAAAATAAGATTTTAGTACGTTGAACTCTTTTACTGTTCCTGATTTCTTGTGCCTGATACATGCAAGTATTTAGTTAGTCTCCTTAAGGATGGAAAATATTACTTTTTTCTCAAGATGCTTCTCTCTATATATTGGAATACAAAGGTTGATCAGAAACAAAGATTGGTTTTACTTATCTGCTAATTGGAAACTCAAGTAATGGCAGTAATAATAATGAAGAAAGAACTTCTTCCAAAATTTAAACCAAATATTTTAATCATATGAATAGCCGAGCAGTCTTCATATATTATAATACCCAAAACCATTAAGACAAAGGGCAATGTTTATGAACAGAAAATTATATACACATTTAAAGTTCTGTTCTGGTCTTCCACATTAATTTAATTATATATTTAGTAGCTGAGGCATTATAGCTGGATATTTTCTATGATTTCATATTAAATTATATAGTAGCAGTTTTTCAATGAATATCTATATATCTATATCATCTATCTGTCTGTCTATCTGTCTGTCTGTATGTCTCCCTAATCTTATCTATCTATCTATCTATCTATCTATCTATCTATCTATCTATCTATCTATCTGTCTATCTATCTATTCATATTATTTATTTATTTTATTTGTTTGTCAGGCATGTACAAGATAACAAGTATAAGTATGAATATAAACATGAACAAAGGAAGTAAATACAGATAAATGGGGACAGTAAGACAAGGATGGTAGGCACACTGGCACATCCCCTTTACAGACATCTTAGGCATGGGGTGAGGTCCACAGTATACAGTTTGAGGTTGAAGCTATGAGGATTTGAGGCTCTAACAATGGAGTTAGGTAGAATATTCCAGATACTTCAGCAACAGAGACCACTGTGTTGCTGAAATCATATTTTCTGCAATCAAGTTTGAAGCCATTTATGTTTACCTTGTATCGATTGTTTGCCTGTGCATGTGTGTGTGTGTGTGTGTGTGTGTGTGTGTGTATGTGTGTGTGTAAAATGTTCTATTCACGGGAATGAGACTCAGAGATCAGCGTAACTTCAGCTCTTTTATTTAGTTCTGAAAGTCTGTTCTAACCAGGAGCCGCAGCAGCTCTTCTTATAGAGAACTGCTCACGGCTAGTGTCCAATGACAGCTACTTGCTTTTCCCGCTGCTTGAATTGGCCGATCATAGCCCTGCTATTATTGGCCAATCAGCATCGAGAAAAGTAGCCAATCAGCGTCGGGTATTTGTTGTCCAATAGGAACAGCCTATTTGAAGTATGTTAATATGGAACACTCCTCCCCTCTTGGTACGGTCCTACCGTATGTAGTCACGTAAGTAGGCAGGGCTTCTAGGTTGCCCAGTTGACCTGTGCAGTTTAGTTGTGTCATCGTCTTCAGCGGGTTCGGACAGGATCGCTGTTTCTCCTGTCCATCTCTGTCGAACCTCCTGGAAGGTAGAATCAGCCATGCCGTTCCCGCCCAGCCTACTTGGACTGGTAGAGTCGGCCCAGCTGCTCCTTTCCGACCAAGCATCCAGGTCTACCTGTGTTTCTTGTTCCGCTGAAGACTTCTACGGGTAGGTCACTGTTTTTGCTTGCGTTTATTTGGGAATGTTTTTTATTGTGATTATTTTGATTTTCTGCATTTTCTTTTTCTATTGGGGAGGTTTCTTTTTCTACCGGATGGGTTTCTTTTTCTACAGGAGGGTTCCCCCTCTTATTTATTACTGAGGGGTCTCCCCCCTCTCTGGTTGGTCTGTTGCTGGTTTTGTGTAATTGTTGTGATGTTGTTGGTGTGTGTGTGTGTTGTTCTTCATGTCTGAGTGTTTCGGTGGTGCGTTGTAATGTGCATGACAGTAGTTGGTCATTATGTCTTCGCCAGGTTCGGCCGTCGTCTGTTTCCATTCTGTAGGACCATGGTCCAGTTATCTGTGTAATTGTTGCCGGTACCCACAACAGTTGGCCGGTGAGGTTTTTTGCGTATACTAGTTGTCCTGGTTCGAAGTTGCAATATTTGCTCGAGGAGTCAGTTGGTTTTTCGGTGGTGTATGTTGGGTGTAATCTATCTAATTGTGATCTTAGTTTTCTGCCCATCAGTAATTCTGCTGGGCTTTTATTTGTGGTGGAGTTTGGTGTTATGTGTTGTATTGTGAGCATTTTTTCAATTCTTTCTTGCATGTTCCCTGTGTCTAATTTATCTAATGTTTCCTTGGTATACCGGACCATGCGTTCCGCCCTACCGGGCGGCCCGGTGCTGTCAGTGGATGTCGTATGCCATTTTCTGCTAGGAATTTTTCGAAGGGTAGTGCTGAAAATTGTGGGCCGTTGTCGGAGACGAGTACATCTGGTAACCCATGTGTAGTGAATAGCTTTCATAGTTGTTTGATGACTGCTTTGGTGGTTGTAGAGTGCATGATGCTTACTTCTAACCAATTGGAGTAAGCATCTACTATGATTAGGTATGTATGTCCTTTTGTTGGCTCCGCGAAGTCTATATGTACTTGTGACCAGGGACCCCTTCGTGTTTCCCAGTCCAGAACAGCGGCTGAAGGGGGAGTAGGGTGGGAGTTTTGACATTTCCCTCAAGTTTTGACCCATTTCCCAATATCTTTGTCCATCCCTGGCCACCATACATAGCTCCTGGCCAGGGTTTTCCTTCGCACGATGCCCGGGTGGCCTTCGTGCAACATACACAATACTTGGTCTTGTAATTTTTCTGGTATTATGACCCAATCACCCCAAAGTATACACCCTTTCAGTAATGACAGTTCGGTATGTCTATTCTTATATGCTTTGAAAATAACGTCTGTCTCATTTTCCAGCCACCCTTTTCTTACCTAGTTTAAAACTTGTAATGATGTCTTGTCTTTTGCGGTCATTCTGGCGATGTCAGCTGCAGTTATTGGTAGGTTTGTCAAAGTCTTCATTTGTAGGGTGGAAGTGGTTGGTGCTGGGTCAGTCTCTATGTCTGGTAAGGGGGCACGGCTCAAAGCGTCAGCGTGCAAAATGTTTTTTCCGGGCTGATGGATTAGGCTATAGTTGTAGAAATTCAGTTGTAGAAATTCACCAGAAATTCAGACCACCTTGTCATTCTCGGCAACAGTATGTTAGGGGTGGCTCTGTTTCCAACGAGTATACCTAAAAGGGGTTTATGATCAGTCACAAGGGTAAAAATCCTACCATAAAGGTATTCGTGGAAATGTTTTACACTGGATATAGCCGCCAATGCCTATCTGTCCAAGTGGCTATAGTTCCTTTCAATTTTTGAGAGGGTCTTTGAGTAGAAGGCAATGGGGGCTTCTCTTCCATCTGGCAGGACATGGCTAAGCATGGCCCCGACACCAAGCAGTGATGCATCGCAGGTAACTATAAGCGGTAATATCTCGCTGTATTGCATCAATACCGCATTGGAGGTGATGAGGTCCTTTATCTTCTGGAACGCTGTCTCTTCACGTCATCCCCAGGTCCAGATGGCCGATTTGTCTTAGAGTCTATGTAGAGGTTCCACCGTAGTTGCCTTCTGTGGCAGAAAGATGTGGTAAAAGTTTATGAGTCCCAGAAAAGCTTGTAATTCAACCTTATTTTTTGGTCTAGGCACCTCTTTGATTGCCTTGATCTTTTTTTCTGTGGGGTGGATGCCCTCTTTATCAATTTAGTACCCCAGGAATCCGACTTTTGATGTGGCCAATTTACACTTTTCTTTTTTTACCTTGAGACCCGCTTTTTGTAATCTTTGCAGGGCCTCTCTGAGACGGGCTTCTAATTGTCTCTCATTGTTAGCTGAGATGAGCACGTCATCAAAATATGGGACTACTCCTTTTATCCCTTGTAATAATTGTTCCATTAGGCTTTGGAAGACCCCAGGGGCTATGCTGACTCCGAATTGTAATCTTGTACATTTGAATGCTCCCCTATGGGTCATGATCGTTTGGGCCTCTGCTGTTTCCGGACTACTGGCAATTGCTGGTAAGCTTGGGCAAGGTCAAGCTTTGCGAACACCTTGCCTCTTCCCAGAGAGTGTAGTCGGTGTTGTACTACCAGAAAAGGATATGCACTTTGCTGTAGTGCATGGTTCAGGGTAGACTTGGAGTCCCCACAAATTCTCACAGACCCATCCAGTTTAACTGGGGTCACAATTGGGGTCTCGCACTTAGCATGGTCAATTGGTTCCAGGATGCCTTGTTCTATAAGTTTGGTTAATTCTTTGTCAATTTTGGGTTTTAGTGCGAAGGGGACTCGCCTCGCCTTCAGCCTAATTGGAGCTATGGTTGGGTCTAAACTGAATGAGATAGGGGACCCTCAGTACTTGCCTAACTTTCCATCAAAGACGTACTGGAACTCTCTCATCAGGTTCTCCTCCCAGTCTGCGTCAGTGATGCGGTTAATGCTGGTCACTCCGATTCCTTGGGGTTCGAACCACTCGAGTCCCAGTAGGCTTGGTCGGTTCCGGTCTACGATGGTTAGCGGCAATATTTTTTGGTGTTCTTTGAAGGTTACCTGGAAGCGTCCAAGCCTGACTATTGGTATTCTGTTGCCTTTTAAAAACAGTGCTTGTTGTTCGAATTCAGTTTTGCCGATGTACGGTACTAGTCTTTTGATGGTATCCCAGCATACCATCAATAGGTACGATCTGGAATCAACCTCCATTTTGCATTCTTGCCCCTCGATTCTGACCGCCACATGTACCTTTCGGCCATTAGTTGCATTGGAATGGCCGATGGTGATAGTCTTGATGCGTTTCTTCCTTCCTGTAGCTCTCGATTGGCCACTTCCCTTTGCCTTCGCAATTTTCTTGGTTCCACGTCATCCTCTCTTTCTGTCTCAGGGGTGTGTTGTCTCTTCTTCTGGGGCTGGAGCTTCTGTGGTTTCTGCATACACGTGCGATGTGGCCCCTCAGTTCGCAGTACCGGCAAATGGCATCTAAGAACCGGCACTCTGAACGGGGGTGGTCTCCTCCGCAGCCAGCACACTGGAACCCTGACTTATGACCATTTTTCATTCGCCGCTCTCACTCAGCCTGGAGCCTGTGGATTTCTTCTTCTCATCCTCTTCGATTCTGGATTATCCGCTGTCTGTGAAATGTGCAGTGGTCTTGTGTATGGTTTCTACTTTCTTCTCGGTGCCTTGATTTGTTTTAGTTTATGTTTTTGGTGGATTGGCATTTATTTGCTGCATTTTTGCTGCTGATTTTTTGGTTGCTTCTGCTGCCATGGCTTCAGCAATAGCCTCGGTAACGGTGATCTTTGATCCAGTCAGCAGTCGGCTTTGTAGGGTAAGGTCTCTCAGTCCAAGTACCACGTGATCCCTCATGGCTTCGTCCATGTTCAGGAATTCGCATGCTCCTCCGATGTCCCTGAGAGCGGCTACAAAATCTGTGATGCTCTCACCTTCCTTCTGGTCCCGTTTATAAAATCCGTGTCTCCTGATGAGGCTGGAGACGGTAGGTGCGTAGTGAGCCCTCAGCAGCTTCACCAGGTTCGGCCAGGCCATTTGCTTAATGTCATCTGGTTTTGCGAGTGCCTTGGCCATGTTAAACACTGTGGGCCCACAGTGTGTTAGGAATACAGCTCTTTTGCGATTGTCTGAGATTCCTTGCAGGTCATTACTCTCCAAGAACATGAGGAATCTATCGATGTAGGACTCCCAGTCCTCTGCTGCTGGGTTGAAGGGTTCGGGTGGCGAGTTGGTTCCGGCCATTTCGTCTGCTCGATTCTCAATGCCACATGCCCAACTGATCTCTTTCTCAGTATCCCACCTTCATTGCCAGTGTTCTATTCGCGGGAATGAGACTCAGAGATCAGAGTAACTTCAGCTCTTTTATTTCGTTTTGAAAGTCTGTTCTAACCAGGAGCTGTGGCAGCTCTTTTTATAGAGAGCTGCTCACGGCTAGTGTCCAATGACGGCTACTTGTTTTTCCCGCCACTTGAATTGGCAATCATAGCCCTGCAATTATTGGCCAATCAGTGTCGAGAAAAGTAGCCAATCAGCGTAGGGTATTTGTTGTCCAATAGGAACCGCCTATTTGAAGTTTGTTAATATGGAACATAAAATATATCCAGGAAAACATTTATCTTTGGCCAATGTTGAAGTTTTGTCATAAATATTGTTTTAGCTGTTCCTTAGAAGACCCAGAAATATTTACTGTAGTTTTGGTGTATTGTTTCGCTTACTGCTTTGTTTTATGGGGAAAATGTGGTAACATAATCTTGAGATGTTTTTTGCAATGTACTTCCAAAGACTTACAAAAAATTGAAAAGTCAAGACATTTCAAGTACTGCCACAAAAAAAAAACAAAAAAAAAAAAACGACCTGTATAATGGCCTTTTCAAATTATCTTAATAGTCCAAATTCAACAGAACTGTACTTCTCTGGACAAAGCAAGATTCTACAAATTGCACACTTAAATTTATCATTTCCTATTATTTAAAAAAAAACACTATATGTTGGTAGTAAATGGATAGCATAAGAATAAACAATTTATACCTGAAGTCTCCAGTATCTTCAGGATTTCAAAGAGTAGCATACTCTTTGATTTCTAGGCTTTCAATGCTATCTGTATACCTGAAGTACTCTTTTTATTTGGATAATTGACTGAAAACTCCATAGCCCATTAAAAGAAATTGGAAAAGTCCTTGACGAGTTCTTACTGTAATAGCTATGGCTATTGGGATTTGAGAATTTTTTCACTGTTTGAACATTAATCCTTAGAGGGAATGCAGAAAAGTGGCACTTATCTGTGCTACAGGGATCAATGAAAACTTCCAATATAATAATAATAATTCACACACAATATCATTGAGAGGTTTAGTAACTCTCATTTCCCATCATTTAGCCCAGGGGTTGTCAAACTCAACTTCATTGAGGGCCACATCAGGGTTGTGTTTGACCTCAGGGGACAAGGGTGGGCATGGTCAGGGTGGGCGTGGTCAGATTGATGTCACTCATGTCAGGGGCATCTGTGGTGACCTGAGCACTCTGCCATCAAAAACAGGCTCATGAGCTCCGTTTTCAGATGCAACGGCCTCCTGCAACCCTCTGCCAGTGAAAATGGAGCTCCATTTTTCCTGGCAGAAGCACTGCAGGCCGTTCCTTTGCTGTTTACAGGGCAGTCTTGCAGGCCAGATCTAAGCATCCCACAGGCCAGAACTGTCCCCTGGTCCTTGAGTTGACACCCCTGATTTAGCCCAATTTTATAAATCAACGAAAGCACCTTCTAGTATGTGTGTGCTGTACATGTGGGTGTGCTTGTTATACAAAATTAATAACATGGAATAACAGTTGGAAGAGTCCTTGGTACTCATCTATTCCAATTCCCTGCACAAACAAGAGAGTCTATGCCATTCCAGACAAGTGACTGTCCAGTCTCTTCTTGAAAATCTCCAGTGATTGGGCACTCACAACTTCTGAAGGCAACCCATTCCACTGGTTTATTGTTCTCACATTTAGGACGTTTCTCCTTAGTTCTAGGTTCCTTCTTCCTTTGATTAGTTCCCATCCATTGGTTCTTGTCATACCTTTAGGTGCTTTGGTAAATAGTTTGCTCCCTTCATCTTTGAGACAGCCCCTTAGGTATTGGAACATTGCTATCATGTCACCCCTAGTCCTTTTCATTAGACTAGACAAACCCAATTCCTGCAACCATTCTTTATATGTTTTAGTCTTTGCACACTAACCATCTTTGTTGTTCTTCTCTGCACTCTTTCCAGAATCTATACATATATATTATACTGTGTTGAACAAAACTGAATGCAGTATTCCAAATGTGGTCTTACTAAGGTTTTGTAAAGTGGTACTAATACTTCACTCCAATAATACTTCCTCTATTAATGCAGCCTTGGATCACGTTGGCCAAATATATGCACATATGAGATATTACTCATACTTAAGACCAGCTAGGTCAAACCAAACTGTGTTGCTGACTGACATAAATGCTCAAATGTTCAAAAGGCTATTCTAATGGCAACTTGACTTGAGTACCAAGGTTTTTTTTTAAATACTGAGCTTAATCAGGAAATACCGAAGCAGTTCCAAGCACCAGACTGAAGATGGCGAGTGGGCCCTCATTGAAATGTCACCAAGATACTCTCAATTTTACATGGGAAAAGACCTGAACATACCAAGACCCACATAGATAGATAGATAGATAGATAGATAGATAGATAGATAGATAGATAGA
>BLBF01000073.1:12412164-12447970 GCA_015471245.1 Laticauda colubrina | reverse complement strand
AACAGAGGAGATGTTGTAACTATGTATCATTTATGTGTTTGCAACTGTGTATCAATGCAACTATGTATCATTCAGACATTTGCAACATTGTATCATTCACGTGTAATCATTAAGCTTCTGTCTTCTCAGTGACCTTTTACAGGGCACATACAGAGACAAGGAGTCAAACATTTGCAGAAATGGTTTATTCACTTGGGATTACATTGTCTGGCATGCAGCTTTGTGAAGAAGAAATATCCTGATCAAATATAAATCTTGCCATCCTGTCTGTCCTGGTATCTTGCTTTTGTTTGAGCCATTGTTAATTCTGTATATTCCGTCTGACCTAGGCTTAACCTAGGTTCTGAATAAACAATCACCCCCTTTTGAATGAGCATAATAAAAGAGCGTGTACCCGGACATTTGGGGCGCACTCATCGCGAGGAACTTCGTCTCCTGTCATTTCTCTCTCCTTCGCTCCCTATCATGAGACGCCCATCTGATGCGGGATAGCAGATACCGCAGAAGTGAAGAGAAGAGACGTGAAGGCCATGGTCATTCATATCCAAGTGCTTTGATGGAAGGCTGCCAAGAGGCAATTTTCTTGATGTTATGTTGAAATGAAGCACTGCTGAGTAGAGCTGACCATCCCTTTTGATTTCTTTGTTTGGTGTACACATGAGTACATATTTAAGAGAATGGGTGCATGTTTGCAGAAATGACCAGCATTGTTCAGATTTTTCCAAGCATTATCAGACTTGCATTATAACACAACCTCTACCCCACCACTCCTGGTAGATAAAAACAACCTTAAAATCAAGTTTGTTTTGTTTTGCTTTTTCAGGTTGCAATTTCTAACAAACTTTCTTTTAATATGACATAAAAGACAATTTTACAAAGGTTAAGATTTGCAATTTGTTAATGGAAGCAAACCCAATTTTGTGTGTTGAAACCTTTTGTGCTGCGATGCCTTACCGATACATGAGGAATCTTCTGTAATCCATTAGTGGGTGGCTTGGCCCATGAATGAGAAAGTTCAAAATTTCCAAAACGGGTAAAATACTTTTAGATGTTTTTTTTTTTTCTGAAAGAGGAAAAAAAATTAAGTGAAGCTAACCCTGAAACCATTCTCTTTTACTTTGCCAAAATAAGCCAACTTAAAAATGTTGCGATCTTTTTTACAATCTGCAAGCTAACTTACTGATGCAGAAGTCTAAATTTGTCATATCTTGGAAAAGCATAGAAGTCTTTTTTCATGCCTGTCTCACTTCGTTATTCTTCACCAGAATGAATAATCATTTTAATAATATAATCAGCATGTTGGTAAAGGAAATTCAGTATTCCCTTCTGTGCAGCCATAAGGTTACTAGGAACAGACTGTATTGTTATCCT
The DNA here is from genome assembly GCA_015471245.1 of Laticauda colubrina. Lineage (NCBI taxonomy): Eukaryota > Metazoa > Chordata > Lepidosauria > Squamata > Elapidae > Laticauda > Laticauda colubrina. The sequence continues at coordinate 12,446,599 of BLBF01000073.1, read as the reverse complement.
TTACTTGTCATTCCATTTCACTACACACCTACAATTCACTCTCTGTTGCATTAGTGATTACTTCTCTTAATGTACTTGGAATTGTCATTGACCCTGCATTGACCCAAGAATAGAAAATAAAACACAGGTTTAAAAACTTGTCCGCTATATGTAGTTGCCCAAGATTTACATTGGGCTGCCATGAGTAGCAGATTTAGACAATGAGTTTAGACAAGTAATATTTTGACAGTCTTTGAATTTAGTCTGTAAATGACTTTCAAAATAAGTGACACAAGCCAATGAGAAGATAGTGTCCTTTGTGAAACTCACTTTTAGTTTTGTAATTCAATGAGAGTGGGGAATGCTCCTTGTTTTAAGTATAACAGATCTTCTCATTTGCAACATGCCAGGCAAAATTAAGATTCAGCCTTGTAAAATAACTTATCGCTGCTATCTCTGTTTTGTGCATTTGCTGCCTAAAGGCACCTGCAAAATATATTGTGAGGCTCAGAGATCGAAGAGATGGCAACATGTGACAGGTTGAACTGTACTTGATAAACCGGTGAGGGATTTATACTGCTCCTGGTAAATTTCAATGGAAATTTTTTCAAGCAAATACCATAGAGAACAAATAGCATGAGCCATGGTTGGCATAGTGTGAGAGTGCAGTCCTGCAGGCTACTTCTTTGGCCGTCTGCCGTCTGACTGCAATTTGGCAGTTCAAATCTCACCAGGCTCAAGTTTGACTCATCCTTCCATCCTTCCGAGGTGGGTAAAATGAGGACCCAAATTGTTGGGGGCAATATGCTGACTCTGTAAAATGACTTAGAGAGGACTGTAAATGTATAAATTTACATTTATACACTGTAAAGCAGTATATAAATCTAAGTGCTATTGCTAAGTGCTATAGTCAGTTGCTGAGAAAGAATGTGAGAAGAACAAGCTGTGTTCCCATAAAGATCATTTAAATGTTCCATTTTCTGGGCTCAGGCCATGCTTTTATACACAGACTAAACAAATAATCCAGGTTTACATAAAACAGTAAGTTTTTTTCAAAAAATAAAAACATACCAAAAAAAAAAGTTTATGATATCAGTACTCCAAGTAATGCACCCATTGAAAGTAGAACTCTGAAGCAGGTAGATTCCTCAAAGAACAATTTATTGGATACATCATACAGCACAAAACCGACTCTATAAGTTCTCATGGTTTTCACCTGATTAAAAAATGAAAGTTTTCCCCTTCTCCCAAGTCATCAGTCACATTGTCCAATAGAGGTGCTGGCCGATTGCTTAATTACTTCACTCCTCCTCTCCTGGCCACCTGTCGGAATGACCTTGGTTCCCACAGGAAAACTTTTTGTTTTGACTGCAAAGTCCCATCTAACTATTCCCCCCTCCCTGTCCCCTCTTTCACCTTGTGGAAACCCTGAAGCCACAAAAATGGCCTTAGCCAGGAACATTTCAGGGTTGACATATGACCCATTAAGGTTGTAATTGATCCATTAAGGGTGTTAATAGAAATATAGCACAATGTTATATTTCAAGATTCATCACTGGCATCTTTAAACAAATTGGATTTAACTGACATTTAACCAGTGAGGCAATCATGGATTCTTACCTCTAAGGGAATTAGACTACTCAATGAGTAGTCCTTAATGGGTCTAAGTCTACATGGAGGGAAGTAAGCAGTGGGTGCCACAAGGTTCTGTCTTAGGCTCTTCAATATCTTCATTAACTACATAGATGAGAGAATAGAAGGGGAACTTACCAAATTTACAGATAATACTACGTTGGCAGGAGTAGTTAACACACAAGAAAATAAGCTCAAGATCCAGATGGATCTTGACAGACTAGAACACTGGGCCATATCTAATAAAATGAAATTCAATGTAGAGAAAAGTAAAGTCCTACACGTAGGCAAGAAAAACCAAAAGTATACATATAGACTGGGTGAAACCAGGCTCAATAGCAGAAACTGTGACAGGGATCTTGGAATCTTAGTGGACAACCAGCTAAATATGAACCAGGAGTGTGCAGCAGCTGCCACCAAAAAAAGCTAATGCAATCCCAAGTTGCATTAACAGAGGGATACAGTCAAGATTAAGGGAAGTACTAATACCACTCTATAAAACCTTGCCATACCTAGAGTACTGCATCCAGTTTTGTTCGCCACATTATAATAAAGATGTTGAGACTCTAGAAAAAGTGCAGAAAAGAGCAGCCAGGATGATTAGGGGACTGGAGGCTGAAACATACAATGAACAGTTGCAGGAACTGGGCTTGGCTAGTCTAGTAAAGAAAGGACCAGGGGAGACATGGTAGCAGTCTTCCAACATTTGAGGGGGGCTGCCATAGAGAGGAGGGGTTCAAGCTATTTTCTAAAGCACCTGCAGGCCAAACAAGGAATAATGGATGGAAACTGAACAAGGAAAGATTTAACCTGGAAACAAGGAGAAGCTTTCTGACAGTGAGAACAATCAACCAATGGGACAGCTTGCCCCTGGAAGTTGTGAGAGCACCATCAGTTGAGATTTTCAAGAAAAGATTGGACTGCAATTTGTCAGAAATGGTGTAGGGTCTCCCGCTTGGGTGGGGGGTTGGACTAAATGACCTACAAGGTCCCTTCCAACTCTGATTATCTGTATCTGGAAAGAAGGAAGGAGGGAAGGAAGGAGGGAAGGAAGGAAGGAAGGAAGGAAGGAAGGAAGGAAGGAAGGAAGGAAGGAAGGAAGGAAGGAAGGATAGTAGGTAAACATTTTGGTGCTTGACCAACATTTCAAGGAACAGACAAGTAACAAGTTTTCATCCCCTTCATAGTTTTATTCTTGTTCTTGAGGAAAGCAAAAGGCCAATGATAGAAAATACATATGATTCTAATTGAATTCTAACTATATAGCTTAATAAAGCTATTGAAGTGAATATAATCATGCTGGAACATGAGTCTAGACAGTATTAACTTATTTTGTCTTCCAGCTAATGAAAGAGAACAAGGAAAAAAAAAACATGTTGGAGGAACCTTTGTGTGCTCCTTGAAGGAATCATAAACATTGAGAATTTTCCTTAATTACAGAGATTAACTCCATTTAAAGTTCAATTTCTGTAATCGCCCAATTTGATGGCTTAAAAAAAAAAACCCAACAGCCATGGACTTTTCCTCCTCCTCCTTCTTCTAGAAGTACTAAGAGGCTAGTGAATATTCAAATAACAATAAATTCCATTAATTGTCCATCTGGGTTGTTGAGTTCCTTGAGATGTCAAGCATCTTCTTCCTTTTGCTTCAATACAACAAACAGCCAGCTGGCCAGACATGGCTTAAAGGTGAGTCTTCCTATTGAGATAAAAACTAGAATATTTCTTTCCAGAGATTTTGCTCAGAGGCCTGGGGAGAATTTAAACTCTTGTGGTTGAATATAGAGGCTCATTTTGATAGGATTTGCTTGTTTATATGACCTCTTTGTTTGTTATAATAAAAGTCTCCTAGTAACCACATGGAGATGTTTCATCCAATGCAGGAAATTGAAATGAAGGCAAATATTCTCCAAGTGAAACAAATAATTAATGCTTCATTGTTTTTTTTCCCCAAGATTAATGATGATTGGTTTGGCATTGTCATGTACCTGGGAGGAAAAGCCATTTAAGTAAACAATAGATCAAAGGTGGAGGATGGGCAAAAGGTTTGTTGTTGTCAAGGATTGGAAGTTGACAAATTTGCCTATGTTTCTTTTCCAAGGAGTCAAGATATGAGCTGCCAAAACACAATCACTAGATAGAAATAAAGAGATACTCTATCTGTCTCGTGGGTCAACAGGAAAGAATTCCAGTGGAATAAAGTAAGGTGAACAATAGGTTGAGAAAAGAAAAGCCACTCTATTGCCAAAGGATTTAGAACTTTAGAAATAAGCATCTTTTTAAATTTGTTTTTAAAAACAAGCTTTATTGAATATACAACTAAAATAATGAATAAACACATACACAACATAGAAAAAAAAGTGGAAAAAAACCCCATAAAAAACAAACAAATAAAAACAAGCAATTCCGCTATCAACAGTTTGTGGTTCCTCATATTTTATCATAATTGGTGTCATATTTACAAGTAAGTCTTAATAATAGCATGTAATACTACCTCCTTTACAGTTTAACAATATTTACTAATATATTTTCTATCTTTGTTCCATCTAGTCATACCAACGTTCCCAGCTTTTGTAATATTCTGATGATTCTTTATCCTTAAGTGCTAGGGTCAATTTATCCATCTCTGCACAGGTTGCTATTTTCTGAATAAGCATCTCCTCTGCTGGAATGTCAGCTCGTTTCTAACACTGTGCAAAGGCTAATCTAGCTGCAGTAATTATGTGCAATATTATATAATTGGTCTTTTTAGAGAATTGTCTATTAAATATCCCTAATAGGAAGAATTCTGGTTTTAATTCAATTTGCTCCGCCATTATTTCCTCCAACCATTTTTTAATTCTGTGCCAGCATCTTTGGGCTTCAGTGCAGGACCACCACATGTGAAAGAATGTTCCATGTTTCTTTTTACATTTCCAGCAATTCAGATTCATGTTAGGAGATATCTTCTCTATTCTCAAAGGAGAGAGATGCCATCTATAAAACATTTTATAGGCATTTTCTTTATATGTTGCTGATTTTGTGATTTTATTATTCCTGATCCAGACCTTTTCCCATTCTAATAATGTAATGCTACGTTCAATATTTCTACTCCGAGCTATCATATTGCCGTTGACTACTTCCTTCTCTAATTCTGTCTCTAATAAATGGTTATAAAATTTGGTTATATTTTTTTTTATCTGGACCTAGTAAGATTTTATCTAATTGTTGTAGCTTACTGTAAATTTCAAAACTTTTCTTATCCTGTCTGTATCTATTTTGAATTTGCAGGTAAACTCACCAGTCTACTCATCGCCCTTGTTCTTCGAGATCTTGCCATGATTTTAAAGTTCCTTTTGCATCCAGAAGGTCTTTGTATTTTATCATCTTGTTAAGATTCAAATTATTTGGATGTATCATCGCCTCCATTGTTGAGATCCAAATTGGGATTTTTAGATAATGTTTTTTTTCTTTATTTTATTCCAATTAGCCAGTAAAGAGTCTCTAATTATATATCTACGGAGGTAATTCTGTTTGGTTTTTCCCATATCCCATAAAAATGCATGCCACCCCCTCTGTAAGTCATGGCCTTCTAGGAATAGTATTATTTTATTTGACAAGTTTACCCACTCTTTCAGCCATAGTAAAGAGGCTGCGCTATGGTATAATTCCCAATTTCGGAGTGCCAAACCCCCTCATGCTCTTCATATCTTGCATTGCTTTTAAATTTATCCTTGCTTTTTTTCCCTTGCCAAATAAATTTTGCGATTATCCTATTAAGTTCCACAAAGTAGTTTTTATGTATTTTTGTTGGTATTGTCTGGAACAAATAAATAAATTTAGGGAGAATGGTCATTTTGATAGTAGTTCCTAATAGGGAGATTTGCAATTTAACTCATAACTCTAAGTCTTTTTTAACCTGTTGTAGTAATTTGCTATAATTATTTTCCATTCGAGTTTTACAAGGAGCCATCAGCCAGATTCATAGGTATTAATTTTTTTTTACCAAACATTAGACATCCATTTCTATGCATAAAGATGACAAAATGATGAAAAGCATATTGTAACATCTTTACCCAAGTTCTATTCTTTCATACCTCTATTGCAACATTAACCACAAATATGTAAGAATGAAAATTTGCATAGCCACATCTTGTTTCTCATCCTCCTTGCCTGCAGCCCAAAGACACATGGGCTGGAGACCCTCAAATATACTTTTTTTGAAAAAAACAAACAAACAGATGGCATTGTTTTTCAGCCAGTTGCCTTTTGAAGAAACATGTTTGGGACAACCATGATCTGGATGACTGAGAATCTCCATAGACATGTGATGGGGAGTTTTTACAAAGACTTGGTTTGACCACTGTTAAAATGGCTAATGGAAACAAGGTGCTTGGATGAAGGAGAAACCTGCTTGGATTAAGCAAAATATCTGAATAGGACACAAAATAGTAATAACATTAAAAATAATATCAAAGAGATGACATCCATCCCTCAGAAAGACTTTAGAATATGATAAATTTCTGGATCCCACCAAGATTGGGCCTCTTAGTCATCTACCATCTGTTCTGCTGCATCAGGTTATGAACAGCCAAGAACAGATAATGCCCTCTGGCACTGAATTTTGGGTATCACTTAAAGGAAAATTGCCCCTAGGCAAAACAAGTGCCTGTCAACTTACTTTTTCAGAAGCTGGCACTCAGAACCTGGAAAGGAGTCCAGTGACAGAATCAAGCTCTACTCATCTAAGAAAAGGAGAGAACGGGGTAGATATGGAGATTTGCAGGTGGAAAAGCTGGAAATACAACAGATGTTTCTTAGTTTGAGTGTTAATAAACAAGGGCTGCTAACAGTGTAATTGTCTGCTGCACATATTTAATTATTTGGGATGATTAAGGTATAAGTATGAGTTGTGGAAAGGCAAGAAACAAGTTTAAAATACATGTTATTCATAAGTGATCCATAGCTCAATATATATAGTGGGGAAAATGATTTTTTGGGGAGGGCGGTGAATAATGGGTGGAAAGACCCCATTTTCTGCAAGGGGGAATTTAAATTTGGAATTTCTTAGAATAGATCATAGAAGTAATGCAGATTATTAAAAGAACAGCACAATGTTTTAAAACGGATTAGCTGTGGAAAGGCTGCAGGTCATAATCAAAGGACACTTGGGAAAGTCTTTGGCCCAAATGTCCTTCTCTTTGTGAAGAGTTGAGACAACTGTATTTGTTTGAAGCCTTCTCCACTCATTTCCATGATCTGACATATTCAGTTACTTCACTTTTGTGGCAGTTTAGAAGAAGCATTGTTTTGGGCATTCACAAATTCTTCCCATCAGGAGGAAAATAAGACAATTGTTGCAACACTTTCAGGAATGGTGTTTCTTTTGCAGAAACCATTTTTTAAAGCAATCCTCAACACAACTGTCCAAGCCATATATAAATACATATACTTTCTTGAAGAATATTTAGCAAATATAGCTAATTGAGGGTCAGTGCAAGCCTTATCCAAAAGTCTAATATCCAAATAATTTTGTTTGTGTGTACAACTTTTCAAAACATATACTACATTGTAGAATTTTATTATCTGGCTCAGTCTGATAACTCCAAGAACTTATTCCAATACGATATTCTCTCTCTTTCTTTCTTTCTTTCTTTCTTTCTTTCTTTCTTTCTTTCTTTCTTTCTTTCTTTCTTTCTTTCTTTCTTTCTTTCTCTCTCTCTCTCTCTCTCTCTCTCTCTCTCTCTCTCTCTCTCTCTCTCTCTCTCTCTCTCTCTCTCTCTCTCTCTCTCTCTCTCATAATTGTAGTATTGTACAATATTTAAAATAACTTTGAAATGTATGCAACACTATTACTAGATTTACTAGTAGCCAAGATATGGGATTTTGACTTGGATTGTTCCATATTAAATTTAAATGGCTGACTCTGGTTCTATCTTCAGGATTCTCAGCAAACTCTCCCCTTTCTAAGCATCATAGATTACATAGAAGAAATAGCATTTACACTTATATACTGTTTTATAGTGCATTACAGCTCTCTCTAAAGTGGTTTACAGAGTCAGCCTATTGCCCCCAACAATTTGGATCCTCATTTTACCCACCTCAGAAGGATGGAAGGCTGAGTCAACCCTGAGCCTGGTAGGATTCAATCTGCCAAATTGCAGGCAGCTGGCTGCCAGCAGAAGTAGTTTGCAGTACTGCACTCTAACCACTGTGCCACTGAGGTTCATAGTAAATTTGAACTTGAGTTATTTTAAAAAACCTTTGTGGGGTCAGAGGTCAGACACGTGGTTAATAAAGAAACAAAAAACAACAACCACCCAGGATTACTTTTTCTGGGGATGCCTGTTCATTGGTTCTCTGAAACTGTTGCTGAGATTCTGTCTGTTGTCATTTCAGATCACAGTGCTAGTCCCACTTTGGCATTTTGAATGAGAAAAGTAAAGTGTGTTTTGAATTTTAATTGATGAAAAAATGTTAGCAATTGCAAGCTGAATAAATACAGCTTTATCCACACAGATAATTGTGATCTTTTTTTGTGTGATTTTTTTAAAGGATCATACAAAAATTGCATATTACCATTCTTCAGGACTTACCAAAGTAGAAAAAAAAATAGTGTGTTGTGCTGGACAGGACAAATAAATAAATATTGCATGAAGTAGATGGAAAGTAAGACAAAACATAAACAAATATCAGAAAACAGAAAAATACAACAGAATATTTATTCCCAAGAACTGCCTATAAAAGTTGGATGCTGAGAAAATTCAAGACAAAGAAGATAGAGTTTTAAATTCAAGATTTGGAGCTGAGGTTAAGGATATGGTTTACAGTGAGAAGATCCAGTCAGTTAATCCTGAACAAATTAAGATTGATTGCAACTTTAAATAATTATCAACAAGCAGGAACTTAAATACAGGTAGTTCTTGACTTACAACAGATTGTGTGATGACCCAGAGTGTAACATAAACATAACAAAATCCAAAACGTAAATAAATGTCCTTTAATGCCTCCAACTTGGCCCCACTGTTCAATAATTCTCAGTTGGAGATAAAACTTATTCAAAAATAGTCTTCAAAGGAAAGCAATGCAGTCCAAACTTAATGAGCAGACAGAGGTGAAATAAAAAACCAAAACAAACTACAATGAAGGAAATTCCACAATGGACCAGGAATAAATAATTATCATATTCAAGGAGATAACATGGCACAGTCTGTTGGAAGGATGCCAACCAAGATAACTTCAGCCCAAAATAAAACATTCATTGCTTCTGGCAATGCTGTGTTTTAACCATATCTCTTATATACTAGTCTCCCCAGCTGCCACCAATGACGGGGATCATGGCCGCTTCCTCTCTTGTAACCCAAGTTGTTTCCTCTTCCGTTTCTTCCTGTGTGTCCTAGGATGCAGAGGGGATGGACCTGGTTCTTCCTCTGACTGCCCAGCCAGGCAGACTGCTCTTCCCTTCCCCAGCCTCCTCCACAACCTGCAGAGCCACATCTCCACTCCCTGTCAGCTGTTCCTCCTCTCCCTCAGAGTCCAACTCAAACAAGGACATGACAGACTGTTTAGTGACTGTTCAAGGTTACAACAGCACTGGAAAAAGTGACTTATACCACTTTTTCAAACCATACAACCATTGCAGCATCACCATGGTCATGTGATCAAAATTCAGATGCTTGGCAACTGATTCATATTTGTGATGGTTGCAGTGCCCTGGGGTCAAGTGATCCCTTTTTGCATCCTCTGAAAAAAGCAACATCAATGGGGAAGCCAGATACACTGAACAGCCATATAACTAACTTAACAACTGCAGCAATTCACTTAACAATTGTAGCCTGAAAGTCATAAAATGGAGCAAAATTCACTGAACACATGTTTCACTGAGCAACATAAATTTTGGGCTCAATTGTGGTCAGAGTTCAGGGGTCTACATGGAGCTGCATGTGGCTCTTTCATCTCTCTGCTGTGGCTCCTTGTCACCAGTAAGCTCCACAATAGATAGGGCTTTCAGTTAGGACAGGTAAGAGGAAAAAGGGCACTGCACTAGGAGGAGATTCTATGGTGGGGTTACTGGACTTCTGGTTGGCAGAGGAAAAAGGATACCACTCTAGGAAGAGAGATTATGGTGGGGAAAAGGGACTTCTGGTTGGCTCCAGAATTGAATGGTGGGCTTCTGGTTAGGACCTTTGTGGCTCTTTTAGTGTTTAAGGTTGCTGACCCCTGTCATAGGTCAAGGATTATTTGAATTTAAACCAAGAGTTGTGAGTAGATGATATCGTCCTTCTCCCTTGCCCAAAAATGGGCAGGGTTGAGGGAAGTAGAAAAGGGGAAGTATTGTATGAAGATGGATTTAAAGAAACTACTGGATTTAAAGAACCAACAGAGTAATTTTAAGCACATTCAAGATTATGAACATTCATTCATCAGCATCCAGAACTGATTTGAGGCTTGCAACTAACTAACTGAAAATGGAACTAAATGAATTTGTCTAACTGCTGAATAACAGAATAAATCTTGAAAGTCTTCTAGTTCAATCCCCTGCTCAAGCAGGAGACCCTATACCATTTCAGACAAGTAGCTGTCCATTCTCTTCTTGAAAGCCTCCAGTGATGGAGCACCAACCATCTGGAGGCAAGTCATTCTATTGATTAATTGTTCTAACTGTCAGAAAATTTATCCTTAGTTCCAGGTTTGTTCTCTCCTTGATTATCTTCCATTCATTGCTTCTTTTCCTGCCTTCAGGTACTTTGGAGAATAAGCTGACCCCCTCTTCTCAGCGGCAGCCCCTTAGATATTAGCAGATTGCTATCATGTCACCTGCAGTCTTTCTTTTCATTAGCTAAATGTAATGTTGCCTTTAGTACTAGCAGCTAAATGAATTAATCTAACTGGTGAAAATTAGTTAAATGTAAAGCCCATGTCACACTGGCCAATGGATGCAAAACGGACACAACGGACGAGAAAAATGTTCCATCCGTTGTTATCCGCTCTCAAAAATTTGCATAACTGGAGCGGATAACACGGACGCGGGGAGGACGCAGGGCGGATGCAAAGCGGATGCAGAACGGAAGCACAGCGGATGGAAGTGGCTGAGAGCGGATGGTGCAACCACAGGGCTTCCGGGGGGCCTCAGCAAAGAGGACGCGGAACGGATACAGCGGATGTAGAACGGACGCCAAACGGATGAAGCGGATGCACAGCGGAAGCCTAGAGGATGCACAGGAGAAGCGGAGCGGATGCCGAGCGTTAATTGCCCATGCGGGGGGGAAGTATTACGTAAGCTCCCTGGATATAAAGGGAAGCAGCTTGCACGTGGCCAGCATTCCGAGGAAAGACCTGCTGCTGGACACTTCGAGTTCCTTGCCTGCCCTGCCAGCCTGCCTTCCAGCCAGCCTTGGTGCCTGCCTGCCTGCCTGCCTTCCTGCCAGCCAGCAACCCCACAACCATGGGGAGGAAGTGAAAGCCTCAGCAACCTTCCGCCATCCCTGGAAAGAGGGACAGGGCCAACCTCCTGCCCCCTGCCCCTGACTCTGCTGGTTCTGGGGCTTCTGCTGAAGCTGCTACAGGTGGTGGTGCTTCTGCTGTTGCTTACTCTGTTGAAGCTGCTCCTCGTCCTGCTCGACCTGCTCGTGCTCCTGGACTTGCTCATCCTGCTCATGCTCCTGGTCTTGCTCGACCTGCTCGTGCTCCTGGTCCTGCTCGTGCTCCTGGACTTGCTGGCCCCGCTGGTGCTTACTCTACTGCTGCTAATCCTGGTCCTGGTGTTCCTGCTGCTGCTGCTGATGATGATGATGATGATGCTGATTATGATCCTGCTGGTGAGGATGATGATGCTGATTATGATCCTGCTGGTGAGGATGATGATGATGATGATGATGATGATGATCCTGCTAGTGCTGCTGCTGGTGGTGGTGTGGAGGAGCAGCCCCTACTACCTGGGAGCCCCTCTGATGAGGGCCCATCTGGTCCTGCCAAAGGGAGGAAGAGATGTATGAGACAACGGGAGAGGAGGCAATACTCCATTGTGGAGACGCACGAGGATGAGGTGCTGGAGTGGCTGAGAGAGAAGGACTATCTGTGGCGGAAGGGACACCGGCTGTACAGGGACACCAAGCAGAATCATACTGCTTGGAGAGAGAAGGAGGAGAGTATGGGCTACACTTCGGAGGTGCTCCTCGGCTGGTGGAAACATATGCACACCTGGTCCGGGAAGCTGCACCTGAAGAAATCTGGCCAGGCCACTGTGAAGCTGACAGACAGAGAGACCTATGTCATGGCCAGGTGCAGCTTCCTGGAGGGTGAGATCCGCCACCGAGGACCACCAGCAGCTCCTCTCACTAACCTCTCTCTCAGGCAGCCTGCTGTCACCCAGTCCTCTTCCGGCCAAGAGTCAGTCCCTGTCTCCAGGCAGGTTTCTGTGGAGCGTGCCATGGCGGAGAACCCGCGGACAGGTGTGGTAAGCATGGTGGAGTGCGTAGAGGACTCCCTGGTGCAGTGGGAGAAAGGAGACATTGAGTCCACCATAGTCCTAGCCGGATCCACCCCGCCCAGCTCTACCTACGCAGAAAGGCAGAGAGCCGGACAGCTAGAGGGGCAGAGCCACAATGTCCTGCTGGAGATCAGGGACACCATCCGCACCAGCATAGATATCCTCTCTCAGCTGGTCCAAACAGACTCCTCATCCTCCAACCGCAAGTCCTTCCTCACCTATGTCAACCAGACCCTCAAGGAAATGGCGGATCCACAGTACCAGCAGGTGAAGGACTGGATCACCAAGCTGCTCCACAACCCTCCAGACCCAGAGGAACCTGCTCCCACCCAGTCCAGGCCTGCTCCTCCACCCCAGGTGATGTCCCTCCCATTCCAAGGCTTCCCATAGGCCGTCACCTACCAGAGTTATGGCTGCCAGGAGGTTCAGCAGCACAGGCAGCAGCTCTTCCAAGTCCAGGCACAGAGTCATCGGGCGACACTGTTGCCACCTGTTTCACTGATGCCACCGATGCCACCCATGCCAATGATGCCACCGACGACAGCAATGCCACCCACGCCAATGATGCTACCCATGACAGTGATGCCACCCATGCCAGTCCTCACCCAGCTGCAGAGCAGACAGCCCCACTACACTATTCCTTCCTCCACCCCACAGGCAACCCCGGCCTCAGTACATCTGTCATCAGTACTGGGGCTGACACCCCATGGCATGGAGGAAGGACCTCTCAGCATCGCGGGGCTGAGCCAGCTGTCCGAGACCTTTCTCAACACACCGTCCCCTGTTGTCCTCTCGAGGCCAGGCACTCCAGCACCACCCACCACCACAGCACCTGGACCCTTAATCCCTGAGACTGGGCACACCTCTGAGTGACCAAGAAGAGTGCCAGAGACCGGCTAGCTGGCTCCCTGTGGACTTTATTTGGACACTTGACTTGGGTCATTTTTTTTTTTACAGCTTGTTGTTCAATAAAGTTTATCTTTGATTCACACATTTGCTTCATTTCTTTTTTTTAATAAAGTCTTGGTGGAAACTTTTAGAATAGGTTTAAGCCTTTGCATGCTTGTGGGATGGGTTAAGATAGCAGTGGGGTGGGCAGGGATACCTTTGGAATGAGCAGGGATACCTTTGGAATGGCTAATAGCTGTGGGATAGATAAACCTCCAGTGCAAGCTTAGTGGGACTGTATGGTCCACCTTCCCAGGTGCCACACCTATGGCACTTTATTATCAATAATAATGTAATCAATCATCCACACATGTCAACACAAACACAACTCTTTATTAAACGCCCTGTTCATTGTAGGCCAACCAAACATACATGGCCCAATCTCATCCGTGTGATGAGACAGCCTGAAGGAAGCATCCATTAAGCATCTACCATCCTGTCTTGCCACTCCACTGCTCCAGCTGGGGAGTTGCACCAGTGTTTCAGGAGGTTGTGCTGCTTCTTCCCTTCCCATGAGGCTCTGTTGGGGCCTTGCACATCCTGAGTGTCGATCAGGTTTCGCCCTTGCCTCCATTCCCCAGTCTCCATGTCCCCATTGCCTTGTTGACGGTTCCGCAAGACTGGGTAGCGGGTGCGCATGAGATTGTGCAGGATGCAGCAAGCTTCCACGATCCTCCCCATGGTCTCTGGGCGATGTTGCATGGTGGTGAGAAGTACCTGGAACCTGTTGGCCAGGATGCCAAAGGCATTTTCCACCACCCGCCTTGCCCTGGACAGCCTGTAGTTGAAGATCCTCTCTTCACGGGTCAGGAGTCTGGAAGTGTATGGCTTCATGAGGTAGGTTCTGAGGGAGAAGGCGTCATCCCCCACGATGAAATAGGGCACATCTTTTGTGTTGTTGGGCAGGAGGTCTGGATCTGGGAAGCCCACGATGAGGTTGCCTTCCAGCCCCTCCTTAAGGTCACTGGTGTTGTATACCTGGGCATCTGAAGCTGACCCATTGCCTGAAGCATCGATGTACATGAACTTGTAGTCAGCATCGACCATGGCGAAGAGGATGATGCTGAAGAAGCCCTTGGAGTTGAAATAAGTGGACCCCAACTTGGCTGGAGCTTTGCAGGCCACGTGCTTGCCATCTATGGCTCCAACGGTGTGGGGGAAGTTCCACTTCTGATACCACTGCTCTGCAACTTTCTTCCATCCTTCTTCAGTGGAGGGGCACTGGAGGAGCTCCTCCTTGTATGCTTCGATGATGGCCTGCACCACTTCTCTGACCACAATGCTGATGGTGTTGTGTGGCACCCTCCAGCCATACTGCATGCTTTTGTAGGTGGTCCCTGAGGCCAGGTGGCGCAGAGTGAGTGCCACCTTGAGCCCAGGTTCCAGGCTGGGGCAGAAGTTGGTGTTTGCCTTGGTCAACCTGGGTGTCAGGCGCTGCACAACTTCATCAAACATGGCTGGAGGCATCCTCATGAAGTTCTGGAACGCCCGAGTGTCTTCGTTCCTGAGCTCCACCATCAGCTTGTTGCACAGTCCGTACTCTGCTCTTCTCCCGATCCATTTTCGGACCCTTACGCTTCTTGGCCGCCTCTTTTTCTTCCCATAGAAGAGTTCAGAGAGTCTGTAGATGGCTTCGTACTGTTGCAGAAGGATGGTGGCTGCCAAAAGGACTGTGGTACGATCCACGGTGGACATGACTGGATGCTGTGGAAGAGCAAGAGTCAGATGAAGGTTGCAGAGGTCTGCACAGGTGGGATGCTGTTCTGAAAGTGAGATGCAGATGAGTTGCTCCCCCTTTTTATAGGCAGTGTAGGTGTCCCTTTGCATCCTCTAGGCATCCTCTAGGCATCCTCTAGACATCCTTGATATCCAAGATAGATCCCCTCTGCGAACGTTTTTTCCACTTTAAACGCTTTGTTTCCATGCTGCATCCGTTCTGCATCTGTTCTGCGTCCATTCTGCTTCCTCCCTGCGTCCGGGTGGATGCGAGTTCCGTGGATTCGCAGCGGATGCCTAGTGGATATAGCGGATGTGTAGCGGATGCGTAACGGATGCGTAGCGGATGCAGAATGGATGAACTGGATACATTTTCTGTGCAAAAGTTTTAGGCAGCCCAAAACTTTTGGAGTGGATGAAACGTCCCTAAACGGATGCTGGATGGATAGAGAGGAAGTAAAATGGAGGCAGTGAGTACAGAACGGATACATCACGTTAACCAACAGATGGTAAGGTTTTTTGTCCGTTTACATCCTCTTTGCATCCATTGGTTCAGTGTGACATGGGCTTAACGTTGCATCTAGAATTCTGGAAGAACATGACTTCTTCAAATTTTGTTAATCTGGCCAATCTTGGGGCAAAACATCAACACCTTCTTGTATAAAGGCAATATAATTTTACTTTATTTTAACAAAACCTGTACTTTAGTTGCTGTACTGTGAAACAAATATCATGTGAATTAAATATAAACAGTGCCTCACATCTAACATTTTCCTATTCTATTATCTGTTACAGTTATAAATAACATTTCACTAAATAACTACACTTTTATTCCAATACCTCTTTCAGAGTTTTTTTGCCTGCACTTTTGTCAAAGGAGAAAAAAGTTGGAAACAATTGCTTCTGCATGCTAATTAAGTCAGTTTGATAGAAGTATTGAAACTTAAATAATAATTACACTACCATAACAGATCAAGCAATAAAAATGGCATGCTTACATTCATTTTTTAGAGGTCTGAAATATTCATCTGGGACCAAACTTTGCCAAGAATTAGTATAAAAACAACAGCCAAAACCGTATCTGGTAATTACCTTTATCATAACTATTTCTAATCATTATCACCTTACTATTAGACAACAATTTTAGAGGATGAGAAAAAAAAAACTTTTATTTAAGAAAGATGAAGAAATCTTTGCCTAGAGAAAAGAGAACTCATAAAGGATTATTTTAAGTTAGATATCAGCTGTAACACCCGTATGAACGTTATATGTTTCTAGACAAAATTGAATATAGAGGTGTGAAATAAACAATGAGACATTCTTATCTATAATTTTTGGCCTTGAAAACATGGCTTTGAAGAGATGGTTTTGTAGCTGACCCTGGATTGTGTGACTCAGCTGAGTGGCTGAGCCTGTATCCTGTCCATCTACATTGTGGTGTCAATTGGTCTTTTATCTCAGCAGTGGTATGCTATTTATTAGTTTGTTATATCATTTTCCTTCTGGTTTCCAATCACTGTTAGCCCCCTGGAGTCACATATCTGAGATGGATATAGATACATTGATTGGATGAATGAATTTTACCCTTGAAATTTCTTTGGCTGCCTGCTTTTGAAATCAAAATATTAGACCCGAGAGACCTCTAGTCTTATTCAGTAGGAGAAATCCTGATTTCTTCATGTCATAGGAAGAAATATCGTTAACAGGCTAAAGCAATCTGCAAGGTATTTTGATCTCTTGTAACTTGGTCTGAAATGTAACACTTAACACAAACAATAAATTCTCCAGAATGGCAATTGCATAAGAACTGGGTCTCACTTTAAGCAAACTGTTTCAGCCTCAAAAGAATTATTTAGTTGATATAAGTCTTTCCTGAACAAATCTATCCTGAAAACATAGAAGTGGGGAAAAAAACATCGAAATCAGATGCCTTGAACAGACAATTCTTCAGAAATAAAGATATCTGATTGTAGCTCCATTGTGCTCAAATTTTACTGATCTCCATTAAAAGATAGCAATTTTTAAAATTGTGTAATATTTATTTGACAAACCAATGAATTTTTATGGCTGCCCATCTCAGTCAATGACTCTGGACAGCTCACAATTTAAATTGTCTTTTGATCTCAGTCTTCCACTTAATCTTTACCAAAGCACCAATTGTCACATGCTGGAAATTCACATAAAGTAACATTAGGAGATAGTGTCTAAATATAATTGAGTCATTAAAATGTCACTAACCTGACAGAAGTTAAATAAATAGATCAATTTCAGTTTCATTCAGTTTTTTTTTCTTCCAGAATAAAATTTTGTTTCTTCCTTTGCTAAACTTGTTTTTCATTCCTTACAACAACAGCAAAATATTTTCTCCTAATGCACTTACTTTCTAAATGCGTTTTTAAAAAGTACAAACCTTGTAAAAATGATTCCCCCCCCATATGGAGCATTTTGTATGCATTTTTTTTCTAATATTGAGATTATCGTTTACAAATTCAGTCTAAATGTGTGTAAATTACTCGCATTTCATAAAAGTCATAATGTGACAACAATAAATTTGTGAAATCTCACTTAAAGTCTGTTGTTTGATATTAAGTATTTGAAACCAAACCAAAATGTATTCATAAAGCCCATTTCCCACTGCACCAACGGATGCAAAGAGGGTGTAAAACGGACAAAAAAGCTTGCCATCCGTTTGAAAACGTGATGCATCCGTCGTGTACTCACTGCGTACGTGTTTCATACGCTCTATCCGTCAAACATCCGTCTACTGCTATTTCATCTGCTCAAAAAGTTTTGAGCTGCACAAAACTTTTTGAGCGGATGAACTTTCTGCCGCGTACGATGTACATCCGCGACACATACGGGCAACAAACGTTCTACATCTGTTGTCATCCGTTACAGGTCCGCTGTATCCTCTTTGCATTCTCTCGGCATCCCCTCAAGTCACATCCGGTACAGCTGAAAACGGAAAGAGGGAGGAAGCGAAAGGTACACGGAACATCCACACAGCGTTAGTAGCACGGAAATAGAAAGGATGTAAGCACATGCATCTTGTATATAAAGCATTAAAACAGACAAAACGTTTGTATATGGGACGTATCTCGGATATTTAGGATGTCTAGAGTATGCCTAGAGTATGTGGAAGGACACCTAGCAGAAAACCAACATTTCCGATAAAAAGGGGGAGGAAATCACCTGGATCTAACTATAAGTCCAGCAGCCATGGTGTACAGACCTCTTCACCCTTGCTCTTGCTCTTCCACATCATCCATTGATCTCCACCATGGATCATCACACACTCCTTATGATTGCCATCATTCAAAACCAGAATCAAGCCTTCTTCAGACTGTTTCACTTTTTCTATGCAAGGAGAAGAAGGAGACGCCAAGAAATGTGTGGGTCCGACGATGGATCGGGAGAAGAGTGGAGTTTGGACTCTATGACAAGCTGATGGTGGAGCTGAGGAATGAAGACACTCGTGCATTCCAGCACTTCATGAGGATGCCACCAGCCATGTTTGAAGAACTTGTAGAGCATCTGAGACCCAGGTTGACCAAGCTGAGCACCAGCTTCTGTCCCAGCCTGGACCCTGGACTGAAGATGGCACTGACTCTGCACCACCTGGCCTCAGGAACCAGATACAGAAACATGCAGTATGCCTCGAGGGTGCCACACAACACCATCAGCAAAATTGTCAGAGAGGTGGGACAGGCCATCATCGAAGAATATGTGGAGGAGCTCCTCCAGTGCCCCACCATTGAAGAAGGCTGGAGGAAAGTTGCAGAGCAGTGGTATCAGAGTGGAACATTCCCCACACTGTTGGAGTCATAGATGGGAAGCACGTGGCCTGCAAAGCTCCAGCCAATTCAGGGTCCTCTTATCACAACTACAAGGGCTTCTTCAATACCATCCTCTTTGCCATGGTTGATGCTGACTACAAGTTCATGTACATCGATGCTTCAGGCAATGTGTCTGCTTCAGATACCCAGGTATACAACACCAGTGACCTCAAGAATGGGCTGGAACGCAACCTCATCGTGGGTTTTCCAGATCCAGACCCCCTACCCAATGACACACAAGATGTGCCCTACTTCATCATGGGTGATGACGCCTTCTCCCTCAGAACCTACCCCATGAAGACCTACAGTTCCAGATACCTCACCCGTGAAGAGAGGATCTTCAACTACAGGCTGTCCAGGGCAAGGCGGGTGGTGGAGAATGCCTTTGGAATCCTGGCCAACATGTTCCAGGTACTTCTCACCACCATGCAGCATCACCCAGGGACTGTGAGGAGCATTGTGGAAGCTTGCTGCATCCTGCACAATCTCGTGCGCACCGGCTACCCAGTGTTGCAGAACAGGCTCGTGGACCGTCAACAAGGGAATGGGGACATGGAGCCTGGGGAATGGAGGCAAGGACGAAACCTGATAGACACTGTGGATGTACAAGGCCCCAACAGAGCTTCACGTGAAGGGAAGAAGCAGCGCAACCTCCTGAAACACTGATGCAACTCCCCAGCTGGAAAAGTGGAGGGGTAAGACAGGATGGATGCTTCCTTGAGCCTGTCTCATAACACTAATGAGATTGTGCCATGTATGTTGAGTGGCCCTACAATGAATAGGGCATCAATAAAGAGCTCTGTTTATCTTGAAATGTGCTGATCAATGAATAAATTGTTATCGATAAAAAAGGTCCATATGTGTGGCAGCTGGGAGAGTGGACCCATACAGTCCCACTGTGCTTGTACTGGAGGTTTATCAATCCCACAGCTATCCTTACCCATCCCACAACTATCCTTACCTATCCCACAGCTATCCTTACCCATCCCACAGCTATCCTTACCCATCCCACAACTATCCTGACCCATCCTACAACTATCCTTACCTATCCCACAAGCATGCAAAGGCTTAACCCTTTTTTCAAAGTTTTCACCAACACTTTATTAAGTAAATAATATGAACCAAGTGTGTGAAGCAAAGATAACCTTTATTAACAACTGTCTTAAGTAAACTGTATGACTTTATTAAAAAAGCAAAATGAACCAAGTAAAGTGTCTTTAAACAAAGATAAAGTGAACAGGTAACAACTCAGTCTCTGGCACTATTCTCAGTCACTCTGACACATGTCCATGGTCTCAGCTGTCAAGCGGGCAGGGACTGTGGAGGTGGCTGTGGCTTGAGTGCTGGTCTGAGGCACCATTGGAGTGCCTGGCCCCGAGAGTACAACAGGGGATGGTGTGTTCAGGAAGCTCTCAGAGAGCTGATTCAGTCCCGTGAGGTTGAGAGGCCCTTCCTCAAGGATCTGGGATGTCAGGCACAGTACTGATGACAGATTTTCTGTTGAGGGGCTTGGCTGTGGGGTGGAGGAAGGAGTGTAGTAGGGCTCGCTAGTCTGCAGGTGGGTGAGGTGAGGCGTCTGTGGCATGCGATGTACCTGGGCCTGGACTGGGAAGGGCTGCCTCTGCTGTGGGAAGTCCTGGTACTCGTAGCCTTGGTAGGTGAGGGGCTGTTGAAAGCCGTGGAAGGGCTGTGACATCTCCTGGGTTAGAGGAGCAGTCCTGGACTAGGTCGGAGCAGGTTCAGCTGGACCTGTGATCTTCTCCTTCATCACCTGGTACTGGGCCGCGGGCAGGTCCATGAGGGTCTGGCTCACATACGTGATGAAGGGCTTGTGGTTCGAGGATGGTATATCACTGTGGACCAGCTGAGAGAGAAGATCTGTGCTGGTCTTGATCGTATCCCTGATCTCCAGCAGGACAGTGTGGTTCTGGCCCTCCAGTCTGCCTCTCTGCTTGCTTTCTGTGGAGGTGGAGCTGGGGGTGGGGGTGGGTTGGTCTCTGGTGGCTGCTGCTTCTTCTTGCTCCATTTGAGAAAGGGGATCCTCCACGTCCTCTGGCATGGGGAGTGCAGTGTCGGGGGGGTCTCTGCCGTGGCGCCCTGCAAAGACACCTGCCTGGACACGATAGCTGTCTCCTGGCTGGAAGAGGAGTGGCTCTCTGTGGGCTGTCTGAGGGAGAGGGTTGACAGAGTGGTTGCTCCTCGGTGGTGGACCTCACCCTCTAAGAAGCTGCACTTGGCCATGATGTACATCTCCTGGTCAGTGAGCTTGACAGCGGCCTGGCCAGATTTCTTCAGGTGCAGCTTGCCATACTAGGTGTGCATGTGCTTCCACCATCCTAGGAGGACATCTGAAGTGTAGCCCAGGCTCTCTGCCTTGTGTCTCAATGCTGCCTGCTTTCTCTTGGTGTTGCGATAGAGCCTGTGGCCCTTTCTCCACAGGGAGTCATTCTCCCTCAGCCATTCCAGCCCTCCTCCTCATGGTCCTCGGAAATGGAGTACTGTTTCCTCTCTCCCTTCTCCTTGCCTTGCCTCTTCCTCCCTCTGGCAGGGGCTTCAGGGCCTTCAGCAGCAGGGCTTTGAGGGCCTTGGGCTGGTCCACCACAGCATCAGCAGCAGGAGGAGAAGCACCAGCAGCACCAGCACCACCAGCAGGAGAAGCACCAGCAGCAGCAACACCAGGAGCACCACCAGCAGCAGCAGCAGCAGAAGCACCAGCAGCTTCAGAGTCAATGCCAGGGGGTGGGATGGTGGTTCTGTCCTTCTTGCCAGGGCTGGCAGGAGTAGGCACAGGCTTCCTCTTCTTCCCTGACTGATGAACCATGGTGTTCTTTCAAGATGTCTCTGGCAGCAGGTCTTTCCTCTGAATTGTGACTGCTTGCGAGCTGCATCCTTTTATATCTGTGGAGCTGACGCAATTCATCCTCCCTGCATGCGCAGTGAACGCTTTGCATCCTCTACGCATCTGCTACGCATCTGCTATGCATCCTATAGGTGTCTGTGATGCATCCGCGTCATCCGCTATGCATCCACTCCTTCTGCTACATGTCCAATTCTCTATTCTCCCCCGGAAGCCCTGTGGATGTGTCATCTGCTTCCATCCGCTTCCATCCACTAGGCTTCCTACGAACATCCACTTACCATCCTCGCTACGTACTACCCATGTCTGTTCCTTTCCATTGTTTTCTGTTCTGTTTATGCAAATTTGGGGCACTTTTGAAAGCGGATAACAACGGATGGAGCCACCCCCAATATTTTGCTCGTCTGCTGTGTCCTTTTTGCATACGTTTTGCATCTGTCAGCCAGTGTGACCTAGCCTTAAAAGATTATGTGTCATTACATACATAATGCACAAGTTTAGAGGCAGTATGGAAAGATAGCAGTAAGTTCTACTTGTCTCATCTCAAAGATGCTCTTGTACTTAAATCTGGAATAGACTGTTAAGTTGGCAGTATTTTATTTGTGAAATTTTATTTCAGATTTTTATTTCTGTTTTATAGTGTTAGGTTTCTAATCCATCAAGCAAAATCGACAATAATACAAAGGCAGCTTGCTCATTACTCGATAAATTTTGAAGGTCAGTTGGAAGAGTTTGCTAAGGTTATTTGGTAAATGTCTCATAGCAATCCAAAGAACACCTGAAATGGGTTTTAGAGTCCCAGTTGGTTGTTCCCACAATTAGGTCACTTTGTCTTCAGCTATATTTAAAATGTCATTCTCTAACATTGCTTCTCTTGTCAAAACAGGAAGGAGGATGAGAAACAAAATATGCCACAAATACAGACATCACCTGAAGAATTTTTTTTGTCTTAAGAAAACAGGTGCTGCATTATTTAAAAATGCCTGCTCTGTAACAAATCCATATAAAGAAAAAAGAAAAAAGAAATGGAAACAGCAGGTGTCAATGCAATGGGAAAAGTCTGTATCAAATACTCTACACTGAACAAAACAAAACTCTATTATGGTCATATAAGCCATTAATAACATACTATATATTTCCAAATCCTTAATGATTCACTTCATAATTGCCTCAAGTTATATTCTCAATGTTGATTTTGGTATTCACGCTTTAACTTGCTGTCTTGTTGACAGTACATTAACTCCAAGCTTCTATTATTTGTACAGTCCAAAGGCACTTCATGATATCAACTTATTCTGGAATGTGTATTTAAAATATTCTTTAACTGTATGCTCCTTGGGAATGAATGCTACATGGAGCTGTACAATTATTCTCCTTTCTAAGGCCCGGTCCCACTGCACTTATGGATGCAAAGAGGATGTAAAAAGTTTAAAAAAAGCTTCCCTTCCATTGGAAAATGCTATGCATCCATTGTGTACTCACTGCATACGTGTTTCATACGCTCTATCCGTCGAGCATCCGTCCACTGCAATTTTATCCGTGTAAGAAGTTTTGAGCTGCACAAAACTTTGTGAACTGATGAACTTCCCACCACGTACGATGTACATCCGCAACATATACGGGCAACAAACATTCTATGTCCGTTATCATCCATTAAACGTCTGCTGTATCCTCTCTGCATCCTCTAGCCATCCCCTCAACACACATCCGCTGCAGCTGAAAACGGAAAGAGGGAGGAAACAAAAGGTACACGGAACGTCTACACAGCGTTAGTAGCACGGAAATATAAAGGATGTAAGCGTATGTATCTCGTATATAAATTATAAAAAACGGACAAAGCATTTGTATCTGGGATGTATCTCGTATATATATATATAGGATATCTGCAGTATGTCTAGAGTATGTAGTAGGACACCTAGCGGACAACCAATATTTTCCATAAAGAGGAGGAGAAAATCATCTGGATCGCTGGGATGGTGGACCATACAGTCCTACAATGGTTGCACTGGAGGTTTATCTATCCCACAACTATCCTTATCTATCCCACAAGCATGCACAGGCTTAACCATTTTTCAAAGTTTTCACCAACACTTTATTAAGTAAACCAAATGAACCAAGTGTGTGAAGCAAAGATAACCTTTATTAACTTTCTTAGGTAAACTTTATGACTTTATTAAATAAGCAAAATGAACCAAGTAAACTGTATTAAGTGTCTTAAGCAAACATAAACTTAACAAGTACAACTCAGTCTCTGACACTATTCTCAGTCACTCTGAGTCATGTCCATGGTCTCAGCTGTTAAGTGGACAGGGACTGTGGAGGTGGCTATGGCTTGAGTACTGGTCTGAGGCACCATTGGGGCACTTGGCCCCGAGGGTACAACAGGGGATGGTGTGTTCAGGAAGCTGTCTGAGAGCTGACTCAGTCCTGTGAGGTTGAGAGGCCCTTCATCAAGAACTTGAGATGTCAGGCCCAATACTGATGATAGATTGTCCATTGATGGGCTTGGCTGTGGGGTGGAGGAAGTGTAGTGGAGCTGTCTGGTCTGCAGCTGGGTGAGGAGTGGTGTCTGTGGCATCCAATGAACCTGGGCCTGGACTGGAAAGTTCTGCTTCTGCTGTGGGAAGTCCTGGTAGTTGTAGGTGAGGGGCTTGGTAGTTGCGGGGCTGTTGAAAGCTGTGGAAGGGCTGTGACATCACCTGAGGTGGAGGAGCATACCTGGACTGGGTAGGAGCTGCTTCATCTGGGCCTTGAGGGTTGTGCAGAAGTGCTGTTATGTTCTCCTACATCACCTGTTACTTGGCCTCGGGCAGGTCCCTCAGGGTCTGGCTCACATAGGTGATGAAAGTGTTCTGACCCGAGTATGCTCTGTCCAAGTGGACCAGCTGAGAGAAAGGTTCTGTGCTGGTCTTGATCATGTCCCTGATCTCCAACAGGACAGTGTGGTTCTGGCCCTCCAATCTGCCTCTCTGCCTGCATTCTCTGGAGCTGGGGGTGGGGGTGAGTTGGCTTCTGGTGGCTGCTGCTTCTTCCTCCATTTGTGACAGCAGGGCATCATCCTCCAAAGGATCTTCCAAGTCTGCCGGCATATGGAGTGCACCTGTTGGGGGGGTCTCTGCTGTGAGGCCCTCTGAAGACACCTGCCTGAACAGGGTAGCTGGCTCCTGGTTGGAAGAGGACTGGCTGTCTGTGGGCTGTCTGAGGGAGAGGGGTCTCAGAGGGGCTGCTCTTTGGTGGTGGATCTCACCCTCCAGGAAACTGCACTTGGCCATGACCTACATCTCCTGGTCAGTGAGCTTGACAGCGGCCTGGCCAGATTTCTTGAGGTGTAGCTTGCCATACCAGGTGTGCATGTGCTTCCACCATCCAAGGAGTACTTCTGCAATGTACCCCAGGCTCTCTGCTTGTCTCTCCAAGCTGCCTGCTTCTTCTTGGTGTCCCGATACAGTCTGTGGCCCTTTCTCCAGTGGTGCTCATTCTCCCTCAGCCATTCCAGCACCTCATCCTCATGCTCCTCGAAAATGGTGTACTGTTTCCTCTCTTCCCTTCTCCTTCCCTTGCCTCTTCCTCCCTCTGGCAGGGGCTTCAGCAGGGCCTTCAGGGGCTTCAGCATCAGGACCTTCTGGAGATTGTTCAGGGCTTTCAGGGGCTTAAGCAGCAGGGCCTTCAGCAGCAGGGCTTTGAGGGGCTTGAACGCCTTGGGGCTGGTCCACCACAACAGCAGCAGCAGCAGCAGCTTCAAAGTCAGTGCCAGGGGGTGGGATGCTGGTTCTGCCCTTCTTCACCTTGCCAGGGCTTGAACGAGTAGGCACGGGCTTCCTCTTCTTGCCTGAATGACGAACTATGGTGTTCCTGCAAGATGTATGTGGCAGCACGTCTTTCCCCTGTATGTTGACTGCGTGCATGATGCATCCTTTTATATCCATGGAGCTGATGCAATTCATATTCCCTGCATGCACAGTGAACGCTTTGCATCCGATATACATCTGCGCGGCATCCCCTTTGTTTCTTATGGGCGTCCATGATGCATCCGCTTCATCCGCTATGCATTCGCCCCCTCCGATATGCGTCCATTTTGAAATTCTCCCCCAGAACCCCTTCGGAGGTGTCATCTGCTTCCATCTGCTTTCATCTGCTAGGCTTCCTTTGAACATCCGTTTAACATCCCCGCTACATACTACCCACGTCCGTTCTTTTCCGTTCTGTTTATGCAAATTTTTACCACTTTTTGGAGCAGATGACAACGGATGGAGCCACCCCCAAAATTTTGCCCATCCGCTGTGTCCTTTATTCATACGCTTTGCGTTCATCGGCCAGTGGGACCAGGCCTTAACATATTTTGTCATAATTTTAGCCAAGTCTGTCCATATTCCCAGGAGTGCATCAGCAAGAAGATATGATATTATGCTGGGATTTGTAAGGGTGTGAAAAATATTATGCACACTTCCTTAAGAAGGTGTCTAAAAACAGTACAGTTCATGTAGTCCTTAACTTATGACTACAATGGAACCCAACAGTTCTGTTGCTAAGTGGTGAGACATTTATTGAGTTTCGCCCATTTTATGAACTTTCTTGCCACAATTGTTAAGTGAATCCCCAAAGTTGTTAAGTTAGTAATCCAGTTGTTAAGTGAATCTGGTTTCTCCATTGTTTTTGCTGGTCAGAAGATCACATAACCATGGGACACAGCAATGGTCATAAATATGAGTCAGTTGTCAAGCGTCTGAATTTTGATCACATGATTAGAGGAATGCTGCAAAGGTTGTAACTGAAAAATGGTCATTAGTTACTTTTTCAGTGCCGTTGTAACTTTGAATGGTCACTAAATGTTGTAAGTCAAGGACTACCTGTAATGGTGAATAAGTTGAATTCCTGTGATGTCAAGATAGCTAGCTAGATGAAGATGGATGGATGGATATAAGATAAATGATAATGATTGATTGATTGATTGATAGACAGACAGACAGGAGGTAAATACAATCTGTTGAATGAAAAATTTGTAGGATGACCTATAAAGCATAAAATATACTTAATTGCTTAAAACCATAATCCCATTGATATCACCTGTCTAGAAAATATTTATTATTTTCCAAAATAGAAGTTACATTCATATCTACTATTTAAGAAACTTCCTAATAATCTTTATATGAAGAAAATTGAAGGAATCATTGCTATGTACTAATGATAACAGATCTGACTACTCTGATTTAATAATAAGAATCATATATTTGTTGAAAATGAAGAAAGAAATA
The DNA here is from genome assembly GCA_015471245.1 of Laticauda colubrina. Classification (NCBI taxonomy): domain Eukaryota; kingdom Metazoa; phylum Chordata; class Lepidosauria; order Squamata; family Elapidae; genus Laticauda; species Laticauda colubrina. Next base: position 12,419,912 of record BLBF01000073.1, on the reverse strand, counting down.
TCTGGCTTATTTATAAACCATATCATCCATACATGGAAGAATCTTATCTGTTGCTACCCTATCAAAATTCATTTAATATTTCAGAAGAAGTATAATGAAGAAATATAACTTTTCTTACAAATTTAACCCAAGAAACTTCTTCAGCTCTAACTGGATGGTGGGGAATGGAAGGATGTATATTCTTTGCAAACAACTGGTCATTTGCATCCTTTTACAGGGTCATTGAAGCACTTGACCAGATATTTGCAAGAAATATAAATCCTTCCATTCCCCACTATCCTGTCAAAGCTAAGGAAGCTTCCTGGATGAGAAGCAAAATATCTTCAAAGTTAAAACAAGAAAGTCCAGTTGCCTCCTGAAAAAGCACCTTTGGGACAATCATGACCAGGATGACCGAGAATCTCTACAGACTCTTACAAGTTTAAAGATGAATATAAATAAAGTCAGTGCAAGAACATGGGAAATTTTTAATACTTGCCCATTAGAAATTAATGAGAAATAAATCATTTTTTTTCAGTTTCTGCATGGTTATGAAAACATCTTGAAATGATAATTTCAAACAGACAGATGGAAACGTAATGAAATATTGAAGATTCTTCTCTCAAGCAATCTTCACTGCTCTATTCAGCATCTTTCTACATTACTAAACTTCCTTAGAGTAAACTGAAAACATAACACAAGGTTTGTTGTCTTCCCATTCAATCATTCTGATGTATCAGCCTTTTTGTCCCCCTGAAGTGTTACAAAAGCAGATTTCAGCAGCTTCAATATAAATGCTGGAGACTTATCAGTGTCCTAAAAGGTGATTTGTTTTGGAATTTCCATCATCTTGTTTTTTTTTTTAAATTCCAATCATACATAAATTTGCCAGGTAGGTGTGAGATTTCAAGCGCATTATTTTATCCTGATGCAGAATCTAATCTGCTCTTGGCAAATTTATTACAGATGTAGCCACTAATTCTCTACCAACTCCCAATGAGATATTCTATGCTCAGCTGCCTCCAATCTGCAACTTACAGTATTAACAGTGTGATTAATAACTTCTATATCCTTTTTTTAAATTTCCAGAATGGCAATAACCACATTGTCATCCAACACCCTCAAGCCTGTTGCTATATTGGAATAAAATGGCAGAATTTTCCCTGTGCTATCTAAACAAACAGGAAAAATGCCCACCAAGGATGCAAGCAGGAAGAACTAATTCATTCTTGTTTCAAAACATAAAGATTAAACTAGCAAATAAATGTTTATTAGGACTTATCTGTAGTCCAAATTTACAATGTCTTCTTGATTGGAAGCCAATCCAGTCTTCATGTTAAATGGAAATTGCACAACAGACTAGTGGTGGGATTCAAAAAATTTTACTACTGGTTCTGTGGGCATGGTTTGGTGGGCATGGCATGGCTTGGTGAGCGTGGCTTGGTGGGCATGGCAGAGGAAGGATACTGTAAAATCTCCATTCCCACCTCACTGCAGGTGGAAGGATACTGCAAAATTCCATTCCCTCCCCACCCCACTAACCTGCTTTCCAGCTCCATTCTCCTGTGCAGGGCAACAAAAGAAGACTCAGCTGATCAGCTGGAACTTGGGAAGCAGAGAATAGATTGGGGCAGGGCCAGTCAGAGGTGGCATTTGCTGGTTCTCCGAAATACTCAAAATTTCTGTTACTGGTTCTCCAGAGCTGGTCAGAACCTGCTGAATACCACCCCTGCAACAGACCCAGTCTGTTTGCTCTGAGACAATAAAAGTTATATCTTATGCAGAAAATCTACTGGTATAAATTGAGATAATACCCAACACAGTCCATGCTATCAAATTATAATCAGACCATAATACTAACATCTAGTGGCACAAACTAACATTTCTGGAGCAGTGTCAGTCCACAAATATTTTGCTGAAATAAGAAGCAAAATACTATATGTGTGCTGACATTTCAGAGGCTTAGGATACTAATGTTGCCTAAAATTGCCCACTCAAAATCTAAAAAAAATGTAAACTTCATATTACCATGATTATGGGGATTCATGCACCTAAAAAAACCCCTGAAGTGCAAAAACATTTGTCACACTGCACCAACGGATGCAAAGAGGATGTAAAATGGACAAAAAAGCTTACCATCCATTGGTTAACGCGATGTATCTGTTCTGTACTCACTGCCTCCATTTTGCTTCCTCTCTATCCGTCCAGCATCCGTTTATGGACGTTTCATCCACTCAGAAAGTTTTGAGCTGCTCAAAACTTTTGCACGGAAAATGTATCCAATTTGTCCATTCCGCATCTGTTAGGCATCTGCTAGGCATCCGTTCTGCATCCGCACAACTCGCATCTGCTCAGACACAGGGAGGAAGCGGAACGGACGCGGAATGGATGCAGAATGGATGCCTAGCGAATGCAGCACGGAAACAAAGTATTTAAAACGGAAAAAACGTTCGCAGAGGGGACCTATCTCAGATATTAAGGATGTTTAGAGGATGCCTAGAGGATACAAAGGGACACCTATACTGCCTATAAAAAGGGGGAGCAACTCACCTGCATCTCACTTTCAGACCAGCAGCCCACCTGTGCAGACCTCTGAAGCCTTCATCTGACTCTTGCTCTTCCACAGCATCCAGTCATGTCCACCGTGCATCGTAACACAGTGCTTTTGGCAGCCACCATCCTTCTGCAACAGTGCGAAAACTTGTATAAGATGTTTTACAGGTGGCACTTCCCCCCGACAAGAATAGCAAGAATGTTCAAGAACAAATCTGAAAAATGTTGGAAATGTCATCAGATACCTGGCTCATATTATCATATGTGGTGGACTTGTGAGGATGCCAGAAAATATTGGACTAAAATTCACATGTGGTTGGAAAAAATGACAAAGAAACACATAGACTTGAAACCAGAGATCTTTTTATTGGGAATCTTACCTGATATATATAATAAAGACTTGAAATATTTGATTGTAAATGTATTAACAGCGGCTAGGATTGTATTTGCTAAAAATTGGAAGAATGAGAAAATACCATTGCAGGAAGAAATTATTAAGAAAATATTGGAATGTGCTGAGATGAGTAGATTAACATTTGAAATTAGAGAGCAAGAAGATAAACAATTTTATGAAATTTGGGATTTTTTTAATCAATGGTTAGATGATAAAATACAATAATAGAGCATTAGTATTATATCTATGAAGGGTTTTTAGGATTGATTTGTTATGACTATATGATTTGTTATAGAATAAACTGTTTGAAGTATTGCTATCTCATAAAGCATGAATGATTAAAAGTATAGTCAGAAAAAGACTTTATTTTAATTTTGTTTGGTAATATTAGGATATGGATTGACAATATGAGTGGTTATGTAATATAACTGTAATTGAGACTATAAAATGAATGCACAAAACTGATGAACCAACCGACACACCGGAAGTATATATGAGAGTAGATGTTTTTAATGTTTTGTATGTTATGTCTGTTTGTAGAAAATTAATAAAATTCTTAAAAAAAAATAAATAAAGAACTTTGCAGCTCTCCGTAGCTGTAATAAAGCTATGTTTTATAATATCCTTGTTAAGAAAATAATTTCTCTTTCATTGCCTGAATACTGGAAATAATTCTACACAGTGTGGCCCTTTTGCTCCAAAATAAAACAAAACGATGTTCCTTGTACTGGAGGGGATACAGATAATAAGATATCAGTCTTTTGCATAAAGTTAAATAAGGTACATATGCTCAATTCATTATTCCATTTTAATAATAAACTGTACGATGTTAGCAAGGAATGTAATCATCAAAAGCTCTCTATGAAGCACAGTCTTCCCTTTTACATTTCAGTTAATTTTGAACAAATCAGCTTCCCAAAATATGCAAACTGGAAAAATAATTGTAGCATTTTCTCTTTAAAAGAAAATTACAACTTTTGGAATTGAAGCAATCTTGCCAACATACAATAACTAAAGGAAAGATACTAAGCTCAGAATGTTTGTATGTTCACATTTCCATTTTAATACAACTTCATTTTGTCATGCTAACATGCATTACTCTTAAAAAATTTAAAAAGCCTTCTTATTGGCTGCAAATATAGTCTCCTGCAAGAGCAGAGCATAATGTTCACACAGTTGAGGCAGGTGTTAGACCAAAAGCTCATTGAAAATTAAGCTGTCTATATTGCATAGGGCAGACTTGCTATGATAGGAACCAAGCAAATCTAGAAGATAGTTTTGAGGAAATAATCCTACCTTCTGGAAATTAGTGATGCAGTCTATTTCATTATTATGTACATACCTCTGGTGCATTACTTGTTGTTCTTATTTTATCAAATAAAAATATCAAGCATAATCTCACAGAATTGCTTTAATCTTAGTTATTGAGAATCAGGCATCATGAATGTTTAATGTTCTATTATTATTTATACAGGGCTACCTGAGATTATTTCATATCCTGCTATGATCAAATAATTACCTCATTTATCATTATCCAAATGATAGTCAGAATGTTGATAATATTCCAGATGATTGGGAACAAAGACATTAAACTGACTTACCTGGTTAACTTATTAGATATTGTGCAAACATCAAAATAATAAAAATCTGCAACATATTAAATCTTGTATTGCTATAAAATATAATGTACAAAGAAATGCTTTAAAGATCGACAAATAAATTTATGTTTTATTTATTGCAATTGTTGTTGAAGGTCGACTATTTATGAGCAAATAATCTGCAGTGCAATTCTATCTTGGTTCTGTTATTGTATAAATCTAAAAGTAATGGAGCATGGAAATTTATCACAACATTAAATCCTCTCCTAGTGTTAGAACTGTACAAATGTAATCAGACTTTGAGATAAACATTTAAGAAACAAAAGTTACTGAATTCTGATTAATGTAATTGATTAAGAAAAAAAAAAGTTCAGATGAGAGTGTATAAATTTGAACATGTTTGTCTGCTTTAAAATGCAAAATTTATAAGCAATTAAAATTTTCCCTGATTTTTCATTGATGAAATAAAAAGTTTGTTTCTTCTCAGATTTATGGTGGACCAGGGGTAGAATAAATGTTCATACAATGGCTACTAGTGCTCTTTCAAATGTACAATTTGCTAAATGAATTGATTTTTCTCAGTGTGCATAATACGTGAACACATAATTCAACTCCATAATCTTGGTTTACATGTTACACTAAACTTTCAAATTACAATAGAACATAAAATAGAAGGGAGTAGAAGGGAAGGGGATGGAATGGAAGGGAATAGAAAATAGAATAGAATGGAATGGAATGGAGAGCAGAGCAGAGCAGAGTAGAGTAGAGTAGAATTATTTATAACCCAAGTGTGATTGGACACACAAGGAATTGTCAAAATTAACTAATCAGTTTGTGTAAACATAGCTACTCTGTTTTTATCTGTCTAGTTTAACTATATTATATAAACACAGTCATTGTAATGCTTTCAATGTAGTGATTAATTAAGTATTTGAAAAAAAAATGAAGTCATCAGAATAATACACCTTATCATTTTTGGTATCTCAGATAGATATAGTATTTATTTCATCTGCTACAGAAATTGCATAGATTGATATGCAATCATATTTTCTGAAAAGACATCCCAATATTTGCAAACATCTATTTGGGTTTTTAGGTAATGTTTCTGGATCTTGGTATCTGTAAATCATAGTTAATAAGCTTGTTGTGTTTTCTGTCTGCAAGGCATGTTATATATAACCAGATAAAATATTATTTCATTAATAAAACACAATGTATGAAATGCTTTTCTTATTAAAGTGCATCCATTAGACTAAATTCCTAAATTATCTATTGGATTAAAATTTAAACTAAAATTACTAAATTTTAACATATTTATTAAAATTTGAAAAAAATGTATATTAAAAATGTATACAAAAAATACCAGGGCTGAAGGCACACTTATTCAGCGTAGATATATACTCTTGGCTTGTATTTGTATTGAAGTAAACAATCAAACAAATAAACAAGCAAACAATTTATGGATGATTTGGCCTCCTCTGGACCTCTTATAAACCTAGATTGGTTTTTGACAGTAGTTTAGAAACAGCACTGGGGATTCCCTGGCCTAGATCACAACCGCTTCTAGCAAATTATGTAGATCTTTATTCCTAAACAACTAAAAATACTATAAGAAATAACAGTTCATTTTGCCTTGAATATTTCACTATATTCATTGTTGTGCATCTCAGTTAATTTCTTTCTTCAAGCATCTATGTGTATGGAAAAAACATTTGCAAGAAGGATGACATAAAATCAACATCTGTATGCAAAGATGTGTAGGAGTCCAAATACCAATAATACAAGTCCCAAATCTCCTTTCCAGGCCCTGGTTGTCTTCAACTGTTTTGGGCTATTATTCCCACTGTTTCTTGCCATTGACCATGCTGATATAGCTGGTGGGAGTTTTAGTCTCTGTAAGATGGAAGAAACCCAAGTTGCTCATCCTTGCTGTAAAAATAGATAGCTAAAAAGAAGGAGGAATGACATTTGATACTATTGCCTCATCCTACCCTCATTTCCAAATTTCAATTTTCATTACTGCTTGGGCTTGAAAAGAACTTTATTTAGATCTTTTTCAGTTAAAAATAATAATTCTATGTGCTTGAATAAGTGATAAGAAATAAGTATGTCAGGTAGATGGAAGGGAACTGCAGATTGCATCAGAAAATCATACAAACAGTTGAGTCTTTCATTTCCTTTTACACAAAGTAAAAAATAATTAGGAGAACATCTTTCATTGTTACACTGTATGGTGGACTTCTAATAGTACACATATCTGAAAGATTATTTAATTTTGGAGACCATTAAGTCAATACTGAAGATTAATAATGCACTAGATTTTCCACCCTGAAAAGAATGATACAGAACTTAGAGTAATGTGAACAGTTCATGCAGTTTCTGATAATGAAATACTAATGTTGCCATTCTGATGCTGTTCTGTCACACTTTTTTTTAAAAAAAACCCAACAACATATCCTCTTTTATAAAATCTTTGGCTGATTTTTGCTAGATGACTTTTTCTTGGAAACAGTTTTCAGAATTTGATATCATGAGTTATTTGGCTGGGTTGCCATAGCAATAATGACAGAAATGTAAAGGTTGAAGAATTAGTCAGCTTGTTTTTGATTTTAGCTTTATACAGTCTGCCCTCTGTGGAAAAATAACTAATAATTATGACTTGTTGTTGATAAATTTTCATTTTTTAAATATTTCAAATTACAGATAACAAGATTGATTAAAAAAATTCTTACAGAAAGAATAACAGCCATCAACTTGTAAACTGGGTGTCTTACACTTAGGATATAATTCCATAAATAATTACCTGTAAAGATCTCTCATTAGACTTAATAGGACTTATTTCTGAGTGTACATATACACAACTGTTGCAAAGAAGGGGTTTTTTTTCCTACCCTAACAATTGCAAAACTATCTGTCTAAATAGTCATTAAGAGCCAACACCAACTCGATGGCACATAAGCAATCTATCAACTGTAATACATTCTAGGTTTCATTCTTTCTCATTATATAAAGTTGGACAATGCAATGGAAAACATAGGATACATTGCACAGCATATTTGTGCAAGGCAGACAAGTTACTACCTGCAACCAAGATTGGAAATCTCTAGACTGAATCAAGGCATGGAGAAGATGCTTTTAACACCAGTTGAGCTAAAAGGCTCCATGACTGATATATTGAGAGAAGAGAAGAGAAGAGAAGAGAAGAGAAGAGAAGAGAAGAGAAG
>BLBF01000073.1:12377407-12403025 GCA_015471245.1 Laticauda colubrina | reverse complement strand
ATTTTTTTCTTTAGTAATATTAGAATATGGATTGACAATATGAGTGGTTATGCAATATAATTGTAATTGACACTATAAAATGAATGCACAAAACTGATGAACCAACCGATACACCGGAAGTATATATGAGAGTAGATGTTTTTAATGTTTTGTATGTTTGTTTGTTTGTAGAAAATTAATAAAAACTTTAAAAAAAAAAAAAAAGAAAAAGACTTGGGGAAAAAAATGGAACTGATGTTATGTTGATGGCAGCAAAATTACTTTATGCACAAAAAATGGAAGACACTTTGATTCCCACAATGGATGAATGGTTGCAAAAGTTAGAGTTAGCAGAAATGGCTAAATTGACTAATTTGATTAAAGGAAAAAAAAACACAATTACATTTATTTCTATTTGGAAACTATTTCTTGACTTTGTGCTTAAGTGGAAAAAAAATGAAATTTTCATTTTGGGTTTTGCCGATTAAATAGGTTTGCTGTTATAAAAATGGTCCTTTTACATTATGATGTAAAAGTAACAAGCTAAGGTTTGATGCTATTATCTTATTCTACTGCACCAAAAAGAGTCGGACATCAATGCCTTTTCTTTATTTTTTTCTCTTTATCCTATACTTTTTCTTTTTCTCTTCCTTATTTTCACACCATTTTCTTTTGTATTTTACATTATAAACCAGGGTTGTCAAACTCCTGGCCCATGGGCCAGATGCATCACGTGCTGGCCACACTCATGCCCAGTGTAGCAAAGGGGGAAAAGTCCCAATACATCACTTACAATACACCATGACAACATGAGTTTGACACTCCTGTTATAAACTAATAAAATTTTAAACATGAAAAAAGAAAATCTATGGGAAGTCTATGTATGTCACCTAGATTTGCTTGAAGCTGAATATAATAAATCTAGAGAGCTTCAATTTCCAAATGGACAAGGGTAGGCTTTCTGGCTGGGGCAAGTAATAGGATGAAATGAATGCCTTAAAGATCTCTGCAGCTGAAAGGGGAGAATTGTCCAACCAAATGGTATGTTTCTAAGAAAGTACTGAACAAAATAGCTTTAATAAGAAAGTTTCTAAGAACAGCAATCAACATCAGGAATGCTATGAAGAAGTCTACCTTGGTGATCTTCTATCTCAGCTCAGATAATTAGGAATTTCTCCTCTGATCCTATCAGTGTAAAAATTGGTTCTTATGGAAAAAAGTTCTACAAAAAGCAACTCTGAAAAACTGTACTTTGGATTGGACAAATGATCAAGGGCAAGTAGAAAGAAATAACATCTTATAAAACCTTATGCATAAATGTTTCAAAGAAGGTGACACTTTTTAATCGGCTTCCTTTTTAGTGTATCTCTTTAGATGCTTACCTGCATGTAAGTTCTGCTGAATTTGGAAGGGCTTGTTCCTGAAAAGGAAATTGGATGTCCATTTTTACTTCCTGAATGATTAAGAAGAACTAGACCTGTCTTGCAGAGCTGATTAGTTCAAGCAGATCTAACTGTGCATTTGGAAAAGGAAGAAGAAACTTTGACCAACAAAAGGATAGCTAAGATGAAAATGGGCAAATATATTAAGGGATGCATTTTTATCAATGCTCAAGAATTCAAACAATGTATTTGAATGAACTGTTTTAAGTTGCTATTTTCATTCTTCTAGAGAAGGTAATCCCCATTCTGTCCTTCATTTCATTTGTGACATTTCAGAACAACTACACCAAAAACAATATTGAAATACAACAATCATTGTCTGGAGATTCTTAGTCATCAGATCATGGTTGTCCCAATGGTGCTTTTTTAAAAGACAATTGGCTTTGTTTTTTCTTGAAGACATCTCACTTCTCATCCAAGAAGCTTTTTCAGCTCTGTTTGTGGTTGAAGAAGCTTCTTGGATGAGAAGCAAAATGTTTTCAAGGAAAAACAAAGTCCAGTTGCCTTTTGAAAAAACACCTTTTGGGGCAATGTGCAAGAGAAAGTTTTGTGGCCTTTTGTCTTTCAGTATATTGGTAAGTCCATCAAATATTCCAACTTTGTTGACAATAAAAGTACTTATTTAGGAAAGTCGTTGATTTCAGAAAGACTTATGAGGTGGTTGGTTAAGTCTTGGAGCCATGGTGTTATTGAGACTGACTGAGTGAAACTGACTGTGTAATTAAATTTATTCAGGCAGCAAAACAGGATCTTCTTAATAGGCATCCTAGTATGGGGAAATCCTCAGAATTATCCTTCTGGGTTGTGGACTCTCAGACAAATCCCTTCTGGCTTATTTCAAAATTCAAGATGGTTATAACATGGCAACTCTTACATCTTTTGCTGTGTTTGAAGAGAAAGGAAAAAAGATTGTACATAGTCTCTTCCCCCTTTATTTTTCTTTTGTTCCTTTTGACAGTTTCCAAAACATGGTGTGTGCTTTCTCTTTCTTTGAACTACCAGAGCTAGGTTGCAAAATACAGTCAGCCATTGGATGGCAGCAGAGGGTTAGCTGTCATTATACCATTTCTGTCTCTAGAGGCCACTTATACAGTTTTGACAAAGTTTGGAGGAAGAGGGAGGGGGAAAGGAAAGGGGGAGGGGGAAAGGAAGGGAAGGGGAAGAAGAAGAATAGAATAACAGAGTTGGAAAGGACCTTGGAGGTCTTCTAGTCCTTCCCCCTTTGGCAGGAAACCCTATAGCATTTCAGACAAATGGTTATCCAAATTCTTCATAAAAACTTCCAGTGTTGGATCATTTACAACTTCTGGAGGCAAGTTGTTCCACTGATTAATTGTTCTAACTGTCAGGAAATTTTTCCTTAGTTCTAGATTCTTCTCTCCTTGATTAGTTTCTACCCATTGCTTCTTGTCCTTCCCTTGGGGTGCTTTGAAGAATAGCTTGACTCCCTCTTCTTTGTGGCAGATATTGGAACACTAATGTCATGTGAAGAAGAAGGAGGAGAATTAAAATGACAAGTAGTTGTTTGAAGTCACCCATGAATGCAGCTAATGACTTCCTTTAAAGCCCAGTTGCTATAAGCTTGAGCATAGAATGAGAGCAAAACCTGGAGTTAGTTTTGACAGCAGTCTGATTTTGCTGCATAAGTCTGACCAGATTTAAAAAGAGTTTGTAGCCATCTTTCCAGTTGCTTGCAAACCCAACGTCTGTGAATCCTTTCAATGCATGCTTATTGTCCTTTTGTGACCCCCAACAGTGAAAATAAAAACATCTGATCCTTCTGGATTACTAAACCACTAGACAGACTTTGTTTCAATCTATTTACCTTTCTTATTAAGGCTGAAATCTATAATTGGAAACCTGCTCTTCAGAAGAACAAACAGCAGTTTTGCACGTTAGACAGAGTGATGCCAAATAAAAAGCAAGAGAAAAAGACAAAGCCAACAAGCAAGTTGCACAAAGGGAAATTATTAACAAGAATTGGGTAGAGATTTTAAGAGAAAAAAAGTCTGTATCCTAGGTCATTTCCAAACATTAGGGGTATTCAAAAGTTTTGACATGCCTTGGGGATTGTAAGGATATTTTGGTTGCTTTAATATAATTCAGATGTGCTTGATAAGTAGCTACATAAATATCATAACTTTTTAGCATTTTGTTTGTTTCTCTTGGCTTAGGTAGTTGCCTTCAGGGTGATGCTTCAGGCAAATAATTAAAGAATTCCTTAATCATCTATCATCAGAGTTGCAGTGGCACAGTGGTTAGAATACAGTACTGCAGGCTGCTGACTCCTGACTACCTGCATTTTGGCAGATCGAATCTCACCAGGCTCAAAGTTGATTCAGCCTTCCATCCTTCCAAGGTCAGTAAAATGAGGACCCAGATTGTTGCAGGCAATATGCTGACTCTGTAAACCATTTAGAGAGGGCTGTAGAAAGCACTGTGAAGTGGTATATAAGTCTAAGTGCTATTGCTATCAGGTAAATGTTAGAAAATTACAAAATATTTAATTGTTAATGAGCTTCCTATGCAGTGTATCCATCACATGTAATGAATTTGTTAGGAATGTAAGTCACCTAAGAGTTGTTTGGGTTGGAAATATATAAACTAGGATAGACATTTTAATACTATGTCTTTAAGAGAATCCTAAAATTGTAATTGGGTGTGGTTCCACAAATGGCCATAAGATGGAGCCATAAGATGGAGCCAGAAACCTGGGTTGTTAATCTCAGGAAAGTATCAGTGAGTCTCTTTTTTTCTTCTGCTTGAGAGAGTTGCCGTTCCTCCATTTTTCCCTATTGATTGTTATTCTTGGATTTGATGTAAGTCTGTTACTGAACTGTTTTTTGAAACTGGCCTTTGATATTTGGATTATCCCTGAACTGAAAATTGACTGCTTTACCTGTGAATGACTTGGACTGCTTATCTTGGATTGTGCTTAAACGTTTATTGGGAGTAAAAACTTACATTTACTGTAAAGTGTACCTGTGTGCTGTTTGTGTATTATTCTTCACCACTTTCAATACGTCTCCCTGTATGCGCTCATTCTCCTAACGGGGAATTACCTCAACAGAAGTTACTACAGTTACAGTTGGATGGTGCCCGCATAACAAGCTCTGCAGATAGCAATAGGCAAAGTTGGGAGATTATCCTGCAGCTTCTGCTAAAAGGTTTTTTGGAGGAGCACCTGTTAGTCCTTTAACCAAATGTATCTTTTCTCCAGATGGTTTGGCATCTCCAAAGAGAATCTATGTGACCTTGGAAAAGATGCGCTGCTGCTTATCCCTTACTCTTTGTGCTTTGGAAAAGAGAAACTCTTGGTCATAGGTGGATCAGCACTGTCCCGGGAGTGTTACAACATGTCCCATCTCATTTCCCATCCAAAAGATAATTAAAATGGCTGTTAGCACACTCGAATACAGCAGGCTGGCATTGATTCTCTGCTTGAAAGCTACTATCTGAGGGCCCACTTTATTTCACTTAACAGTTGGTCTGCCTGATGCCATATGGAAAAGATATTTCCCGTCTCTGAGCAGTGAAACCCTGATTATAAAAGAACAGAAGTTGGATGAGGAAAATTGGAATAGGGCTATGGATGAAAGAGCACCATACGGGAGGAGATTGCAATGGACTACATAGTGGAGTTGCTGAAAAGTGGTGGGAACACAGTGATCTGGACTGTAATAGACCTACACTCCAAACAGGTACACTTCATACCTTGCAGTGGACTATCCTCAGCCCACCAGTTAGCCAAGCTGTTCCTGAAGCACATCTACTGCCTGCATGGAATACCACAGAGAATTATCTCAGACAGAGGGGTCTAGTTCATGGCTAAGTTCTGGAGGGAGTTCCTGCAGTCTATTCCATTGTCCCAGGGCCTTAGCTCAGCCTTTCATCCAAGCACCAATGGGGAGGCAAAAAGACCAAACACCATGTTAGAGCAGTACCTGAGGTGCTACATGAATTATTTAGCAGTCCAATTGGGCAGACCTCCTGCCTTTCGCAGAGGTTGCATCCAATGATGCTGTTCACAGTAGCATGGGACTAACCCCCTTCAGAATAGTGAGTGGTATGGACTTCATCCCAATGCCTATTCAAGGGATTCCCCCCTCATCAGTCAGCTTGATCGATTGGATGTCAATACTGAAAGCAACTTGGGAGAATGTTTTTTTTAAAAATGCTAACTAATGCAGCACAGATCTATTAAAAAAAAAACAACAACAACAGGCAGACAAACACTGAGCCCCACAACGACCATTCTAGTTGGGAGAGAAGGTCTATCTCTCCACAAAATATCTGAGGCTAAAACTCCCTAGCAAGAAAATGCGTGGAACAATAGACCACACATATAAAAGGTGAGATCTCAGAAGCCATCTAATCTAAGCCTCTTTCCACTGTTGGATCCCATTACTACAGCATTCCAGGAAGTAAGCACAGAGTCATGGTTGCCTCCAACAAAGGAAGACTCCACCACCCTTTCAGAGAGTTGCTGCACAGCTGAATAGATTTTATTGCTAAGAACTTTATTCTGATGTCCAACTAAAATCTATTTCCTTATGATGTAAGACTGTTGTCTTTTGACCCATCTTCAACACTAAATATTTTTCTCTGTCTACTATAGGTCACCCTTAAGAAATCTGAAGAGACTATCGTGTATTCTTACAGCCTTCTCTTCTTCAAGCTAAATGTATCCAATCAACCTCCAACTGTTTTATAAGGATTTTTTTTCCTTCCGTGCTGCAGAGATTCCAGAGACAGCTTTGAAGACAGAATTCATTAACTAGTCTGTAAACATCAGACTAACCCAGAGAAGAGGAGCTGAGGGGGGGTGGGGTCTCAAAATATGTCAGATTATTAAACTACGTTCTGCTGTCATATTACATTGTACTACAAGTAGAATGCCAGTGACTCATATAATGCAACCTTCGTTATCTGTTCAATCTCAAAGGGTGGGTACTTGGCCCTGATGATCTTGACTGATTTCACCTGGATATATTCTGGCTTGTCAGTGTTCTAAGTCACAATATTCTGGGTAGGTCTCAACAGTTAGAACATAGAAGAAGGATACACCTTGATAGATAAAAAAAAGCAAGTATTGAAAGAATAATGCATGTAGAACATATTGGTCTCAATCAGGCCAGCTTCAGAGCTTATGTATAAACTAATTTATACAAGTTTACATAAGCTGTTATATTTATACATATTATTATAATATAAGCTGTTCCACTGTTTATTATTCTCCCTGTGAGGAAGTTTCTCCTTAATTCCAGGTTGCTTCTCTCCTTGATAAGTTTCCATCCATTGTTTCTTGCCCTACCCTCTGGTGCTTTGGAAAATAGTATGCACGAGGAAGAAAAAGAAAGTGGGAAAATATTAAAAATCACAGGATACAGCCAAGTGTGCAAGTAAGAATCTTAAGGATGCTTTATATATCCATGTCACTTGGAACTTCATTGCTTTATTGCTCAACATCCGATGATTCACATCTGATAATCTGAAATGTTTTCATTGCAAGATATTTATTATCTTATACTAAATACCTTCCAATGAAATATCTTGTGGAATAAATATCTTGTGGAAGGTATTTAAGAAGAGACTGGATAGCCATATGTCTGAAATAGTAGAGGGCTTCCTGCTTGATCAGTGGATTGGATTAGAAGACATCCCAACTCCGTTTTTCTGTTATTTGAATTCATCAACAAAAATTCAGACATTGTAGTTATGAAACAGTGAATTAATTAATTACTTAATTCAAAAGAGGGATGGAACAGACCTTGGAAGTCTTCTAATCTAACCCCTGTTCAAGCAGGAAACCCTATATCATTTCAGACAAGTAACTGTCCAGTCTCTTCTGAAAAATCTCCAGTTAAGAAGCATCCACAACTTCTGAAGGCAAACTCTTCCCCTGGTTAATTGTTCTCATTGTTAGGAATTTTCTTCTAATTCCAGATTGCTTCTTTCCTTAATTAGTTTCCATTGATTGTTTCCTGTCCTGTCTTCTGGTGTTTTGGAAAATAAATTGACCTCCTCTCTGTGGCAGCCTCTCAAATACTAGAATACTGCTATCAGGTTTCCCCAGTCCTTCTTTTCTCTAGACTAGCCATTACTTGAATTTTTGTCTGAATTAGGTCATCTGGAAACTACTATATTTTTTTGAGAAAAAGCTGAAATTTTAAACAGTTAACTTAGACACAATGGCCAAGAGCAACCCTATTAAACAGCTATGCAGGGTTTTTTGAGCTTTTTCCAATATTTATGTAATATCTCAGAGTTATCTAGAGTTCTAAACATTGCTAGATACTCTTTTTTATCAAATGATTGCTGAAAACTGGCAACAAATCTGCAATTATGGTACTTCATGGAGAAATTGAATGGAAAAACTGATCTGCCTTGGTACCATCAATCAAGGTCTTCATCAATCAAATATTAATATGTGGATTTTAATGAGACTTTAATTTAAGAGGTTCATTGTAAAAAAGAAGGTGAGTGTTATTAGGAGTTGTAGTCATGTTTAGTTCTTGAACTTGGGAATATTTGAAGGGATTTTATAAGCAGGTTATGAGTTTCCTATGCTATTTAATCAAGAATGTTCATTAAATATGTCCTGTGCTATTTAATCAAAAATGTTCATTAAATATGCTGAAAGTATAATTTATTAGATGGGACTCCTTTAACCTGGAGAGGGAGGGGAAAGGAGAAAATGAGACATAAAGCAACAGCATTTTGTAAAAAAAAAGTCAGATTTGATAGTGATGATTAAAATCTATTTGGCTCAGTGAAACTTTTTTACTTTCTGAATTTGGGGAGAAATTACTTATTTTATTAAAATATTTGCTGGACACTTTTCAGCTGTAGCTCTCAGATAAATTTGCAAAATGAAACAAAAGTGGATCATATATAAAACAAGGATCAATTGAAAAGTAGTAGTAATACTACAAATGAGGATGGATGTACACATAGTAAATGTTCTAAACTATGACTTTGATCAGAGTTGTTACAACCAGACCCCAAAGAAACAGTTCACATTTTCTTTATCTCCATTTCTCTTTCTTATTACTATGTGGTTATCTAAATTTTGCAATCTACCCTAATTGTACGTCACCAGAAGTACGTCGCCAAGATACTCTTAATCTAACATGGGAAAAGACTCGAACACACACACACACACACACACACACATAAACACACACACACACACACACACACACATATACATATATATATATGTATATATATACACATATATCCCACAATGACGTGGGATAACTATGCACCCTGACTGAAGTATTGACAGCCAATGGCTTCCAAAAAAACAAAATCACCAACTTGATCCACAAAAACACACCAAGACATAACAGAGACCTAGAGGATCAACAGATCTATGGAACAGCTGTCCTGCCCTACATAAGAGGTACTACAGATAAAATCAGTAAGATACTACACAGGCATCACATCAAGACTGCCTTCAAAACAGACAAAAAAATAGCAGCCATCCTTAAAAACCCCAAAGATAAAACTGACCTGGAAAACCAAGGCATATACGAAGTTCCCTGTACATCATGCCCGGCCACATACATTGGACAGACCAATAGAAGAATAAGGACCCGCCTAGATGAACACAAAAATGTAGTAAAAAAGCTGGAAAACACCTCCTCACTATTCCAACACATGAAAACCACAGGTCACAACAAGTTTGTCTTGATGGCAGATGAGATTCTCCCGAAACGTCACTACAACTTTAAAAGCACACAGACGAACTCAATACAGAAGCCTGATGATGACAGATGAGATTCTGCCGAAACGTTGCGACAACTTTAAAAGCACAACTACAATGACATGGGATAATACCCGAAGGAAGCTGAACAGCATACATGTAAGTACCCGCAAAACCTGAAGAAAACATATATACATATATGTATATATAAAGGGACATTGACTAGAAGATATGAAAAACAGAAAGCTGTCTTCAGATATAATAATCCAGTTTCCTTCAGCTATAAAAAGGAGCCCTGGTGGCACAATGGTTAGAAAACAGAATTGCAGGCTAACTCTGCCCACAGCCAGGAGTTTGATTCTGATCAGCTCAAGGTTAACTCAACTTCCATCCTTCTGAGGTTGGTAAAATGAGGATCTAGATTGTTGGGGGCAATATGCTGACATTTTACATCACTCATAAAGTGCTATTAAGCACTATGGGATGATATATAAGTCTAAGTGCTAGTGCTTATTAGATCAGAAGAGAAATATCTTCTTCTCAAAAAAAGCAAACATAGTCCAATTGTCTTTTGAAACAGCACCTTTGAGACAGCCATGACCTGGATGAGTGAGAATTTCCATAGACATTTTGCTAGTACTATAAAAAAGGAGGAAACATATGGAAAAAAATATTTCAGTGTCTACTTCACCTTCAAATAGTGAACAAAATGCCTTGTTTGATGTGTACATAAAAGAGCTATTCTACTCAGAGTTCCTCTCTCACTCTCCGGGTGTATGCATTTGTGTATTTGTGTGTTGTGTGTTTGAATGTAGACATATTGTGCTTTGTCTGCCTGTATATGCCTCCCCTTCTTTCTCTCTCTCTTAATTTGGAAGTAGAACCTATGCTTGACAGGTTATACAACATTCTCATCGTGAAAGAACATATAACTGATTGTTGTGTTTTATCCCAACCTTATCCCACCTTTCCTTTGTGGAAAGGTATCAGAGAAGTATCATTTAAAAATGTGTGTGATACAATATTTACATAATGTTCATAATGTGGTTTTCTAGAACAAAACCCTTTTTTAATGTTACCCATTGTTGTTGCCTTAGCTGAAACGCCTCCTATCAGAAGCTTTCAACCTAAATGCTGTCTTTTGCATGTGTAATTTTAAAGTTTATTTAAAGTCATTAAAGTCTTCTCAGCAATTCAAGTGTCTTTGGGGATGCTTCTATTTCTCCCATCTTCATCAAAATATTCTCTAAATTGCTGCACAACTTCTCTTATTTAAAGCACATCTGACTCAAATGTAGCTTTGTGAAAAATAGAAACTCAGCAACAATGAAACATGTTCAGGACCATCAAAAGAAATCTGAAGCAGGTTGAGAATGAATTGAAAAAAAAAAACAAAAACCAGAAACCACTTTTATAAAAAAAAAAAAAAAAAAGCTTTTAAGAAATTGGAAGAGATGTTTTGAAAGCGCCGAGATTGCTCTTTTTGAATATCTCATTCTGGAAAAAAAGGGAAAAAACTGTTTTCTTCATATGCAACTGAGATTGAAGAAGAAATTTGGATAGCAATCTGAGGTGGTGGTCCTAGAATTTGATTGAACGCTCTTGTTCAACACAAATAAGAAACAACCAGACCTTTGATCTCAACATAATAGTTGCTATCAAAACATTTCTGATTGGTAGAATTTTGTCTGATGTGCAAAAGAAGAAACCAATGGGGATCTCAGGAATATTACAGTAAGTAAGGGTAAAAGTAATAGCTAAAACTGGCAGAAGAATTATTATTATTTTTTTTAGGAATGCATGCTGGGGAGTAGAAGAAAGCAAACATGTATCATTAAGGTGACTACTTACAAACTCCTCACTATTATTGATAATAGTAAACAGAGCATGGCAGAAATTTACAGAATGGCAGAGTTGGAATGGACCTTGGAGATTTCTCAAGCAGGTGACCCTCTACCATTTCATACAAATGGCTGTCCAATCTCTTCTTTAAAATTTGAAATGAAGAAGCACCCACAACTTCTGGAGGGAAGCCATTCCACTGGTTTATTGCTCTCACTATGAGTAAATCTCTCCTTAGTTCTAGATTGCTACTTTCCTTGTTTAGTTTCCATTCATTGTCTCTTGTCCTACCTTCAGGTGCTTTGAATAGAATAGGTTGACACAACTCTTCTTTGTGGCAGCTCCTCATATATTGGAACATTGCTATCATGTCACTCCTAGGTTTTGTGTTTTTTTTTTCATTAGACTGGCCATATCCAACTAGTAATAGCAATAGCACTTTTATTTACATACTGGTCCTTACTCCTTTTCCTTTTCCTAATCTAGACATAGCCAATTCCTGCAATTGTGCTTCATGTGTTTCAAGGCCCGGTCCCACTGGCTGATGGACGCAAAACGTATGCATAAAGGACACAGCGGACGAGCAAAATTCCGGGGGTGGCTCCATCCATTGTCATCCACTCCCAAAAGTGGCAAAAATTTGCATAAACAGAACGGAAAAGAACAGACGTGGGTATTATATAACGGGGATGTTAAAGGGATGTTCATCAGAAGCCTAGCGGATGACAGCGGATGGAAGCAGATGACACCTCCGAAGGGGTTCTGGGGAGAAATTCTAAGCGGATGCAAAGCACAAGGGGCGGATGCATATCGGATGAAGCAGATGCATCATGTACGCCTGTAGGAAACAAAGGGGATGCTGCGCGGATGGATATCAGATGCAAAGCGTTCACTGCGCATGCGGGAGGTATGAATTGCATCCACTCCATGGATATAAAAGGATGCAGCACGCATGCAGTCAGCATACAGGGGAAAGACGTGCTGCAGATACATCTTGCAGGAACACCATGGTTCGTCAGTCAGGCAAGAAGAGGAAGCCCGTGCTTACTCGTTCAAGCCCTGGAAAGGTGAAGAAGGCCAGAACCAGCATCCCACCCCCTGGAACTGACTCTGAAGCTGCTGCTGCTGCTGCTGTGGTGGACCAGCCCCAAGGACCTCAAGCCCCTCAAAGCCCTGCTGCTGAAGGCCCTGCTGCTTAAGCCCCTGAAGGCCCTGAACAATCTCCAGAAAGCTGTGATGCTGAAGCCCCTGAAGGCCCTGCTGAAGCCCCTGCCAGAGGGAGGAAGAGCCAAGGGAAGGAGAAGGGAGAGAGGAAACAGTACACCATTTCTGAGGACCATAAGGATGAGGTGCTGGAATGGCTGAAGGAGAACGAGTACCTCTGGAGAAAGGGCCACAGACTGTATTAGGACACCAAGAAGAAGCAGGCAGCTTGGAGAAACAAGGCAGAGAGTATGGGGTACACTGCAGAAGTACTCCTTGGATGGTGGAAGCACATGCACACCTGGTATGGCAAGCTACACCTCAAGAAATCCAGGCAGGCCACTGTCAAGCTCACTGACTGGGAGATGTACATCATGGCCAAGTGCAGTTTCCTGGAGGGTGAGAGCTGCCACTGAGGAGCAGCCCTTCTGAGACCCCTCTCCCTCAGGAGACAGCCAGTCTTCTTCCAGCCAGGAGCCAGCGAGCCTGACCAGGCAGGTGTCTTCAGAGGGCCCCACAGCAGAGACCCCCCGACAGCTGCACTCCCCATGCCTTTGGACTTGGAGGATCCCGTGGAGGATGACGCCCTGCTGTCACAAATGGAGGAAGAAGCAGCAGCCATCAGAGGCCAACCCGCCCCCAACCCCACCCCCAGCTCCAGAGGATGCAGGCAGAGAGGCAGACTGGAGGGCCAGGACCACAGTGTGCTGTTGAAGATCAGGGAAACAATGAGGACCAGCATAGAACTTCTCTCTCATCTGGTCCACGTGGACAGAGCATCCTCGGGCCACCACACCTTCATCACCTATGTGAGCCAGACCCTGAGGGACCTGCCCAAGGCCCAGTACCAGGTGATGAAGCAGAAGATCACAGCACTTCTGTACAACCCTCAAAGCCCAGCTGCAGCTGCTCCTACCCAGTCCAGGTCTGCTCTTCCACCCCAGGCGATGTCACAGCCCTTCCATGCCTTTCAACAACCCCTCACCTACCAAGGCTATGACAACCAGGATTTCCCACAGCAGAAGCAGAACTTCCCAGTCCAGGCCCAGGTTCATCGCATGCCACAGATGCCAGTCCTCACCCAGCTGCAGACCAGACAGCCCCACTACATTCCTCCCAACCCTTCCTCCACCCCACAGCCAAGCCCGTCAACGGACAATCTGTCATCAGTATTTGGCCTGACATCTCAAGTCCTTGATGAAGGGCCTCTCAACCTCACGGGACTGAGTCAGCTCACGGATAGCTTCCTGAACACACCAGCACCTGTTGTACCCTCGGGGCTAAGCACCCCAATGGTGCTCAGACCAGCACTCAAGCCACAGCCAACTCCACACTCCCTGCCCGCTTAACAGCTGAGACCATGGACATGACTCAGAGTGACTGAGAATAGTGTCAGAGACTGAATTTTTTACTTGTTAAGTTTATCTTTGCTTGAGACACTTAATACAGTTTACTTGGTTCATTTTGCTTATTTATTAAAGTCATAAAGTTTACCTAAGAAAGTTAATAAAGGTTATCTTTGCTTAAGACACTTAGTTTACTTGGTTCATTTTTTTTACTTCATAAAGTGTTGGTGAAAACTTTTAAATAATGGTTAAGCCTTTGCATGCTTGTGGGATAGATAAGGATAGTTGTGGGATAGATAAACCTCCAGTGCAACCATAGTGGGACTGTATGGTCCACCATCCCAGCGATCCAGATGATTTTCTCCCCCTTTTTATAGAAAATATCGGTTGTCTGCTAGGTGTCCTTCTACATCCTCTAGACATACTGCAGACATCCTAAATATACAAGATACATGCAATGAAATTCCAGTGGATGGATGCTCAACGGATAGAACATATGAAACACATATGCAGTGAGTACGCAATGGCTACATAGCGTTTTCCAATGGATGGCAAGCTTTTTTTAACGTTTTACATCCTCTTTGCATCTATAAATGCAGTGGGACCGGGCCTAGCCACCAGCCCTCTAATTATTCCTTTATCATCTGAACTTGAGTCTCTGGGATTTCTTTCCTCTTTCCAGAAATACAAATTCAATGAATCAATCAGTCAATTAATCAACCAAAACATCTCAAAATATATATTTCAATGATAATGCCAGTGGTGCATATTTGTGGAAATGACTTATGTTCTTGCAAGCCATAAATATGGATTTGAAATTATTTGTTAGAAATAATTTAAATGACATCAGTATCACCCATTCTTGCTTCTTCCACCAGTTCAGATCCATGAAATATTGTATGATACTTTACAGATTCTGCAATGAGTACTTGAATTTTAAGCATTCTTAGATGCAACTATGCTGTTCACCAGTTAACGGCAAATAAGATATTATCTTGTATCTAATCTTTCTTATACAAATGGTATGAATATAACGTTAGAAAAAAATGTACATAGCACCAAAAGTAGGGAGGGCCAAGCATCAATGGGGGCTTTTAAGAAGAGATTGGACAGCCACTTGTCTGGAATGATATAGGGTCTCCAGCTTGTGTAGGGGATCAGAGTAAACACCTCCAAGATCCCTTCCAACTCTGTTACTCTGTTAATTTCTGCCCTGTTCTGTTTTCTATTGGCAAGAATAGTGGGGAGTTTGAAAATAGGCACCTTGATGATTCATATTTGCTTTTTCCTGCTCCCCAACATACATTCCTAAAACAACAACAACAAAAACACTTCTGCCAAGACTTTCAAGATCCCTCCAACTCTGTTATTCTGTTAAATATATGTCCAAAGTCAATCATACCTTAATTATAAACATGAGTTTTATATTTCTTTGGAATAAGACTTGCTCAAAAGCAAACTGTCTCTTCAAGCTTGGATTCTACTACACAGGAAGATGTTTCACCTTGTATCTCAAGTTGCCTGAAGACTCATCTCTCCTTTCTCTTGTACAACAATGAGCAAAGGCTGCAAAAAGTCCACATTAGTGTGGATTTTGGTATGGTGTTGATGGAGGAAGCTACATATAATTCTAAGGTGACCAACCATCCTCCTTTAGGGAGGAAAGCCCTCCTTTTGTCAGTTCTGTCCTCCCTTGAAAAGTGTCCTCCTACATGTCCTCCTTTTTGATATTTGAAGACTAATCTGTGTATCTCCGTATTTGATTGATGCCGATCTGATTCATTGTGCATGATGTGACATATTCGTATTTGACATGACAATTTGGTACAGTGTGGCAAGATGCGATTACATGCACTCCACATACTCCACACTCCACATGCACTCAATTGTTTTGAGAGAGTATGCCGTGTGCAAGAGTGCACCACATGCAAGAGTGCACCGTGCACAAGTGGTTTTGTTTTGTTTTTTTCTTCAATTTATTTGTGTCCTTTTCATTGTAAAATAATTGGTCACTTTAGTAATTATATCCTTTCTGAGACTGATTTAATTCTGGGCTGTTCATTTTGTACTATTTTACAGTATATGAAGAAAGAGAAATATATGCAAAGACTCAGTACAGTATATGCCTTAATTCTTATATTCTAAGATATTTTTAGTCTGGGATCTCAAGGCAATAAAAAGGAAACTTCTACAAACTATTGAAGTAGCTTATTGGCACAGTGTATATCTCTACCTTGGTTTCACTGAACACATTAATTCAAGTTTGCTTTATTAGTTGAGTTGTCCTTGTGGGTGCCATCTGTTTCCCACCAGCAATGGTTGTCCTGATGGGACTTCAAAGCTGGTGATAAAAAATCTCCATGCGGGGAACAAGATGGAGAAGATCAAAGAGACCAAGAAGTGGCACAAATTTCTGCCTAGAGCTAAATGTGGAGATTACTTTTGAGATCCCCTGCTTAGGAAAAACAAACAAATAAACATTAGGTTGAGGAACATCAAAAGAAATTAAGGGAGTTTCAGTAGGGCTAGGAAAAATATCATGAGGATATGGGCAGAGAGTCAAGAATTTGCACATTCCTAATCTTGAATGCTTGAATATTTGTCTCCTTTGTTAAAATGAAAATATCATGATTGAAAAACATTATTCCAGAGCATGGTTTTATATTTACTATCATTCCAATGTATAAACTGCACAATCTATTTTTAAAGGTGAAAAAAAGTATATTTTCAAAGTTGAATAGCATCTGTATGCACCAGGCTTCCCCTTTCCAGCATTAGTTATATCAGGACCATGCTAAAAAAGGCTTATTTCCAAAGATGCATTTAATCTGCATGAACATTAGCAGCAAGAAAGCATGGATTAATACAGAAAAAATAAAACTTAATTATTAAATAATCAAAGAAAGAAAGAAACAACCACTTTTCTCATTGTTTTAATTCCTTCGGGTTTGCTTCAAGATCAAAATAACAACATTGTCTGCTAATCAAGTTGTCAAGGCGCCAAGGCAAGAGGGATAAATATCAGAGTAGAAAGGGAAATGGAATTATGTCTCTGCTTCTCATCAATTGGGTGAACCCCAACTGATCAGTATGATATGTAAAGATGGCATTCTTTTCTCCTCTTGGTTCCAGTGGCAGCAATCACCTGCTATTTTCCCGACAGCAGTTTCAGTCACTGTATTGAGTTCAAGCCACAAAGATTATTTGGGAAGTTGATTTTTATTTCTTTGCTGATATTCCTGCATAAATTTCCCAACACATGTTTGGGCTTTACATGGGTCTCTCAGCTTGACTCCTGTTATGGTCACATGGACACCAAGAACTTTCCAGAGTATGGAAGCAGCTCACCACTGCTTTTGTTTTCTGGTGATTTTGGACTTCTGAATTTAACCTATGGCAGATCTAAGAACCTACATGATTCAACACTGCTCATCTTTCTCTCTCACAGACATCCTTCTTCTATTATACTATTGTTCAGAGAGACAACTCTAATTAGAAAAAAGTAAGGTCAAGGTTCCCCACACACATATGTGCTAGTCATTTCCTGCTCCAGGGGGTGGTCCTCATCTCCACTGCAAAGCTGAAGAGCCAGCGCTGTCCGAAGACGTCTCCGTGGTCATGTGTCCGAGATGACTAAACACCGAAGGCACACAGAATACTGTTACTTTCCCACCAAATTGGTCCCTGCTTTTCTACTTGCATTTTGAATTGCTAGATTGGCAGAAGCTGGGACAAATAATGGGAGCTCACTCTCACCACTGACCTGCCAACCTTTCTTATCGACAACCTTAGTAAAATATGGGATATCAGCAAATAAACAAACAAAAGCTGGATAAATTGTAACCACTCAATATTTGGTTTGGTCTTCCTTGGTTTGGTCCTTCCAAGGATAGATCAGCCTTTTAAAAATATAATCACAGATTCTGAAAGAAGACTTTTATCTCCTTTTATTAACTTGAGAAACCAGCAATCAATTGTCGTTTTTGATATTATTATTATGTATAGACTAGTATAAGTATGTGTTCTTTATAATTTTAGAGCTTTTTCAATTAAATAATAACAATTAGGAACCAAACTAGTGAAACAAACTTCCATTTTAAACTATTAAAGCATAAATAACATACTTGAAGAAAGTTTAATAAAAAAAGAAAAATGCAGCACAATTAAAATGCTAATATTTCCTTATTGTTCAAACCAGCAACGTTATATTTATACAAATGATTATAATTCAACTTTTTTTCAAAAAAATGAAACCTACACCATACATACAGTATCTAACTTTTCTACTGATACAAAGAAAAATCCAAAATAATACCATTATGCCACATTTTAGTGCTTGGTACATATGCAGTTTTCAAAGATTAGAGACATTGGTTTTGTAAGAGGCCTGGAATAATAAGGCCTGCTATGTGTATATGATAGATATGTATATGATCATATGAAGATTATTTTTGCATTGATTTATTTCCCTATGCATGTACATCATTAAAAGTGGAATTTGGGGATGGGGGAATTATACACATACATACCAATATGGAGAACTGAAAAAAAATTCTAGAACTTTCCTTTACTTTGGATTAATTTAGCAGTTCTCAGAATCAAAGATATCAAGAATAGAATATCATGTCCATAAAATAATGACATAAGAGATAAACAAAGTCTGCTATTTTCCAGTTATATAGCATTGTTTAAGATATGACTGTGGGATTATAGATTAGAGCTGAGTTTGTGTGAAGGAACAGCGTGCAGAGGCTACTAAATCATAAATCTTAGCATTCTTCGCTATTGGCTATGTTGTTGGGAATATACCAGCAATATTAGGAGGGCTGTATATTTCAGTCCTATAGACATGAACATTAACATTAATATCATATTATAAGTACACTGTAGATTCTCCATTCACATCCTTTTTCCCCCTGCTGGACACAGGAGGGAAGCATATACCAAAGTGATATAAAAAATTGAAATATCTGATTTTGTACCTGGTGGGAGAAAAAAGACAAGAACTTTTTTTATTAATCTCCATGTTGGTCTTCCCTTGGAGTCAATAGCAACATCTGCAATGACAGTTTAAAAAATATTAGCCAATAATCACCTCTTTCCCCCGGGACAGGTTAAAAAACAGACAAACTGATCTAACTGAAATCTTTCACAGAGATATATTTTGGGTCACAGTGTGAAAGATTTTCTAATTGTGTTTGCTTGGGAAGCCAGACCTGCATTTTAAGTGCCTGAGTGAGAAGACAAACAGTGCTGAATTGTTAATGCTGGAGATGTGAATTCAAATTAAGAAAAAGGTTTTAAAGGGGGGAGGCTGCTTCTCTGTGCAATTCATAGGCTTTTAAAAATACATCAGTTACCAAATAAAAAATGTTCATTCATGTTGTAAACTAGAGAGAATCAATGTTGGCTCATCAGTGTGTGTGACTCAAATCCAGACATTTTAATGAGACATCAGGGTAAAGACAGTAACTTGGCCAGTGAAGCAGATAAATTTTCCCCCATGAGTTCAAACCAGAAGAAAAAGCTCTATAAATCCAGGAAAACTTCAGAATGCAGTGAAGATTAACTAGAACATATCATCTTTGTTTTCTAAACACTTCATTGTTTTTCAACATGTTGTGGACTTGGATGATTATCATGTGTGGAGATCCATGCATAAAGAAATTAATTGCAGTTATGTCTCCTAACATATTTACAGAAACCATGAAAGGATTAGGTAATGTAGCCAGAGACATGTTAAAGAAATAAATGGGATCCTACATAGAAAGTTAGCACACACACCCTCCTAGAAGAATGAAATATTTTGAGGAATATTTTAAAAAAGGCAGAATATTATATTTCCAGAAATAAGAAGTTGAGAGACATGTTTTCCTTAAAACACAGAAGGCAGATTCAATCTCCCTCCCTCCACCAGATTTTTGTGCCCATTGAGAAAGATTGGGCCAGCCTATCTACAAAACAAAAGACCTTTAGCTCCAGGATGAAGGGATTAAGCCCCCACCTGAACAGAACACAGCCCCAGCCAATCAGAGCACAGCCAAAATCCCACCCAATCAAGTCGCCATCCCACTAGCAGTTAAAAGAAAGAAGCAGCTGCAAGCTCAAATTACTCTGAGAAGCACAACGCCGAAGACACAAGCCTGAAGATGACGAATGAGAAATAAACCATTGGAGGTTTTTAAGAAGAGATTGAACAGCCATCTGTCTGGAATGCTATAAGGTCTCCTACTTGAACAGGGAGCTGAATTAGAAGACTTCCAAGGTTCCTTCCAACTCTGTTATTCTACTAATTATTATTTTTCTCAACCATTCACAAATTTACAATGTAGGGAAAGAGGCACAGAGGGTATGAGTACCAAAATGTGTCTGATATATTTACTAGTTCTTCCTCCTGGATTATATTGATGTATCATAGAGATTTAGCCTTTTATACCTAACCAGGCAGTTTCATATCACAGCATGAATTCCAGGCAGTTAATAATCCTGTGCTTTATAAAGGTCATCTGAAGTTTTAAATTTGTGTAGATGAAACGTGTGGTATTATGAAAGAAGGCTACAGGTCTGTGGACATTTTGGGGATAATTTCCTTCCTCTCTGTATGATTTATATGCATGTGAAAGATAACTTAATTTTCAAGAGATGTACGAGTAATTTATTTTCTAGCTACTGAACTAAAACTGGACAATAATTTGTCTGACTTTTAGCATGAGACTGCAGCCAAAGCAGAAATGACACTGAGTGATAACCACAAGTTGCCTTTTTAATGTTTATCTTTCACTTGCGGCATTTAGGCATTTTCTTTGCAAAGCCAAATTATTTCATTCCTTCCCTCTCTCTCTTTTAAAATGTTCATGCAGGGAACAGATTTCCCCCTGGTCAGATATTAAACAGGAATCAAATGAACAGGAATCATTGCTGACTGATTTTATTCTTCTTCTTCTTTTTTTAAGAAAGCTCAATTGGACAGCTCAAGACCTGCAATAAAAAAGAGGAAATTACCCTGACATTGTCAGGTGCCTAGCCCAATCCAATGCTCTACCTTTTTTATTTTTTTGCCATTCCCCATAACCCACATATTTTATTCCATACAAAATTCATTTTTTAGTGCCTTGCAGTTAGAAACACCCTGGTTTCAAAGTGCCATCCTGGTGATTTTTTTTTCTTTTTACCAAATGGGCTGAAAATATAATTTTCTATAAAAAAAAGTGATAGTTATGGGCCATAAACAAGATGTCTTATATTGCCTTCATTCTGTTGGTTGGAAGGAAGTTGGGCACCATTAAAAATTGTATCATTGAAGATGGAGGATACAATCATTCTGTTTTGAGCCTATTGCCATCTGAACATTCTGATGCAGCTCCACTAATAGCAATAGCATTTGGACTTATATATCACTTCACAGTGCTTTACAGCCCCCTCTAAGCAGTTTACAGTATCAACATATTGCCCCCAACAATCTGAGTCCTCACTTTACCAACATCAAAAGGATGGAAAGCTGAGTTAACCTTGAGCCTGGTGAGATTTGAATTGCCAAATTGCAGTCAGCTGGTAGTCAGTAGAAGTAGCCTACAGTACTGCATTCTAACCACTGCGCAAGCACAGCTCATATATTTATAATAAAATATTTGCATAAAGAATTTTTTCTAATGGATTTTAGCTACCTTGAATAAAAGGTAGCTTTGCTTTATTTAAATTTTAAATTATTTATTTATTAATTTATTTAAATTAAATGAAAGGAGCCTTGGTGGCACAGTGGTTAGAGTGCAGTGCTGCAAGCTACTCCTACTGCAATTTGGCAGATCGAATCCCACCAGGCTCAAGATTGACTCAGCCTTCCATCCTTTCAAGGTGGGTAAAATGAGGTTCCAAATTGTTGGGGGCAATATGCTTTCTCTGTAAAACCACTTTGAGAGGGTTGTAAAGCACTATAAAGTGCTCTATAAGTCTAAGTGCTATTGCTGTTGCTATTACGCTCATCTAAAGACCACAATTCTATGCAAGTTTAGACAGAATATTGATTAACCACATACTTTACTAATCTTATGATAACAGATCAGGGCAGACATTTAAATTGTCATATTTTGAAGTTGTTTTCACCACCTCTTTTCACCATACATTTAGAGAGGCTTCCCACATGGACCACAGTTGTTCAAACTCCAAACAAGGAAATTGAAACGTTAATTCATGTCTCATTGTGATATTTACAGTGGTGCCTTGATGCTCAACTGCTTTGAAACTCATCAAATTTGGTACTCAACACATTTTGACACAAAATTTTTGTCCCAGTACTCATTGTTTATTTGGTACTCAATGCACAAGCTGGAACTTGCTGGAGTTGGCTGCCTTGCGATTCACTATTGTACATTATTCTTTATGGGAAAAAAATGTTTGGTACTCATATTTTTTGGTACTCATTGTATCTCCCAGAACCAATTAAGGATGAGTATCAAGGTACCACTGTTTATGATAATGCTATGGTTTGAAAGTTTCACAGCTCTTGAATGAGCTTTCTTGAATATTACTAACCAAGAAAGGCTATATACTGTATAATTCTTACTAAAGAGCAAAGGATGAGGATTTGCTCAACTCATAAAGGAACTTCATTGATATAGGTTCTGCAGTGATTTTCTACTATTTCTTGTCCATATTTTTTCTGTTGATTAATGATCATGATAAATAAATAAATTATCAATTAAATCCAGTGAATAAAAAGTATGGTAGAAGTGATTCCCAAGACATAATCGATGCATTCTACTACTGCTCAAGATATATTTTTGTCTTCTTCACCTATCATCATAATAATCATCATCATCATCTTTTAATGACTCCATAACCCCTTCTGGGCTGGAGTATAGGTAAGTGAATGGAGCTAGCAGGGTGTTTAATGGCCAGATGCCCTTCTTGTTTCCAATGCAGAGTTTTGTTCAGCAGATGTATTGTCATTGTGACAGAGAGATAAATATCTGCCTCTACCTAGGATTGAACTCACAACATCTTGATTTTGAGGCAAGAGCTTCACCTCTAGGCCACTGCACCACTCCTTTGTCTTCTTCACTCATGCTAGATATGAATTAAAAATGAATGAATTAGGAATTGTTTTAATATACAGTTGCAAACAGTGAACTCATAAGACCCCAGTTTAAACGTTAAGAGTTTTCTAAAGTTAGGGTGTTGTTAGAGAAGTTAGAGAATGAAAGTAGCCCTTTTTCCAGGACAATCACATTCTAAATCAGAAAAAGAAGCTCTAGAAGCCATCAAAATAATTGCAATGTCTTTGATGAACAAGACATTAAAGCCATTTTATTACTATTATATGGCTGATTTAGTACTTAGAGATGTTTTTTATTACTGAATAGAATTCATGCTGTCAATCTGTCATAATGTTTATTTTTCCCTAGTATCTTACAATTTTAGAGTAAGTTGAAGGAATCCAATCAATCAAAATATACTTAAGATCATAGTATTACAATTTCATTAAACTAAATTTCATTAGTAGTACAATTTCATTATAACATAAATATTATATTAATGCTTTGAAAGGTATATTGCAGTTAAGAAATATCAGTTAAATGCTTGAGATGGTGTGCATGTATGTTTGCATGCTTGTATGTATGTATGAATATTAAAGAATGATATGATATAACTCTTGCATTTGGATAACCTCTTAATTTATGTATTGGTGTTCAAACATGAAGACAGAAATGTTAGCATAACAACCAAGTTAAGAAAAATGCTATAATGATAAATTTAGTCAAATCCATTTTTAATATGATTGTGCAAATGCCATTTTGAATGGACATATTGAGCATGAATCACTAAAAGTTTTGTATTTTTAAGATATTGTATTTATAACATTTTGTATCTCTTGTTTACCTAGTAAATTTTGAAGGACAATATTTCTTCAATTCTGAATTTACAGAGGAAAAAGTTCATTCCCCCCAAAAAAATATTTTGCGATTTTTTTAAAAGTAAAATAATATGAGCCCTGTGCTTGGATACATTCTTCATTCTTGATTCCTTAAACACAACTAAAAATGAACATATGACACTATTTTGATCAGCTAAAAGTGATGGTGATTTTTTTTTTAACCATAAGAAAGTCTTCTTTAATGCAAAATCACAGCAATATTGATCTCCTCTGTTAATGGGTTCCTTATTTTAATTCCTGCTGGCAATCAGTATAAGAACCTTAAGAAATTGAAACCTTAAAGGGCCAATGTGGTGAAGCAATTAAAATGTTAGAATCAAACTGGAAATCTCCTGTTTATGTTTCATTCTGAGTCACAGAATGTCACTTGGTGACTCTAAGCCAGAAAGAACCAAGGAAAAATATGAAGAATGAGTGCTATATACATTATTTAAGACCTACTGAACAAAAAATAGAAGGTAGAAGAAATGAATAAGCTAATAGGTGGGGGGGGAGACAGTTAACAGTTGGTAAAAAGGTACTGAAGACCTAATTTAGTAGTTGACCATAATAATACGTTGTTGTTGTTGTTGTTAGTTTCAAAGTTGTGTCTGACCCATTGTGACCCCATGGACAATGTTCCTTCAGGTCTGCCTGTCCTCTACCATCTTTTGGAGTCCATTTAAGTTTACGGCGACTGCTTCAGTGACTCCATCCAGTCACCTCATTCTCTGTCATCCCATTCTTCTTTTGTCTTCAATTGTTCCAAGCATTAGGCTCTTATCCAATGAGTCCTCAATAGGTGGCCAAAATATTTGAGTTTCATCTTCAGGATCTGGCCTTCTAAAAAGCAATTGGGGTTGATCTCCTCTACACAGGGTGAAAAAGACTATCAGTCATTAGTAAATCAGTAGATCTTTGTCAAATGATGATATCTACAAGGGGGTTCAGTTCACTGTTTCTCCCTGCTCCCAGCTTGGTATCAGTCTTCAGCCATTGTCTTCTTGAATTTTTCCTAAAGTTTTCCCAAGCCTTAGTTATGATGGAATAAGAAGACCACAAGCTCCTTGGATTTAGAGAAACTTAATAGGACTCCCCTACCTTTTTAAGGGTGCAGATTTTCAACCAACTGCCAAAGTAATTACCCAGACTGAATGAAGTTTTGATCTCACTCAAAGGAGATTGAAACACCTCTTCTGACCCAATTTTCAAATGAATCTATTGCCTTTTGATTGCTTCAGAGAGATTTGAAGGTGATTTGGAAATTTGGTGGACTTTTCAAAGCATTCTGTCTTTGCAGAATTTTAAAATTTGTTGTAGCTTCTCCCTTATACTTGAACATGGCTGAAGGCAGAACTTTGAGGGGCTGTACTGGACTCTTAATTATTAAAAAGGGCTACACCAGGAAGTCTATTAGACCAGACATCTATGGAAATTCTGTCATACAGGTCATGGTGGCCCAAAGGTGCTTTTCAAAAGGCAACTGGACTATGTTTTTTTCCTTGAACTTCACACCAGAAGAGCAAATGGGGATAATTTGATCTCTAGGGTTACCTGACCTGGGCTATGAAGATCTGCATGGAAACCAGAAGACACCCTATTGTTTGTTTATAGTTGATATTTCTAAACCACCCATCTCCCTTTCTCACCTCTGGAGAGAAGATGCTCCATAAAGTGGGGAAAGCAACTGAGAATGCTCTCTTTCTTTCAGTTGATATTATTTATCTATGTGGACTATGAATTGGATGACTTCTTTGTTGTTGTTAATCACAAAGTTATGTCTGACTCATCGCGATCCCATGAACAACATTCCTCCAGGCCTTCCTGTCCTCTACCATCGCCCAGAGAACATTAAAATTCATGTTGACTGCTTCAGTGACTCCATCCAGCCACCTCATTCTCTGCTGTTCCCTTCTTATGTTGCCCTCAATCTTTCCCAGTATTAGACTTTGATTCCTGGAACTTACATTCCAGGTTCCTATGGAGAATAGATCTTTACTTCTAAGTTGACTTACATAAGCACATTAAATAAAGTTGCCATCTAGCAGATATTTGCTTTTGTAGACTCAGTTAAGATGGGGCCACTATAGGGTTTGGGGGTAAAAACTACTAATATTTGATAAAATTGGTTAAGCAGTCTTCCTTCCTTCCTTCCTTCCTTCCTTCCTTCCTTCCTTCCTTCCTT
>BLBF01000073.1:12351912-12366411 GCA_015471245.1 Laticauda colubrina | reverse complement strand
GAATAGAATAGAATAGAATAGAATAGAATAGAATAGAATAGAATAGAATAGAATAGAATAGAATAGAATAGAATATTGGCCAAGTGTGATTGGACGCACAAGGAATTTGTCTTGGTGCAAATGCTCTCAGGATACATAAGAGAAAAGATACTTTTGTCAAGAGTCAAGAATCATCAGGTACAACACTTAATAATAGTCATAGGGTACAATAAGCAATCAAATCATAGAAGGAAATAGTCAATATAAATCGTAAGGATACAAGCAACAAAGTCACAGTCGTACAGTCACAAGTGGGAGGGGATGGGTGATAAGGAGTGATGAGATTAATAGTAACAGGAGTGCAGACTTTGTAAATAGTTGAACAGTACTGAGGGAATTATTTGTTTAGCAGAGTGATGCCGTTCGGGAAAAAAACTGTTCTTGTTCTGGTATGCAGAAATCAAGGACAGAAGCAGCCTAGAATTGAGGAGAAATTTTCTAAGAGTGAGGAAAATTAACCAGTGGAGCAGCTTGCCTTCAGAAGTTGTAGATGCTTCATCACTGGAAGATTTTAAGAAAAGACTGGACATCCACCTATCTGAAATTCTATAGGTTCACCTGCTTGAGCAGGGGGTTGGACTAGAAGACCTCTGAGGTCCCTTCCAGCTCTATTCTGATTTAATATTTCTAGAGAATCAGGGAAGTGACAACATCTTATATTTTATTTCACAAAACAAAAGCATTTATTACCTTCTTTCTTGAATTCTTTTATTACTGGATGTTTTGGTTTAAACTCAGTAACCAATTGCAGAACAATTCATAAAGTTCAAGGGAATTGAAGATATGGGAACAAGACATTCAAAGGCCACATAACAGCTGTTGGGTTTAATCTGGATTTATATGAAACTCTCATATGCAGTGATGCAATTTGGAAAAGCTTAAACTGTCATATTTGAGTTGATCATTTTATAACTTGGATTTAATATTTTTATTGCCTTTATTTATATGGCAATTTATGTTCCTGGCTTGTTTCAAAATGCAGTAAATGATTTCATTCAGACTATTCTGTTTCTTCTTCTCCATGGAAACCTTGACTTCTTCGAAATTGTTCCCACTCAGATCTCTAGATAGTCATGTAACTATTTTAAAATAACCAACTATACTGAAATCTAAAAGCCAAAGATCCGTTGTGCATCACTCACAGTCACATTTTTTAAAGTTGGATGGTTCTATAAATCAAATAAGTAAGTAAGTAAGTAAGTAAGTAAAGCCCATGTCACACTGCCCAACGGGTGCAAAAAGGACACAGCGGACGAACAAAATGTTCCATCCGTTGTTATCCGCTCTCAAAAGGGGCTAAAATTTGCATAACCGGAGCGGATAACACGGATGCGGGGAGGATGCAGGGCGGATGGAAAGCGGATGCGGAACGGAAGCCTAGCGGATGGAAGCGGATGGGAGCGGATGGCACATCCGCAGGGCTTCTGGGGGGTCTCAGCGAAGTGGACGCAGAACGGATACAGCGGATGCAGAACGGATGCCGAGCGGATGAAGCGGATGCACAGCGGATGCACAGCGGATGCACAGCAGAAGCCGAACGGATGCCTAGCATTAATTGCACATGCGGGGAGGATGCATTGCGTCAGCCCCGCGGATATAACGGAAGCAGCTCAGAAGCAGATCGCCATTCAGAGGAAAGACCTGCTGCCGGACGGATTGGCTGCCTTGCCTGCCCTGCCTGCGTGTCTGCCTGCCAGCCTTGCTGCCAGCCTTGCTACCAGCCTTGCTGCCAGCCTTGCTGCCAGCCTTGCTGCCAGCCTTGCTACAAGCCTCCCTGCCAGCCTCCCTGCCAGCCTTGCTACAAGCCTCCCTGCCAGCCTCCCTGCCAGCCTTGCTGGCTGCCTGCCTGCCAGCCTTGCTGCCAGCCAGTCTGCCTGCCAGCCTTGCTGCCTGCCTTCCTGCCAGCCTTGGTTCATGTCTGCGTGCCAGCCTTGGTGCCTGCCTGCCTGCCAGTGTTCCTGCCAGCCTTGGTGCCTCCTACCTGCCAGCCTTGGTTCATGTCTGCCTGCCAGCCTTGGTGCCTGCCTGCCAGCCTGCCTGCCAGCCTTGGTGCCTGCCTCCATGCCAGCCTGCCTGCCAGCCTGCCTGCCAGCCAGCCTGCCAGCCTGCCTGCTAGCCTTGGTTCCTGCCAGCCTCCCTTCCAGCCAGCAACCCCACAACCATGTGAAAGCACAGCAAGCCTCAGCCATCTGCTGCCAGCCCTTGCAAGAGGGACAGGACTACCATCCCGCCCCCTGGCCCTCACTCTGGTTCTGCTGGGGCTTCTGCAGCACGGGCTCGCTCTTCTGGGGCTGGGGCTTCTGCTGCTTCTGCTTCTGGAGGAGCTGATGACAAGCACTCCAGCACCAGCCACCTCCACAGTACCTGGACCCTTAACCCCTGAGACTGAGCGACCAAGAGGAGTGCCAGAGACTCATTTTTGTTTTATAGCTTGTTGTTAATAAAGTCTAGTTTTGATTCACACACTTGCTTCATTTCTTTTTTTTTAATAAAGTCTTGCTGGAAACTTTTAGAAATGGTTTAAGCCTTTGCATGCTTGTGGGATGGGTTAAAATAGCAGTGGGATGGGTTGAGATAGCAGTAGGATGGGCAGGGATACCTTTGGGATGGGTAATAGCTATGGGATAGATAAGCCTCCAGTGCAAGCGTAGTGGGACTGTATGGTCCACCCTCCCAGGTGCCACACCTATGGCCCTTTATTATCAATAATAATGTAATAATTATCCACACATGTCAACATAAACACAACTCTTTATTAAACGCCCTGTTCATTGTAGGCCAACCAAACATGCATGGCCCAATCTCATCCGTGTGATGAGACAGGCTGAAGGAAGCATTCATAAAGCATCTACCATCCTGTCTTGCCACTCCACTGCTCCAGCTGGGGAGTTGAACCATGGTCTCAGGAGGTTACGCTGCTTCTTTGCTTCATGTGAGGCTCTGTTGGGGCCTTGCACATCCTCAGTGTCGATCAGGTTTTGCCCTTGCCTCCATTCCCCAGGCTCCATGTCCCCATTGCCTTGCTGGAGGTCCACGAGCCTGTTCTGCAAGACTGGGTAGCGGGTGCGCATGAGATTGTGCAGGATGCAGCAAGCTTCCATGATCCTCCTCACAGTCTCTGGGCAATGCTGCATGGTGGTGAGAAGTACCTGGAACCTGTTGGCCAGGATGCTAAAGGCGTTCTCCACCATCCGCCTTGCCCTGGACAGCCTGTAGTTGAAGATCCTCTCTTCACAGGTGAGGAGTCTGGAGGTGCAGGGCTTCATGAGGTAGGTTGTGCAGGAGAAGGCGTCATCCCCCACGATGAAGTAGGGCACATCTTGTGTGTCGTTGGGCAGGGGTTCTGGATCTGGGAAGCCCACGATGAGGTTGCCTTCCAGCTCCTACTTGAGGTGACTGTCGTTGTATACCTGGGCATCTGAAGATGAGCCATTGCCTGAAGCATCGATGTACATGAACTTGTAGTCAGCATCGACCATGGCGAAGAGGATGATGCTGAAGAAGCCCTTGGAGTTGAAATAAGTGGACCCCAATTTGGCTGGAGCTTTGCAGGCCACGTGCTTGCCATAGATGGCTCCAACGGTGTGTGGGAAGTTCCACTTCTGATACCACTGCTCTGCAACTTTCTTCCATCCTTCTTCAGTGAAGGGTACTGGAGGAGCTCCTCCTTGTATTCTTCGATGATGGCCTGCACCACTTCTCTGACCACAATGCTGATGGTGTTGGATGGCACCCTCCAGCCATATTGCATGCTCCTGTAGGAGGTCCCTGAGGCCAGGTGGTGCAGAGTGAGTGCCATCTTGAGCCCAGGTTCCAGGCTGGGCCGGAAGCTGGTGTTTGCCTTGGTCAACCTGGGTGTCAGCCACTGCACTACTTCGTCAAACATGGCTGGAGGCATCCTCATGAAGTTTTGGAATGCATGAGTGTCTTCATTCCTGAGCTCCACCATCAGCTTGTTGTACAGTCCGTCCTCTGCTCTTCTGGCAAACCATCTTCGGATCCAGACTCTTTTTGGGTGGCTCCTTTTCTTCCCGCAGTAGAGTTCACAGAGCCTGCAGATGGCTTTGCACTGTTGCAGAACGATGGTGGCTGCCGAAAGGACTTTGTTACAATCCACGGTGGACATGACTGGATGATGTGGAAGAGGAAGAGGCTGCAGAGGTCTGCAGCAGGGCTGCTGGTCTGAAAGTGAGATCCAGATGTGTTGCTCCCCCTTTTTATAGGCAGTATCGGTGTCCCTTTGCATCCTCTTGGGATCCTCTAGGCATCCTGTAGACATCCTTAATATCTGAGATAGGTCCCCTCTGGGAACGTATTTTCTGTTTTACATGCTTTGTTTCCGTTCTGCATCCGCTAGGCATCCGTTCTGAATCCGTTCTGCATCCGTTCCGCTTCCTCCCTGCGTCTGGGTGGATGGAATTCCGCGGATGCGTAGCGGACGCCTAGCGGATATAGCGGATGTGAAACGGATGCGTAACGGATGCCTAGCAGATGCATAGAGGATTCAGAATGGACGAACTGGATACATTTTCCGCACAAAAGTTTTGGGCAGCCCAAAACTTTTGGAGCGGATGAAACGTCCATAAACGGATGCTGGACGGATAGAGAGGGAGTCAAATGGAGGCAGTGAGTACATCGCATTTTCAAATGGATGTCAGTGCCACCTTCAGCCCAGGGTCCAGGCTGGGCCGGAAGTTGGTGCTCTGCTTGGTCAACCTGGATGTCAGCCGCTCCACAACTTCGTCAAACATGGCTTGAGGCATCCTCATGAAGTTCTGGAATGCACGAGGGTCTTCGTTCCTCAGCTCCACCATCAGCTTGTTGTACAGTCCGTACTCTGCTCTTCTCCCTATCCATCTTCGGACTCAGACGCTTCTTGACCGCCTCCTTTTCTTCCCGTTGTAGAGTTGAAAGAGCCTGTAGATGGCTTCGCACTGTTGCAGAAGGATGGTGGCTACCAAAAGGACTGTGTTATGATCCATGGTGGACATGACTGGATGTTGTGGAAGAGGAAGAGCAAGGCTGCAGAGGTCTGCACAGCAGGGCTGCTGGTCTGAAAGTGAGATCCAGGTGAGTTGCTCCCCCTTTTTATAGGAAATATAGGTTTTCCCCTATGTGTCCTTTTGCATCCTCTAGGCATCCTCTAGACATTCTTAATATCCAAGATAGGTCTCCTCTGCGAACGTTTTTTCCATTTAAAATGCTTTGTTTGCGAACTGCATCCTCTTTCATCCTTTCTCCGTCCGTGGTACTAACACTGCGCGTCCGTTCCGCATCCGTTCCGCTTCCTCTCTGTGTCCGTTTACTCCTGGGGCGGATTTGAGTTGCGCGGATGTGCAGTGGATGCCTAGTGGTTGTAGCGGATGCATAATGGATGATGATGGATTCAGAACGGATGTTCCCCGTATGCGTAGCAGATGCAGAACGGATGCGTTGGATACATTTTCCGCTCAAAAGGTTTTGAGCAGCTCAAAACTTTTTGAGCAGATGGAACCTCAGTCGACGGATGCTGGATGGATAGAGAGGAAGAAAAACGGACACAGTGAGTACAGAACGGAAGCATCGCGTTAACCAATGGATGGCAAGTGTTTCTCTCCATTTTACATCCTCTTTCCATCTGTTGGTGTAGTGTGACATGGGCTTTACCCTAAGTGATTCTGGATACATATAATTATTAAAAACGAACAAGTTACAATAATTTCAATGATTTCCTCCCTGGAAGTTAGGAAGAAAGAAGAAAGGAAAATGAAGCTGAAAGGAAAAAGAAGAAAGGAAGAGAAGGGAGAAGGAAGGAAGGAAGGAAGGAAGGAAGGGAAGGGAAGGAAGGGAAGGATAAAAAGAATATTGAAAAGATATTCCTATAGTGCTTAGCTTTCCTAAGTTTGGTCTTTCTGAGCTATGAAACAGGTCAAGAATAATCTGCCAAAGAGGGTGAAGGAACTCAGGAATCAAGCAGATGAGTTTTCTTCCTCCCATTCACTTGCTTGCTGACTCAAGTTTCTTTTCTCTCTGTCCTGCCAATTGAGTTTTTGATTGTTTTGCTACTTTGACCTTACAGAACTTAGAATCTCTTACACTGAGATTCCTACAGTGATGACATGAGGCTTTCTTTCTGCAGGGAGAATTTCAATGAGATAAACAAATGATGGGTATTGCCTGCCACAACGAAGGCAATATAAAGTCAGTAATAAATGGAAATAATCACATATTCGATATATATTTTGAAAAATGAGCTTCAACAAGCTTTTTAATAAAGTCATTATTCCCCTTTTCATAAATCACAAAAGCTTTTTTTTGTCCAGTGGATTTGAAGCAGTCAAGGACAACTCCTTTAAATTTGTCCTTGCGTGTAATTTATGGCACTTGATATGTCTTCCAATTTTGCATTACAGAAGATATGAATGTTATGTGTTCTCTATGTTGCTATTACCATGTGTAAAAACTTTTATGGAATGGAAAGCTTCAGCTCCTTGGGTAGTAAAATTACCCTATGCCTTTTTACCAATCAAGTCATTATCAACTTCTCCCTAATGTCTTGCTCCAGGTCAGCGAGGAGACCAAAGTTCCAAGCTACCTGAATTCCTTTGTTCATAATCTACCATGTTCCCCCCTTTTTCCCCATCAATCATCCCTCCTGCAAGCATCCAGTTGACCTTCTCTGGTCCTATAAAGTTAATATGGTCATTCCAGGTATGGATGGGCTGTAAATTCAATTGGGAAGTCAAAATCATCCAAACCAACCAATGTGGAAGAAGACAATGGCAATGCATCGGTGGGAATTTTAGTTCCTATGAACGTTAACTCCCCCCAAAAGCTTACCTGTTTAATGTTTGAGAATACATCTATAATTTCTAATTTGAAGCAACAATTTAGTAATGCCCAAAGCTCAGATCCAATGAAATAAAGTGAACTAATAGAAGATTTCTTTGCTTGGTGAAATATTTTTTCTGCTATGCCACTTGCTTCATGGCAGAGATGTCTAAGCAATTACATATTGCCAAGAAGATGATCCAGGATTCCAGGTTGGTTTGCATGAAGCCAAACCCTCCAAAACAAAGGTTATGTTAGATCAAAGATGGACAGAGGATCTGATTTGTTTGTGTATCTATGAGTTAAGCCCAGAAGAGCTATAAGATTGATGGCTTATGTTGAGTAAAGGTAAAGGGTCCCCTTGCACATATGTGCTAGTTGTTTCTGGCTCTAGGGGGCAATGCTCATCTCCTTTACAAAGCTGAAGATGCCCTGTCCGAAGATGCCTCCATGGTCATGTGGCCAGCATGACTAAATGCTGAAGATGCATGGAACATTGTTACCTTCCCACCAAAGTGGTCCCTATTTTTCTACTTGCATTTTTACATACTTTCGAACCGCTAAGTTGTCAGAAGCTGGGACAAGTAATGGAAGCTCACTCCATTACGTGGTGCTAGGGATCCAAACTGCTGAACTGCCAACCTTTCTGATCAACAAACTCAGGGTCTTAGCCACTGAACCACCGCATTCCTTATGTAGAGTAAAAGAAGCTATTATTTTAGATGTTGGATTGGGTTAAGGAATTAAATCAGTGCCTTAAAAGCTTTACATTAGGAGTGCTTTGGAAATATTGGAGTATAAAAATGTATCTGGGAGGTTCATATCCACAGAAGTGTTAAAAAAAGTTCAAAATAATCTTTTCTTGCTCTCCTATCTAAGGATACATTTTCTTACCAACATTCACAATTACTCAAAGAATAACTTAACCTTTCCCCCCTATACAATTTTTATACAAGTTACATTTTCCTTCCTCCGTTATTATACCATTATTGCCATTTTTTTTTACATGGGACAAAAATGCTCTAAGTTGATCCCAAGAAAAGCTTGACAGGGACTTTTTCTCATGAAGATGTTTGAGATAAGCAGTCAAAAACACTATAAATAGATGGAAGAATATATCATAAGAAAATTGGCAATTTTCCTCCCCACACCCCACCAATCCAAAGTCTCTAAAGCAGGGATGTCAAATTCAAGGCCGGGGGGGGCTGGATCTGGTCTATGGGGTGCTTATATCTGGCCCCTTGGTCCACCCTGGAAACATTGAAGGGCTGGCCCATGGTGCCTCTGCGAGTGAAAATGTACCTTGTGAGGGCTTCTGGCAGAGGGTTGCAGGAGGCTGTCACAACCAAAAACAGAGCTTGTGAGAGCTGAGTGTGACTCTCCTGAACTCCGTTTTTGCTGGCGGGGGGTTACAGGAGCCATCACAGCCAAAAACGGAGCTCAAGAACCCATTTTCACTGGGAAAGTGCTCGGGCCACCACAGGTGCCCACCCTGGCTATGCCCACCCCAGCCTCCCAAGATCAAAAACAACTCTAATGCAGCCCTCAATGAAATCGATTTTGACACCCCTGCTCTAAAGCATACTGAGATAGACCTGTTAGCTTCAGTTTCGTGGGGAAGGGGGATTGTTAGAAATCTTGAATACAGACTATTTTCTTGCCTGTCTTTTAAAGTTAAGGAATCCACCCTATTATCTCATTCATCAGCATGTGTATAAACACACATACATACACACACATTTTCACATGTGTATAAATGCACATATATACACACACATTTTGATGTATCAGGAAATGTTCATTTTGGAGTTATTCAGCAGCATTTGGACTCCAATAGTTTCATATGGATTGTTGTTCTTGTTATTGGGTTTTTTTTAAGGAACCTTTTGTCTCCCTATGACATGAGTACAGAAGCTGCATTCTGCTTTTAGATAAAAACATCTGCAAAATATTCAAAGAAGCAGCAGGAGTCTAGTTCTTATAGATCTATCCGGTATATCCTGAGATTCTTAGTGAAGGAGCTTAATAGACAAATCGTAATGAATATTTTTCTAGTTTTTGACATCTTCAAATGCTTGAAAATAACAAGGGGAGGTTTGAAAATATAAGAAGCATTTAGTAGCAGGTAGTTTAGGGGTGTTTTTGTTTGCCCCTCCCCATTTAAATGCAGACTAATGCGTATAATAATGTGATACCAATTACAGCAACAACGGTAATAAACTGACAGTGATGATATAATTTGTGTTTTGTAGAATACACAATTGCAGCCTAATTCAGCCTCTAAATGTTCCAAATGACACAATTATAGTCACCTTGATCTTCAGTTATACAAACTGAAATTAATTAAACTATCTCTTGTGCTATGAATAAAGACACAAGAAATCGAGTGATCCAGGAGTCTGCTAACATGGGGGATTTTCAGAGTAGAGAAAACTTGAGAAGAAAGATAAGTGAGGAGTTCTTGTCCTCCCTTGATATATGCTTAAAAATATTAACTTTATATATTGTTTAAGTTTTCTGAAGAGAGGAAGACTATATAAAAGACAGTTGTCATGATTGTAGCTTACTATAATCAAAGATTAAATAAATAACATGGGCATACCATGTCTAGACTCATTTTATTTGCTATCTATTTATATATCTATTTCTCTCTCGCACACACACACACACTCTCCAGTATATCTATCTATCTGTCTATCTATCTATCTATCTATCTATCTATCTATCTATCTATCTATCTATCTATCTATCTATCCATCTATCTATCTATCCCTGTATCCATCCATCTATTCATCTGCTATCATCATCTATCCATCATCTATCATCGTTTATCCATCCATCATCTATCATCTCTCTTTCTCTCTCCCTCTCCCTCTTCCTCTCCCTCTCCCCCACCCTCTCTCTCATCCATCTTCTCTCTATCATCTATCTATCTATCCATCCACCCATCATCTATTATAATCTACCATTTATCTAGTTATCTTCTCTCTCTCTTTATATCTATCAATACCTGTCATCTGTCTATATGCCTGTCTATCTATATTATGATCTATCACATTTCTATCATCTATCTAGCTATGTACTGTAGCTATCTATCATCTCTCTTTTTTCAAATCTATCAGTCATCTGCCTACCTGCCTGCCTTTTTGTCCATCCATCCATCTAATCTCTCATCTATTATCTATCATCTTGGGGTGCCCCAAAGAATTTCACTGAATC
This sequence comes from Laticauda colubrina, assembly GCA_015471245.1. NCBI lineage: Eukaryota > Metazoa > Chordata > Lepidosauria > Squamata > Elapidae > Laticauda > Laticauda colubrina. Next base: position 12,356,343 of record BLBF01000073.1, on the reverse strand, counting down.
TGGCACTGAAACCCCTTTTTTTTAGCCAGAAGCTCAAGTGTCAAAAATTGAGGCAAATCCCTCAATTATCTGAAAATCCATGTTTCCATGTTAGGTGGATAAAAGAGGCAAAGCTAAATTATATGAATCCACATAGTGCTTTTCCCAAAGTCTTTCCCATCACCCATTTGTACTGATGATTAGTTCCCATCTTTAAACCAGATTGATAGAGCTGGGAGGACTTCACAGATTTAATATGGACTCTTTTGCCTCTTTTCCTGGAAACTGAGAAATCCTGCCTCTTAAATGCAACGGAAGAAATTCTTGTGTCTCTTCTTCTCATTCAGGGATTTTAAAGATTCATTTGTCCTAAAGAAGGGGATTGTGTTGGTGATGGGGAGGAAGAATGATCACAAGATTGTCGTTTCTTTTTATATAAAAACAATGCTCAGTTCTTCCTGCAATTATGGCTGATTGGTGTCAGCCAGTTTCATTCAATTAACACTTTGGCTTCCCCCAAATAAGTGGTATATATTTTAATCTCAATTAGTATAACCAAAAGAGAAAGGAAAATTGGGAGTAGAGAATTTTGGAATGACAATGTTCTAAATGCTAAGTATTTATGTTTGTTATTTTGGAGAAATAGCAGAAAATGAACAAGGAAGCTTATTAATAATGGCAGATAGTGACATTTTGGAATGTCAGTCATATTTCAGTATCATGCAGACTCCAGAAAAAGCTTCACCCCCAATTTAAAGTTATTTTGTGGCTATCCATATCTGTTGTTATCTGTTTGTTAGTATTAAACCTAAACTCTCATAGTAGGTATTGGCACATTAAATATTCTACCAGTACTTGATTAACTATTGACTTGTTGAAAACTGGACTCAATAAAATCAATTCAGTTTATTACAGTCATAGACCAGAGACCAGAACAAATAAAAACACCCAGTGAATATACAATTAAAAATTCTAGAATAAAATAGAATAAAAATAGATAAAATCTATGATAAAATCCAGTCTGTCAATTTCACCTAGTCTAACCATACTAAAATAACAATCCATAAGCTGTGAGGCCTCTTGTCAGTTAGTACAATTTGTTGTACAAAGTATCCATAGTGGATTGGACATGTGTTTCCAACAAATTCCCAATGCTTCTGTGTAGAATCTACCCACCTGCCCTGTAGTTATGGACTGTTCAACCTTAAGCAGCCACTGGAGATAAGCAATGTTGGAATGGTAGGATATGTAGCAATTATTGGAAGGATATGTTTTTTTCTGAATATTGCCCAAGGATAATGTTGCAGAATCTCATCTGGAGCAGTCACTGGGACCAGAAGTTTAGTTTTCTGAGCTTTTGGATTTGTATTGGAGACCATCCTCAGGGAATTCCTCTCGAAAAAAATGTATGCTTTGGGCAATTATATATATATTGTTTATGTGGTGCCTGGTTGTGTGTAGTTTTGTAGTTGTGTTTTTTTTTTAAAAAATATTAAAAATAAACTTTAAAAAATCTTGAACATGGTAATCTTTCTTTGACATACATGTCAGTCTTTACATTGTTATATTAGCAAAATATCATTAAACAGTATACACATTGATATATATACAAATATACACGTATTTACATTTAATCTTTATATCCATTTTTATCCTAATCATTATGTTGCAATTCAATCTCATCTTAAATTCTAGTTCACATTTTATAGACTTCCTTTCATATCCCTCCATACATAGAAATTTTTCCATAGAAAAAATTCCTGCATAGAATTCTTAAGTGTCTTGCTCTTTCAATTCTAATATCATGCTATCTAGTTCAGTGCACTGAAAATTTTTCTCTATTATTGCTTCGTCATTTGGTATTTCTTTTAACTTCCATGTTTGGGCAATTAATGATCTTGTTGCTATAATTACATGAATAATTAGGTTAATATCTGCTTTTTTAAAATTCTCATTTATTATTCCTAATAAAAACATTTCTGGTGTGAAATTATTTTTTAAATCCAACATTTCTTCTAGCCACATCCAGATTTTATGTCAAAACTCTTGTATTTTCTTGCACTCCCACCACATATAATAATAGGTTCCCCATTCTTTTGAACATTTCCTGCGTGAAGACGGTTGAGAGCTATACATTTTGGTGAACCTAGCTGGTGGAAGATGACATCTGTAAAACATCTTAAACAGATTTTCTTTACAGGATGTGGGTAGCGTAATCTTTTTATTCCTGTCCCAAATTTGCTGCCATTGGTCAAAGTTTATGTTATGACTGATGGCTTTGTAGTTGTTGATTGGGGTGTCATTGGCTGTTTTTTCCTTGTGCTGCCAAGCCCATGCTTCCTGAGTGCTTTGATAAGTTGGTGGTAAATCAGCACTCCTGTTGACTGACCAGGAGCCCATTTCTGAGGCTTTCATCATTTCTTGACTGCTTTTTTGCCTGCTTGTCCAACAATCTTAGTAGCTGCAAATTGAACATATGTCCTTGTTCAATGTATTGTGAGGCTACCAATGAGATTTGTACCAAGTTAATTATACTTTGTTATCTTAACTTGTTTGCCACCCCAAAACCTTTGGGGCTGGACCAAGAAAAGAAAAGAGAAGAAAAGAGAAGAGAAGAGAAGAGAAAAAAAGGAGAGAGAGAGAGAGAGAGAAAGAGAGAGAGAGAGAGAGAACAGACAGACAACTATAGATCACCCTAACACCTTTACATTGGTGACTTTTAACTCCTCTAGGCTGAAAAACCTAGTTGGGCATTTGATCCTTTAGTGAATATGTGGACCTGTTAAAATAAATGGTTTTGGCTAAACAATGGACAGCCTTCCATGTTCAATTACACTTAGTTAGCCTTCCATGTTCAATTACACTTAGTTCCACTGTCTGCATTTTCTTGCTTGTACTCCTGGAAACTGAGAACATGAAGATTTATTAGAACAAATAAGAGTGATACATCTGAAAAAAACAGCCTGATTAGTTCTGGCATTGAGTTACAAAGCTGGGCTTTAATTAGAGTTAGTTTATGATTAATTCCTCTTGTTTTAGTTTTTATATGCAGAGCTTTAGTTTAGTTGTATCTTTCATGTGAAAGACTGTCAAATTTCATGAACATAACTTGCCCATTATTTTCACACACACAAACACACACACATCTCTGCTGTTTGCTTTATTGTGCTAATTACCCATGCACTTCATATAAAATTAGTCTGATTTTTGAAAGCAACTTGAAATATCATTTTAATTATTACCCATGAGCAAGCATTTGAAGTTGCTTTGTAATGTATGCTTTGAGGACCAAGCTGGACATGACCTTAAGTATCTGAATTTATCGTGGCTTTTTAATATGCAAATTATACATTTACATAGGGACAGATGATGTACAAAGCTTTAGTGTTATTTGGGCAATGCAAATCAGCCCTGATTTGATTTGGAAAATAAATCTGATTTGATGATTTAAACTGATTTTGAACAGTATACTCCTTTGCATGTCAAAGAGGACCCCATTTCCTTGAATAACTTTGAAGGCTTCAAATTTAACTTGATGACTTACATTTGGATTCAGAAAGAATTTGGATTCAGAAAGAATTCAGTTTGGAGCTTTGACCAAATTCTTTTAGAATCCACTTTTGAAATTGAAAACTTCCTCCTGTTTTTAATAATTATCTGGGTCTTGGATTATAGCAGGTGAAGAACAGAGAACTTAATTTCTTCCTTGGTTGATATGGCTCTGAGAAAACATTTATTTCTACTGAAATCACTATTCGTATTGGTATCCTCCATCCCGATAGTATTCATCTCCCAAGCAGATACCAGCATGTCAAAGAAAAAAGCAGAAACTACAGAAATCTATGGAGATTCAAAATCATCCAGGTAATGGTTTTCCCAAAGGTGCTTTGATAAAAGACATCAGGACTTTCTTGCTTTTTTTTTTCTTGAAAATGTTTTGCTTTTCGTCCAAGAAGCTTCTTCAGTTCTTCAGAACATTGTTTGGTTTGAACAAATGGATTTTTTGGGTGGTGGGTGGGTGGTGGGATTTATTTTGGTGTTCCTGGTTTTAATAGATTTTTATTTTATGGTGCTTCTCTTGGCAAAGTACCAGAGTCTTGGGGAAGAATTGTGGCTTTTAAAAATTGCACATGTATTGATTTAATAGACTAATTAACTAATTAATTTGGCATTTTGACTTTGAGAAGAAGACATATCTTACTGAGGGAACTGACATATTTAATGTCACATTGCCCGCTGTTTTCACAAGGTCTATCCAAACCATGGGGATTAAGCCTCAGTGCTCTATATATCAGTGTGTGTGTGTGTGTGTGAGAGAGAGAGAGAGAGAGAGAGAGAGAGAGAGACAGAGAGAGAAAGAGAGAAAAAGAAAGAAAAAGAAAGAAAAAGAAAGAAAAAGAAAGAAAAAGAGAAAGAGAAAGAGAAAGAGAAAGAGAAAGAGAAAGAGAAAGA
>BLBF01000073.1:12303819-12341508 GCA_015471245.1 Laticauda colubrina | reverse complement strand
TTATTATTATTATTATTATTATTATTATTATTATTATTATTATTATTAGCTTGGAAATGGAGAAACTTGTTGTTAAAAGATAGGAAGCAGACTCGATCTCCCTGCCTCCAGCAGATACTGAGGCCAGCTTTTAGAAATGCAGATTTGGTAATCCATTCAAGACAGGATATTCTGAAACAAAATCAGAATGGTAGAATTAGAAGCAGCCATAGCTCAAGATCCAACACAGGACAAAGCCATTAAGCCACAATAGGAATTGCCCAACACCCTTTCAGAACACAATCCCTTTCATTGCACCATCTCAAAGCAGTCCAAACTTCAACCAAGCCTGGGAGCTCAGACAAACACCTAGGATTTGTATTTGACCTATAGAGCCAGCTATGACCCCTATATAACCTGTATGGCCCCATGGAAGTCTGAAAATAGCCAATAGAATACATATTCTTGAACAGGCACAGGAAGTTCAAGTGCAAAGCCCGAAGAAGGTATAACCCCCCCTCACTCTGAACTCCATTTTGTCAGATGGCCAGAAGCCATATGGATCTGCTTCATCAATAAATAGATCCTCTTTCCTATCACCCCCCCCCAGCCTCCATTTTGTCTCCAGTGCCTTTCTCTGGGCTTGGAACTGAACCAGGTGGATATTTCTTCCCACACTTACTGATCTGGAACAGTTAAAGGATCAAATGCCTGCACTTAATCCATTAAAAGGGTTGCAATTTTAAAGTTCCCCTGCAGAATATTAACTACAAATATTTGGCCATAAGAGCATAACAACAAAGAAGTTCTTCTGGGTTACATTACATTTTTATTAAAAGTGGCTGTGGGAAGAACCTGGAGTTTTTCTGCACAGGATTCAGATATTCTATCACTAAGACTTCTGTTTGACATCTTCCGTAATCAGTTTGGTCTAGCGGTTAAAGTATCAGGCTAGAAAGGAGGAGACAGTGAATTCAAGTCCCATCTTAGCCAAAAAGGCCAATCGGGTGACTTTGGGCCAGTCATACGCTCTCAGCCCAACCTACTCACAGGGTTGTTGTTGTGGGGAAAAGAGAAAGACAAAGGATATTTTTTGCTGCCCTGAGTTATTTATAAAAATAATAAAGATAAAAATAATAAACATTTGTCTGAACCTTACAGCCTTCCCCTCGTCTCACAGAAGTACTTTTGGCAACTGTCCTGGAAGGACAGTAACAAGATTTAATTCCATTCAAGCATTTGTGTGCTGTTGGAGCACTAGGGATTTTGCCATCAATATTCTAAGACTTGGATCTAAACGTGAAATGTATGCAATTGGATCCTAATGTTATCTGCTAAGAACCAGACGATCACTAGATGGCAGCAGCACAATCTCTTTGCTGCCATCTAGAGTTCATCAGGATCCTTACAGCCTAGATAAGTTCATTCAACTCACTGTGTATATTTGTTTGTTGACTACCTGGGGAAGCTGTGGGTTAAAAAGAAAGAGGGAAAAACGTACAAGGCATCTCCCTTGTGTGAAAGAAAGCAACGCGAAGAGTGATTTGAAACACAAAACAAGCCCACAGAAAGGATTAATGTTCCCCACCTTTTTCAGCAACTTCCATTTCTCATTTACAGCCTCTGCACTTTGGGAAACAAGAAATAAAGAGACAAAATTCTTGTGGCCAAGAATCATTTGTACACTATCTGTAGCGAGGCCTGTAACAATCAGGTCAGAGGTAGCTGTTAAAGCTACAATAAGCCTTCCTTAAAAAAAGAAAAAGAAAAGAAATTGTTATTGAATATACAAATTCCAAAAAAAGTACATAATTTGTATTGCTTTGTTTAAACAGAAAGAAGAATGAAAGAAAATGATTCCAAAAGATTTCCACCAGTATTGCTTACTTTTTAAAGGTCCTGTCACACTGCCCAATGGATGCAAAACGGACACAACGGACGAGAAAAATGTTCCATCCGTTGTTATCCGCTCTCAGAAGGGGAAAAATTTGCTTCATTTCTTTTTTTTAATAAAGTCTTGGTGGAAACTTTTAGAAATGGTTTAAGCCTTTGCATGCTTGTGGGATGGGTTAAGATAGCAGTGGGTTGGGCAGGGATACCTGTGGGATGGGCAGGGATACCTTTGGGATGGGTAATAGCTGTGGGATAGATAAACCTCCAGTGCAAGCATAGTGGGACTGTATGGTCCACCCTCCCAGGTGCCACACCTTTGGCCCTTTATTATCAATAATAATGTAATCAATCATCCACACATGTCAACATAAACACAACTCTTTATTAAGTGCCCTGTTCATTGTAGGCCCACCCAACATACATGGCCCAATCTCATCCATGTGATGAGACAGGCTGAAGGAAGCATCCATTAATCATCTATCATCCTGTCTTGCCACACCACTGCTCCAGCTGAGGAGTTGCACCAGTGTTTCAGGAGGTTGCGCTGCTCCTTCCCTTCACGTGAGGCTCTGTTGGGGCCTTGCACATCCGGAGTGTCTATCAGGTTTCACCCTTGCCTCCATTCCCCAGGCTCCATGTCTCCATTGCCTTGCTGGAGGTCCACGAGCCTGTTCTGCAAGACTGGGTAGTGGGTGCGCATGAGATTGTTCAGGATGCAGCAAGCTTCCATGATCCTCCTCACAGTCTCTGGGTGATGCTGCATGGTGGTGAGAAGTACCTGGAACCTGTTGGCCAGGATGCCAAAGGCGTTCTCCACCACCCGCCTTGCCCTGGACAGCCTGTAGTTGAAGATCCTCTCTTCACAGGTGAGGAGACTGGAAGTGTAGGGCTTCATGAGGTAGGTTGTGAGGGAGGAGGCGTCATCCCCCACGATGAAGTAGGGCACATCTTGTGTGTCATTGGGCAGCGGGTCTGGATCTGGGAAGCCCATGATGAGGTTGCCTTCCAGCTCCTCCTTGAGGTGACTGGAGTTGTATACCTGGGCATCTGAAGATGAGCCGTTGCCTGAAGCATCGATGTACATGAACTTGTAGTCAGCATCGACCATGGCGAAGAGGATGATGCTGAAGAAGCCCTTGTAATTGAAATAAGTGGACCCAACTTGCCTGACGCTTTGCAGGCCACGTGCCTGCCATCTATGGCTCCAACGGTGTGGGGGAAGTTCCACTTCTGATACCACTGCTCTTCAACTTTCTTCCATCCTTCTTCAGTGGAGGGGCACTGGAGGAGCTCCTCCTTGTATTCTTCGATGATGGTCTGCACCACTTCTCTGACCACAATGCTGATGGTGTTGGGTGGCACCCTCCATCCATACTGTATGCTGCTGTAGGTGGTCCCTGAGGCCAGGTGGCGCAGAGTGAGTGCCACCTTGAGCCCAGGGTGAAGGCTGGGCCAGAGGTTGGTGTTTGCCTTGGCCAACCTGGGTGTCAGCTGCTGCACAAGTTCATCAAACATCGCTGGAGGCATCCTCATGAAGTTCTGGAATGCCCGAGTGTCTTCGTTCCTGAGCTCCACCATCACCTTGTTGTACAGTCCGTACTCTGCTCTTCTGGTGAACCATCTTCATATCCAGAGGCTTCTTGGCTGCCTCTTTTTCTTCCCATAGTAGAGTTCACAGAGCCTGTAGATGGCTTCACACTGTTGCAGAAGGATGGTGGCTGCCAAAAGGACTGTGTTACGATCCACGGTGGACATGACTGGATGCTGTGGAAGAGCAAGAGGCAGATGAAGGCTGCAAAGGTCTGCACCGCAGGGCTGCTGTTCTGAAAGTGAGATCCAGATGTATCACTCCCCCTTTTCATAGGCAGTATAGGTGTCCCTTTGCATCCTCTAGGCATCCTCTATGCATCCTGTAGACATCCTTAATATCTGAGATAGGTCCCCTCTGTGGACGTTTTTTAAACACTTTGTTTCCGCTTGGCATCCGTTCTGCATCCATTCTGTGTCCGTTCCGCTTCCTCCCTGCGTCCGAGCGGATGCGAGTTGCGTAGATGTGGAACGGATGCCTAGCGGATATAGCGGATGCGTAACGGATGCAGAACGGATGCGTCGCAGATACGTAGCGGATGCATAACGGACCAATTGGATACATTTTCCGCGCAAAAGTTTTGGGCAGCCCAAAACTTTCTGAGTGGATGAAACATCAATAGACGGATGCTGGACGGATAGAGAGGAAGCAAAACTGAGGCAGTGAGTACACTGCGTTAACCAACGGATGGCAAGCTTTTTTGTCCATTTTACATCCTCTTTACATCCGTTGGTGCAGTGTGACATGGGCTTAATAGAATTCACTGTTGCCAATCTATTAAAGCAGAGATGGTATTCAGCAGGTTGTGACTAGTTCTGGAGAACTGGTCGTGGAAATTTTGAGTAGTTTGTAGAACTGGTCATGGAAATTTTGAGTAGTTCAGAATGCCACTTCTGACTGGCCCCATCTATCCTCTGCCTGCTGAGTTCCAGCTGATTGGCTGGGTCTTCTTTTGTTGCCCTGCATAAGAGAATGGAGCTGGAAATCAGGTTAGTGGGGTGGAGAGGGAATGGGATTTTGCAGTATCCTTCCCCTGCCATGCCCACCAAGCCATGCCCACAGAAACAATAGTAAAAAAAAAATTGAATCCCACCATTGTATTAAAGTATAATGCAGATTTACTGACTTAGAAATTAAAACATGTTGGTAAGGTCTACCAGGCAAATGGTATAGACTGCCATTTAAAAAAACAGCTTGCTGTTTTGCAAATAACCCTCTCAGTTTATTGAAACGTGTATTTTCCCTGAGCAGATAAGCACTTGGATTTAGGTTGAGTTCAGCTCTGTTCAGCTGGGCTAGGCTAAGGGTGTCAAAATCAAGGCCCATGGGCAGGATTTGACTTGTGGGTTGCTTAGGGCCACTCTGGAAACATCAAAGGCCGGGTGGTACCTCTGGCAGTGAAAATGAAACTCGGGGGTGGGGGGCATGCACACACACCCTGGGCTCCATTTTCACTGGCAGAAGGGTAGCAAAACAAACTAAAAACAAAAGAAAAGGAGAAAAGTTTCCCCTTTTGTATTTAAGCATGCAAGAAGGGACAGGAAAGGAGAAAGGGAAAGAGAAAGAGAAAGAAAAAGAAAAAAAGATGGGAAGAGATCAAGGAAGGAAAATAAGGAAAAAGGGGAAAGAAGAAAAAAGGAAAGCTCCACACCCATTTACATTATTCAGGTGACTGAGTACACAGATAAACCTCCAAGTGGCCTTAATGACTCTCTAAAATAATGCAAATGACCAGCTCTCTGCAAGGAATATAAATCCTTCCATTCCCCACCATCCAGTCAAAGCTGAAGAAGCTTCTCGGATGTGAAGTGAAATGTCTTCAAAGAAAAACAAGGATGTTCAGCTGCTTTTTGGAAAAAAGCACCTCTGGGTTCCTCTTCTTTCCTATTTCAATAGTGGGGACTGCAGAACGGTTTTGATATGGGAGCCTTTTTATATTCAGTTTGCCTTTACCTGATATCGTGAAAGTCAACAATGGTAGCTGAATTGCTTTATTAGCAGTAAGCTTGGGAGAAGCCCGAGCCAATTTCTATTTGATTTGAAAGGCCTCTCTGTTCCCAAGCAAATCATTTGACAAAGTCATAAGTCGATGCTTCTCTATTTCTCGAAAGCTCCAAAGGAGAGATATATCTCAATCTTCAAATGCTCATCAGATTTTCTTTGAGGAGAATTTAAAATTGGAGTGACACACTAATATCAGCCAACAGAGGTTTTCCTCCCCAAATCATCCATTTGGAACAGTAGTAGAACTATTCCTCCTTGCAAAAGGATTTGGAGGACATGTTAAATCCCTGTCCCTTTGTTAGCTGCAGTCCTCAGGCGAATTCCTCTTAGAGGCTGTATCTTAAGTTACAAAGAAACAGATGGGAAAAAGGATGTTCCCCAAAGCTATTTTCCACATGTTATGTACTCTACTTGTTGGCATTATCAAGGCACTAACTACACGGAGCAATTAAAAGCTCCATGGGATCATACAGAACAGATGAATAAGAAATTGGACAGTTTTTAAACAGATATGTGAGGTGAAGAAGATTAAACCTTTTACCTCAACCATTTCTCTTCCTGGCACCTCGGTAACACAACATTGGGAAAATAAGCAACTTTTGTTTTGTTTTATCAACCTTTGTTAAAACCTTTGGCCAACTCTGAGTCAGTTTATTTAAAAAGAAAGAAAGAATTGCATTATACTTAAAAGGAGAAGACTGGAAATTTAGACTACAGTTAACCCTATTCTGATATATTTAGATTGGGTGTTTTTATGCACACTCCCAGACACAGCAGCGGCAGCAACAACACTTCCCTCCCCCAGCGCCCGCTGTCAGCTCTCCCCACATCGAAGCCTCAGAAACGCAGGCAAAGCTGCCACAGTGGTAGCACTCTGAGTTGCTTGCTTCTCAGCTACTGCCTCCTCCTCCTCCTCCTCCAGCACCACTTCCTTCTCTGGGAAGGGCGATTCTTAACTGAGCATGCGAAGGCAGCTCAGGACGCTACCACTGCCACGGCTTTTCCTGCATTTCCGAGGCTTTGATGTTGGGAGAGGCAGCAAGGACTGGAAAAGGGGAAAGCTGTGCATGGTTCCATCTCCCTTTCCTTTCCTGCCTGTACGTGGGCAGGGGAGAGGAAAGAAAGAGAGCCGGGAGCAATTCAAAGCTAGAAAACTAATGGGGAGAACTGACAATGGGTGCTGGGGGAGGGGACTGCTGTTGTCGCCGCCGCCGCCAGGTGTAGGATCTGGTTGGTGTGTGCATCTCAGGGGCCTGACTCCAGGGTCCCTCGTAAAGCTGGGAGGTGCAAGAACTACGCGGCCCAAATTAATTGCTTTTGGGGGCCATTTCTTCTGCGGCCCACCAAAATTTTTCCACGGCCCACCATTGGACCGTGGCCCACCAGTTGGCAACTGCTGCTCTAATTAATCTTCCAGTACCCTTCACATTTTCATAATATCCTCTCTCATTATGCAGATTTATGCCATTAATTATTAATAGTGCAAATAAAAGCAAACCCAGAGAAATTATGAACCCACTACTGGTTTGACATGAGGTTACACAGGGTTGAACCACCATTAAAACTAAATCCAAATCATGTGATTGTGTGAGCTGATGAGTGAAAAGAGAAGAGAAACTATATTCTATATTTAGAATATATAGATTCTAAATATCTATATATTTATAGATATATTTGTTCAGCTAGATGTCTTTAATTGGCAGAGAGACTTCTGCTAGTGTGTGGGAACAATTGTGTCCACTGTACATTTATATTTTAGGAAAGATGCAGAAAAAAAGGAAAGTTCTAAAATGTGGGTGTCCACAGGGGGGAAAGGTCAAATGTCATCAGGTTAATGATGATGTCCTCAGTCAAATGACACCTTTTTGGTTTCCACCAGTTGACTCTGCTCTTACATGAATCAAAATCTATACACCAATAAAATGGTCATTGCTATGACCATTAACTAGACAAAAAGGTGCAACAAAGGGCAACAGTTTTTGAAACAAATGGGCTAACTTATAGAATGTGTCCAAAAAGTGGAATCCATAACTCCTGAGAGAATGAACTTTGGTGAAATTGTGGTTTCTTCAGTGCTACTGGCTGCTGCTTCACTGCTGAGTTGTTGCTGCACTCATGTGACCCTCAATTTCAATGCTCTCTGACAGTTTACCAGCCAATGTTGCAACCCTCACTCCTTTTCCCGAATCCATCAGCAGCCATTTACATGCCTGTTGGAAAGGGAAAGGAAAGGGAAAGGAAAAGGAAAGGGAAAGGAAAGTGAAAGGGAAAGGGAAAGTGAAAGGGAGGGAAAGGAAAGGGAGGGGAGGGGAAGGGTTATTTTGTTTCTCTGTTTGGATAAGGAAATAACTTTGAAATGATGATTTTATGGGAAACTGGTTATGTAATATACAATAAAGATGTGCTTCTTTGTGTACTTATTAGGAATACTTTACTTAGAAATGTTTCTGAGCAAGAAGATTGAGAATGAGACTATAGATGAATCAGGACAAATTCTATCTTCTCCAGAAAACAGGAGGGCACTTAATCATTTTGGACAGAGGCCAGTTGGCACTGCCGCTTCCTCCTACTATTAATGGTGGTGTTGCAGTGGTAATTACCATGTAATATTTATTCAAATTATAGTATGAAAGCAATTTCATACCGAGTTGATTACCACCTGGACTTTGCTGTCACAGATTGGTTAAGTAGTAGATAAGCAGGGCTTGAAGAAGCGAGGAAGAAAATCTTTATTTTTCCCATTGGAAAACACTTTTGAATACACGATGACACCAAGATAAGGCAAAAAGAAAACCATCCTGGGAATGAACAACCTCTTGATAGGTTGTGTGTGCAGTAGATCTGCAGTGTTATTGTCCCTAGTATGGAGCTAGGAATGTCAAAAATAAATGGATTAAGAAGTTGGATATTTTTGCTCTTGCAATTTATCATGGCATCACAATATAAATCAAGCCTATAGGACCAATTCTATTTAGGATGGATGTATTCCCTTAACATGGAGAAATCCCATGGGTTTGTGTTTCTTGCCTCAGATAACATAATTGTCACAGATCAAAGTTCGACATTTGTCCCCATACATAAATTCAACAGGCACAGGAACTTCCTTGATATTTGCTGTTTCCCTCCCTGGTGAATCTCCTTTGTCCGATCCATGTGAGACAGAATGTTTTCTTTCTTTCTTTTCTTTTCTTTTCTTTTTTCTTTTTTTGAAGCAAGTGAGCATGCATTCAACAGGTGAAAGCTAAATCTTCAGGGGCAAGAACATCTCACAGACTTGCAGCAAAAAGGCAAACGTTAAATAAATTGTAAACACTGAATGAATAGATAGAAAGGTTGAACCTCACAACAGCTAAGCAGGATTGGATGGTTGAGAATTACTAGGTGTTTTGGTAGGAGAATGCCATAAACCTGGGCTGAATCAGAAAGTTGAAGAATATCCAAGACGGTGGTGACAAGCCCCTGAGCAAAAATGCTAAAAGAATAATATGGATATATGGGTGCATTTCCTGGTATCTAAGCTTGTCTTTTGAGAAATGTCATCTTTATCGAGCTCCAAAAACAAAGTCATTTTTATTCATGTCAAGTTTTCTTATTTTTTTGGCTGGACAACTTAAGGAGGGTTTTGAATCTTTCTTGACCCAGTACAGGCATCTTTACAAATAATAATAATCATAATAAATATATATTCAGATATATATTGGTTCCTTCAAAATTAATTTCATGTCCTGTGGCTTTAAGGTGCTGGAAGAGGGAGGAAGTATTTTCTTCTCTTCTGACTGCGTTTTTGTGTTCTGTGATGCGTGCACAAAAATGATGCGTGCACAAAAACAAGTCAATAGCTTTGGGGAACTAAATTAATATCCAACACTGAACACTCCAGCAAGAGAATAATCAGGGAACCCATCGAGATAGAGAAACACCCCCATAGCATGAATAGACAGGACGATACTTCACGCCTACCAGACATCTGGAAGCTAGCCCTCACCAACAAACGAGTCTCAGCCATGAAAACCAACACCAGACCCGAAACAACATGGGAAACCACTGCCAATCCCACTCATCAGACCCAGGCCCAAGTCCATCCTATAAACGAAGGACAACCACCATCCAGAAAACAGAAGACGGCTGTCTCGCCAGCTGTCATACCCCCTGACCCCAAAACCAAACAAGCTGACACACGCCAAGAACACAGACCCAGACCCCAAACTCGAAGCCAGACTAAAACCCAGAATGCTACATCACGGTCACCCTCTCAGGATATCACATCAGAAAACTCAGAAAATTACACCACAAGAACTCAAGAAGTTGCAACACAGCAAATGACCCAGGATATTACAGCACAAGACCAAGGATACCACAGCAATAAGTCTCACAAGGACATCACACAACCTATTACCCAAGCCGTTACTACACAGGAGGCTAATGGAAAAGACATCAAAACACCAATGACCCAGGAGATTACAATGCAGGACCCAGGATACCACAACAAAAGAACTCACAAGCCCATCATACAACCCATTACCCAAGCCAATAAAACACGAGAGGCTAATAGAAAAAAGATCACTTCAAAACAAATGACCCAGGAGATTACAGCACAAGTTCCAGGATATCTCCACAACAAAACTGACAAGGCCATCACACAGCCCATTATACCAACATCGATTCCATCCACCAATCAAGAGGCAGCAGCACAGCCAACCAGCCCAGCACACCAGCCCCCACCACCACTATTTGTAGAGAGACGGCAGCTCCGATCACAAACTGCTTGCACTGGTACAAAGCCAAAAGCACCAGCCTGTGGATGGCGAGTGGGACCTCGCCGAAACATTGCCAAGATACTCTTAATCCTACATGGGAAAAGACCCAAACACACCTAGATCTACATACCTGTATCCGTGAAAATCTATGAAAACAATATATATCCCCCTGACACACATACGTATGTACATACATACATACATACATACATGTATACATGCATATCTATCTATCTATGATAGTGATGCGTATGATAAAATATACAGGGCTGTAATTTGAGAAATAAGACTGTCATGCCACAACATAAAACTTTTATACACTGTCGTTGCTTCCTAGCCCCATCTAGTGGTTGGAGGAACAAATATACCCCAACATACTATGTATACTGTTGTTGTTCTCTAGCCCCATTTATTGGCTAGAGAGACAATTGCCAATTATATTGTTAAAGCTGACCCCACCGCATTATCCATCAGCCTGCACTCTCAAAACAGGAACACACTGGGAAGCGAGACACCATTTCCTTTTGCATTTGGAGAAGGAAGAAGCACAAAGAAGAACCCATCTTAATCTGTGGCCATGGCCATCCAAGGACAAACCCACATCCCCCACACAGAGCATCACTGATGAGATTTAAATTACTTGTATTTATTAATTCTTATGTTCAGCAGTAACACAGTATTGGCTATCTTGTATTTGGTTCTCATTATATGTATCCCTATTTTCCCCAGTTTCACTATATCCTGTTCTTTCAATAAAGCATTCAGATCTACTCACATGGTCTGTTTTATTGGAGGATAGGTGGGTTTAGCTGCATATCGAGCTGCACACAAACCAACGTGTAATGAGGACGACAGAACAAAGACACAAAGTTATTTCAGTGTTTCCATGTATATCATATTTTTATTTGGATTATTATTATTTGTAAAGATTCCTGTATTGAGGCAAGACAGTTCAAGATATATATATCCCTTCCATTTTCTCTGTTTGAGCCTTGTACTCTTGGAAAATAGTCAAATATTGGTCCCAGAACTTCTGCATAAATACTCTGAGGAGCTTCATCAATATCTGATCACCCAGAAGCTTGGTCCATGTGATATTTTTTCCCTCTTTGGGAAGGTCCAACTGCATCTCTGTACAACTATCACAGATGCAGAATGATGACTCCTAACTTTGACTCTTGTGGTATGGACAGAAAAGGCAGCAGTGAGCTCACTTGCTCCGACAAAAGATGGATATTACAAGGTTTGGTGAGAGATGCATTGACATTGATGAATGGCAACTGAAGGTGGAAACTGAGTCCATTAAATAGCGAGACTTCAGAAGAGAAATTGATACTTTCTACAGCGATGAGGCATTTGTACCTTAAATGTCTCATATTGCAGTAACAACTGTACACAAAAGTACAATTTAAGACACAAAAGTCATCAAGAAAATAATACAGACATAGATTCCTTGAGCTGCTTCTTTCTCTTCCTGGAGCTTTGCTAACTGATATCTATCCCAGAATTTAAGACAGATGGAAAGAGATGTTGATTATCACTTTGCCTTCATCTTCACATAAAGGTGGCAGATAGCATTAATGGAGACAGGTGTACTTAAAGAAAACTAGATAAAAAGAAATGTTTTTAGACAGATTGACTAGTTCAGTAATTGTGAAGATTGCAAAGTGATCCCAAATTTCTTAAAAAACAGCATTAGCCCTCTTTTTCACATTTATTTCCTTTTATATTTTTAGTATTTATTCAATTTGTCAATCGCTTACAGGATACAAATATAAGAACAAATATAGTTTTGAATACATGAGATAGATACTTATAAGATAAATAAAAAACAATAGGGCAGGGACGGTAGGCAAATATTGGTGCACTTATGCATGCCCCTTACAGGTCTCTTAGGAAGGGGGTGAGGACAATAGTAGACAGTCTAAGGTTAAAGTTTTTGGGGTATGGGAAAGAAACCACAAGTCAGGTAGAGTATTCCAAACACTGACCACTCTGTTGCTGAAGTCATGTTTTCTGCAATCAAGTTTGGTGTGGTTAACCCTGAGTTTGTATCTATTGTATGCTCTTGCATTGTTATGACTGAAGGTGAAGTATTCATTTGCAGGTAGGACATTGCAATGTATGATTTTATATATGATATTTAGATCGGACCGGAGGTGGTGTAGTTTTAGCTTTTCTAGGTCTAACATTTCAAGTCTGATGGCATAAGGTATTCTGCAATTAATAGAGGAGCGGAGAACTCTTCTTGTGAAATATTTCTGGACTTTTTCAACTGTGTTAATATCAGATACGTAATGTGGGTTCCAGACTGATGAGCTGTATTCAAGTATAGGTTTAGCAAATGTTTTGTATGCTCCAGTTAGTAGTGTGATATAACCAGAGAAAAAGCTACATAGGATTAGATTAACAACTCTTAATACCTTTTTAGCAATGTAGTGACAGTGGGCTCGAGCACTTAGGTCATTAGAGATGAGTACTTCAAGGTCCTTGACAAAGTTTGGATCTTCAACAAGGTTTTGATTATTTAGCTTGTATTTTATTTTCTGATTTTTTTCTGCCAATATGTTATTTGTTGAGATTTGAAGTTGCCATTTGATTGACCATTCTGATACATGGTCAAGGTAATTTTGGAGGGTAGTAGTATTGTCTGTGGGGTTGAATAGCTTCACATCATCAGTGAAGAGAATGCAGTTGCTCTTAATATGATCATAGAAGTCATTTATGTAGAGTATGAAGAGAGTTGATCCTAAAACACTGCCTTGGGGACACCACTGTTGACAGGTACAGAATTTGATAGGACGCTCCCAATTTAGACCATTTGTTGTCGGTTTGACAGGAATGCTTTTATCCAATTATGCAGGTGTTCAGTGACACCATAAGATTTTAGTTTTAGTAGTACCATGTTTCTCCAACAATATGGCCTCCACCAATTGGTAGGCCCAGCATGTTTTATTGGCATAAAATCAAATTAAGCTCCTCCCCCCAAATTAAGGCCTATATTAAACATGCAAAATGGTGGGATAGTGGTGGGGCTTGCCATTAGGAAGTACTTTTGTTGCATACCTGGATATGGGGCTTCCTGCATTGGTGGGGCACTTTGTATCAGGAGACCTTCCACCACCATTGCTTTACCTTCTCCCCATGCTGCTGTGCCATTTAGAGCAACACCGTGGCATTTGGCGCAGCCATGCGCAGCTAGCCAGGGCTCCTCCCTGCAACTGGAGCCCAGCGGAGACACTCGGCTTCAGGCGCACCTGTCACCGCCTTCCCTTTGCCTTCGAAGGTAAAGCCAATTGTTTTAAAAATTATACCCTGCTACAACAAAGCTTCCCCTGCCTGAGAGGACAGCCCAACCCCACGTGGGGAGATGAATCTCCCGGGCTGCAGCGCAGGATCGGCCCACCCCGGGAGAAGCACTCAGCCGCCATCCCTGCCTGGCACCGAGCAGAGCACAAAGAGCTTCTCCTGGGGCACCCAGCACAGCTGACAGGCGGCCCCTCCTGCCCAGTGGCAGAGCTCTCATCTAGGCAGTGAGTGACTCCCCACCTGGCCCTTTAGTCATCCCACTAGGGCTAAGCTGGAGCCATGTGGGCTGGGCAGAGCTGGGAAAGTGAGCCACGGGTGTGCGCCCACCTGCCAAGCGAAAGAGCCGGGCCAACTCAAGCTTGGCTTCCTTCCCAAGTCCCTCCAGCCCGAACCCGAAGGGGCCACTGGGAGAGGCTGCCTGAGGAAGTGATAGAGCCCACCCATCCATGGACAGGGAGGTTAGGCGATGGCTTGCACTGCATTCTCCTCCGAGCTGAGCCCCGCCAAGTCAGTGCCTTTGCCTGATGCCCATTCCGCTGCAGCATTTGGAGCTGCTGGCGCATTTGGAGATGTATGGGGACAGGGAAGGGCTGGGCGAGGAAAGGACAGGTGGCTTCAGGCTCTCTCCACCAACCAGGGAAGCAACGCTGCCATCACCTTGCCTCCCTGTCTGTGGACAGGTAGGCGCTATAATTGCCTCAGGTAGCCTCACCCAGTGGCCCCTTCAGGTTTGCACTGGAGGGACTTGGGAAGGAAGCCAAGCTCTGGTTGGCCCAGCTCTTTTGCTTGGCAGGTGGGCATGCACCCGCGGCTCATTTTCCTGGCTCTGCCCAGCCCGCATGGCTCTGGCACGGCTCTGGCAGGATGAGTGGAGTGTCCGGCGGGGAGGCTTGGTGAGAGTTCTGCTGCTGGGAAGGAGGGCCCACCTGTCAGCTGTACTGCACACCGCAGGCGAAGCTCTTCGTGCTCTGCCCAGTGCCAGGCAGGGATGGTGGCTGGGCACTTCTCCCAAGGTAGGCCGATCCTGGGCTGTGGCCCCAGGAGATTTGCCTCCCCATGTGGGGTTGGGTTGCCTTTTGGGCAGGGGAGACTTTGTTGTAGTAGGGCATCATTTTTGAAACAATTGGCTTTACCTTCGAAGGCAAAGGGAAGGAGGTGACAGGAGCGCCTGAAGCCAAGTGTGTCCATCAGGCTCTGGTTGCAGGGAGGAGCCCTGTCTGGCTGCGCTTGGCTGCACCAAATGCCACATAGTTGCTCTAAATGCCGCGGCAGAAAGGGAGAAGGGAAAGCAACGGTGGCAGAAGGTCTCCTGATAAGAAGTGCCCCACCAATGCCAAGGTCAACATCCAAGCTGTTGCCGCCTGCCAACCCAAGGATGCAAGGGGGGGAATTAAGTCACCCCTGAAAAGATGGCCCAGCTATTTTTTTCGGGGGTCAAAAAAGAACCCCCAAAACACGGTAGTTTGTCATGTACCACTGAATCAAAGGTTTTCCAGAAGTCTATGTAGATTGCATCTATTGCTTTGCCCTGATCAAGTTGTTCATATGTTTCTGCAGTGTAAGAGTTGCAGTTTACAGGACAGTTTTTTTTTTTCTGAAACCAAATTGTTTATTAGAGAGTAGGTTGTTTCTAAGTGGAAGATGATGGATTGGTTAATAATTGATTCCATGACTTTACAGGTGAAGCAGCATAAGGAGATTGGTCTATAATTTTCAACTAGGCTGGGGTCTCCCTTTTTGAAGATGGGGATGACCATGGCTTATGACCATAGCTTTGGCAAGGACCTGGTCCTGAAACTTCCTAACAGTGAGAACAATTAACCAGTGGAACAGCTTGCTTTCAGAAGTTGTAGGTGCTTCACCACTGGAGGTTTTTAAGAAGAAGAGACTGGACAGTCATTTGTCTGGAATGGTATAGGGTATATGGGTTGGACTAGAAGAACTCCAAGGTCCCTTCCAGCTCTATATGTAATCTAAGTACTGTCCTTCCTCAGTGTCCATGCAATCAGTCATCCATCCATCCATCTATCCATCCATCTTCTTATTTCCATAACAGCCTTCTGGTTCTGTCATAATTATATAAACGGACCAAATTATGGTTTTTAGGAGGACAGAATACTCTACATAGATCATTTTTATGCCTCACACTCCTGGGTTATGATTTTTGTCTTCATGGTCAATTAAATGATTCTATCTGTCCAGTCTTTGATGTCCTTAATTTACACAATGACTGGTAAAGATGGGATAACACAGTTTCTCCTGCATCAGTTTTCACCTGACCTCCTAAACTCTTCTTCCTTGAGCTCTCTGAAAGGGAAATTTCACCACGAGGAAAAATAATCACTCATGGGACTTTATATAATCATCAGCATAGCATAGCCAATAAGGAGAATTAATAATAAACTATGTCCTGGGGGAAGAACTAAAGAACTCAATAACAAAAATCTAGTTACTAATTACTCAGGGGATTCACAGATTTATGACAGCAGAACTCAACAGATATGTCAATCAAACTGCAAGATATCTATTTTTTTTAAACATTCAAGTTTGTTGTTTCATAGAAAGAAAATCTGACTTTTGTTAGAAAGCAACATGTTGATTTGTGCTCATTTGTTGAGCATTCATATGACTCTTTTTAAGGTGAAAGGCTAGATCTGAACTAACTCTGGAAAGAAACTGAGCTTATTCTTCTACAAGACAAACATCTGAAAAGAATAGCCAAATTCTTCCCAGTGAATTTATAGATTCTTTTAGTTCTTATTCATCTAGCATACTACTTGTATGACAAATAGAGATGTACATTATTTTCATTCCAGATTTAGCTGGGAGCCTTTTTCTTTTTTGTCACAGCAGTGGTCACTCGTCCCAGCAGTGATCATGATGAGGTGACTATTTTTTTCAGTTCAATTATGTCTGATTCTCAGAAACTGCCTTCACAAGACCCTGCCATTTTCTTGGCAAAGTATTTCAAAAGTATTTTGTCATTGCTTTCTTCCTACGACTGGGAGATAGTGACTGGCCCAAGGTTATTGCAATGACTTTCTAAGATGGTGTTAGAATTCACTCTCTTCCTGTTTCTAGACTTAACTACTACACCTGAATGACTCTCATGATGATGATAGACAATACAAAAAAAAACCCCATAGCTAACACCTCTTATTATCCCTTAGGTAGGAGATAAATACAATTGGGGTCTGCAGAACAACTCCTGAATGTTCTCATCACCTAACATCAATGCTTACTAACTCACGTTGCTCAAGTCAACTTTTTTTTTTTTGTCCCAGCAGATCTATGGTGGGACAAAAATTGCAGAAATAAAATCCAAGTGTTCACATTTTCATCAGGTAATAAAAACTTCCCTTTGGAAAATAATCTCCTTCTTCTCCTCCTTATTCTAAAACCTATTACATATTTTGGGATATTTTAATCTCCTGACCTATAAGCAGAGATCATCTTGCAGAATCCAACCTCAGTTGGACATGGGGACCAAAGGTTTAATCTTCCAAGATTTTGGACTCATGCTGGAGCTCATCTTCAGGGAATTTCTCTCTAGCAGAGTGTGTATTTTGGGCTATTCTCTGTGTGGTATTTATACAGTGCCTGTTGTGTGTGGCTTTTCAAATGTTGATTGGGATGTTGATGCCCAGCTATTAAGTCGTTGGCTATTGTTTCCTTGTGCTGCCATGTCCTCACCTCTTAAGTACTTGGTAAGCTGATGGTAAGTCAGCATTCCTGCTGATGAAGAAGTTCATTTGTGAGAGATTATATTTTTGGTATGCTGAACCTGTACAGAATTTTGTTAACCAAAAACATACTAGCCACACAAATTAATTTACAGCATAATGTATTTGCATTATATTTTTTGGACTTCCTGCAGATATCCCCATCATTTAAGGTGATCAAGGGCATTTCCAGAGAGAATAGAAAAAAAACAAACAGTAATCATTTGAATTGCAAAATACAAGAAAACAAAAAGGAAAAGTTTTCAATAACATGATAGGATAATTTCCTTTCAAAATTTTGCATACATAACTTGATATCATGGTAGTCATGAACAGCAATGACATTCTCAAACTATTCCAGGTGGTGAAAATCTAAAGTGAATACGAGAAGCTCCTGAAGCACCTCTTCAGGCTGTGAACAATCAACAAAATGTCAAATGTAGTTGCGCAGACTGATGGACACTGAGACAAAATACTCTAACTTTACCTTGGAGGGGTCTTAAGGTCATGAAAAGCTAATTGAAGATGTAAAATCATTATACAAAGCCTTGTCTGATGCCAAGGAGTGGGAGTACAGCCAATGTGAGGATGCCCTTTTAGAAATCATGGGTAATTACAATTCTGAAATACTGTGTATAGTTCTGACCACCATATTTGAAAAAGGATAAAATGTAAGTGAAGATAGAAGAAATTGAATAACTTTCTGGTGCAAACAGGCTGCAATGTTTGAGACCAGGTTTGGGAAAAAAGCAATTGAATGTGAGACTTGATGAGGATGCATAAAATTATCTTTTGTCCAAAAAATTGAGAGGGGGGGAAGAGGACAGAGGGAGAGAGAGAGGGAGAGGGGGGAGAGAGTGGGAGAGAGAGAGATTTTCCCTTCTTTAAGCCCATGTCACACTGCACCAACGGATGCAAAGAGGATGTAAAATGGACAAAAAAGCTTGCCATCCGTTGGTTAACATGATGTACTCACTGCCTCCATTTTGCTTCCTCTCTATCCATCCAGCATCCGTTTATTCACGTTTCATCCGCTCAGAAAGTTTTGAGCTGCCCAAAACTTTTGAGCGGAAAATGTATCCAATGCATCCATTCTGCATCCTCTAGGCATACGGGGGACATCTGTTCTGCATCCATTATGCATCTGCTATATCCGCTAGGCATCTGCTGTGCATCCGCACAACTCAAATCCGTTCCAGTGGTAAACAGACGCAGGGAGGAAGCAAACGGACGTGCAGCGTTAGTAGCACGGATGGAGAAAGGATGAAAGTGGATGCAGCTCATCCGCTCTGCATCCGCCCTGCATCCACTCTGCATCCGCTCTGCATCCTCTACGCATCCGCTCTGCATCCTCTACGCATCCTCTACGCATCCTTTATACATCCGCTCTGCATCCTCTATACATCCGCTCTGCGTCCTCCCCACGTCCATTCCTTTCCGTGTTATCCGCTCTGCTTATGCAAATTTTTGCCCCTTTTGAGAGTGGATAACAACAGATGGAACATTTAGCTCGTCCGTTGTGTCCTTTTTCAATCCGTTGGGCAGTGTGACATGGCCTTTAGGTCCAAAAGTCATTCCAAAAAGTTGACCAGGAGGTAGTTATAGTCAAAGATCTCAAAGCTGTTCTCACAGAAGTAAATGGACCTCACTGTCTTCTTCAAGGGCTGCTATGGAATTGTTCTTTGAAGAAATTAAGATGGGTCCTAAATTCAGTGATGTGATTGTAAAAATAAAATAAGAAAGTTGAAATTATTGAAGCAGCAGTGGTCAGAAATGGCCATCTCAAAGAAGAACTCAACTGGAAAAGAATGTGTAGGAGGAAGATAAAAAGAGAAAGTTTTGGCTAACCGGGTTGAACTGAAAAAGCAACAATATAAGGTACCTTGGAATTTGAATTATAAAGAACAACTTTGTTCCCAAAGAAGACTTTGAAGCGGTGAATGAGAGAGGGAAGGGAAATGATTTTTTTTTCTTTTCTTCCCTATATTGACAACTAAGAGATTTAAGCAAGAAACTGGCAAAAATCCACTTTGACATTAACAGGTATTTAAGCTGAAAATAAAATGTCAAAGGGATAATAAAGATTTCTGGATTCTCAAAAACTTTTTAAAAGAAGGGAAAAAAACAAAAGGGTGGGATCTGGGAAAATGGAGGAGACCACCTGGAAGTGAAAGGAATTAACAGTGAAACTTTAACAAGATTCCTAAAAGATACATTTTAACTAAAACTTTGTGACAAGATAAGAGAAGCCCAGGAAGAGAAAGTGGAAAAAAGAAGCAAGAAGAAATAGCTTTGGATTATTGGATTATTTGGATTACTTGGTGATTTTTGGATTTTTGGCTATTGGATCTAAAGGACTAAAATTAATTGGGTGGTTGTTTAAAAGTTTTAAAAATGATATCACTCCTGGAAGAATTGAGTATGGAACTTTAAAAACAGAAAGAAGATGCACAAGAAGGAAGAGGTATTTTTGGCTTATTTCAATTTTTAGAAATGGGGATCCTGAACTATGAGAAACAACAAGAAATGCCTGTAGAACAAGAAGGGTGGGACAAAAAAGAAGCCATCTTCAATGACCAAGTATTTCTATGTGGGGAAAAGAGAGTGAAAAATTTAAGATTTGAAAAAAACAACCCCTCAAAACGAATAGTTTGAAAAGTAATTACAACATTAGGAAGAAACAGAAGAGAGGATTACAGAAGAGAGGATCAGAATTAGAGAAGGTGTCAAAAAGAGAAGGGAGAAGAAGAGGGGGATGAGGAAAAGCAAAAGAAATTATAAAGGACAGAAACAGGACATAGAGAAACAGGGAAAACGTACAAGGATTAAGGGTATAAGCCTATTTAGAAGACACAGAGATAATGGGTGAAAACCTAATTGAAAGGGAGATTCTGCAAGGATACACAAGATAGTATTGTTATATTAGAAATAGAAATGAACTTTGAAAATATGAAAAAAGTGTGATTAAAATGATAGATAAAATACTCATTGTAATGTAATGTAATGTTTAATAAATAAATGAAATAAAGAGAATGAGAGAATGAAATTAGGAAAGGAGGGGAATATTAATTATTATAAATGTGTTATAAAAATTTAAGTGAAGAGGAATATGAAAGAAACATGAAAAAAATATGGAAATATTATAAGTGTTCCTAGAAGTATGATACTCTATTGAAAAGAAATGCTAAAGATGTCAAAGAAACCAACATTAAGCATAGAGCTCAACTGGAATAGAATAAATATTTATTTATTATTGAGATTTTATATATATATATATATATGCTGTTCAGCTTCCTTCGGGTATTATCCCACGTCATTGTAGTTCTGTTAAAGTTGTAGCAACGTTTCAGCAGAATCTCATCTGCCATCATCAAGCTTCTGTATGGATATGGGTCTTACAGCTCCTGGTTTTAAATTTGAGGCTGGTTCATTCTGATTGGCTGGGAGCCTGGACCTGTTTCATTGGACTTGGAGTTTGATTGATTGGTGTTCCTGGTTTCTTCTGTCTGTTTTGTGGCTTTGATTGGCTGGCAACAGTCTGTTCTTGTGTTGGAGGCTTTTAGTGCAGCTTGGCTCCGTGTGAAGGGACGGCTGCTCTTCATTAGCAAGCTGGGTTTCACCTGGGTGCCTGGTGGGGGGGTTAGGTTGGAGCTATCAGAGGGAGTCTGTTTTTGCCCAGGTGTTTGCCTGGCTTGTGGCATGGAGATCTTTCTATTTGAGAGTGCAGGCTTCCAAATGATTGACAGTCTGGTGGAATCATCTCTTCTATTCATGCTGTCAGGTCTTTTTTCAATCTCTATGGCTTCTCTGATGATTCTGTGGCTGGGGTTTTCTATAGTGGCCAGGGTTTTAGTGCCATTGAAGTTGATGTTGTGACCTGTGGTTTTCATGTGTTGGACTAGTGAGGAGGTGTGTTCCAGCTTTTTTACTGCATTTTTGTGTTCCTCTAGGCGGGTACTTATTCTTCTATTGGTCTGTCCAATGTATGTGGCCGGGCATGATGTACAGGGAATTTCGTATATGCCTTGGTTTTCCAGGTCAATTTTGTCTTTGGGGTTCCTCAGGATGGCTGCTATTTTTTTGTCTGTTTTGAAGGCAGTCTTGATGTGATGCCTGTGTAGTATCTTACTGATTTTATCTGTGGTACCTCTTATGTAGGGCAAGACAGCTGTTCCATAGATCTGTTGGTCTTCTAGGTCTCTGTTATGTCTTGGTGTGTTTTTGTGGATCAAGTTGGTGATTTTGTTTTTGTGGAAGCCATTGGCTGTCAATACTTCAGTCAGGGTGCATAGTTCAGTCTTTATATGTGTCTTGTCTGCCAGGCATTTGGTTCTGGCAATTAGTGTTTTCGCTACGGAATTTATCTGTGCTGGGTGGTGGTGGGATTGGGCGTTGAGGTAGCGGTTGGTGTGTGTTTTAATTTGGTATATGGTGTGTCCCAGTGTGCCATCTGTTCTTTTGTAGATTAGTACATCAAGGAATGGTAGTTGTTTGTTTATTTCCGTTTCCATGGTGAACTTGATTTTGGGGTGTGTGTTGTTTAGGTGTGTTAGGAAATTGTTTAGGTTTTCTTTTCCATGGGACCAAATCACAAATGTGTCATCGATGTATCTTAGCCATAGTTTGGGTTTGTGGGTGGCATTAGCCAGGGCCCTGGATTCGAATTCTGGCTAATGCCACCCACAAACCCAAACTATTATCCCACGTCATTGTAGTTGTGTTTTTAAACTTGTAGCAACTTTAGAAAGAGACAGTAAGAGATTCCAATTGGATCAGTTAAACAAAGATTTCCTAGCACTACACCTAGAATTGAGCAGCAAATCCACCCTCTACTTTGGGACAAGATAAAACATCTTACAAACTGGAGAGTTGAAATTGAAACCACTTACACAAATGACAAACTCTTAAAGAAACTAAATAAATTAAAACATGAGAAGAAAGTCTGCAACAACTCACAACAACACCTGAAACAATTAGTACATAATGTTTCCAATAGAGAACTCACCAAAACAGAAACAGAATCCAACATATGTGCAGTAGAATCCAGCCTAACTAAATTAAATACAGATGAAGGTGACAGAATAAGACACCAAGTTACTAACATCCTGTGCACAAGCAAACTACCCAAAAGCAACTTGCACAAAGAAGAACTCAAAGCGCTACAAGCCCTAAAAAAGGATAACAGCATAATCATACTTCCAGCAGACAAAGGGAATGCCACAGTAGTAATGGATAGAAAAGACTACGAAACAAAATTGACAGACCTACTCCAAGACTCCACATATAAACCCATAAAGATGCACCCAACCACATATCTGGAAAAATTAACCAAGAAGAAAATTATAACCAGCCACATGAGCAAAGAGATCCAACAGATGATCATCCCATGAGAAAAAATCTTCCAGATGCCCTAAACTATATGGCCTCCCAAAAATACACAAAGAAGGAATACCTCTCAGACCCATAGTCAGCCCCAAAGGAGCACCACTACAAAACCTAGCTAAACACTTTGCAAAACAGCTACAGCCTCATGATGAAACCGCAGCTTCATATGTACAAAACTCATACCACTTCTTGGAAATGATTAAAGATCTACACATGGAACAAGAAGATCTTCTTGTAGGTTTTGATGTGGTTTCACTATTCACTCAAGTCCTGATAAAATAAACTCTTTAAATCATCAAAAATAAATACCAACCACCCAAACACCTCATGGAATGAACAGAACACTGCTAAACCAACACATATTTCACATACAAAGGACAAAGATACAAGCAACTTGAAGGAGCTCCTATGGGATCACCACTGTCACCGTCATTGCAAACCTGTTCATGGAAGAATTCGAATCTAGAGCCCTGGCTAATGCCACCCCCAAGCCCAAACTATGGCTAAGATACATTGATGACACATTTGTGATTTGGCCCCATGGAAAAGAAAACCTAAACAATTTTCTAACACACCTAAACAACACACACCTCAAAATCAAGTTCACCATGGAAATGGAAACAAACAAACAACCACCATTCCTAGATGTACTAATCTTCAAAAAACAGATGGCATACTAGGATACACCATATACCAAAAGAAAACACACACCAACCACTACCTCAACGTCCAATCCCTCCACCACCCAGCACAGATAAACTCTGTGGCCAAAACACTAATTGCCAGAACCAAACACATGGCAGACAAGACACACATAAAGATTGAACTATGCATCCTGACTAAAGTACTGACAACCAATGGCTTCCACAAAAGCAAAATCCACAAAACACACTTTTGATCCATAAAAACACACGAAGACATAATGGAGACCTAGAAGATCAACAGACCTATGGAACAGCTGTCCTGCCCTACATAAGAGGTACAACAGACAAAATCAGTAAGAAACTACACAGGCATTACATCAAAACTGCCTTCAAAACAGACAAAAAAATAGCAGCCATGCTTAGAAACCCCAAAGATAAAACTAACCTGGAAAACCAAGGCTCGTACAAAGTCCCCTGTGCATCATGCCTGGCCACATACATTGGACAGACCAATAGAAGAATAAGTACCCGCCTGGATGAACACAAAAATGCAGTAAAAAAGCTGGAACACATTTCCTCACTAGTCCAACATATGAAAGCCACAGTTCATAACCTCAGCTTCAAAGGCACCAAAACCCTAGCCATTATAGAAAACCCCAGCCACAGAAATATCAGAAAAGCCATAGAGATTGAAAAAAGACCTGAAAGCATGAATAGAAGAGATGATTCCACCAGCCTGTCAATTATCTGGAAACCTGCATTCACAAAGAAAAAAATCTCTGCACCATTAGCCAGGCAAACACCTGGGCACAAACAGATCCCCCCTGATACCTCCAGCTCAAATACACCCCAACCAGGCACCTAGATGAAACCTAGCTTCCTAACAAATGATAGCCATCCATTTACTCGGAGCCAAGCTGCACCAAAAGCCTCCAATACAGGAACACAATGTTGCCAGCCAATCAAGACACAAAAAAAGCCACAAAACAGACAGAAGATATTAGAAACACCAATCAAGCAGAACATAGCAAACTCCAAGACCAATAAACATAGACCAAGACTCCCAACCAATCAGGATGAAGAAAAAACCATTCTGGTACAACGTAGGCTAGCCCCAAATTTAAAACTGAAATGATTGTGAAAGTCTGATTCACAGACAAACACAATACAGAAGAAACTCACAATACACAATACAGAATCTGATGATGGCAGATGAGATTCTGCCTAAACATTGCTACAACTTTGAAAGCACAACTACAATGACGTGGGAAAATTCCTGAACAAAGCTGAACAGCATACATGTAAGTACCCGTGAAAACTTAAGAATATATATATTCTCTTTGTATGCTTTGACTGGAAAATATTTGTCCAAGTCAATTCGTATCTAGTAAAAATGTAATTTCTAAATATCTACTTTTCTTCTGCATATAACATTTTTGCTGGTACACTTTAATATCCAGGCTGAAAATACTTCTTTAAAAATGTAAGAGGCCCATCAGAAGCTGCCATCGTCCAGTTTCTTTCAAAGGGAGAAAGACAGGGG
Organism: Laticauda colubrina; assembly: GCA_015471245.1. NCBI lineage: Eukaryota > Metazoa > Chordata > Lepidosauria > Squamata > Elapidae > Laticauda > Laticauda colubrina. The sequence continues at coordinate 12,316,684 of BLBF01000073.1, read as the reverse complement.
TGGGATTCTACCAGTTCGCACCTATTCGCTAGAACTGGTTGTTAACATTCTGAGCAGTTTGGAGAACCAGTTGTTAGAAAAAATTACTGGCCTTATCCTGTGAGGAAGGCAGGAAGAAAACATTCTGGTGTTGCTTAGAGAAACTGTCTCTACATTAATCCTTATTACATTCTTGGCAGGACTAGATTTCCTGTTTCAGGAATATCTCTGGAGTTAATTTCCCTTCCTTTGCTAGTACTTTGTTTGTGTGGAGTGACCATTTACAGTTACAATGACACTGAAAAAAGTGACTTATGACCATTTTTCACACTTACGACTGTTGCAGCATCCCCACAGTCATGAGAGGAAATGTGAGTGATATTGAGTTGTGAGTGATGTGAGTGATATTGAGTTGGCCATACCCAGTCAATAACATGCCCACCCACTCACACGACCACCAAGCCACACCCACCACCTAAGCTACGCCCACAAAATCAGTTGTTGAAAATTTTGAATCCCACCCCTGGGTAAAGAGAAACAAAAAGAATTGGCAGGCTGCCTGTTCAGACTGCTTGGAACTAGTTTATCTTTTGGTGTTACTTGTTGTACTATATTTCACACACCACAAGTCTATCTTGTCTCGTCTGATTGTTTTTTTTGTTCTTTTAAGACTCCGCTTGCCAATGCTCAGATGACATCTATGACTCTCAGTTATTGTACTCAATTAATTTTCATATGAAATTTATCAGGCATTATATGCCTGAAAAGGAGAGCAATGTTTACAAGTGAGCCTGGTGAATTCCTCTGTCAATATGTCTTCGTGTCATCCATCATTATAAACAAGCTCTCTGTTCTGACCCAGCTTTTGCAAGTAATGATAAGACATTTACTCACAAGTAAAACAACCTCCATTTTTCTCACAGGGCAGTAATAGTCTTTTATTCACAGGGATAAACAAAAGATCAAACATAATTAGCCCCAACAAACCTGGGTTTATCCAAGAAATCTGAATTGCTTGCTGTATACTAGAAACAAATGGTTGTCCATGACAACCGGCCACTTCCAAATCCCTCCTATTTATTTCCCAGCCAGGGAGGGGCTGGCTATCATCTTCATCTGCCTCTCCCTGAGAGCTGGCTTATTTATTTCCATTGCTCTCCTCTCCTCTCTGCACATATATGCATCTGGGATGAGTCCTATCTTTTCCGCCCCCTCACTCAGTTCAGGCCTCAAAGACAATTCCACCTTCTCACCTGGGGGAGGATGGAAGACCCCAGCTCTGCCTCTGTCTCTGATACTGTTTCTTTATCAGAGCCTTCCAAAGGGTCTGAAGATGGGCCAGGCTCATTTTTGACAAATAAACTCTGTAGCTAGCTCTGCTGGCAGCCGACAGGCCACAACACTCTTTGTATGAATAATTTCAATATCCTGTAGCCCTTATTTCAAGGAAGGGAAAGACATAAAATAGAAGGTCTGGATAAAAGTTGTTGTGCTAAGCCATGGTATAAAGACACAGCCCATTTTGGTTTTTGGAAATCCTCAGAAATGTGCTTCCAAAATTTTGTGTCAGCTGGCATCTGATAAGCTTCATGTACATATTGAATGTGGACACAGAAACAGCTGCTGAAGGTGTTTGAAAATGTCATTGCATTAACTACAATATGTCACAAATTTTATGTATTCTTCAGCCATTGGAGTGGGAGGGACTCCAAATCAAAAATAAACAAAGACTTTTTTTTTAAAAAAAGGGGGATCTTTCGTCTTGCTCCACATAAACTTATCTTTATATGTGATAATAAAGAAATCACATTCAGTTACACGCAATATAAATTACTGTGCCTACTTAATAAAATATTTCAAAATGTTTAATGAGATGAAAAGATTCTGTTTTATTATTCTGTTTGAGTGCAGCCAATGAATAGTTTTATGTCATTATTAACTAGACAAGATAGCTAACACAAATGTGCCTAGTCATTTCCACTGACTTCTGATTCAAGTGCTGTAATTTGCGAATCCACCCATACTATGACAGACCTTCCAAAATGAGGCTTAAGGATACTTCCAGCTAGATCTTCATGGCTTGTTCTATATTGTGTTATAAATATGTTCCATGGTCACCTATAGATAATAGCAGACCTAGTCACACACAGCGGTAGGATTCTACCTGGTTGGACCAATTCTATAGAACCAGTTGTTACGATTTTGTGCAGTTCAAAGAACTGGCAAATGGCCAGCCCTGCCCCTCCCCCGCACCAGCAGTCACTCCTTACCTGGCATGTGTGTCATCCAACTTGCCTGGATTGTGCCTTCACCTAATTTTTGGTAAGTTGCTATTTTTCCTTTTCTTTTCTCCTGAAGATCATCTGTTCCAACTATCAGCTGTACCGGGAGATTTAGATTAGCTAGAAAGCAGGAGATTGTTGGATTTCTTGCTTTCTAGCTAATCTAAATCACTGTTGTACTGCTTTGCCTTAGCCCAGGAAGCTTCCCCGAGAAGCCCAGTCAGGGGTGGTATTCAGGTGTAAGAGGGAGAGGTGGACTAAGAACAGAGCTGAGCCTTCCTTACGACGAAGCTTCTATTTTTCAGTGCAGACTCAGGCAGCAAACTGCAGAAAAGTAGATCTCTGAGTGAATCTGTTATTCTGCAAGTAACTCAATCTGTCTGCCTCCTTTGCCTGATTTTGGGTAAAAGTTGCTCTTTTTTATTTAAAAAAAAATCAATATTTACATAAATATTTACAGCATTTACATACAAGCCATGCCCACCCAGTCACAGGACCACCAATCCATATCCTCAAATTTGGCCACACCCACAGAACTGGTTGTTAATAAATTTGAATCCCACCCCTGGTCACACAGTAAATAAATTGTAGAGTGGTTTGCAAGTTGTACGATTGAGAGAGGAGACAACAGTCACAGGTAGTTACATGCATACTCACCAGTGGTTCTGATTTCATAATATTTGTGAATAGTCAAGAAAAATGTTAAAAATGTTTGACATGCTGAGTCTTTAACAGGAAATTATTTCAAGAGGGCCATTAAATCAGCAAGAAAAGGGAAAGTTTCTTCAAGCCAGCTGGTCTGGGAGCAGATAACCAAGTGTCCAAGGATATAAGAATTTTTGATTGATCAATATACTGTAGAAATACTGTAATAGCCTGTATGACAGTGTGGGAAGAAATATCCATCTGGTTCACTTCCAAGCCAGCAGAAAGGCACTGGAGACAAAATGGAGACTGGAGGCTGATTGGAAAGAGGGTCCATTTATTGATGAAGCAGAACCACATGAGTTCTGGGCAGTTGACAAAATGGAATTGAGAGTGAATGGTTTTTAGTACCTTCTTTGGGCTTTGCACTTGAACTTCCTGCTCCTGTGCAATGACATGTATTCTATTGGCTGTTGTCAGACTCCCATGGGGCCATGTAGGGGTCATGTAGGGGTCATAGCTGGCTCTATAGGCAAAGTAGAAATCCTAGGTGTTTGTCTGAGCTATCCCAGGTTTGGTTGAAATTTGTGAGGGTGATGCCATGAAGGGCCTTGTGTTCTGAAAGGGTGTTGGACAATTCCTTATTTTGGCTGAATGGCTTTTTCATGTGTTGGATCTTGGGTAATGGCTATTTGCTTATGAATAGAGAAATCTAGATACCTGTCTTCTTTCAATAAGCTCTTTAGTGCTAAAACTGCTGTGGGCTATTAAAGAAGGTGGCACTGCTTTCTGTCTCTTAAGAGCATGTTTCTCCATTTTTTCCTTTAGGTAAATAGAATATTCTGTCTTTTTAATATTTCCCAAAATATTTCATTCTTCTGGGGGGAGGAGGGGGCTAACTTTCTACAATAGATTTCCAGTAACTGTTATGTATTAAATGCAATCCCTATTTATAGCGAACTTAATTATTAAATACTTATGCCTTGGTTTTCCTGTCCACAGAATGTAATGGATTTGAGGTCACTCTCTTTAGGCTAAAGTTTCACAGTTTCTATTGGGCTGATTGTCTGTGATTGTGTGACTTGTAAGTCAAGCGAACACAATAAGTGCAAGAGCTTTTCTGAGACAGAAATATGAAACAGATCAGCCAGAGATCTCACCTGGCTGATCTAGTCTGAGTTTAGGAAGTAAACAAAGTTGATTGTTTAGACCAGGGGTCTTCAAACTTAACAGCTTTAAAACCTGTGGATTTCAACTCCCAGAATTCCTCTTTCAGTCACGTTAGCTCAGGAATTTTGGGAGAAGTCCACATGCCTTAAACTTGCCAAATTTGAAGCCCCTTGGCTTAGACCAAGGGTAAGAAATTCAAGGCCTGCGGGCCAGATTCGGCCCATGGGGGTGCTTAAATCTGGCCCATGGGGCTTCCCTGAAAACAGTGAAGAATCAGCCTGCAGTGCCTCTGCCAGTGAAAACGGAGCTCATGAAGGTTGCGTGTGGCCCTCACAAGCTCCATTTTCACTGGCAGAACCCTAGCAAAACAAACTACTAGCAAAAGTGGCATTTGATCACATGAGTGACATCGAGTTGGCCACACCCACTCTGGCCACGCATACCTGCCCCTTCCCCTGAGGTCAAATACAGCCCTGATGTGGCCTCAATGAAACTGAGCTTGAAACTCCCTGGTTCAGACTGTACAGCTTAACATGACACATTTCTCATTAGAATGCCTTCTGATTCCTAATCCCTTATGTAAATTAAGAAGCAAGTAACCGAGGCAAGTCATAACTTTGTGCCTTTTCTAGTTGCTATTCCCCTCACCTCTTGCTCCTCTCTGAGTTATTTTGGATGGATTAAATCCACATGGCCACCAGATGGCTCTCCAGAAGCTGCTTTGTTATCCCTTCCTATCATTGTCTTGAAGCAAAGCATTGATCATCCTTTGGAAGTCTGGAGTACTGTCTAAGCAGCTTCTGGATTAGAGTCTTGTCTAATAAAATAATAGCTATTTTTACATTAAAGCCCCGAGGATCTCTTTGAAAGGCAATTTGGTTACTTTAATTTCTGTACCCCATAAAAGGCTGTTATCTAGTTTGTGCTTCTGTTCATCTTTTTTCCCCCTAAGAGACAAAGACCTACTCAGAGAACTGAAACTGATTTTGAGTTTTAAGCTTCCTACTTTTAAAGGCTAAAGCAGCTTATCCTGTCAAGATTTCCCCGTTCTTAATGTATGAGGAATTCAAATGTCACCAGAGTTTGTTCAAATCTTTTGATATAGAAGAGAAGGAGTTATATTTGTGGATGAAGTTGGGGTTGAAATCATATTTAGATATAAACAGTATCTTGGTAATAAAATGCACATAAATTCCACCCCCCCGCTTTTTTTTTAGCACTATTAGTTTTCTTATCTACTCTGCTGTTCAGGATTATACAAAGTGAAGAAAATACAAGAAATAAAATCTTTATACCTTCATAATTAGGACTGGCCTAAAAATATTCTTCTTCTTCATCATCATCATCATCATCATTATGTTGTTGTTGTTATCATTTTTTTATTAATATTAACAATGTTATGAATATTAATATTGATATTATGCCTGAGGCTTAATGGCAAATAAATGTCTCACGCATATAAGCTTAAGTGGGCCAAACTTAAGACCAGCCAAGCTCTGTTGTGGCACCTGAGGGGACATCAGTGGAAATTAAATAGTGGCAGTGAAAATTAAATCATCAACTAAATGACTGACACATTGCTTCTATTTCAGGACAATGAAGGTCATACTCCTGAATCAGGTATTTAATTTGGCAAATTCTGGCAGGAACTGGGAATGTTTCATGAAGAGAAGGACACTTCTCTTCATTAAACATGAGAGCAGTCTTCCAATATTTGAGGAGCTGTCATAGAGAACAGAGGTCAACCTATTCTCCAAAGCACCTTGAGGGCAGGACAAGAAGCAATGGGTGGAAAGTTACCAAGGAGAGATCCCACCTAGAACTAAGGAGAAATTTCCTGACAGTGAGAACAATTAATCAATTGGATAGCTTGCCTTCAGAAATTGTGGGTGCTCTATCACTGGTGGTTTTAAAGAGGAGACTGGGCAGTCACTTGTCTGGAATGGTATAGGATATTTTGCTTGAGCAGGGGATTGGATTAGAAAATTTTCAAGATTCCTTCCAACTATGTTATTCTGGGGTTAACATGGCTTATACTATTAAGATACAGCTTCTGTCAGATGAAAATCGATAGCCAGATATAGCCTTGGCAAAATATGAATGAGGGATCTTGGAGTCTTAGTGGACAACCAGCTAAATATGAGCCAGCAGTGTGCAGCAGCCACCATAAAAGCTAATGCAATCCTAAATTGTATTAACAGAGGGATACAATCAAGGTCAAGTGAGGTACTAATACCACTCTATAAAGCTTTAGTAAGACCACACTTAGAGTACTGCATCCAGTTTTGGTCACCACATTATAAAAAAGATGTTGAGACTCTAAAAATAGTACAGAAAAGAGCAACCAGGATGATAAGGGGATTGGAGGCTAAAACGTACAATGAACAGTTGCAGGAACTGGGCTTGGCTAGTCTAGTAAAGAGAAGGACCAGGGGAGACATGATAGTGGTCTTCCAATATTTGAGGGCTGCCACAGAGGAGGGGGTCAAGCTATTTTCTAAAGCACCGATAGGCCAGACAAGGAATAATGGATGAAAACTGAACAAGGAGAGATTTAACCTGGAAACAAGGGGAAACTTCCTGACAGTGAGAACAATCAACCAATGGGACAGCTTGCTCTCGGAAGTTGTGGAAGCACCATCAGTTGGGACTTTCAAGAAGAGATTGGACTGCTATCTGTCAGAAATGGTGAAGGGTCTCCCGCTTGGGTGGGGGTTGGACTAGGTGACCTGCAAGGTCCCTTCCAACTCTGATTATCTGTAATCTGTAATCTGGTTTTCTACTGTCCCTTATTGGAATGTTGATTCATTTATCCAGGTTAGTTTTTAGTCCCTCTACATCAGGGGTGTCAAACTCACATCATCACAGTGGCGTCATGCAAAGTATCTGAACTTTTTTCCCCTTTGCTAAACTGGGCAGAGGTGTGGCATCCAGCCCACAGGCCTGGAGTTTGACAGACCTGCTCCACATCCTAAGAAGCTTCAGTCCTGGTGGCAATTTTTAGAGTGGGGTGAGTGAGCAGGAAGGGGTAGTAGCTTTTAGCTTTTAACATTTTTGATATCTCTTGTTCCATAACCCTCAGTCAAAACCAGCAAAGCATGTTTGGACATGTTGAATAGAGAACAATTCTTAAGAAGAATGTGATGAATAATACAGTAAAAAAATGGTAAATGAGATACCATTCACAATTGATTACCCAAAATCAGAAAAACGGACTTGGGGACAACAGACAAATCTGTCAACTTCAATTTCTTATATTTCAGAGTTTAAATTAACTTTCCATGCATTTTATACATTCATAGTTTTCTTTGTTTTAATTATTTTTGTTTTAATTATTATAATATTCAGAATAGTGGGAAGTCAGAAAGACAGCTACAGATGAGATTACACTTTTGATTGAAAATGTATATTGAAATGTGAGCTAATTAATTTTTTTCTTTGATCCTTAGAGGTACATACACAAACCAAATCAATCTGTAAAAAGGAGAGTAAAACCACACAAAAAATTATTCCTTCTAAAGTCTTAATCTTTCAAAGGCAATTTTATTTCATTCTCATTAGCTTTCAATTTTACACACACACACACACACACACACACACACACACACACACACACAAACACACACACCAACACACAAATATAAACCAGCAGTGTGCAGCAGCAGCCAAAAAATCCTGAAAAATCCTGCAATTCAATCCTGAATTGCATTAATAGAGAGATACAATCAAGATCAAGTGAGGTACTAATACCACTCTATAAAGCTTTAGTAAGACCACACCTAGAGTACTGCATCCAGTTTTGGTCACCACACTATAAAAAAGATGTTGAAACTCTAGAAAAAGTGCAGAGAAGAGCAACCAGGATGATTAGGGGACTGGAGACTAAAACATATGAAGAACGGTTGCAGGAACTGGACATGGCCAGTCTAGTGAAGAGAAGGATCAGGGGAGATTACGATAGCAGTGTTCCAATATTTGAGGGGCTACCACAGAGAGGAGGAAGGGGTCAATCTATTTTCCAAAGCACTTGAAGGCCAGAAAAGGAATAACTGATGGAAACTGAACAAGGAGAGATTTAACCTGGAAATAAGGAGAAATTTTCTGACAATGACAGTCTGTCACTGACAGATTTGTCAGAATTGTCAGAATCTGACAATTCTGACAATCAACCAATGGAACAGAAGTTGCCTTCATAAGTTGTGGGAGCTTTATCACTTGAGACTTTCAGTAAGAGATTGGTCTGACACTTGTCAAAAATGGTGTAGGGTCTACTGCTTAAGCCCATGTCACACTGCCCAACGGATGCAAAAAGGACACAGCGGACGAGCAAAATGTTCCATCCATTGTTATCCGCTCTCAAAAGGGGCAAAAATTTGCATTACTGGAGCGGATAACACGGACGCGGGGAGGACGCAGGGCGGATGCAAAGCAGATGCAGAATGGAAGCCCAGCGGATGGAAGCAGATGAGAGCAGATTGCGCATCCGCTAGGCTTCCGGGAGACCTCAGCAAAGCAGACACGGAACGGATACAGCGGATGCACAGCGGACGCCGAACGGATGAAGCGGATGCACAGCGGATGCACAGCGGAAGCCTAATGGATGCCTGGCATTAATTGCGCATGTGGGGAGAATGCATTGCGTCAGCCCCGCAGATATAATGGAAGCAGCTCGGAAGCAGGTTGCCATTCAGAGGAAAGACCTGCTTCCAGACACATCGACTGCCTTGCCTGCCCTGCCTGCATGTCTGCCTGCCAGCCTTGCTGCCAGCCTCCATGCCAGCCTTGCTGCCAGCCTCCCTGCCAGCCTTGCTGCCAGCCTCCATGCCAGCCTTGCTGGCAGCCTGCCTGCAAGCCTTGCTGCCATCCAGTCTGACTGCCAGCCTTGCTGCCTGCATTCCTGCCAGCCTTGGTTCATGTCTGCCTGCCAGCCTTGGTGCCTGCCTGCCTGCCAGCCTTCCTGCCAGCCTTGGTGCCTGCCTGCCTGCCAGCCTTCCTGCCAGCCTTGGTGCCTGCCTGCCTGCAAGCCTTGGTGCCAGCCTTGGTTCCTGCCAGCCAGCAACCCCACAACCATGCAGAAGCACAGCAAGCCTCAGCCATCTGCTGCCAGCCCTGTCAAGACAGACAGGGCTACCATCCCGCACCCTGGCCCTCACTCTGGTTCTGCTGGGGCTTCTGCAGCACGGGCTCGCTCTTCTGGAGCTGGCGCTTCTGCTGCTTCTGCTTTTGGAGGAGCTCATGACAAGCACTCCAGCACTAGCCACCTCCACAGCACCTGCACCCTTCACCCCTGGGACTGAGCGACCAAGAGGAGTGCCAGAGACTCATTTTTGTTTTATAGCTTGTTGTTAATAAAGTCTATTTTTGATTCACACACTTGCTTCATTTCTTTTTTTAAATAAAGTCTTGCTGGAAACTGTTAGAAATGGTTTAAGCCTTTGCATGCTTGTGGGATGGGTAAGGATAGCTGTGGGATGGGTTAGGATACCTGTGGTATGGGTAATAGCTGTGGGATGGGTTAGGATAGCAGTGGGATAGATAAACCTCCAGTGCAAGCACAGTGGGACTGTATGGTCCACCCTCCCAGGTGCCACACCAATGGCCCTTTATTATCAATAATAATGTAATAATTATCCACACATGTCAACATAAACACAACTCTTTATTAAATGCCCTGTTCATTGTAGGCCAACCAAACATACATGGCCCAATCTCATCCTTGTGATGAGACAGGCTGAAGGAAGCATCCATTAAGCATCTACCATCCTGTCTTGCCACACCACTGCTCCAGCTGGGGAGTTGTACCAGTGTCTCAGGAGGTTGCGCTGCTTCTTTGCTTCATGAGAGGCTCTGTTGGGGCCTTGCACATCCTCAGTGTCAATCAGGTTTCGCCCTTGCCTCCATTCCCCAGGCTCCATGTCCCCATTGCCTTGCTGGAGGTCCACGAGCCTGTTCTGCAAGACTGGGTAGCGGGTGCGCATGAGATTGTGCAGGATACAGCAAGCTTCCATGATCCTCCTCACAGTCTCTGGGCAATGCTGCATGGTGGTGAGAATTACCTGGAACCTGTTGGCCAGGATGCCAAAGGCGTTCTCCACCACCCGCCTTGCCCTGGACAGCCTGTAGTTGAAGATCCTCTCTTCACGGGTGAGGAGACTGGAAGTGTTGGGCTTCATGAGGTAGGTTGTGAGGGAGAAGGCGTCATCCCCCACGATGAAGTAGGGCACATCTTGTGTGTTGTTAGGCAGGGGTTCTGGATCTGGGAAACCCACAATGAGGTTGCCTTCCAGCTCCTCCTTGAGGTGACTGGTGTTGTATAGCTGGGCATCTGAAGATGAGCCGTTGCCTGAAGCATCGATGTACATGAACTTGTAGTCAGCATCGACCATGGCGAAGAGGATGATGCTGAAGAAGCCCTTGGAGTTGAAATAAGTGGACCCCAACTTGGCTGGAGCTTTGCAGGCCACGTGCTTGCCATCTATGGCTCCAACGGTGTGGGGGAAGTTCCACTTCTGATACCACTGCTCTGCAACTTTCTTCCATCCTTCTTCAGTGGAGAGGTACTGGAGGAGCTCCTCCTTGTATTCTTCGATGATGGCCTGCATCACTTCTCTGACCACAGTGCTGATGGTGTTGGATGGCACCCTCCAGCCGTACTTTATGCTCCTGTAGGAGGTCCCTGAGGCCAGGTGGTGCAGAGTGAGTGCCACCTTGAGCCCAGGTTCCAGGCTGGGCCGGAAGCTGGTGTTTGCCTTGGTCAATCTGGGTGTCAGCCGCTTCACAACTTCATCAAACATGGCTGGAGGCATCCTCATGAAGTTCAGGAACGCCCAAGTGTCTTCGCTTCTGAGCTCCACCATCAGCTTGTTGTACAGTCCGTCCTCTGCTCTTCTGGCGAACCATCTTCGGATCCAGACTCTCTTCGGTGGCTACTTTTCTTTTCGCAGTAGAGTTCACAGAGCCTGCAGATGGCTTCGCACTGTTGCAGAACGATGGTGGCTGCTGAAAGGACTTTGTTACAATCCACGGTGGACATGACTGGATGCTGTGGAAGAGGAAGAGCCAGATGAAGGCTGCAGAGGTCTGCACCGCTGGGCTGCTGTTCTGAAAGTGAGATACAGGCGAGTTGCTCCCCTTTTTTATTGGCAGTAAAGGTTTTCCGCTAGGCATCCTCTAGGCATCCTCTAGGCATCCTCTAGGCATCCTCTAGGCATCCTCTAGACATCCTTAATGTCCGAGATAGGTCCCCTCTGCAAACGTTTTTTCCATTTTAAATGCTTTGTTTCCATGCTGCATCCGCTAGGCATCCGTTCTGCATCCGTTCTGCGTCCGTTCCACTTCCTCCCTGCGTCTGGGCGGATGTGAGTTGCACAGGTGCGTAGCGGATGCCTAGTGGATATAGCAGATGCGTAACGGATGCGTAACGGATGCCTAGCGGATGCGTAGCGGATGCAGAACAGACGAACTGGATACATTTTCCACGCAAAAGTTTTGGGCAGCCTAAAACTTTTGGAGCGGATGAAACGTCCATAAACGGATGCTGGACGGATAGAGAGGAAGCCAAATGGAGGCAGTGAGTACATCGCGTTTTCGAACGGATGGCAAGGTTTTTTGTCCGTTTTACATCCTCTTTGCATCCGTTGGTTCAGTGTGACATGGGCTTTAGGTGGGGGGTTGGATTAAATGACTTTCAAGGTCCCTTCCAACTCTGTTAATCTGTTCTTGTGTGTGTTTGTGTGTGAGAGAGAAAGGGGAGGAGGGTGGGAAAGAGAGAGATAACATGCTGTGATAATTAATGCTGAAAGATTAATTGTTGGCTATTTTTAATCATTATTATCATTACTCAGTTCTTCTTCTCTACATGTTTGTGAACTTTTCATACAATCCATGACACTCATTCGATTATGTCATGTATAAGAATTGCATTGTATGACAGATCTACATTTTCAGATTTTTTTGAATATGTCTTGGAGAGATGGATGTTGGGCAGTAGGAAACTATTTGGTGGAAAATAATATTCATAAATCCACGATTACAAAATGGACAGATCCACTTTCTGAACTGCAGAACATTCCAGTGTATCTTTGTTCCTTTTTAAAAAATGTCTTACAATATACGAAATTGGTTGTTGATGAGGAAGAAGAAGGTGATCATGATGTTGAGAGTTTTTTCTCCAATTCAATTATATCTGATTCTCAGAAACTGCCTTCATGTGTCCCAGCCATTTTCTTGGCAAAGTTTTTTCAGAAGTGTTTTGCCATTGTTTTCTTCCTTTGGCTGGGAGAGAGTGACTGGCACAAGGTTACTACAATGACTGCTAAGATAGAGTTAGAATTTACTCTCTCCCTGTTTCTAGCCTAATGGCTTAACTATTACACCTGACTGGCTCTCATGATGAAGATAAACACTATAAATAAAGGACATACCTAACACTCTTATTATTCTTTAAGTGGGAAATAAATACAACTGGGGTCCTCAAAACAACTTCTGAATCACCTAACATCAATGCCTACTAAGTCGTGTTGCTCAGGTCAACATTTTTTTTCTCCTTACTTAGTAATTCTGCTTCAAGATTTATAACCCTTGGTCATCAAGTGCTCATTTTATTGTTTCAAGATTGCATCTATGATTTTTTGTTCAGAACATGGGGCTGTGCTCCAAGGCATATTTATTACCTAAACATGTAGGTATTTATTACCTATATATTAAGGCAGGGAGAGAGAGAGAGAGAGGGAGGGAGGGAGGGAGAGAGAGAGAGAGAGAGAGAGAGAGAGAGAGAGAGAGAGAGAGAG
>BLBF01000073.1:12278083-12293885 GCA_015471245.1 Laticauda colubrina | reverse complement strand
CTCTCTCTCTCTCTCTCTCTCTCTCTCTCTCTCTCTCTCTCTCTCTCTCTCTCTCTTGTGTGTGGGTGTCAGAGATGGTAATTCAGCAGGTTCTGACCAGTTCTAGAGAACTGGTAGTATAAATTTTGAGTAGTTCAGAGAACCAGCAAACAGCAAACACCACCTCTGACTAGAGATTTTACAGTATCCTTCCCCTGCCATGCCCACCAAGCTACGCCCACAGAACTGGTAGTAAAAGAATTTTAATCTTACCACTGGTGTGTGTGAATATAGGTACTCTGCCTTACACAAAAGGATAGGGACTTATTTAAGCATATCAACATCTCTGTATAATATGAATTCACTATTTTGGAGGACTGTATACAATTCCCTTGCATGTGCTTTACCACCATTTTGAAATTTTCCATCGTGCATTAGTTGTGGCCAAGAAAAGTCCAAATGTACCCAGTCCTTAAAAAATAAGAATTCCTTCTCTTTTCAGGGCAGAGGAATGTGAAAATTATAGTATTAATACCTTCTGTCAAGCAGTCCTATAAACCCTATTGCTGAGGAATCCTGGGTTCACATGTTTAATCAAGTTATTCCATTTCCCAAGGAAATTTTATCTCCAACAAGAGCATTGGGAGTCCTCAATTAACCCTATGTATATTTCAGTTCCTAGGATTCATAAGGGTGGTGACAGCCCACACACATGTGCAAATGTACACATACCCATATATAGAAAGAAAAAAACACTGTTTTCAACAATACTACATTGCTTATTCCAGAGTGACTTGCAATAAGGTAGGGGTCATATTGTTGGCTATGGCAATATTTAGAATAATTTGAACTGGAAAATAGTGCAATTATCTGACTTTGATGTGAGGTAGAATGATTTTTGGGGGGTGAGGGCAGAAAACTGATTTTTTTTGTTTTTAAACCATGCTATATTACTTGCACTATGCTATGGTTTGTCCTTTGTGCAGAAAGCACATTTTCTTATGGAAAACATGATTAAAATATGGGTCTATGGGAGGGAGAAAGGGAGGGAGGAAAGGAATGAAGGAAGGAAATGAATTAAAGGAAGGGAAGGGAGGGGAGGGAAGGAGGGCTTCATATTAATAATTATATTATTACATGAAAATAGCCTAAGCACTATTACCTACATTATCATTCATTTGTTATAAGGTCTTCTGCTTTGAGCTGGGAGTGGGAGTTGAAGAATTTTGAGATTCCTTCCAGTTCTATGATTCTATGTTCTAACTTAGCATCAATATTGAAGCCTTATTGTGAGAATATGATAAAAATAACACAACAGACTGTGATAATCAGAATTCGCAGAAGGCTTCAATATAAGATATTGCAATATTGGCCCCCAACTCCAAACAACAGTTTAGGAGAAAGGAGATACCCCCTTCCAGTAAATACAGCCATATATAGGATTATCACAGTTAAAATATTACATAATACCTCCTGTTTTTCACATATAGACATTATAGAGATTCTTATAAGAAAGTATTGGGTGTTTTTCCATAACTCCTCCCATGCATCCATGAAAATTCCCTAACTTTTCTCATCTTCATCATTATCATCAGTTTTCCTGTTTTTCACTTAAAAAAATAACCCTATAATGTCAAGGCGACCTCTGATGGATCTCAAACCAAGCCAAAGATATAATATTTTGCAATTCTACAGAACTTTAGCAGAATAACGAGTCAATAACAAGTTATATAAATGTCCAGATCTTTACAAAGTCAGATTAAGAACAAACATGGAATCTGTCTGGTTCTTTATATTCTTTATAAATTCTTTATACATTTTCACATATAACACTTATCGTAGATGTTTTATGCTTTTTTTGTTTGATCAATTAACCCAGAAGAACTCCACTTTCTCATAACTGTGTAGGAAATAATTTCATTTTATAACAACTTATTTTACCCTTTCTGTATAAGTTTTTATTGAGATCTAAGTTATTGACCCAGATTTCTCAACTGACAACCATTTTTCTTGTACGAGTTAATTCAGAAATGCATTATCTTTTCTTGCAATGTTGTTTTATTTTCCAAAGTTGTATTCAATTGTATACATACTGGGTTTTTCTTAACGAAAAGTGGTCCAAGTGACCCAGATTTCTTACTCAACAATAACAAATGTAATAATAAACTTGGGCTAAATGCAACTTTCAAAAGGCTTTTGAATGTATTCCTAAACATCCACCACTATGGAAAAATAATCATAATTACTGGGTGAGTTGTTACTTATTTATTTATTGAGTTCACTCTGCTTGCAATTTGGCTTTTGTGGGTGGTGGTTGGGGAATTAAATACTGACATCACATTAAGATATGAAATGGAGAAACATTTGTGCCAAACAAGTTCTACCTTTACTTTTGTGAATTAACTTATACAATGTGATTAAAAGTAAACTTTTTTTTTCTTTTATGTCCTCTGCCTAACACAAGTGCCCTTAATCTTGCTTTATTTTATAAGGTAATAATTATATCTCTTTTTGTACCCCAGCCATTTCATTCCATAGTGGACATTTTCATCCCATCATCCATTATTATTATTTTTAATGTAAGTTCTATTTAGGCATAATACATCAATTAAATGCACAGGCCAAATTTTACCCTTTCAAGTTTCCAATAAAGTGCTGGTAGTTTGCTCCAATTTAAGTACTTCTTTGTTAAAAAATAAAATAAAATCAGCATGGGAGGAAAATATGAAACCAAAAGATCAATGTCCAATTGAATCGTGATTGATGATCCCTAGTTAAAAAAAAAAAAAACCACTTCATTACTAAGACAAAGATATTTTAAACTTCAGTTCCAAAATGCCTGCTGTAGCAAAGCCAGCCTGGAATCCAAGAAACAGAGTTTATTGGTGAATTCATTACCTCTGGAAAGAAGTCAGTGCTACCCATTCATAGTTGTGTCAGCCTCACTGCAGTGACACATGCAGCTGGGGTTGGTTTATAAATTCAACAGAGTGCATTCCAAACTTCTGAAAGTATAAAATTAATTTTGGCACTTCACTCCTTGGTGAGGTCACCATATTGGATATTCTTCCTGTGTGGAAACTCATTGGGAGCCAAACAAAGAAACATAGTGTTAGCGCATTGTATAACAAACCTTCCTTCCTCCTGGACTAATATATTACATGGGCAATAGATTTTATTTTAAAAGGTGGAAACATTGAAAATATCATCTCCTATTACAGAACAAGTGATCTTTTCCTTTTCTTGTAATAATATTCTATCAAAAAAAGACACCTGGCCTGGCATATCATACTTTCTAAGCCACCTGAGGTTAAACAACAACAACAATATGCCTGCAGGTGTTACATCCATGTTTACACATGCAGCAGAGCATTTTTTTGGAATTGAAATCTGAATTGTCCAGTTGTAGCAGACAGCTGGCCTATTCAAATAGAAACTATCCAGGTTTCTCCTGGTAAAAAAACATCATTCATCTTCTGTAATCAAAAAGACTCTTTCCCTTTCTCTGTCTCTAACTCTGTCTCTCTGTCTGCCTCTCTTTGTCTCTGTCTCTCTGTTTCTCTCTGTCTCTCTCTGTGTCATCAGCTCTTTTATCTTTCAAGAGAATGTAGACTGGTACACAATTGGGTCAATTGTTAGTGTCTAAATGATGCCAGTCCAGCTCGATGGCAACAACTCATATTAGATGGATTGAAAAATCAGGCTGGGTCTTAGTTAATAGTTAATAGTTGGAAGCCAATGTCCCTTGACTAGACTGGAAAGTGGTAAAAACTTCCTACAGGGGAAAAAGTACTGAGAAAAGTTTAAGAAACCAGGAATATTTTAGCTTTCTGGGAATACCAGTTGAATCTTTACTTCAGATTCATAACTGTTACAATCCTTGTTCTTTCTATATTCTTAAATTTTGAAACTGGGTTTTGTTCTACTTGGTGAAGGTCAAACCTAATACCTCAAAGGTGTTTTTTCAAAAGGCAACTTGGCTTTGCTTTTTTTCCCCCTTGAAGATGTTTCTCTTCTCATCCAAGAAGCTTTTTCACTTCTGATTGAATGGTGAAGGATAGATAAACCTACAAGTAGCCTCAATGACTCACAGAAAGAGTACTAACAACCAGATTACTGCAAGGAATATACAGTGAATCCTTCCATTCTCCACCATTAAGTCAGAACTGAAGAAGCATAGATGAGAAGCAAAATGAAGTAAAATAAAAACAAAATCCAGTTACCATCAAAAAAGCATTTTTGGGACAAATATGACTTGGATGACTGACAATCTCCATAGACAATCAAACCAAATATCTCAAATTTGCTGTAAGATAAAAATGATGGCAAACTAAAGATGAGATATAACACGTATCCCATATTTCATCCAATGTTTCCTGCTTTTTCTATTAGCCAGTATTCTGTGCCTTGTTTATATGTGTATTCAACCTTCCATCCTTCCAAGGTGGGTAAAATGAGGACCCAGCTTGTTGGGGGCAATATACTGACTCTGTAAACCATTTAGAGAGAGCTGCAAAGCACTGTGAAGCAGCATATACTGTAAGTCTAAATGTTATTGCTATGCTATTTAAAATACAGTATATTTAAGGCAAAAACCACTCCAGACTCTTAACTAAGTGAGTATGAAACATCAATAGCATTAAAAATATATCATTTCAAACCCCCAATACTATAAAAATTAAGATGCTCTTATAAAATTAAAAGTTTATTTTTTACTGAAGTTCTGTAAAAAACAAAGGAGATTCAACAAAAAGTTTGATAATCTGTTCTTAACCACTTGCTGTGATTTGACTCTTATACAATCAAGTTTATAAGGGATTCCATACATTTTTGGTAAGACAAAAAGTTTATTTTATGCTATTGGGAACTTGTTTTTGGTTGTTTTGGTTCTAGATGAACAGAACGGAGACCCCCAAGAATCTGATATATTCTTGAATATTTTATATTCTAACATATGGACAGATTAACATTAAAAATAAAACAGAAAGAAGACTTAGAATACTATTTGATTTGGAACAGATTATATGAGTGGTTAAAGACAAGAAGTAGAAGTTAGAGGAAAAAAAATGATGAATGTTTGTATTCAAAATAGAGATGGTTTATAACTACAGCCACTATAAATACTAAAAACACGATTGAGCTAAACATAAAAAGAAATGTATTTAAAAAACTATTTGGTGATATTTTCATTGTCATTGGTATGGGAGCTATTATAGTCTTAGTAGCAGAAATTTTGAGTAGTTTGGAGAACCGGCAAATACCACCTCTGACTGGCCATGCACCCATCTATTCTCTGCGTTCCAAGTTTCAGTTGCCCTCCACAGAAGATTGTTTATGGAAATCTGTGGTTATGTTTTCTGTTTTAGGGAGTATCTTATCCAGAAGCATGGGATGTTTTTATAGTTTCTTATTTTTTAATGTAAGCTGACCAGAGTCGCTTTGAAAGTGGGCAGGCTCTAAATTTCTTAAATAAATATTTTGAAATGGCACTGCTACTGTCACTTAAATCCATATATAAATATTGACTAGGTCTTCAATTAAGTTTTACCAATGATCACCTGGAAATCAGGTTAGTGGATGGGAAAGGAATGGGATTTTGCAGTAACCTTTCCCTGCCATACCCACCAAGACGTGCCTACCAATCCATGCCACACCCACCAAGCGATTCCCACAGAACCAGTAGTAAAAAAAAAATTGAATCCCACCACTGGAATAGGGAGATGTGGCATAGAACAATGCTCAATCACAAGAGGCATAATTAATCTCAATAAATCCTGAAAGTTTGTTTGAGAAGCAATAGAAAGGAGACAGCTTAATTAAAATCCAAATACCAAGGATCAAGACAAATATGTTATGTAATTAATAAGTCAGAAAGTACACACAAGAAAAACACAGTCTTGCACAGGAGACCCAGTTGCTTTCACGGGTGGCCTGCAGAGAATGGTTTCAAAGATCCCTAGATTAAAACTGTCTAGTTCCATAAGGCAAAAACATAAATGATGAATAAACCAGAAACCATTTTGTCTTGAAATGAATAGCGATCTTCATGCCTTTGCTGTTGGAAAAATCAAATACATGGTGTAACCTATGGCGCACTTGGTCAGTGTTGAATAATCTATGAATCTATCCTTCATTTCTGATTATACATTTAGACATTTTGACATAACAAGATAACAGAAGTTGGAAGGGACATTGGATGTCTTCTAGTCCAGTCCTCTGCTCAAGTAAGAGACCCTACACTGTTTCAGACAAATGGCTGTCCAATCTCTTTTTAAAAGTGACATTTACAACATTGTGGATTTTGATGTGGTATTATTAATTTGAATTTTTTAGCCAATAAATTAGATAGAGGGTTCATTTAACCTGGCATGATATAGATCAGGGCTGTCAAACTCATTGCCCACAGGCCAGATGTATCACGTGCTGGCCATGCCCATACTCGGTTTAGTAGAGGGGGGGAAAAGTACTGATACAACACATGATGCTGCCATGATGATGTGAGTTTGATATAGATGGTCAGAGAATATTGTTAGCAGAATAGCAGAATAACAGAGTTGGAAGCGAAGTCTTTTAGTCCAGAGGTAGCCAACCTTTTGGACCTCTGGGACCACCAAACTCATAATTTTAAATCCCAGAGACCACTAATATGAACTTTGACTGGTGGTGGCTTGTTGACATTGGTGGGAGAGAGAGAGACAGAGAGAGATCTGATCTAACCTCTCTCTCCCTCCCTCCCTCTCTCCCTCTCTCTTACACACACACACACACACACACAGAGGCAGGCGTGGGATTCAAATTTCTTAACAACCATAATTTGTGGGTGTGGCTTGGACATGTGACTGGCTGGGTATAGCTTGTATGTAGATATTATAAATATGTATATAAATATGTATATAAATACTGAATTTTTATTTAAAAAAGAGCAACTTTTACCCAAAATCAGGCAAAGCAGGCAGGCAGATTGAGTGGCTCACGGAATCACAGATTCATTCAGAGATCTTTTGTTCTGCCATCAGCTACCTGCACTGAATAATAGAAGCTTCAATCCTAAGGAAGTTTCAGCTCTGCTTAAAAGCAGAGCCAAAGATCTAAAGATGAGCTAGAAAGCAAGAATTCCAATGTTTTCCTGCTTTCTAGCTAATCTAAATCTCCTGACACAGCAGAACAGCTGATGGTTGGAAAAAGGAAAAATAGTAATTTAGCAGGCAAGTTTGCCAGGTAAGGAGTGAGTAGGTGGGGAGGGTTTCCACAGGCCATGTGGGCGGCACAGCCTTGTGTACCTGTGCAGCCTGGATTAATTGTTTTAGGGGTGCTCTGGGCTGACTTTTCTCTGTGGACCACCAAAATTTTCTCGCAGACCACCAGTGGGCCACGGACCACCGGTTGGCGACTGCTGTTCTAGTCCACCCCCCCTGCTAAGGCAGGAAATCCTACACCATTTCAGACAAATAGTTGTCCAATCTTTTCTTAAAAACCTCCAGTGTTGGAGCATCCACAACTTCTGGAGGCAAGTTCCAGAAGCTAATTCCATTGATTAATTGTTCTAACTGTCATCATATTTCTCCTTAGTTCTAGACTGCTTCTTTCCAATATTAGTTTCCATCCATTGCTTCTTGTCCTGCCTTCAGGTGCTTTGGATAATAAGTTGACCCATTATTTTTCATGGCAGCCCCTTTGATCAAGCTTCTACTCCAAATTTAAACGTTAGGATTCTTTTTGGAAAGGAAACTGCAGCTCAGTAAAAAAAAAAAAAAGAAGAATTTCATACATGGTTTCTTCAATCAGGTTTACTTTTAATTCAACTAACAGGCAGCATGAGAAATCTGGAAATCGAAAACTGCAGGAAGCCAAATGGTGAAAATACCTTATACTGTGCACAGTTTTGTAACTAATTCAGAAGTCTTTTTTTTCCCCTACACTACATCACGTCTCTACATTTTTGCTCAGGCAGTCAACCCTAACATGATGACATGCTAGAAAATAAGTTTAATGGGACAGGCCTGAAAAGTTAATATCCAGCTATTTAATCAGGAAGTTTACCAGAGGATTTTGTCCCAATTGTAATCTCTATAAACAACTTGCCTCACAAAGCTGTTGTGATGACAACATTGAAGGACAGAATGAAATGTCTGTTGTCTGGAGTATGATGTTGCACAAAACTATTATAAATAACTGAATTAATGATCAAATGGAACCCTTGAGCCCTAATCTTCCTTCCTTTCCTTGAGCCCTAATCTTCAAATCCCGACCTTAACTAATGTTTGGAAATAATAACAACCATGTGGCTGTACTCTAAAATATCTATTTATTTTGTGAAGGAGGAAATATAGCAAGAACAAAGGCAGAAAGTAGATGATTAGAAAGAAAATAATTCTTGTAGTTTAGGATTATATTTTTTAAATAGTTTCCCAAAAGAACTGGGAGGACAAATTTCAGAATCACATTTACACTAATTTCAATATTTTGCTTAACTTTGCTCATTGAATCAGCTGCTCAATGGCCAAGAAAGATCCAATGTCATATTACAGAGTATTTATATTTCTCTACTGTTGCTCTCACTAAAGGAAACTAAGCATCAAGGGGCTGAGACAAAAGTCTATATATCCCATGAAGCCAAAGAGGAGGGCTTTTGTTTTGACAATTGCAATTTCTGATCCAAATCTCAGAAGCTAATACACAAAATAAGACTCTTTTTTCTTTTTTTCAAAAGCCTAGTGCACTTTCAGAACCAGATATATAAAGTCCTGTTGAAGTACAAGCTAAAATCTCCCCTGGTTCAAATGTCTTACATTAGTGAGTCGACTAATGGAAAATAGCTTTAGAAAATAGCCTTGGGGGAAAAGTTTTAAGGGGTCTTTGGGGCACAGGAGACCTTCAGTGCTGTGATGGGCTTTTACTGAGTGAAATGTTATGGCCATTTTCCCTGCAAGGCAAACTTGTTCAATGAACTGCTAATTTGCAAAGTCTGTTGAAATTAGACTGAGGACGTAGGATGGGTTTAGCAGGAAGCACACAAAAGCTGAACTCTTTCCACTCTGTTCCTTTCCAGCTGCCTACTTTCACTTGGATTTTGTTTTATTGCAGTATTTCCTTAAAAAAAAAAAGACCTACATTTAACGATTTTCAGCAAATAGCTGATACCGACAATGGTTTACAATACAGTTAACAGCAAGAAGATCAAAAGAGGGAAACTTCCACCATCAAAAATCCCTAAAATAACATTGGTGTCAGCATTTGAGGGTCTGCTATAAAGGAAAGCAGGGTCAACCTATTTTCTAAAGTATCAGTAAGCAAGACAAGAAACAATGGATGGAAACTAATAAAGGAGAGAAACAACCTAGAACTAAGGAGAAATTTCCTAACACTGAGAACAATTACTCAGTGGAACAGCTTGCCTTCAACAGTTGTGGATGTTCCATCACTGGAGGCTTTCAAAAATAGATTGGGAAACCATTTGTCTGGATATGGTATAGGGTATATGGGTTGGACTAGAAGACCTGCAAAGTCCCTTCCAACTCTCCTATTTTGTTAGAGGATGTAACTCTGTTGTTACATCCTCTAACCTTCACTCCTTTAACCTTAAACTATCCAGTATTGACCTCACTCCATTCCTAAGAGGTCTGTAAGGAGTGTGCATAAGTGCACAATCATGCCTACTATC
Source organism: Laticauda colubrina (assembly GCA_015471245.1). Lineage (NCBI taxonomy): Eukaryota > Metazoa > Chordata > Lepidosauria > Squamata > Elapidae > Laticauda > Laticauda colubrina. The sequence goes on along the minus strand of BLBF01000073.1, from coordinate 12,284,245 downwards.
CCTGTCCTATTGTCCTATTTATACTTATTTCCTGTGTTCTTACTCATGTTTATACTTACACCTATTAACTTGTAAGCAATTGACAAATAAAAATAAATAAATAAAATAAAATTTTGTTATTTGCTTCAGTATCAGACTAGCAGCTACTGATGCTGAGCAGGTTCGATGTGGATAATATCTGTATGGTTGAATGCCTGGAAATGTGATGATGATTTTTAAAAGAACCAGGGAAGATGGCAAACCACTTACACAACATATTCAAGAAAATATTACAGGTAGTCCTCATCTTATGACCACAATCAGGACCAGAATTTATGTTGCAAAGCAAAGCAATTGTTAAGGGAGTCTTGGCCAATTTTACGCCCTTTTTGCCACAATTGTTAAGACAATTTCTCCAATTGTTCAGGAATCATGCAGTCCTTAAACAAATCCAGGTTTTCTCATTGACTTTGCTCATTGGAAGCCAACTGGGAAGGTTGCAAATGGTGATCACATGACCTCAGCTTGCTGAAATTGTCAAAAACATATGCTAGTTGCAAAGGGCTGGATTTTGATCATGGGGCCATGTAGATATTGTGATAGTCATGACTTTGAGGACTGGTTGTAAGTCCTTTTTTTCAGTGCTGTTGTAATTTCAACATATTGCTTAAAATATGAGTGTAAGTCAAGGACTATCTGTACTGAGATATCCAGGCAGTCACCTGTACCCAAATGTACTTTAATTTGAGAATGCAGTCACTCTAGGACAGAGGTGTCAAACTCAATTTCCTTGAAGGTCACATCAGGGCCGTGGTTGACCTCAGAGGGCCAGGTAGACCTGGTCCACTGGGTGAGTGTGGCCAACTGGGTGGGCATGGTCAGCTTGATGCTACTTCCCAAATTGCTGGCATGTTTCCTTTTGCATTGGGTAGACCAGGTCAAAGTGACATGGGCCCAATGTTTCTTCTTTGCATTGGGTAGACTTGTGGTCCTTGAATGTCAGGTTTCTAAGTGACACCCATACTCTAGAACCTTGAAGTAGTTCTTCAACTTGGAAGGAGTTTGGAAGTGTTTTGATGCCCTGACTTGATAACAGCAGACTTTTTAGGATTTCCTTTAATGATCACAAGACACAGGAGTCCTTCAAATATTAAGAAGTCCCAAGAAGCTTGGTTTAATATAGGCTTACAGAACCTAGTCTGCCTGGACTCATCTCTATAGAAAGCAAGATCACACTTGGTTTGGAGATAACTAGGTTCAGGGCTCTTTGCCAAAGGAAATTATACAAATGTATCTACAGTATAGAAGAGAATATTTGTAGTTCAGGGTTGAACTGTGGGATCCTTGGTGCTCTCTGAGTTTGGTGGTTTTCTTGTAGATGTTTAATTATCCAGCTAGATAACACCCCTAATGCTAGGCAGATCTTTGATTACCAAACTAAGTAACATCATCAGGGGTAGCTGATACACAGCTGTATCTGTGAAGTCATTGGAAATAAAGGCGAACCTAAAGAAGATTTTATTTTTCAAAGAAAAGCCCAATTTTGTAGCGGCAGAATATTTCTTTTCATTTATATGTAAATAATATGTGATGATCATCTAAAAATATTTTTGTCTGTTTCCTCCCAGAAGTGCTGCATCGTTCTCTTTGGGTTTTTTTTTTTTCCTCTTCTTTTCCAGTGTGATAACTCTTCTTGCTAACTTGCAATACATAACAGCAGGATGCACAGTATGTCATGGGAAGATTCAGAAAGATACATATTTAGCTACTTTTGCTTCTTGTATGATTTTGCTCTGTGGGTCTTGAAGGAGACCTTAGAATTTATCAGGAGGAAGTAAGCATGTCTACTTTTAAAGAATGTAATAGCCAACATTGGAGGGAACACAGTGATTCAGTGGCTAAGCTGCTGAGCTTGTTGATCGAAAGGTCAGCAGTTCGGCGGTTCTAATCCCTAGTGCTGCATAACAGAGTGAGCTCCTACTTGTTCCAGCTTCTGCCATCCTAGCAGTTCAAAAGCATATTAAAAATGCAAGTAGAAAAATAGAGACCTCTTTGGTGGGAAGGTAACAGCATTCCGCGTGCCTTTAGCGTTTTGTCATGCCGGCCACATGACCATGGAGACATCTTCAGACATCGCTGGCTCTTCAGATTTGAAACAGAAATGAGCACTGCCCCCAAGAGTGAGGAAAGATGAGCACATATGTGTGAGGGGAACCTTTACTTTTACCTTTAATAAGCAACATTAAAAAAAGAAAGAAAGAAACTGTTCTGAACATGTGCAAATCAATACCTAGGCTCATTTGATTCTGGTTAATTACAAACTACACTAATTTTTTTTCCTTATTTGCTTTTAAATCCACCACAGTTCATTCAGAAGAGTATATACCACAGTGCCACAGGGAACAATCATACGTACAATGTGTACAATCTTGGAAGGCAAACAGAAACTTTTTTTATTTGGCTTTCATTTTACTGGCTAGTGTTTTTTCAAACAGCCCATTAATTTTGCATGCTGTAGCAGTTTTAGGCATAACTTCTATAATATTCACCATTTTCTGATGCAGCATTAAAAACTTTCGTGAAATGGGGGAAAGTATATATAACAAACTTTAAACAAAAATCTCCTTTACTTTCAAAGGATTCTACTGAAATTGCCTGTAGTTTATTTTATTTCCTTTTTGTCTCCCTCTTGTGCTATGATTTTTCTTTCTTTTAATTCACTGAAATAGGTACATAAAAAAATATATTTTTCTCCCCCCCTCCCATTTTCCTTTTCTTTAAAAAAAGGTCCTCTGGTTTGTTTAGTCACCTGTAACAGTGTTTACTGTTTGCTTCTTATTTTTGGCAAGAAATGGCCCTTTGAACCTGACGTGACTGTGTAACACTGGTCAGGACACCACACAATAATTAGATAACCATTCTTAGTGGAAAAATGTTCTGGCTGTTGCAACTTTATATGGATAGAAAGAAGGGGGAAGAGGAAAGAAAGAGGGAGAGGGAGAGAAGAGAAGGCTACATTAGGGGCAGGTGGTCAATCTGATCAGAAGGACAATTCTGAATTCAGGATAGATCGATTGATCTCTGGATCCTATCATCCCTTTTTAGATATAGTGCTTTGTGCGGGAGAAGAAAGCCAGCCAACACACAAAACTTGAGAACCACATTTTTCTGCTGCATTACATCCAAAGCTATATATTAGGGCTTCGCAGAGGGGCTGAATGAGAGAAATGATTTCCAATTTTAGCCTGTTAGAATTTGTCTCCTAATCTGTACAATCTGTGCAAAAGTGTGGATTTTGCCTCAAGCCAGAGCTTAGGCCTAGTGCTTAACTGAAAGCAAAATGAGATGTTTTCTTGCAGGATGGATTAGGCTGTAGTACATAACAACCAACCTGGGAAACATCCTGAGTGAAGAATCTCTAAGACACATTTGAGCTTGCATGGGGATGACAATTGTATACAGACTGATGTGGGAAGCCCCCACCCTACCCCAAAAGAATGAAATATTTTGGGGAATATTCAAAAGGCAGGATAGAATATTTCCCTTAAAGGAGAAATAAAAAGAAAAAGAAAAACAACCTTAAGGGAGGCAGAAACCTGCCCCAAGCAGAAACTGAGGAGGCCAGCTTTTTAAAATGCAGATTTAGTAATCCATTCAGAAAGACTGAGTCAAGACTCAGATAAACAACAAACAAAACTTGTACAAAAATAGCTCAGTCAAACATCTAAGATTTGCATTTCCCCCTTTGCCTATAGAGCCAGCCGTGACCCCTACATGACTCCATAGGAATCCAGGAGGTATAAAACCCAGCCACTCTCAACTCCATTTTGTCCGTTGTCCAAGAATCACATGTGATTAGTGGTTCTGCTTCATCAGTAAAGGGAACCTTTCTTTCCAATCAGCCTCCATTTTATTTCCAGTACCTTCTTCCCAGATTAGAACTGAACCAGATGGATTTTCCTTCCACAACTGAGTAAGGGATGTTTCAGAAGGCTGAAAAATACAATTGGAAATTAGCAGGACTCCTTCCCAATTCATACAATTCTTCATGTTTCAGTCATACTGGAGCATCCTGAAAAACAGGCAAATTTTAATCTGACTTTTCTTGAAGTGTGAATGTTCATCTGAATGTAATGTAAAATAAGCTAGGACCAATTTTCATAATGCTACACTTTGAAAAGTTTAATGCTACACTGGGCAAAGTTTAGCAATCTCCCCCTTAAAAGGAACATTTGTATAATCTCCTTATTTCTTTTGCTTGCCTCAATATTTTAATTTTTAACAGTCAGATTAGAGGATCAGATAATGAGAAAACACAAGGTTTTCAGGTATCTGCTTACCCCAGGCATGCAAAAGATAGTGTTGTGCAGAAAATTGGAGGGAATTGATTCCAATGTTGAGTTGCTTTATCAAGAAATTGAATTGAAATCTGCCTGTCTTGATCTTATTAAATCTCTTGGACTCTCACTCTGGATTAATATATACTGGTTCTTGGACTTCTTCCATGAAATATCTCTTCAGATATAGGAGATTAATGTGCCTGAAGGAAAGGTCAAATGTGTCATAAGTCATGAGTCCCTTTGCACTGAGGAGAGATCTAAGTCCAGTTCACCTTGCATTCCTTTGACTCTTATCTACCAATTTTCTTTGACAGTTAGTAGTTCAGATTCTTGTAGAGAGCTTAAGCTTGCAATAAATCTTTATACCCATTTGAACTGCCTGGAGCTTCTGTCATCTGGTACTTTTTAAAGTGCTTTCATATTTATTTTGATTTTTTTTTCAAATTGAAATATTTTTAGATCCTTCTGTTTTCATAAACTTAGCTTTTACTTCCCTGATCATCCCTGCTGCCCTTCTTTGAACCCAGTTTCAGATTGTCTGAATCAGTCAGTTTAGCTTCACAGAATCATGCAAAGCATCGCAGAAGCATCTCAGAAAACTGGGAAGACTTGTTCCAGTGAGGAACAAACCTTCCCAGTTAATTTCCCATACTTCCAGTTGTTTTGCATCTTCAAACCCCAGATGATAAATGAGATTTCAAGCAAATGAAGCATATTATATCTTTACTTGTGACAATCTAATATTAAGGGTGCCAAATGGTTGTCTTAATGAGCAACCAAAGAAACCTGAAGTGGTTGGGATAATTAGCTTTCTTTTGCCCAACAGAAGCTGATGTATGTAACATAGCTAAAATACTTGAAAATGAACATTCAAAATAGCAGGAAGGGTAAGGAGGAAATAAAAACCTTTCTTGCTGGTTCAGAATTGATGGAATAAATTGAAAGCTTGACATTCCAAAGTCAAATTAAATTTTCTAGATTTAGAAAGCTAAGCAGGACAAAATCAGCTTAGTATTCAGAAGCAGGATTACTGCAGGATTCCAGAGCTATAAGCTGAAAGGTAGAAAAGAAGAACCTGAAAAAAAAGCAATTCCCCATTACAATCACCAGGAGTGAGTGAATGAATGAATCAATCAATCAATGAGTACTTCATTGAAATTTTACATCAATGAAAAATACAATAAGTGAAGCAGAATGTGGGGAAATTATAGTGAAACAATGAAGTGATGCGCCATAGTCCGTCCATCAGATGGATGGATTCAATTTGAGCAGTAATTGGAAGATTGTACCAATGGAAAACCTAAAGATCCTACCATTAGAATGGAGAAGCCAACTGGAGAGAGAGCAACCTGAAGAAGACCTATCTGTATTGCTGCTAAGAGTTAGCAAGTAAGAGTTGTTACTTGCAAAGACACTGACTTGGTATTCTGTAATTAATCAATATCTTTAGTCTTTAGGATAAATTTAGTCAAGATTAACTCAAGATTCACAGACCTGTTTCAAATCAATTCTGTCAAGTAGCCAGAACTTCTTCACAAAATCTTCCCACCCCAAAAAATTTCTTTCTGATTATGCAATTTGGAACAGAATGCCTACACTCCAGGCTAAAACATTAATAAACAAACCATCAAATAAAATGCTGTGGAAAAAAAACACTGATGCAGATAACAGAATAACAGTTGGAAGGAACTTTGGAGGTCCCTCCCCACTCAAGTAGGAGACCCTATACCATTTCAGAAAAGTGGTTATCCAATCTCTTCTGAATAGAATAGAATGGAATGGAATGGAATGGAATGGAATAGAATAGAATAGAATAGAATAGAATAGAATAGAATAGAATAGA
>BLBF01000073.1:12234561-12258700 GCA_015471245.1 Laticauda colubrina | reverse complement strand
GAAGAAGAAGAAGAAGAAGAAGAAGAAGAAGAAGAAGAAGAAGAAGAGTTGTTGTAGTAGTCAAGGGAATTTTGCAACTAGTTTTCTTCTATTTTCCCAGTTTAAATGAAGAAATGATTTTAAATAAGTGGCAGAACCTAAATCTCAGAGCTGATTAATTTTTAGGTGGGTAACCACAAAGAAATGTATGGTTTAAAAATAGACTAGAGTAAAAAAAAAAAAAGAAATTCAGGGAGTTAAAGTCAAGATTGTAACTTGAAAGGAATATATACCATGCTGTTAAATATGTTTTCTAAGATTTCTAGTGGCCAGAGAATGCAGTTTTAGACCTCTAATGATAAAATGGTAACATTTATACTGTTTACAGACATGAATGAATTCTTCAAATAGTAAAAATTGCACAATGCACGATACCGAGCACAAGAAAATGCAAATCAGCATAATTTGCATGATTTTACAGGTCACAAAACTCATCTTTTTTAGCTGAGAATTTTGATTAGCTTGGTACAGAAAACCTTTAAGTAGTTCTAGTGTAGCCCTGTCTATAGTTAATATGATCTCAAACACAATGGAACAATAAAAAGGAGGAAAAAAACACAATACAACACATATTGAAGACTTTATATATTCGTTTGAAATGAAAAAATGTCACCCATTTTTGAAACTACTATGTAAAATTCTTTCTATCTCTCAAAGCACTCTATTCAACAATGCTTTCCATTTTATTACTAGAAGTTCCTTTCACTTTTTAGTCAGGAATGATTTCAGACAATCATGGTTTTTTGTGTGTTACTTTAAATTTTAATTGTAAAGAATGTCCTATTATCAGTCAAAACTTGCTGTAATGCAGATAATGGAGACATTCAGTTGGATGGGACATTTCTTATTTCCAGTTCTCTTGTTGTTTGTTGTTATGTGTTTGTTATGTGTTCTTTATATACTAGCATAAATCTTTTGTCAGAATCCATTGAACTCTGAGCCTGCACTCTGAGCTTACTGGCGGTGCCAATTATAATCTAGTGTAGGTACACACAACCTCTCTCAAATTATCTTCTGGGATCCCCGCCAATTGAAGAGACCGTGCAACTTATGTGATTATTTGCTAGTGTTCTTTATTGCAATGTGTTGCACACGCATTGTAAAAGACCAAAGAGGCCCTGAATGGAAATATTTTCACCCACACAGCACACAAAAACTTTGTGAGTTATTCTTAGCAAACTCTGTTGCTGAAACCTGACTTCTGTAGCAAATATCTGGAACTAGGGCAAGAAGAGAAAACTGTTTTTAAGTTTGCTTTATCTTTTTCTAAAAAATAATAATGCAGGTAATTTGGTTGCACCACGAGGGAACAAATACTGCTACATTCCAGCAAGTTCCAAATTCTGACAGCTTTAAAAAAGCAAAGTGGTTGTTTGCTTTTCCAATTCAGCTGTAGATCTTTTTTAGCTGGAGGCAGGGTATAAAACCGGTTGGTTTTTTTTTTTTTCTCTTGTAAAATTTTGCTAATATTTCATTGTTTCCATATCTATTGAAAATGTAAATTTAGTCTTTGCAATAAACAGACAGGAAGAGCAGGGAAGTCAAGATTTCTCTTAAGGGGATAGGGATGGGAAATGTGTATGGGCTACATACTACTAATGTTCTGTATAAATAATAGTAGACTCCAAATACTTCATTCCGATTGGTTAACAAAACCTAAAAGGGGATTGGTTCAATAGGAACCAATCCACAAAGCCGCCCAAGGGTGGCAAAACCAAATGCTTGTCATTGGCTACAAGCCGGCAGACAGAAACATATAAAAGGGCTGTCGCGGCTTGAGCCAAGGTTCTGTTTTGCAACTGTACTGTAAATAAAGACTTGTTGTTGGAACCCGGTCTACCTTGCGTTTTTCCGGATGGAACACTGGCGACAAGGGTGGGATCATCCTAAACGCGAGACAGAGCATGCGGTGACAGACAAGCCAGACAAAGAGAAATGGCCGGAAACAATGCGCTGCCCGCACCCTTCAACCCCAATGAAGAAGATTGGGAATCTTACGTAGACCGTTTCCAGATGTACCTAGAGAGCAATGAGATGGAGGAAATCTCAGACCAACGAAAAAGAGCCGTCTTCTTGACACACTGTGGGCCCGCGATTTTTAAAATGGCCAAGGCTTTGGCAAAGCCCCGAGATGTCAAACAACTGACGTGGACCGAGCTCCAAAGAACATTAAAGGCCCACTATGCACCAGTGGTGTCAAACTTGATAAAATGGCACGAGTTTTATCGGAGAGACAGGAAAGAAGGCGAAACCATCGCTGATTTTGTAGTCGCACTATGCCAAATAGGGGGAGCGTGCGAGTTTCTTAACTTAGATGAAGCGATGCGGGATCGAGTGATATTGGGGTTAAGAGACTCAACCATACAGAGCAAGCTACTAAACAAACCCAACATATCAGTAGCCGAAGCTATTGCAGAAGCCTCGGCTGCTGAAGCCGCCAAAAAATCGGCAGATAAGATGAAACAAATAAATGCAAGTAACGATGAAAAAAGCCCGGCCAGAGGAAAAAAACAACCTCCCACAACCACTCATTACGAAGAACTCGAAGAGACATCAGGATCCGGGAAGGAAGATGACGAAATCCACTGCCTATACGCTAACAAGAAAGGATGCAAAAATAGAAATAAGTGGGAATGTGCTGGCTGCGGGGGAAACCATCCCTGAGCTGATTGCAGATTCCTCGATGCCATTTGCAGAGCATGCAAGAAAAGGGGCCATATCGAGAAAGTCTGCAGAAACAAAAAGAATTACAGCCCAAAGAGACGAAATGACTCCCCAGCAAAACCTGAGCCAAGACTCTCCGAGAGAAAGTGGCAGCGAAACAGGCAAGCCACTAACCGGGAGAAAGCATACCAAACTTTCACTATCGGAAGCGCTCAGACGGAAAGCGGGTAGAAAGTAAAAATAGTTGTAAAATTCGAAGACACAGCCCCTGCGAGATGGAAGTTGATTCTGGATCGTTCCTATCCATGGTGTCGTGGGACACCCTCAAAAAACTAATTCCTGACATCAAAATTAAGGAACTCCAGAGACAAAAACTAACCCTCAAAGATTATCAGGGAAACCGAATTCCTGTAATCGGCCTGGGACATTTTCGAATCGCTTACAGGCAACATGTTGCAGTACTACCATTAACAATCGTCGACCGAGATCAACCAAGCCTCCTGGGTATTGAATGGTTCGCACCATTGGGCATCGGGATGACCGGAGTAGACCGGGTGGCCGCAACTGATTGGGAAGAAGACCTGATCCGAGAATTCCAGGACGTCTTTGATGGCTCCCTAGGCAGGTATCGGGGGACCCCCATTTCATTTAGTCTAGACCCACAGATAACCCCTAAAAGGCTAAAGGCCAGACGGGTTCCTTTTGCTTTTAAAGAAAAAATAGAGGAACAACTAAATAAATTGATAGATCAAGGGGTTTTAGAACAGGTCGACCACGCTAAATGGGAAACACCAAATGTGACACCAATTAAGCCAGACGGGTCGGTTCAAATCTGTGGCGACTACAAGGCTACCCTGAACCACGCATTGTAACAGAGCGCGTACCCGGTGCCAGTTGTGCAACACCTACTGTACTCTCTTGGGGGAGGAAAGGTTTTTGCCAAACTAGACCTGGCACAGGCATACCAACAGCTCCCAGTAGACCCCTTAACGGCGGAAGCACAAACAATAGTGACTCACAAAGGGGCATTCAAATGTAACAGACTCCAATTTGGAGTAAGCGTAGCCCCAGGCATTTTCCAGAGCCTCGTGGAACGCCTTTTAAATGGCATAAGAGGGGTCGAGCCATACTTTGACGATGTCCTAATTTCAGCCAAAGATGCAACACAACGAAAGAAAAGACTCAAAGAGGTCCTAAATAAATTCAGAGAATCTGGCCTTAAAGTAAAGAAAGAAAAGTGCTGCCTAATGACTGATCGCGTCGAGTTTTTAGGATATTTAATTGATGGAGAGGGCATATACCCCACCGAAAAAAAAGTAAGAGCTATAAAAGACGCACCAGAACCAAAGAATAAAACTGAGCTGCAGGCATTTTTGGGACTGATAAATTTTTATAATGTGTTTCTACGCCAAAAAGCCACAATAGCGGAACCATTGCATCGATTACTGGACAAGAAAACAATTTGGACATGGGGGCTTAGAGAAAAAAAAGCTTTCCAAGGAATAAAAGACTTATTAACACCAAACACCATTCTTATCCAGTTTAGCAATACACTGCCATTGACGGTGACCTGCGATGCCTCGCCATTTGGAGTCGGTGCCATCCTGAGCCACCAATTGCCTGATGGGAGAGAGGCACCCGTCGCATACTATTCTAAGACCCTGTCCAAAGCCGAGCATAATTACAGCCAGTTGGACAGAGAAGCTCTAGCAATTGTCGCCGGAGTGAAACGCTTCCACGAGTACCTATATGGAAGAACTTTTCAAATCATAACAGATCACAAACCGCTACTAGGAATTTTGGCGGGAAACAAACCTACACCAAATATTCTGTCCCCACAAATGACTAGATGGTCAGAGTTCCTGGCAGCCTATTCCTATACTCTGACACATTGCCCAGGGAAACAAATTTCCCATGCAGACGCTTTGAGCAGAGCACCATTGCCATCAACAGAGGAAGACCCGGCACCAACAATGACAGCATTACAAATAGAGACTTGCCCCGATCTACCCATATCTGCGAATGATGTCGCCAGAGCCACCGCAAAAGACCCATTGACTGCCCGCGTACTTAACTGGGTAGGTAAAGGCTGACCGGAAAACCAAAAAACTGAGAACTTTAAACCTTTCCGGAACAGACAAACTGAACTCTCAATCCAAAAAGGTTGTTTATTGTGGGGTGATCGGGTAATTATTCCTAACAAATTACAAACCAGGGTACTGGGTATGCTTCACGAAGGCCACCCAGGAATAGTTAAAATGAAAAGCCTTGCTAGAAGCTATGTTTGTTGGCCGGGTACAGATAGGGACATCGAATACTTGGGTAAACTCATGCAATAAATGCCAAAGAATCAGGCCGTCCCCGCCAAAAGCACCCATAAGAGACTGGGAAACCTCAAGAGGCCCCTGGTCACGAATCCACATCGATTTTGCGGGTCCTACCAAGGGGCATACGTTTCTGATTGTCGTGGATGCATACTCGAATTGGCTGGAGGTAAAAATTATGCCATCTACAACAACAGAAACCGTTATAAAACAACTTGACAAACTCTTTGCAACCCATGGCCTACCGGACGTCCTAGTGTCCGATAACGGGCCACAATTAACCAGTCTCCAATTCGAGCAATACCTAGCCTCCCTAGGTATAAGACATGCCCTAACCGCGCCGGCTGCAAACGGTAGGACAGAGAGAATGGTCAGGTTTACCAAGGAGGGTTTAGAAAAAATGGACACTGGGGATGTCCAAAATAAAATAAATCGATTACTCACCCTCCAACATATCACACCCAGTACTACAACCAACAAAACCTCAGCAGAATTACTGATAGGAAGGAAACTATGGTCGCATCTAGACAGATTGCATCCAAATTTCACACCAGAAAACCCCCCCGACTCCTCCACTCGATGCAGGACCTTTGCAATAGGTGACTTAGTTTATGCTAAAAATTTTACGGGGGACCCATTATGGCTACCCGGACAAATTACACAAATAACAGGCCCCAAATCCTACCGACTAACGGTAGACAACGGCAGGGAATGGAAGCGGCACATAGACCAGCTTCGCTCCCGAAACATAGAACGAAATGCAAACACACAACCACACATAGAAAAACACGACAAAATTCAAACCAAAGAGGGGGGGGAAATGCGAGAAATCAATAAAGAACCATTTAAATTAAACTCCGAAAACAATTACAATCAAAAAAAGCAAATAAAAGACTCACTGTTTGAAGAAAGTTGCGAGAAGAGTCGATTCGAAGGGGCCAACCAGGCCAGCTCGACCTGCCAGGAGGAAACGGGAGGGAGCGGCAAAACCGCCGGCCTAAGAAACTCAGGCGGAAGTAAAATGGCTGACTCACCCTTCCAGACGGTTCCATGGAGAAAGACTGGAGAAACAGCAACCCCATCTGAACCGGTCGAAGTCTCCGACAGAAATGAACCGCGCAAGTCCAGTCGAATCAAAAGAAGCCCCACCTACCTACGCGACTACGTCACTACGTAGGACTGAACTAAGAGGGGAGGGGTGTTCTGTATAAATAATAGTAGACTCCAAATACTTCATTCCGATTGGTTAACAAAACCTAAAAGGGGATTGGTTCAATAGGGACCAATCCACGAAGCCGCCCAAGGGCGGCAAAACCAAATGCTTGTCATTGACTACAAGCCGGCAGACAGAAACATATAAAAGGGCTGTCGCGGCTTGAGCCAATGTTCCGTTTTGCAACTATACTTGAAATAAAGACTTGTTGGAACCCGGTCTACCTCGCGTTTTTCCGGACAGAACAACTAACAATTAAGAATATTAATAATATTTGGACTTTTCTATTTTTTTTAAAAAAGCCCAACTCTTTCCTCTCATTTCTTTCAAAGCAATTAACTTCAAGGTTTGTCCACATGCTTACTTTTCTCTTTATTCTATCAAATTTAGTCATTCACTTAAGCTTCCAAAGCAATTATCATCCAACTTATGGCTGGTTATTAAAAAGAAATATTTCACAAAAAAATGTCTATGTAAGTCTATGGGGTGAATTCAATTCCTTGGAGCACATTGAATAACCTTAGTCCAATTTAGTTTCTCTACTATCACGGTTATGGCAACATCCAAACTATCTAATATCCAGAATCAATTGCTAGACTGCCATGAAGTTCAAGGACATTTTAAATGATTAAGAGGAAAATTAGGTAATAAAGTCCTTTCCCCTCCAAAATAAGAGGCAAATAAGGTGGTCTAGTGACCTTTTGGGGGAATTTCCTTAGCTGCTGATTTTACAAGGCATCGTTCTTTGGCCCAGTTCAAATTGTCTTCATTTCCCATACAGCTGGAAACACTTTCTGATATTATCTCCTTCAATTTCTCGCTCTCCTCTGCTGTAATGTCATTTTTTTTCTCTCTCTCTCTCTCTTTTATTCTCTCTCTCTCTCTCTTTTTTTCATTCTGAGGTCTGGAGGATGTTAAGGGGGTGTTAAAACATTGTCCTCTGGAAATTTAAAGTAGCAGCATCCCCCCCCCCCCTTCCAAGTTCATAAAGCTTCTTTTAAAGTTTAATTCAATCAGAATAGAGCTGGAAGGGACCTTGGAGGTCTTCTAGTCCTACCCTCTACTCAGTCAGAAGACCCTATACCCATGATGGCACGCAGAGCCATTTATGTGGGCACTCGAGCCCCAGGCAAACTTACCTCACTGCGCATACGCACACCTCCCAATTGATTTTTGGACCTTTTTCAGCCTCCCAGAGGCTTGAGGGAAGCCTCTGAAGGCCTTCAAGGCTGAAAAACAGGCCTGTTTCATCACTTCCTGTATTTCTGGAAATACAGGAAGTGACAAAATGGGCCATTTTTCGGCCTCCAAAGGCTGCAAGAGGCTTCCCTCGAGCCTCTGGGAGGCCGAAAACCGCCCCAAAATCAGCTGGGAGTCACGCACATGCACAGAGCAGGTAAGGAGGCAGCGGGGGGAATCACCTGCGCATGTGCAGAAGGTGTGTGTGTGGGGGGGCACACGCATAGCCTTCTGGGTGCTGGCACGCCAGTTTTCAGCACAGGAACCCAAAAAGGTTAGCCACCACTGCCCTATACCATTTCAGATAGCTAGCTGTCCAGTCTTTCCTTAAAAACCTCCAGGATGAAACCCCTACAACTTCTAAAGGCAAGCTGTTCCAGTGATTAATGTCCTCATTGTTGAGAAATTTCTCCTTAATGCGAAATTGCTTCACTCCTTGATAAGTTTCCATTCACTGCTTCTTGTTCTGCCCTCTGGTCCTTTGGAATATAAATTGCCCCTCAAATACTGGAATGCTACTATAATTGTTGCATTGTTGCGAAGTTCCCCCTCTGGTCCACGTTCCTGGTGGGAGCGCGGACCATTCTGATTGGTTGATGCCGTTTGACAGCTGGCTTTATAAAGCGCTGTCAAACGGCATCAGCTGTTGCCGCTAGCTGACTGCTCGTTAGCCCAGCAGTCGCGGCAACCCCTTTGTTTTTAAATAAAGGTTCCTGCCTGTTGTTCCATGTCCGCCTCAGTCATTATCCACCGCTCTACAATAATAATGCCACCCCTAGTCATTTCCCCCCCCTTAGACTGGCCATACCCCATTCCTGCAACTCTCCTTCATATGTTTTAGTCTCCAGGCCTTTAATCATCATCGTTGTTCTTTGCACTTTTTCCAAAGTCTCAACATCTTTTTTATAATGTGGTGACCAAAACTAGATGCAGTATTCCAGATATGGTCTTACTAAGGATTTATAAAATGGTATCAATATTTTATGTAATTTTGATTCTATGTCTCTGTTTATACAACCAAGTATTGTATTAGATTTTTTTGGCTGCTGCTGCACACTGCTGGCTCCTGTTAAAGTGCTTTAACAGGAGCCAGAAATTGGTTGTGTTCACATGAAATCGAAGGCACTGCCACTAAATCATTTTCCAAGCATCACAAGTATTTACTGTACTATAAAACATTGCATATTTACACATTATTTAAGAAGAAATGAATGGTTTTATGCTTCTGTCTCTGATTTGGCTTTATAATGCTTTATTTCAGGAGATTAGAAGGTCTGTATTTGCTTTTTTAGTCCAACCATAGATTGTCATTTCCCTAAAATGAATGTCAGCTAAGTATATTGTCATAACAATTCTTTCACAATTGTTAAAGTTGCATGCATTGTACTAAGATCATTTTAAAAGCAAAAATATGGACATGCAGTAAGTTATTGTGCAAATGAAGGTAATGAACTGGATTTTTTTTTCAGTTAAACAGAATTTATATTGATAATAAGATGAGGGTAATGATTAGCAAGGGAATGTTCATGTCACCTGGGTTTTCACAATTAATAGGTGCACTCCAGTTAAAAAAGTATCCTATTTTATTCTGAAAACATAGCAGCATTGACACTGAAGATGGTTATAATGCAAAAAGCAATCTGAGAATAATATTTGAAAACAAGGCAAGGGGAAAAAAGCAAGAAAATATCAGAATTTTTTTTAAAAAAAGGCCCATGTGAAATCCATTTTTCAGAGGAACTTCCCGTGTTAATGAGATTGTAAAAAATAAGGATGAATGGAAGTATGTTTTGACCCAGTGTAAAATAACCACACCACATTACAATTTCAGCTCTTGTAAATAAGACAAGCACTTCAAAACCAATCAGTTTAAAGAAGATTTGAAGACAACATGCACTTTTACCTGAATAAATATATTATTTCCTTTTGGATAAGGCAACTTGCAAAAAACAAAGGAAAGGAGTAAGATGTTTAGGCATGAAATGGGAAGGAGAAAAAGAAATATAGCTAAATCAAGTCTACACCAACCTTATTAGTACACCTCTCCAAATTTTTCTGTCCCTACAAAACATTTCTGTTTTCATTACACTCCTGTCCTGTTTCAAATATTATTATTTTTTATTTATTTTTATTTTTTATTTTGATTTGTCAATCGTTTACAAGATAATAGGTATAATTATATACATAGTTATGAATAAATAAATAAATAGTTATGAATAAAATAAAAGAAACAATAGGCCAGGGACAGTAGGCACGTTGGTGCGATTATGCACTCCCCCTACAGACCTCTTAGGAAAGGGGTGAGGTCAACAGTAGACAGTCTATGGTTAAAGTTTTGGGGGTTTGGGGAAGAAACCACAGAGTCAGGTAGAGTATTCCAGACATTGACCACTCTGTTGCTGAAGTTGTATTTCCTGCAATCAAGTTTGATTGCAGGAAATACAACTTCAGGAAATTTGAACATTGACCTCAAACTGTCCAGCTCTCTCTCTTTTTTGTCCATCACATCAACTCCATCCAACATTGACTTTACACTCAACTTCTCATCCATTAAGACATGTTCTCAACTATTTAATGGTCTTCCTGCTCCAATCCACAATCTTCCAGATACTGTGGTCATAGGCCAATACTCAGCTCTGCTGTCCATCATGGCCTCAGTTAATTGAGGGTTTCTCACATCTCATTTTAGTAAGAAAGAAGCACAGAGTACATGGCTAGTTTCAGTCACAGTCAGGCAACCTGCAGCACAGAATAAAAAAAAGATTTTATTTTCTGTCATTCCCATGTAATTTTGTCCCTCCTTTGGTATCCTTTCTTTTATGATTCTATTCCACTATTTCTTTGATATTAGTGTAACTTTTGCCCCATGGTGAGTGTTATTCCAAGCATGGGCTATGGCAAATTGTCCTGTGGCGAGTTGTCTGCAGCAAGTTGGTTGTGGCAAATTGGCTCAGTGAGTTAGTCATGACGAGTTGGCTATGGCGAGTTAGCTGTGGCAAATTGTCATAGATGCCTGCAGCATATCCAGCTAACTAGAAAGTGCTATCCTGATATGACACATTTTGATGTACAAACACAATCAATGCTCAGTGTTATCCAGAGCATGGGCATGTTATGCTGTGCAATTTGGGATCTCTAAAGTAGAGGCTGTTTTACAAACCAACATGTTTTCACTGACTTTCAAACAATAAGGAAGCATACATATTGTACCAACCCCCAGCCTGAATACTACGAGTTCAAATGGGGTGGAGAAGTTATAGTTTGAACTATATCTATATATATCAAAGCAAAATACCACTCACACATCATCACACAATCTCCAAAACCATAAGGCCTACAAACTTGAAATTTGGCACATATGTTCCTCTTGGCTTCTAGGTGCTCACTAAGAAAGGATTTTTCAAAATGACCATCAGAACATTGGTATTTTGTATATTATTATTAACACATTCTGATGCTAAGGAGTTCTATGCCCACTCCCCACCTGAAAAGAAATCTGTTCCAAATGCAAAACACAAGCAGAGGAGAGGAGTTTCACTTTCAGTTTCAGTTTCACAGCAGCAACCAGTACAGTTGAGCTAAGTCATGCCCAGGCTCCTTGCTGTCTCCTTCTTGCTCACACAACAAATACTGTTTCAGTTTCCAAACAACCCTCAACTCTGTCACACACTGACAGGATGTTAGCCAGATGAATACTGATGGATACTGATATGCAGAGATATATTTTTCCCCTTATTTTCCTCCCCCAAAACTAAGCCCAATCGCATAGATTTATAGCAAAGCACTGGTATAGAGCTCGTATAGTTATAGATGAACATAATGCAGTAGAAAACAGGAACAAAGTTCACATGTGATAGATGTGCTGCCTGTGGCATCCTGATGCACATCTTCTTATCTTTTCTTGCCAAGCTTAAAATATGATTTGCAGAAAATTCCCAATTCCCTTGTCACCTTCACCTTGAAATTTACTAGAAAAGTCATTGCTTATATATAATCTGATGGTTTACTTCATTTCACTTCTACCAGAGGATTATATTAAATGTTTGTTCTGGTAATCACCTCATTGTCAGTAATTAACACATGACAAAATATTTAACAACAATAATATGTAAATTAACTCTGAACTCAAACAATTCTATTCTTCTTCATGGGTTGTGATGTCTATTTGTTCATCAGGCTATTTTTCAGCAGTGCTGAACGCAAAGCATATGTTAAAAGTTTAATCTAAAATTAATAATTTTCAATGTATATTTAATATCCCTAGGGATGCCTAGGAATTGCAGTTCTGTTAACAGGAAGGTCTGTAGGCTACCTAATTAACTTCAATTTCTAAGATTCTTTAGTGGGAAATAAAATGATACAAAATAAAGCTAATACCAGTTCTTTCATATAGCTAGGCAGAGATGATAAATGCGTATATATTAAGGATAATGTGTACAGCATGAAGACGCATGTCACATTAAACCCACAAAAAAGTCTTTCAGGGTTTCTGTCTTCGGGACTGACATAAATTTCTACAAATTCATAATGGATCTTTAATACTTTTCAGTCCTTTGCCAAATCTTTTAGAATATGATCTGTGTTTGAGAGTTATAGGACTACTACACATTTTTTCCTTAATCTGCTAGAGTATTATGCTGAATTATTTTTGATAATTCCTGCTCCTCTGTCACAGACAATAGCAGCTGTGGATTTGATGTTACATATTTTGCGAATAAATAAATATATTAATTCAAAGATTAAAACTTAGCCCTAGTTTCTGAGGTAATTAAGAATTCACCACATGACTGAAGCTATACACCGCTGTCTTTTATTCTGATACAAAAGGTTTAATTTTAATCTTCTTTGTTCACAGTTGGTCGAACTTACTTGTTTAAAGAAGCAACATTTGGTATGACCTAAAATACACAGAAAATAAATATTAGTTATCCACCAATTGAATTCAAGTCCATCTGTTTCTGTGTGCAGTTAAGGACTTGTCTCAACTAATTTCTGTTCCCATTTACATCTCTGATCTTGTTTCAATAAGACCGTGAGATTGTTTGCTTGAGGTAACCACTTGGAACCCTGGAGTGATGTTCATCAAAGCTATGAATTCCATGATCACTTTGAATGTTATGCACGATGATTTTTCAAACAAACATCAAAGGGCAACTTCCAGTTAATTTTCAGAG
Organism: Laticauda colubrina; assembly: GCA_015471245.1. NCBI lineage: Eukaryota > Metazoa > Chordata > Lepidosauria > Squamata > Elapidae > Laticauda > Laticauda colubrina. Next base: position 12,246,047 of record BLBF01000073.1, on the reverse strand, counting down.
AAAGACCAGTAATATTTGCTTGAAGTTAAACCATCACCACCCCACTAGTCAAAACAGTTGGGCGTTTCAGGGTTCAGCCAATGTAAAAAAAAATTAAAGCTACAGAATTCTTTCTTTTTTTCTTTTGCCTTATTAATGACATCTACAATCCACATAAGAACAAACTCTTTCAACTCCTTCCTTTTGGGACGCATGGGGTATGGCATGAAAAAACATCTAAACAACTAAGAGCTGAAGTGGCACAGTGGTTATAATGTTGTACCACAGGCTCATCCTGCTGACTGCTAACTGCCAGCAGTTTGAGTCTTACCGGCTCTAGATTGATTCCTTCTGAGATCAGTAAAACAAGGACAAGATTGTTGAAGGCAATAGGCTGACTCTGTAAATCACTTAGAGTGGGCTGTAAAGCATTATAAAGCAGTATATAAGTCTAAGTGCTGTTGCAATTTCCTCCCTCCCTCAATCCTTCCCTTCCTTCTATCCATCTTCCATTCAAGAGGTTCTGACCAGTTCTGAAGAACTGGTAGTGGAAATTTTGAGTAGTTCATAGAACCAGCAAATACCACATCTGATTGGCCCCACCCCCATCTATTCTCTGCCTCCTGAGTCCCAAATGATTGGCTGGATCTTCTTTTATTGCCCTGCACAAGAGAACAGAGCAGGAAGGCAGGTTAGTGGGGTGGGGAGGGAATGGAGATTTTGGCAATGTTTTCCCTGCCGCACCTACCAAACTACACCCACCAAGCCACGCTGACAGAACCTGTATCAAATTTTTTTGAATCCCACCACTGTGTCATGCCCTTGTTATAGTCGGACTCTGAGGGAGAGAAGGAACAGCTGACAGGGAGTGGAGGTGTGGCTTCGGAGGTTGTGGAGGAGGCTGAGGAAAGGCAGAGGCCAGCTGAGCAGTTAGAGGAAGAACCAGGCCCATCCCCTCTCCAGCCTAGGACATGAAGAGAGGAATGGAGAAGGAAACAACTTGGCTTACGAGAGAGGAAGCGGCCATGATCCCCCTCATAAGTTGCAGCTGGGGAGAATAGTACATAAGAGATATTGTGAAAACACAGTATTGCCAGAAGCAAAGCGTGTTTTATTTTGGGCTGAAATTATCTTGGTTGGCATCCTTGCAACAGACTGTGCCTTGTTATCTCCTTGAAGTTGGTAATTACTTATCCTTCATTGTAGTTCATTTTGGTTTTTTTATTTCCTCTATCTGCTCATTAAGTTTGGCCTGTATTGCTTTCTTTTGAAGACTATTTTTGAATATGTTTTATCTCCAACTGAGAATTATTGAACAGTGGGGCCAAGTTGTAGGCATTAAAGGACATTTATTTACATTTTGGATTGTGTTACATTTGTGTTACACTCTGGGTCATTACATACTGTTCCCTTTCCTTCCTGTTTTGCAATAGTACCCAGAACATATGACTTGCTGAACAGGGTCTTTAAGGCCTTTGTCAACTTTATAGCTAATTTCATTTTTACTGAGTAGTGAATGTACTTATAACTCTGAAGAAATCTTGGCTCTATCAGCACTGAAGAACACTTGTAGTCTGTTTTGCAATGACCTCAATAAAAGCATACTTAGAGTCCCAGGTCTACACAGAGAAAACAAGAGAATTGCAAGCATCCTTGATAGTTGAATGTGCCTACAAAACTTACCTTAAGAGGTAAAAGAGGAAAATGTGGATTTAATTAATCAGAAAAAAATCCAGATATGAGGAATAATTGTTGCAAAGAGATACTTAATATAATCATAAATTACTTTTCTTTCGTGGAAAATTAAGTTTGCCCCCTCTTTCTATCAGCATTTCAATTGAAAATATTTCTACTTATTTCCTTTTAATGGAACTATATGAAAAGCAATAGTTATTAAATACTGCATTTTTTTCAAAAATATTTTATTATATTTGTTACATTAAGAATCTTAATAAAGTCTCAAAGGAGCAGCACAAATAATGTACAAATGGAGCAACTAATTTCAGTTGAATGTAGTTTACATTGAATTAGCAAAAATTTGTGTTTCTATGCATTAAAAGCCCTTCGATTACTACTTTAAGAAAAAAATTATAGTTATTTTAAATAATAATGAAAACTCTACAAAGGATTAAAGTGGCATACATGAGGATTTTTTCCAAAATGTGTGCAGTTTGATACATTCTGAACAATATGAATGCTACAGAAAATGTAATTATTTTCTAGCTCTTTGTGAAAGAAGATCATTATGGATCTCAACAGATCAGACTTCACTGAAAACTATGGTTATTTATTTATTTATTTACAATCCAGGATCAATCATAAAGGCTGGCTGGGAGTTGGGCAGCATATCAGCTGAATAAGTGATTATGATTGTTATTATGTTTAGTTAAACAATCATCCAGATGTTAGACTGGGCTTGGCGTTTTTGTCCACCTATTGAATCCTTCCAACAATCTGAGCTATGCAAATGTAGTTGCTTGATGTTGTTCAAGATATTGTTGCAGGATATAAGCTGTTCCAAAAGGCTGCCTTTGCAATTGACTGATGGTTATCATTAACATAGTAAACCAGATGTTTAGACTGAACACAGCACATAGTCAGCCAGACGTTTAGACTGGATTTGGTATCTGTGAGTGTTGTTTGTGGTAATGCTTTACTCTACCTTCTGCCACTCTTTTTCAGATACTGTATTCTTCTATACTACTGTGTATGCATCCTATAGCCATTAAAGAAGGGCTGTAATATTTTTCCCTTTTATACCCATGGTCTTTTTATACAAATAATAACCATCTGTTAGCTTTGGAAGCCATATTGAGACCAGAAGCTCCCATGCTGCCACATTTTGAGTCTGGGAAAGTGGGAGGGGGGGATTTCTTGGAGTGTATGTAGTGTGACAGAATAACATTATTTTTCTAATTCAAGGTCATGCTATTTTGGACATAAGTGAGAGGAAGTCTCAAGTTGGGATGGATGGTGATTGGGGCATGTGATGTGATGATGGGTGCAGGGGATGGATTTGTAGTTTTTACTTATTGCAAGGAAGCCCAGAACTTTCAGATTTGGGATTCCCCAATTGTGCCAGTTTACTATCCAAAATAAAAAGAACTTTTGAGAAGATGTCTGTCTTGGAGTTATTGGCTGGAAGGGAGGTTTCCTGGAACGCTGGCACCAACACTCATTTTAAGCAACAATAAAAAATAAAGCTGGACTATTTAAATCCTGCCTTTCTGGCAATAAGGAGTAGGAGATTCTCTTTTCACAGCATCAGTCCTCTGTGGGAGGTTGGGTGGATAGCTATTTACCCAAAGACACTCCATGTGTTGAGGGCAGGGATGGGATTCAGCCAGTTTGCACCAGTTCAGGAGAACCGGTTGTTAACTTTCTGAGCAGTTTAGTGAACTGATTGTTGGAAGAAATCATTAGGGCAGACAACTGGTTGTTAAATTATTTGAATCCCACCACTGGTTGAGGGAGATCTTGAACCTGGGTTTCCAGTCTTCTTCTGACTCCTGAATCATGACAGAATGCTATCATTTGGAGAAGGAAAGTCAAGCTCCCTGTCTGCTTTTAGGAAAAGAAAAAAAGAAAAGACATGACTAGCCAAGTGTAGAAGAAGAGTAGACAGTGCTCGTAAATGGAGGTAAGTGTGCCACCAGCCTAGAAGCATGATGTTCTCACAAAAATTCCAAGTCAGGTCACTCTTGAATGTTATTATCTCTTATAAAGTGCTAATTTTCTATTCAACTTTAGTTGACTAGATTCTCCTGTGTAGGCTTGAGCAATAAATCTTTTAAACTTCAACTTACAGTGTGGTTCTGATTTTTTTTATGCCTGACATTAATTGAGTTTGCTCTGCTTTTCTCCTACATGAGATCCAGATGAGATTCTGGGGGAAAAGATCCTTTAAAAAAAAAAAAAACTTTTATTTCATGAACAACAGAGAGACTGTTTATTTTAAATTATACCATCTTATATTTGAGAATGTGTGTCTGTGTATCCACTTCTATATAACTTATAACTTTGAAAAAAATGACAATAAAAAGAAGGTAAAAGAGGAAAAACAGCATTAAAAAGAAGTGGATTGACTGAAATATTGGAAGAATTCCCAGGAAGCTGAGGATAAGTTTAATTTAATAAAATATGAAAGGTTGAACAACAAATTTATCAGTTTCGACAGAAAAAAAATATTAAATGTGCTATAGAGAGTGAGATAAAACAGTGGAATGAAGTTAAACAGATCTGGTGTTAAAAAAGGAGACAGTCCAAGTATAACCAGACTTTAAAAAAAAAACATGACTTTCTACTTTCCTTTCTTGTTTTATTCATTTTATCTAGTAAAAATTCCCATCCTCTAGAAATTAACTGCTATGCAGCAATGAGGATCCTAAATGACACTTTTACTTAAGCTCTCTTTCTTTGTATCTCTATAATTTCTCTAGTGTTTGGAAGAAATATTCAGTAGATAATGTAATATTTGTTATTCAAAATACTGTACTGCTCTGGAGTCAATGTTTTACATGGCCAAAATTGAGAGCACAGAAGTTTTCCGGTTATGAATAAAAAAAAAATACCTAAATTTTCTTGTATGAAGACCAGGTGAGACATGAAATCCCTATTTGTAATAAACCCAATACAGTTCATTAAAAATATGCAGGAAATGGATATTTCCCAATTTGTAAAAGCCCTAAATATCCCAGTCATGTACTTCAAGATTAATCATTCCAATTGGGGTGGGAATTGGCAAAGGGACTGACTTTCTTCATGAATAACACCATTATTCTATAAAACGCTAGATGTTCTTAAAATCCAGATTTCACAATCTTGTTAACTTGGAACTTTCATTATCCCCATTAACTCTTTGTTTTGAAACAACAACCCTTTTATAATTAAAATATAGTAGTAATTTCCCACCCTCAGAGTGGCAACTAGATGGATCTTACAACCCACACTGGCTATTTCTAACCTTCCTTACAGTCACATTTATTTTAAAATGTTTGGCCCTTTCTTCTTAATATTTCATTACTTATCCAAGTAGATTCTTCAGATCTCAGTTTCAACTCTCCCTGGGTGACTTCTTTGATATTCTCTGAAAATGTACAAAACCTAGAAACAATCTGCATTTACTCAATGAGCCCTTGTGACAACTTCAATATGATTCTTTTTGCATGTATTACACATGCACCCATAAGTGCTCACAACTCACTGAAAAACTCAGCTTCTAAGGTAGATTTCTGAAGATAAATATCCTAGTTTAAACCATGATCATTATCCAGCCTCTCTGATAGCCCAGTTAGCCTTTGCTATTCTCCAGCCATATTATCTGTGTTTCAAACCTTCTGAAGAAAGTTAGATTGTTGTAACTCAATTCACTGAACCTCGGGTGTTGAGTAGGTTGTGAAGGTCAGTGTTTCCAAGTGGGTTCATCAACTCAACTCTCAGAAGACACTTTGCTCAAGGCCTATCTTCATTTGTTTTGTTTTGTTTTGTTTTGTTTTTTGTTTGCACTTGTGTCAGAAGCATCAAGGCACTTCTGGGTTGAAAGGATTCACTGGTGACATCACTATTGCCTTGGGGATGCCCAGTTGAGGTCTCCTTTCATGTCTGCAGCAGGAGCTGGAGTGTAAAGCAAGAGCTCAACCCAAACCCACAGCAGTTCTTGGGTCTCAAACATGGGCTTGATAACCTCCTGCCCACTGTCCCAACCACTTGAGCCACCATATTCCATTTAATGTCTTGATATAAATACTGTATTTTCCCCAAAATATGACCTTCTCAGAAAATAAGTCCAAGCTTAATTTTTACATGTACACCCTACCACCCCAAAATGAGCCCTAATTAAGATTCCACCCACTCCAAGGTGCATGGGTAAAAATTAAGCTAGGGTGAGGATGGAAGTGTGTGGAGATGCCCTACTACTTATCTTTGGATAATTGCAGTCAGGCCTCGTACACCTTGGTCCATTTTTTTCTGCAGGCAGCAAAGCTTTCCTGAAGGCCTCTGTTGCTGATAACAGAACTCCAGATCAATCCAGATCACTCTGTAATCAGCTGCAAAGCATTCAGGAAAGCCATGCTGGTCTTGCCAGACAAAGAAGTTCCTCAAGGCCTTTGACAGCGAAAAGGAGGCTGCAAGTGACATGCACAAATAACGTGAGTCGGTGGATGACATCCCCCCCAAAATAAGACCTGGTGTCTTTTTTGGTATCAAAAACATGGGTAATACATAACCAAATCTAATTACATATTTAGTCTAATAACGTATTAGATTTAAGCCTCAAGATTACAGACTTCTTTTTTTGTTGTTTAAGATATATATTATTTGGTTTTCTGGGATGCATCATAACTTGTTATTGTAAACAGTTTCAGCATAATTTCAGCATATGCTGTAGCCCACTGAGTAGAAATTAAATATGGATTCATTTGTTATATGAAGCGCATTAACTAAAATTATACATTTAATATGTTCCAGAAAGTACAGAATCATGCACCAAGGACAAATTCACATGAAAAGTAATCTTGAAGGCCAATGTTTTGGCACAATATTCTGTATATAAAAACACAAGTATAACTAACCACTAAACAATCATAAGTTTCCATAAAGTAATAATGTTTCGTGTTGGATATATATTCCTTGGTACATGAGGCCTCAAATTTTAAAGATGTCTCAGAATCTCCTTGCCAATATCATGATTAAATATTCGCTTCCTAATCTTTATTGTTATCAGAAATGGTCCTTTTGATCTGTATTTGTTTTGGGAGGAAGAAAAGTATAGAAGTTCAACTCCCCAATTCTCATCCAGAGTCATGTTGAAAAAAAATATTGGTTTCTTTTCAGTAGATTGTCTGTTTCCTACTACTATGTTGAACACCTTCATTTAGTCTCATTCATGGGAAGACTCCTTTTCTCTTGTCCCATCTCTTTACTATGTATTTGTTCATGCTACTTTGTTATTACAGAATAGAATAGAACAGAACAGAACAGAACAGAACAGAACAGAACAGAACAGAATAGAATAGAATAGAATAGAATAGAATAGAATAGAATTCTTTATTGGCCAAGTGTGATTGGACACACAAGGAATTTCTCTTGGTTACCAAGAAATGAACGTAATATCTTTTGATGTGGAAATGGAAAATTGCAAGCCATGATAACTCAGGTCACAGCCTCCAAGTCTGCCTTAATTAAATCCCAGAAAAGTTAGAATTTAGAAGTTCATCAGAGCTTCTAATATTCTAGGACAAAAAGTCTACTTTACTTTTCAAAACCTGGAGTGGAACTTTAAGGAATTTCAGTTCCCAAATTGCATTACTATGGACAATTGAATGGATGGCAAGAAAAAGAAAAGGTAGTTTGTAAGAAGGTGAGAAAATGTCAGGAAAATCAATGAATCTTCTCTGTAAAACTAGCATAACCTATTAAGATATTGCAAGTTAGGACAGCAGTAATTCACATGTGGCAGACTAAAAACTTCCCAGTCTCCAATTATAACCTTTGTCACCAGAAATGGACTCCGAACTATTTATCCTTGTCAAGGTAGACTACTTGGATAGTGAAAAGATGTCACTGCTTTTTATAAGAAACCAGATTGTGTTCACAGACGAACCTGAGTATTTTCTAACTCTTTACGAGCATTATATGCCTTCCCCATTATGCCTACAAATTTTTCTGCCTGATAATATAAATATTTCACCTTGTTCTTTCATGTGTCTTTTCCTCCTTCCTTGCATGCAGATGGATACACATATTCACATCCCTATGCAATGTAAATTCTGCAGGGATCTTAGCTTTTGTCCCAACTTGCAATTCCAAGAAGTTACTTTAGCTCATTTTATGTATTTCTTTTGAAAGTACAGTTTCTACACCAAAGTCCTGACTCTCTCCTCATTTTCTCAAATAGAAAATATTGAGGACTGTCTTGGGAGTTGGATGAAGCACAACAGAAGTAGGTTGCAATGATACATCTTTGCACCGGACCATCTCAGATTTCAAGGAGGTCTTGGAGACAGAAGCTGCCTTCTCTGCCATCCCGTATTGGTTCTCATATGGCTGAAGCAGCTTCTTCTGCAGTAGGACATTCCAAACCCCTTCTTTATCCACAGAGTTGGTATGGCCGAGAGCTCTATTAAGCATAGCTTTATCCCTTCATTCTGCATAACTTGGAGAACTCATCTTAATTAAAAACCTATTTAAGAAGAGTCAGAACGAAATGATGATTCATATTGGGGATGTCACTTGCATGTTTGTTACTCCAATAGTTAACTGATTGATTAAATAAAGTCTATTAGAAAAGCTATAAAACAACAGAAAAGCACAGGGATAATTGAGGTGGGGAGGGAAATATGGCAAGTGCAAACATCTCTCTCTCTGTAGACAATCTCATGAAAACTTATTATTTATTCATAAATTCCATTGATGATTCGGCCAGAAATTACATCATGGCCTAGATTGGGATTTTTCTTCTTTCGTATCTCACTTTCATCCCCTTGTAAGTTATTTTTTTTTAATTTAACAGCTAGCCTCAGGTGGGTTTGTGGGGGTAAACCTTGGTCAGTTATTTATAATCTTATTGTAATATGTCAAAGTTATTTTATTCTGACCTGCAATTATTTCTCATGCAGACTAATTTTCTTTCACAGTGTTATTTTCCTGGCCTATTCCTAGCAAAACTATTATTCAATGGTAGCAATGTGTTATTATTTGGGAATATTTTGGTGTCACCAACCTAAGGATAGGTCAGAAAGCCCTTTTTGTTAGCCATATTAAAATATTTCCATCATGATTTTATTCAGTTATTCCTCCTCCTCCTCCTCCTTCTCCTTCAATCCCTCGTAGTGTTGGCTACTTTATCTGTATCTGTGGACAAAAATGGCCCTGGTTTTTATATGTGTGAAGGAGAAAAGGAGAAATTGATACACATTAGACTATCCTGCCAATAACATAGTCTGGCAACCACCCAACAAACTAATCTCCTGATCCACATTGTCCTTTCTCTTACTTGACAACTTTGCCTATAATTACACAGGCTTTTGGATTGACTATTATTGAAAATCATATCATATGAAGCATCAGTTAGGGATATCCTTAATGTTCAAAAAAAAAAAAAAAGGAAGAGCCCCAGAATTTATTCTTCAGAATATTGGATGTTGTGTCCTTCTATTTCTTCCTCAGTCCATCTCATCTGATCAAATATGGGCCATGACTACAACACTAGAGCACTTTTTACATGAATACCTCATATGGTAAATATCCATATCCCATAAATGTATTCAACCTTGATTGATGCATTAGACAATTTCCATTCCATTTCCCATGCAAAAGAGTTGTTTCTCTTTCCCTTCCAAATTTCAGGATAAAACAGTCTTCTCTCTTTCCTGCTTGACCCCAAATGCTATTTACATATTAGTACTCAAGTGGAGGAATTCTAAAACTTGGTTTAATGTTTAATGTTGCCACTTGATAAGCTACATCATTATCCAGTTATGCACTATTTAACTAGAGAAATAAAATGAGTGAAATCCAGAATCTATGGTTGAGAACAATGTCCAGCCAGTGAATTCTACTAAATGTGATTTCTTTCTGCTAGAAAGATAATGTTAAAAATAAGGCTGAAGTATTCTTCAGGATTATTATAGCTATCATTACTACCTTCCTTCCACATTTACCCAGTAATACAGATAATGCCGTTTTTCCTGCTGTTCAGGGGTCTTAATATTAAACCTTTGTAATAACCCATCAATAGTTAGAAATTGTCACTTTTTGATCATCTTTTATATTTTACTAAAAAGTAAATTAGAGAGATCCTGGATAGGTCAGTCTGTCTACCAGCTGTCTACCAGTAAAACAAAGTTTTCGTAAGACATTCAGGTCCCAGAGATGAAATGATTAAAATCTTCATGCAATAAGAAAAATGCAGTTTTGTTTATATGTTTTACTTCATGACATCTATTTTTCTTGGCCATCTTCTAGGATGCCCAAGAGCAGGTAGACAAAGGGGACAAAGACTTCAGAGATGGAAGACTTCCCACTTTCTCCTGCTCTAAAAAGTAAACATAAAATATTTTTATGTATAATTATTACCCATGGTGGTTAGAGTGCAGGATTGCAGGCTACTTCTGCTGACTGCTGGCTGACTGCAGTTTGGCAGTTCAAATCTCAACAGGCTCAAGGTTGACTCAGCCTTCCATCCTTCTGAGGTGGGTAAAATGAGGACCTAGTCAGCAAGAGGCTGACTCTGTAAAGCACTATAAAGCAGTATATAAGTCTAAGTGCTATTGCTATAATTTCATTTTGTTTCCCAATCTTCTCCTATTGGCATCTTTAGGGCTCTTCTGTTCCAAGGATATTTTCAATGCATAGTCAAGGGAGAGAGTGCTTGAAAGCTTGTAGAGACATATAGTCTCTTCTACACCTTAGCTAGACAATGAAGCACTTTTGCTTTCTGACATTTAACAATGTTTGTTGTGACAATAAGCTTTGGAGATAAAACCTTTTTGTTCCCATCTCTCAATCCTCCCCACTGCCTAAGAGATGAAATACGTGTGGGATTCTTTATTTGTAGCTGACATATTCCTTGTCTGCACTGTGTTTATACTGATGCAAGCTGATATATTAACCTAGAACTGTGATGGTGAACCTATGGCACATGCCAGAGGTGACACACAGAGACGTCACTCTGTGACGAGCCGTCTTCTCATGCCACAGAGCTGTTGGCATGTGAGCCATCGCCCCAGCTCATGTCTGCTCTGCTGTGCATGCACATACATGCCTTCTGCCAGTCAGCTGGTCTTCAGGTCTCTGCTGTGCATGCAGGGGGGCAGGGCACATGCAGGAGGTGAATATGGGAGGTGGGGTACATGGGGGGGCACACATATGGGGGACATGCATGCATGTGACGGGGTGCCACACATTGCATTTTTCTTTGGGCACTCAGTGCCAAAAGAATTAGCCATCACTGACCTAGAAACTTCTTTCAAATAAAAAAATCAATTAGGTCACATCATTATCTATGCAAGGTCAGGGGATTGTTTTGGATGCAGTGTGGTCATGCAACCCTCTTCCAAAGTAGGTTACCCTAAATAATGCAAAAAAAAAAATATCAGAATTCAGACTCCCTCTCACTCAGAGTTTCCCTTTCAGTGTGTTCCTTAACCAGGATTCTAGGTACTGGGGTAAAATTCAATTTAGAACTATATTTAAAGTAAATATGCTGGCTCTAAATAGCACCAAATTTCTTCCTGAACTTTCCCTTCCCTTTCAATCCCATGCAAGATAATTAAAACCTGATAGGTTTGATTGGATTAGATTAGATTATATTAGATAGATAAACAGATACATATGGGTAGAGATAGATAAGTCGGTAGGGAAAGGATAGATAGATAGATAGATAGATAGATAGATAGATAGATAGATAGATAGTAGACAGAGATAGATAAGTAGGTAGGTATGTAGAGATAGATAATCGATAGATAGATAGATAGATAGATAGATAGATAGATAGATAGATAGAT
>BLBF01000073.1:12224466-12234551 GCA_015471245.1 Laticauda colubrina | reverse complement strand
GATAGATAGATAGATAGATAGATAGATAGATAGATAGATAGATAGATAGATGATATCTACCCATCCCACCCATTACATGTACAAAAAGAGACAGTATAGTATAGATTCATATCACTACATTACTTATAAATACACACTTACTGAATACATTTTTTCCTAAGGAGACCAGGAGAGCAAATTTAATGGAAAAGGAGCTTGGTAGATTTATTTCCTATTTATGGGTTTAATCTTCTTCCTAATCCACAAGAAACAATCTCTTGGGTTTTTTGGTCCATGTGTATACCTGTGCATGTTATATTATAAATTTAATGGAAAATTGTTCTAAATAGGTGTGGGGTTGAATTTTGGTTGGATTGAGTACAGTAAAACATTTTCTCATTTTCCACCCTCTAATTATATTTATTTAAATTTTTTATCTTATTTATTTCTTTCTCACCCCATCATATTCTTGTTTGATAACACTAGAGATCATTTCACAGGAAATAGATTCAGACTGAGTTAAATAATAATGAAGCAAAATGTTCTTCATAACTTTTTAATATCAGTTCTGTAATCAATTTAATTTTAATGACTAAAGTTACAGTTACATAAACTTAAGGCAATAATATGATTAGCTGAAATTTTAAGTAAATTACCCAGGCATTTGCAGCCACAAGACAACTGTGAAATAAGTTGATTTAACTAATTCAGTTGATTTAGCTCATCAGCTCTTTGAATATTGAAAAAATGAAATTTGTTTATAAAACAGCAGGAAACATTTTTTTTCTCTTTCTTTTACAAGTAGCTGGAACAAGGAAAGAAATGAATGCATCCAAATGCTTCTCTTCCAGCTGTAAATCTTTCTGTCCAACATCCCCCCCGTCCCCCTTTGGGTCTTCAAATTACTAAATATTTTCCTATTCCTCACTGAAGGAAAGAAAAAAATATTTACCTGTATCAGATTCTGAAGATGGTGAAGGTCTTCTAAAACAAAATGGACAGAAGGACAGCAAAGAAAATATTGATTAACTAGAAAAATGCCTCAATATGAAAAGTGAAGATGAAGGAGGAGGAGGAGGAGAAAAAAGATCCTAGTAAAGGTTGAAACAATTTCTTTTCATTTGATTTGAAAAAGAAAGAAAAAATGTCTTACATGGAATTGCTTAGCAAAGAATAGCAACAAGGAAACATCTGTTTTCAGGATTCTAATATAGGTAACTGGAAATATAAGACTGGGGAGAACATATTTTTTTTATGAACTGAACATTTCCACCAGTATGTTCAGACATATGTTTGCTTCAAAGTATTAGATGTACCAATATTTTCAAATGACAACATTAATTCTTTTTCTATCTGTTGTGACACCTGTTCCTTTGCCAACTACAAGGATCATTTGGGCAGGTAAACCCCAAGAGTTTTATATTAGCATGGAGTTTCATTTGCGTAAATCCCTTGCCTGCATATATATTAAGATCCTTCAAGTTTCTGTTTTAGATGGGAGCAAAAACATAATTTTATTTCAGCCTGTCTTTGATTAACCAGGTTACGAATAAGTAGTGTATTTGCATTTTGCATTGGAATGTTTTGTCAGTGTTGATGTAGAAATATATTGTTTATGAGCCATGATGGCACAGTGGCTAGAGTGCAGTATTGCAGGCTAATTCTACCACATTCAGCAGTTTGATTATGATCAATTCTGATTGTTTCAAGGTTGACTCAGTTTTCCGTCCTTCCAAGGTCAGTCAAATGAGAACCCAGATTGTTGCGGGCAATATTCTGACTCTGTCAACTGCTCAGAGAGGGCTGTAAAGAACTATGAAGGAGTGAGTATATAAGACTAACTGATATTGCTAATTTATTTTTTTAGCTTTTTAAAGCTTAATTTTAAGTAGCTTAATCTAAGTGTTTCTTATTCTCTTAGTTCTTAAACATAGAACAGTTACCAATATCTTCTCCATATTTATTTAGCATGTTATGAACACTGTTATGTTGCTGATGAAGGAAGGTTACATCCATCTCATAATTATCAAATCTATTCTCCAGCTTTAACACAGACAGTCTAAACAATTTCTAAGATAATCAGTGTGCTAAATATGCTACAGGGAAAAAAAAATATGGAGGTCATGTATCTATATCCAAATGGATCTTTTGATTTCTTGAGAAAGAAGCATACAATCTTACTAAAGAAACATTTAATGCAATTATTATTAATTATATCATTTCTGTTCCTCATTTGTTGATTTAAAATGTGTGAAATGATATGAACTGGTTATAATAAATGTTTAGTCTTGATTAAATTGGAATTACCAATGGTTCACATGAGACTGACTGTTGACTGTGTCAAACTTTCTAACTTGCTTCCTGTATTTCTAAAATTGTGCAGATTTAAAAAAAAATAGTTTTTATATAGCTGGGGAATCAAAATGCCTGTTTAAAAAAAAGTTAAAACTCAAACATTCAGTGAGGTAGAAAAATAGTAATGTGCAGAATAAAGACAATGTTTTATATTAATACAGAGATTCCTAGTCCATTCAGTGCATATTTTGTACAATAGAATGTCCAATGTCTCTGAATGTTTGCTGAATTAAATAATAATAATAATAGAAAGGAAGGAAGGAAAGAAAGAATGAATGAAGAAAAAGGAAGGAAGGAAAGGAAGAAAGGAAGGAAGGAAGAGAAAAGGAAAGAAGGAGGGAAGGAGGAAGGATGGAAGGAAGGATAAGAAAGGAGGGAGGAAGAATATAATCAATTAAAAGTGCAATCTGTTCATTTACTTAAAAACTTGAACTCAAAGTTATAGTCCATAGGTTATCCCAAACCTCATTAATTAAGGAAGCAGGATGTGACTAGTGATTTATATCACTGGACAAAATGCTTTGAACTCACAACATCTTGATCTCAAATGTGTCCTTAGGAGTCAAAAACATTTTATGTTTTCACTTGAAGCGTCCCAACACTGTTTTAACCATTCCAAACATGTTCTAAGCTCAAAACAGTGGTGTGCTTTGAGTTGGAATCACTTTTGATATAGACACACTTCCATATGGTCAGGACAGTGACTGGAACTTTCTGATGGAATTGAAATGAGATGTTTGGGGTTTAAAATATTTGAAAAGCAATACAATGTTGACGTCTCTGCTAATTTCCTGAAAATGAGATTCCCTGGGCTTCAGTCTATGGCACATTGTCCTATTGCTTGACATCTGCAGAAACACCTCTGCTTCTGCTTCTTTCTTCCCATCTCTCCAAAGATCCTCTGTATGGCTCTCTGTGGGGAAATCAAGGTGCCAGATTTAGAGCTTCAGGCATGCAAAGTTTTGTCAAAGAAACTCTGATGAGAGATTGTGAGTTGGAGGAGAAAAAGCAGCAGAAGGACAATTTTCCTAGTGTTTCTTTAAAAGGTGTTGATCAGGAGTTTCAAACTAAAGGCCCACAGGCCAGTCCTGGCCTATGGGGTGCTTAGATCTGGCCCACTGTGCCTGTGCGACCAAAAATGGGGTATGGGGAGGCTGCGCCCCTCTGCAATCCTGTTCTGGGCCTGGATGGAGCACATTCTGGCTGTTTTGGCTACCAGAGTGCTGCAAGAGACCATCCAGGCCCAGAAATTGGTGCAGGGGACCAATGAACAACCCCTTGCACCCTGTTTTGGCTACAAGAGGCCATCCAGGCCCTGAACCGGGGGGGGGGCAACACATGACCCCCCCTGTGCCTCATTTTGGCTACCAAAGTGCTGCAGGAGGCTATCCTTGTCTCAGAAGTTTATAAAAGGGAGGAAAGGTAAAATATTTTACCTTTCAGGTTGGCAGGATTCTGCTGCTATAGTCTATGTCAATAATTTGTAGTTCTAGTCTTCCTATGGATTCAGTTTCTTGATCTGGTCTCTCTCTCATAGGGAGATCAAGTATCTATTTTAAAAAAACGCAATCACAGAAATGTAAGCATCTCTATTTTTATAAGAGTCTAAAACCATGTGTGCGGAGATGAGATCCCGTGTCATGACACCCATGGCCATGGCCACCCCAGCCATGGCCATCCCAACCACACACACCCCTGACCCTCCGAGGTCAAACACAAACCTATTGTGGCCTTCAATGAAATCGAGTTTGATATCCCTGGTATAGATAGTACTGACTTTGGTGGCCTGTAGGGATGCCTAAAACCAAATCCTTGTTATTTGTGGAAGCCAATCAGACTGGTGTAGGATGATCCTTGAGACTAGTCCAACAGACAATGGGTTTAATGTCTGTAACAATAGCCTTGATAATATTCACTTGTGGATGGTCTTTTCTATAAACAAAACAAAACAAAACAAAACCATCTGTGACCTCCAGAATGCCACTGATCTGTGAAAATTAAGTAATGTCTATGTTTCCTTGTGCCTGTTTCTGAAAGAAAACAGCTATAAAAAAATGTGTGTGGCATCAGGCTTCTTTTGAAGGTTTGAGTGCATCAGGAACTGTTCCCAGTCCTGTTACCAGGACATGACATCCGAACAAATAAGGCAATTTGTTTGCTTATTAGGTGACTGGAGCTTCAGATTTTCCTAAGGAAAAAGAATGATATTTTTTTTAAAAAAGGTTAATTACATCTTAAAGGGGGCTAGATGCAATAAAAAAGAAAAGCTATTAGAACCTAGTAGATTCAGTCTACATTAACAGACATAGCCTCTTATGTCCTGGAGTAGCCTTGGGCAGTTGGTGTAGCCTAATTGGGAAATAAGTCTTAATTCTAAGATAAATTTGTTATTTAGTGTGAAACCCCTGGTGAATGTCCTCTGCCAAAGCAGGTCCTGAGTCATAAAAGATAAACCATTTTCAGACACATGCTAATTAATTTGTCATATATTGGTGCTAATAGTCTTCTCTGAAACACAGTGAGTTTTCAGGAAGTACATGAAAAACAGCAACAGGCAGACAACTTCCTGTTCTAATTCAAGCTTCTGGCAACTAATAATATTTCCTACATGGCTGTGCAGGGAAGTTCCAGATGATGAGAAGAAGTAGCTACTCCGTGGCATTTTCCCTCCTCTTCTGTTAATGGTTAATGTGACATAATGTCTGGTGGTGCACATTTCAGCCCATGCTCTCGGGTGGGAATAAACAGGCCCTCACATGAAGAGTTTGCAATAGCTAATTTAATGTTGTAGTGCCTATTTCACAAGAATCTTCTCAGACTGGCAGTGCTCCTGGGTAAAGACTAGATGAAGTTCAACAGAATTCAAGGAGAGTCAGAGCTTGCTCTCTTGTGTCTACATAACAATTTCAGACCACTTAACCCTTTCTTCTCATTTGGACAGTGTCTCTCTGATAAGTGTTATATTTGTATGTTGTATGTGTCTGTTTATACAGAAAGAGAGAGACAGAGAAAAAACAACTGCTTTAAAAAAAACACTTGCATTTTTAACATTTATTTTCCCCAAATTCCTATTGGTGCTCTTTCCTTCTAAATTATGCATTGTGTGTGCATGTTTTAATGCTGCAGTGCAAATCCATACTTTCTAAGCCAGGAATTGAACCACAAAATTCAAGGCAGTGTAACAATTAAAGTTGGTAAAATATTAAGGACTAGATTTGAAAATATAAGAATGAGTGATATTTTATTCCCCCATAGCAAATAGAAGAGACGGTAAAACGGATTCTTTTATCTGATTAAGAGATTATATTTAATTTTGTTTCTATTTTGAAATTGCTTCCAGATTTTGTATTTGCAATGAGAAAAAAAAGAAACTTTGATTCTGTTTTTGTAAACTGGACAGGTTTATTGTTATAGAAATGGCTTGTACATACTGTTGTATAAAAGCAAAACATTGTGGTTGTAATGTTGTTATTTTCTACTGTGCTAAAGAGAGTCAGAACTTGGTGCCTTTTTCTTTTGTTTCTTCCCTAACACTATATCCCTTCTTTTTCCCTCCCTCTCCTCTCTTTTTCATGGCTTTTTTTCTTTATATTTTATATTTCAATAAACTTATAAAAGTTAAATAATAATTAAAAAAACAATTACATATGATATGTATGGACTTACATCTTCATCTAGAACATGCAGAACAACTTGGTTGATTTTTTTAAAAATGTAGACCGAACCATCTTAAAATATCCATGTGAGTCGTGGGATTCAATTTTTTTTTTACTATTGGTTCTGTGGGCATGGCTTGATGGGCATGGCAGGTAAAGGATACTGTAAAATCTCCATTCCCACCCTACTCCTGGGAAGGATACTGCAGAATCCCATTCCCTCCCTATCCCACTAACCTGCTTTCCAGCTCCATTCTCCTGTGCAGGGCAACAAAAGAAGATCCAGGCAATCAGCTGGGACTTGGGAGGCAGAGAATAGATGGGGATGGGGCCAGTCAGAGATGGTATTTGCCAGTTCTCTGAACTACTCAAAATTTCCATTACTGGTTCTCCAGACCTGGTAAGAACCTGCTGAATACCACCTCTGATCCATGCACCACATTATTACTATACTTTATTGACCAGGCTGCAAAAGATGTGACCCATAGGTTGAAGCAAAGAGAGGAAGGTGATTGTTCTGCTGGGATAGGAATGATATACCCTCTCTGTGTTTTGGACTTTGGTTTCAATCAGCTTCAGCTAGCAAAGTCAATGGGAAGGGACTGTAGAAGTTGAAGTCCAAAAATCTGGAGGATCTTTTTGTGTCTTAAAGGTTCATCCCAGGTCAATTTATTTAGAAGTATAGTTTGCTGATGTTGTGTGTCTGAGCATCTTTGACTCTGGATACCTCATTAGGATGAAATTCTGCCCAGCTTTACTTCTTAGCCCAGCAGAAGAAGGCTTGTCTCTTCATTAGATTACCAGTATAGATTCTTCCCTTCCTCTTCTGTGGTTAATTATAATCCTGCAGAAATCATAAAACATATCACTTTCTACTTTCTCTTTAAAAATTTGTCCTTGGTCTTTTTTAGCCTAGAAAATGTTTTGCCTGACAGAAAATGTTCTGTCTTCATTTATCATGTGCACTTTAATAATGTCTCCTGTTGACCAGATCATCTGGACTACTTTCAGAAAGCCCTTTTCTCTTTGCGGGCCATTAATTTTACAAATTTTAATTGTACATCTATCTGACAGTTTTAATTTTCCTGAGATCCTAGGTATGATTTTCTAATCAAGATGCAAAACTTCAGAGCAGAGTAGTTTCTTTGTCCCAAAAATTTGACTCAAGAGAGACCTTTCAGATGGAGATGGGGAGAGAAATATGACATTACTGAAGGCTTGAAATCTTCCAACTAAAGGACTAGGTGAAACTGCCCATTACAGGTAAGTCTGTGGTTCAAAGCAAAATTTACGGGGGAAACAGAAAGTCTGCAGAATTGAGATTTATAGTTGGGAATAATGCTGTATCACCATTCCTGTAAGACAAATGCATTTGATCCTGTCAACACAAGATGCTGTTCTAATGTACATAACAGATTTGTATCTCCTCATGCTGACAGCAAGCTGAACATGGTGATGTACACACCACCAAATGACTTAGGAGATACTCCACTCTTAATAAATAACCAATTACACTCAAGGTCTGCTCCCGTAGATAACTTTCACCATACCAGGTTCCCCCCAACCAGGTTAGGAGCACTCTTTCGCACCAAAACATAAATGCTGAAAACAGGATAGAAGCTCAGAGAGTTCATAGGAAAAGAACCATTCCCATACTGCCATTTGGTTCAAGAATTGTACCTTTGTATATTTCAATTATTTATCATTACCTTTCAGAAAACCGGCTCTACTTTCCAAGCAGTATTAACAATTATGAATAAAATAACCTGATTATTTATTTATATATTTGAAGAGAAACTTTAAAGCAAACCCGACTTCATGAAAGCACACCAGTGACACAGTGAACCACTTAGTGAGAGGATGGGAGAAAGAGCGAGAAAGAGAAAGAGCATGATAATCACCTCTAGGCTCATGTCCTGGTGGTCATTGTGGAGCAGGGGTGTCAAACTTGAATCATCATGGTGTCATTACATGACGTACCATGACTTTTTTCCTCTTCACTAAACCAGGCATGAGCATGGCCAGCACGTGACACATCCAGTTTTGGGCCATGAGTTTGATACTCCTGTTGTAGAGCAACTGGTTACTCATATAAAGAATTGAACCCCTTATCTTTTCCCACCACAATTAGATTAAGGACACATTGGTTCATTCAATTTCCTTTCCTTGATACTATTACAAAGAAGAAGGTTCTTTCTTATGAAAAGATCTAGCTGCCAGTCTTTTGAAACATGCCCTTCTCTGAATATTGCCATATTGTTCCCCAATAGAGTTAGGCAACTCAAACATAGACATAGAAAAGTCTATAGAAAAATGCAAAAATCATGAGAAAAATGTGTTCTGAGAATAAAAAAATACTTTATAAACATTATCAACATTAAGAGCTGCAGATTTTACTCTGCTAGTTGTTGCCAACTATGAGGGCAGTTTTCATCTCCATTTCAAGGCCATTGAGCCAGCACTGCATGAAGATATTTCCACAGTCAAGTCACCAGTATATCATGAAGCACTGTTACCTTCCCACCAAAGTGGTACCTACTCACATTTTCATGCTTTCAGACTGCTAGGTGTTGTGGTTCACCAGCAGCCAGTGCAAATGGCAGCAGAATCGGACAGTGGGGAAGAACAGGACCAGTTAGGGAGTCTGGAGAGGACTTGGGTCTTGCATCTGATGCAGAGATGAGACCAGGACCATCTGGGGGTGGGGTGCTGCCTCTGAAGATGATGAAATCTTTGCAGGAAGCAAAGTCATCCATTCGGTTCAAATTCATTCTTGTTCTAGCTTATTTGGACACTTCTATTATTGGCAGCACTTCACAGGAGAGAAAGCTAGGTGCTTATCTTGAGGGACTGTTTGAGATTCATTACCGTCTGGGAATGAAAATAATTCCCAGTGTTGCAATAAACCAAGAGTTGTTTTTTAAAATAACCGTGTACGTAATTACGGTCTCGGAAGCCTTGGTCAGAAGACTAGGTTGGCAGGAGCTGGGGCAATGACAGCAGCTCACCCAGTCTAATGGTGCATGAATGGTGCATGAACCTAGGCTGCCAGCTTTGCCAGCTGACAAGCCCAGCATCTTACCACTGACCACCACCCCAAGAGACCAAACATATATTTGAAAAAGTGACTGAAATTAGTTTTGAAACAGGGCAAGCTGAATTTCTAAAAGAAAAGAAAAAATTGAGAGAAATCAACACTGATGATTTTTTTCTATCCCTAGCTACAATCTGATTCCAGAGGGTTCTCATAGGATAGTTATAAAACTAACAGAGATATCCAATTTGATTGACTAATGTTGACATTTCCTAAGGCTTTACTTAAGTCAGGAACCACAGGATACAAATAAGAACAAGAAGGATTTATAGATATTTTTATTGTTTTCTTACTTTCTTTGAGAGTTTAAAAAAACACCCTGTTCCATTACATGCAAAATGGGGAAGGTAATAAATAAAGGTCAGGTTTCTTTGCAGGTATATTTTATACATTCCCTTCTTTGTCTGGCATTTCGTGAATCAGGGAAAGGAGAAAATCGGGAATATTGTACAAGTTCATAGAATTCTAGTTTCTGGAATAGGCAGCTTTGGGAGCATGTAAGATCTTGTTAAGTTTGACTCTGTTGCCTTGCCCAACAAAGCAATATACCTCATCTGTGATTTTAGAAGTCAGAAAATCAGAATATTAACTTGATGACACTTTCATGTGGTTTTCATGGCAACAGTAAAGAAGTGGTTTGTCAGTGTCTTCTTCTGAGATAGTTAGGACTGCAGAGATGGTTCTTCTGAGACAATTAGGACTACAGAAAGAACAATTGCAACCAATCTGCTTTCCATAGAAAATTTGTGTTGTGTCAGAAGGAGGGCTGAAAAGACCCTTCATATCCTTTATGCAAACTGTTTCAACTTCTCCACTCAGGTTGCTGTTATAGGGTATTGCATGACAAAGCAAAAACTGCATGCCATTTTTTCCCTTGTGCCATCATTCTGCTGAATACCTATTTTTTCATAGTACTGTCTTATGCCTACTGTATGTATATTTACCCATGTAATATTTCTTCTTCTTCTTCTTCTTCTTCTTCTTCTTCTTCTTCTTCTTCT
>BLBF01000073.1:12212670-12224456 GCA_015471245.1 Laticauda colubrina | reverse complement strand
TTCTTCTTCTTCTTCTTCTTCTTCTTCTTCTTCTTCTTCTTCTTCTTCCTCTTCCTCCTCCTCCTCCTCCTCCTCCTCCTCTTCTCTAACCCCTCTTATAGGTATTATTATTGTCATGGTGATTATTATTCTGTTGCTTTACATGTGCACTGAACTTCTGCACCTGCACAAATTCCTTGACTGTCTAATCACATTTGGCCAAATAAAGCATTATGTTCTCTTCTCTTCTCTTCTCTTCTCTTCTCTTCTCTTCTCTTCTCTTCTCTTCTCTTCTCTTCTCTTCTCTTCCCTTCCCTTCCCTTCCCTTCCCTTCCCTTCCCTTCCCTTCCCTTCCCTTCCCTTCTCTTCTCTTCTCTTCTCTTCTCTCCTGCAATTTCAACTACAACCCTGTGATTTCCTTCATCTATCTCTGATGTAGGAACCAGAGCTTAGCTTCCAAGCCAAAACATGAACATGCTGAGTTCAGAAAGTAGCAAAACCCAATATTTGTTAGCAATCTTGGATATCTTCTTAGCATACTCTACTGTCCTGGTATGTTATTTCCTAGCAGAATGTAATTCTCACAGAGAGCAGTATTGTATTAAAAAAATTCTTGTAACTCTGACATACTGCTCTTCTAAACCTGTAAACTACTGCTATTTGTGTGTGTGTGTGTGTGTGTGTTTTCTATTGTTAAGTGCTCTATTGCAGACATTCTACTTTATTTATTTATTTAATAGATTTATATGGCCCTCCAACTCACCTGGGGTTCACCCCCACTTTTTAGCTAGCATTTTATTGTTTAATGAACTTGCAGTTTGATGACAGTTGCCACAACAGTGGAGATTTTAAGACAGCTGTTGGTATCAGCTTCTATGCTGTTGTTATTCACCAATCACTGGAGTCAATTTTAAAAGGAGTTGTGATCACTCTTTATCAATCTTTAGCAACAAACATCTGAAGTGAGGTGATTTTCATCATCTTTCCTCCAAGTTCAATCAGGTGACATCCTAAATATTTATGAGCAATCACACCTTTTATATATATATATATATATATGGCCTTTGCTACTTTTCATTTTAATTACTAGTACTGATGAAACATGATATGAAGCTGGCTGAAGTTTTTCTTTATCACATCCAGTAACAAAAAATGCACAGAAATCTTTTTTTTTTTTTGCACCTTTTTCTCCACTTCTGAAAGTATTTGACTTTCAAATGAAATTTAGGCTACCATCCTGAACATATTATTTTTTTCAAAAAAAAGGAATGCCAACTTTTTAAAAATACCAGTACCTCCAAAACAACATTGAATCAGAGAACACTGTGATATATCCTCCACTGCTGATTTAGCAAAAGATTTTCCAACTCTTGACTCTTTCCCTTAACTGCTATGGATACAGTAATTTTCCCAATAATTTTGAAATTTAGGATTGATTGATTGATTTATGACCCATCTCCCTCAGTGTTCTGACCCAACCTTTGCAATAAGCCATTTATTCACAAGCAAAACAAACTCCTTTTTATAACAGAGCAGCAACAGTCTTTTTATTCATGTGGATAAACGAAAAAAAAAATCAATGTAATTAGTCCCAACAAACCTAGGTTTATCCAAGGAATTTGAATTGCTTGCTATATACTAGAAACAAATGGTTATCTGTGACATCCGCCCCCTCCCAAACCCCTACTGTTTATTTCCCAGCCATGTTAGGGCTAGCTAGCATCTGTGTCTCCCTTTCCCTGAGACCTGGCTTATTGTTTTCCTTCGCTCTCCTCTCCTGTCCTTTTCTGTCTGTATATACGTGACTCTGGAATGGGCCTCATTTGTTCCTTTCCCTCATTCAGCTCACTCAGATCCCGAAGACAGCTGCCTCTCCACCTGGGGGAGGATGGAAAGTGCCACCTCTGTCTCTGTCTCTGATGCTGTTTTTTTTATCAGAGCCTTCCAAATGCTCCAAAGCAAGTTCTCCCACCACCTCTTTCTCATCTGACTCTGCTTTTAGCTCTCCTAGTAGCTGATGATCCACAGCTCTCAGAAAGGGATCTGGGTGATGAATTTTCTTTGATATACATTTGGTTTCTTGGGGTGAGATGGCTTAGTGGTAAAAGAGGCTGAGCTTGCCAGCTGGAGAGCTGAAAGGCATTCGTTATTCAAGTTCCGAGCTCTGTGCAACAGGGTGAGCTCCCGTTCCCTGCCTCAGGTCCAGCCCACCCAGCAATTTGAAAGCATGCAAATGCAAGTAGATTAATAGGTACCACTTCAGTGGGAAGGTTACAACACCATTCTGTGAACCTTTGGCATATAGCCATCCTGGCCATATGACAATGGAAATTGTCTTCAGACAATGCTGGCTTCTTTAGACTTACATTTGGTTTGCAAAATTATACATATAAATATAGACCAAAGGTCACTGTGATCTCTTCAGAAAAATCTCATAAAATATGACATTGCCTATAAGAGTTTTCATATTTTTTCTGTCATTAAAACATTAATCCTATCAATACATTGCTTTTGAAGGAATATAATAGATTTTTACTTATGTCATCTTGAAAAAAAATTTAAAATTACAAGAACTCATCTTTTCTACATTCACTGTATTTTTGATCATCAAGTTCCTTAAATTGAAAGGGAAGAAAAACAAAGAATAAATATTCAGTAGCAATTTTAACATTTGATTGTATACATCAAATCATTGAAGGGATTGTGATTGATTTTTTTTTAAAATGAATAAATTTTCCCAGGTTTTGTTTCTCAGGTGTAGTTTGGATCTCTGCTGTTAAAATATGAGGACATCAAGAGACTTTGTTGCCTGAAGCATAGTATTAAATTCAACAACATTGCTTCAGGCAAAACCTGAAAGCTGATGAAAGCAACTCCTACTTCTTTTGCCCTGGTTGAAGCCCATGTGAGACATAATCTGAAATGGCTCAAATAGATAAGGAAGTTGGTACCCTTTGCATAAATTTAAATCTACCTCTCACACACTTTCTTTTTAATAAATAATAATTATCCCAGGTCCTTGAAAAGCCTTCAATGGATGGTTGACAATGCCAAATCCCAATTGTACACCTAGCTGATTTTGCAAGCAATCTTAGTAATAACTAAAATGTATTTATTATTGAAGTATTAAAATACCAAGTATGTAAAAATAAATAAATATGGAGTGCAAATTAATATTCTTGTGCTTGGGAAAAAAATAGAGAGAAAAGCATGATGATACAAAAAGAGAAGGCTACATTTAAATTTTAGAAAGAAAACCACACTGGGAATTAAAAGAAAAAAGTAAATTGCATCTTGTCTATGGAAATTCTCAGTCAATCAGGTTACGGTTTTCCTGAAGGTGTTTTTTCAAGAGGCAACTGGCATTCTTTGTTTTTCCTTGAAGGCATTTTACTTCTCTTCAGAAAGCTTCTTGAATGAGAAATGAAACATCTTCAAGGCCAAAGAAAGGAAGTCTAGATTACATCTTCTCTTCCCTATCATTTATATCTACAACCATGGGTCATAGTTTAGATATTTGATGGAGTGAATGATTATATGGTTGTGTGACGTTAAAGGAGTGTCTATTCTTTCTAACCATATACAGTACAGTACACTGCATTTTTCCTGATAACTTGTCCTTAGCTTGGTCTTTTAGATCTTTCAATGGAAGACCCAGGGGTGGGATTCTACCAGTTCGCACCTATTCATTAACAAGAACTGGTTGTTAACATTCTAAGCAGTTCAGAGAACTGGTTATTAGAAGAAATTACTGGGCTAATCCTGTAAGGAAGGCAGGAAGGAAACATTATGGTGTTGCTTACAGAAACTGCCTCTCCATTAACCCTTATTACATTCTTGGCAGGACAAGACTTCCTGTCTGATGAACGTCTCTGGAGTTTTTTTCCCCTCCTTTGCTAGTACTTTGCTTGTGTGGAGTGACCATTCAAAGTTACAATGGCACTGAAAAAAGTGACTTATGACTATTTTTCACACTTATAACTGTTGCAGCATCCCCACAGTCATGAGAGGTCAGGCAAGGAGATGCATGCCTCGATGTGAGTGATATTGAGTTGGTCACACCCAATAACATGACCACCAAGACATGCCCACCAACTAAGCCACGCTCACAGAACCGGTTGTTAAAAAATTTGAATCCCACCCCTGGGAAGACCCATTACTAGATCCACCTTGTTTCTGGGTCATCTTTGTCTTCTTTTTCTATCTACCTTTCACAATATTAGAGTCTTCTCCAGAGAGCTGAGTCTTCATGTAATGCATCTAAAGTAGCATGATTTGATCCTGGTGATTTCTGGCTATCATGAGAACTTTTGCTTGATTTGTTTGATGATCCATTTGTTTGTTTTCTTCCTTCCTTCCTTTTCCTACTATTCTCAGTAATACCTAAACCCACCTAACTCTGTGATAGACTGTAGACATGTGAACTATTGCTTTATGAGTTTAGTTGAACTTCTGTTGTGGACATATTCTTGCAATGTTGCCATTGAAATATGTTTTCTAATTTTAACCTCCTAGTCTAATATCATAGGTAAGATACGGTTCCCCCCCAAAAAAAATCTTGTGCTAGGTTTATTCTTGTTGCAACATGCATCTTAGTAAATCACCTATGTCATAAACTCAATCCTTCTGCATGGAAATGCTTTGTAGATGCCAGACGTTGAAAGTCTAAGAGTTAAACTAAGAGGTGGCAAGGGAGTCTTCCTCTGCAGCTCTTTATTTAGGCGTTATTAAGCTTGTTTCACTCATCCTTGAAAGTGAGTGGCATTGCAGTTTTTTTTAATTTGGTTTTACCATCTTTGTTTTCATACAGCTTTTTCTTCCTTTTAAAATAAAGTGATGATGGTGTCTCCAGCAATGAACTTCAAAAGCTTGTGACATTCTTAACAGAAAAGCAATTTGCCTTAATGGGATATGAATAATACCAAAAACAAACAAAGAAGCCGCATGAAATTGATATGGTTGACAAGTCCTAATCTCTGCTTCCCAATTGAATACAGTCTGTCATTTACTTTCTTTGCAACATTCAGTCTTTTGACTTTTTATAATGATCATTCTTCAGATTCAAAGAAACTTTAGCATATATGGGGAATTGAGGATTAAGCATCAATTGAGTTCCAAATAATATTTGTTGTTTTCCATTGTTGAAGTGTAGGATGAATGCTGATAGTTGCAGGTAAATTTCAATAAAGCAACACATTCAAAAGGGTTTCGCAGAATTCCATCAACCAAAACAAAAAAATTGGCATTTTTCATCTCTGATCATTACATGCCATAGATAAAAAAAAGCCCAATTTTTCATTTTTATTCAGGTTTGGATACTTTTATAAATAGTGTTTTAAATAGTGAATATGTGAGCCACTTGACAGAGATCAATCATTAAACAATATTGGGTCTGTCAATCCCTGTATGGAGAAAAATGAAAATATTTTAATAGAAATATCTATCAGTGTAAGAAAGAAGGGGAAATATTTCACACATTCATAACAAACCTTTCTATAGATTGTTTTCTATATCATTCTCTTGCTTTCTTGGACAGATTACAAGCCCTTTGTGATATCTTTGCCTGCTATAAATTTATAAATGAAATGAACCAAGACTCAAGATGTTCTATAGTCACATTAATGAACATAATACGGAGTTTATACAGAATAAGAGTTGGAAGGGACCTTGGAGATCTTCTAGTACCACTTCAGACCACTGATACCACTAATACCACTTCAGACAAATGATTGTCCAGTCTCATCTTAAAAGCCTCCAATGATGGAGTACCCACAACTTCTGAAAGGCAAACTGTTCTATTGGTTAATTGTTCTTGCTGTCACGAAATTTCTCCTTAGTTCTACACTGGTTTTCCCCTTGATTATTTTCCATCCTTTGCTTCTTGACTTGACTTCTAGTGCTCTGGAAAATAGGTTGACCTCTTCTTCTTTGTGGCAGACCCTCAAATATTGGAACACTGCTATGATGTCAGTTCAAGTCCTTCTTTTCACTAGCCTAGACATACCCAATTCCTGCAACTGTTCTTCATATTTTTTAGCTTGCAGCTCTCTAATCATCTTTGTTGATCTTCTGCACTCTTTCTAGAGTCTCATTTTTTTATTTTTTTTTTGTGGTGACCAAAACTGAATTCATTGTTCCAAGTTTGATCTTACCAAGGCATTGAAGTTGTACCTGTGCATCAACATCGAGCTTCAATTTATATATCTAGGTACCTGTGCATATGCTTTTTGCATTTCAGCAGCCTCTTGGAATGTCTGCAATAATCTCTAGGTTTCCTCTGTTTATTGTTTACTAAAGCACAGAGAGATTAACATGAAGAACAATGGATAAAGTCCTAATTCTTTTCTCCCATTGATTCTAAATAGGGCTGTTTGCTTATATATACTCCAATGTAACCTATCTCTTTATGGATGATCTACTCATTCACTTAAGGAACATTACTAGTTATTCCAGCTGTTAGACCTCCAAGTGTTACTTAGCTTCAGATTCCTGCAGCAACAGCTGATATGCTGGTCTCTGAATTTAAAAAAAAAAAGCAATCACAAAACTATTTCTTAATTTATGGCAGGGTGTTTAGCTACTGCTGAAAGTCAGAATCCTATACTACTATCAGGACTGTCTTGAATAGAAATTCTCCAGGACTATCTGCAAATATCCATCTAACTGAAGTGTTATCAATTTCCTCTGAGAAGACCTTACAAACAATTCTTAAATTAAGGGCTTCATGTCTGCCCTCTCCTGATATTTATTTATTTATTTATTTGTTTGTTTGTTTGTTTGTTTATTGCACATAAAAATAAAATGTGTAAAGAAAATGATTCTCTGATCAAATATGTGTACACTGTATTTAGAGAATAATATAAACTCCTTCTTGAAAGGCCAAACATATGCCTGATGGAAAACAAGGTTCTCTAGCAATATGGCTAGGTGGAAAATGATTCCATTAGGTGGATTGGTCACAGGTCAGCCTAGAGAAATAAGTTAGGAAACATCAGTTTTGCAAACTGTACCTTAAATTGTCTATTCTACTACAACTACTGTAGCTAGAGATACAGTGTGTATTAATACTTAGTATCACAGCCATTCCTTCCACAAAGGGAGAGTAACATCATGCAATTTAGAACATAGAATAGAACATAGAACATAGAATAACAGAATTAGAAGGAACTTCTTCTAGTCCAGCGTCCTGATCAATTTTAGACAAATGGCTGTCCAGTCTCTTTTTTAAAAGCTTCTAATGATGGAGCCCCACAGCTTCTGAAGACACACCATTCCATTGACTGATAGTTTTCAATGTTAGGAAATTTCTCCGTAGTTCTAGGATTCTTTTCTCATTGGTTAGTTTCCATCCATTGTTTCTTATCTTGCCTTCTGGTGCTCTGGAAAACATTTGATCCCCTTCTCTTTATAGGAGTCCCAAAAATATTGAAATAGTGCTATCATGTCACCCCTGGTTCTTCTTTTCACTAGACTAGATATACCCAATTCTTTCAACCATATGTTTTAGCCTTCATCCCCTAATCATCCTTGTTCCTCTTTTCTGCAGTCTCAGCATCCTTTTTTTATATTGTAGTGACCAGAACTGAATGCAGTTTTCCAACTGTGGTCTTACTCAGGCTTTGGAAAGAGATACTGGTACTTTATATGATCTTGAATCTGCCTCTCTATTAATGCAGCCTGGAATTTAATATAGGCCTTGGTGGAGTTTTACTTCAAAACCTCAAGTATAAGTTGGTGCAGTAGTGGGTTTCCAATTTTTTCCTACCAGTTCTATCATGACAGCACGCTTCATACACATTGTGTGTGCATGCGGGCTAAGCGCGCATACACAGAGCAATTGAAAACCACCCTCTGTGTCAGTGCTAGTGAGATGAGCTGTTTTTAGCTCAGCTGAGATGCGGCAATCCACTCTGCCTTACAAATCAGCTGTGCTAAAAAAACAAGAGACTATAGGACAGGAAAGGGCAGCGGCATGTGGGTGGGCCCAGCCAAAGGTAGCATTTGCCGATTCTCTGAACTAGTCAAAATTTCCATCATCAGTGTGCCAGAACAGGTCCTAACTGGCTGGATATCAACTCTGAATTTGTGTTATGTTAGCAATCAAATTTGAGCTTCCCAATCAGTGTTGGGAAGTGTCCAACAAAAACTAAATGAATACTGAAGGTGCCATATGATAGAATTAGCTAGGTGGAAAGTGAAGACCCATTGAGGACTTCAAAAGAAATCAAAAAATAGAATATCTGACACAAAATGTGTGAATTATTAAGATTCATTATTTAAAGGATTTGCTATAAGATGCTAGAGATTTTCATGAGTGAGAAACTCTCATGAGAAAGAAGCTATGGTTGAAAATTTCGGGAAAAAATGAAGGAAAAAAAATAATGTTGCCAAAAGTGTTTGAATATATTACCTCCCTCCCAAATTGTGCAAATACAAAGTAAGAAACATACATTATAGTTAATGGTAGATTTCCCTCACTTATACACATTTTCCCAAATTTGGCACAAAAAGATTCTGAAAACAGTGCATGAATACAGTGGAACACCTTGCTGTAATATAATTCAGGCAGTACAAGCACTCATGTTTTTTTTTTTTCCTATGTATCAGGTACACAAGGTTGTATTGAAGTAAATATTGACATGTAGGATTGATGAATCAGTGCCAAGGGCTTTAAGCAATCTAAGAAAGTTTCTCTGTGAGAGCAAAGGAGGGTCAAAATGTCAGCATCTCACATCTCAGGCCAGGGAAGAAGGCTTCAGATATCCTGACAAGGAAAAATGAGGGATGAGCCAAGCCATTAAAAACAATATTATTTTGAGTGTACCAATGGTTTGTCTTAGAACAAAAGTGGCCACTGCAGAACTTTTCAGAAATATAAACAATGCAAAACATCTGGATCCAACTGGGGCTTGTAAAGCAGACAAATTTTTAAACTACTTTGACTTATGGCCACTGTTGAGCCCAATATTTCTACAGGTAAGAGAGACATTTGTTGGTTGAGCTTTGCCCCATTTTGCAATCTTTCTTGCTACAGTTGTTAAGTGAATCACTTCAGTTGTTAAAGTTAGTCACACAGTTGTAAAGCAAATCTGGCTTTCCAGATTCCCAGGGGATTACATGGACACTGAAACCATCATAAATATGAGCCAGTTGCCAAGCCTCTGAATTTTGATCACGTGACTGTGGGGAGGCAACAAAGGTCATGTGAAAAACCATCATTAGTCACTTTTTTCAGTGCCTTTGTAACTTTGAATGGTCACTAAAAGAACTGTTGTAAATCAAAGATTACTTACAGATTGGTGAAACACTCTGAAGCTTTACTAGGATATGAGAGCTGCAGTTAAGAAAGGACAAGGAGAAACCTTGGAATAGAATGAATGAGCTGAAAGGGGCCTTGGAGGTCTTCTAGTCCAGCCCCATGATCAAGGAGGAGAACCTATATTATTTCAGATAAGTGATTGTCTAGACTCTTCTTAAAAACATCCAGTGATGGAGTACCCACATTCAGTGACCACTGAAAGGAGGAAATGGCTCACATGCTTTGCCCAAGAATGTGACAGGCAACAGGCTTTTAAGGGGCTGCCACAAAGAAAGGGGGACAATGTATTTTCCAAAGAAGCAAAAGGCAAACAAGAAACAATGGATGGAAACAAAGAGAGAAGCAACTTAAAACTAAGGAGAAATTTCCTGACAGTGAAAACAATTAACTAGTGTCAACCATGGTATCAAACCAGCAAGTTTTCCCTTCTCCTCCCTTTTCTGCTCAGTGTGAAAGCCTGAACTCAGTGGTATGATTCAACCAAAGTAACAACCAGTTCGGTGATTGTGCACTTTGAGCACTTGCCCACTCTTTAAAAAAGCCCATTTTCAACTATAATACTTACCTTTTACTGCAGCCCTGCTGGGTAAAACAGCTGAGGTATGGCAAAACTGCTCTGCCGTACAAATCAGCTGTTCTTGAAAATGAGGAAATAAAGCACAGGAAAGAGCAGGGACAGGTGGGTGGGACCAAATGATCACCGGAATGACTAGTTCACCCGAACCACTCTGAACTGGTAGAATCCCACCCCTGCCTGAACTCCAATGAAATTCAACACAGGGAAGCAGAAACAGAGATTTACTTACAAACTGATGCTATGTGAGACTTGCCTTGTTAAATATTTCTTAAGCAATTTTTAATTGACAGCATATGTTCAACATCACATAGCAACATGCACAAAGCACCATACATCTGTCATAGACTCCTGAAGCAAATCCCGTTTTCATGTTCTGGCTGCCTTTAAATGCTGCGAGGTTTTTGTTTCTGTTTACTGTCTAACCTTAAGAAGGGGGTAAGTGGACTGTGAGGAGAAGTGGGCTTATTTTACAAAGAATTTAATTCTATTAATTGTTGATGGCCATATACATATATGTATGTATATGTATATGTATATGTATGTATATGTGTATATGTATATGTATATCTTTATGTATATGTATATGTATATGTATATCTTTATGTATATGTATTTGTATATGTATATGTATATGCATATGCATACACAAATGTATATGTATATATACATATACACACACATATATGTGTGTGTGTGGATACATATTTATATATGTGCTGTTCAGCTTCCTTTGGGTATTATCCCACGTCATTGTAGTGCACTCAAAGTTGTAGCAACGTTTCAGCAGAATCTCAGAGAAATCATCAGAGAAGCCATAGAGATTGAAAAAAGACCTGAAAGCATGAATAGAAGAGATGATTCCACCAGACTGTCAATCATTTGGAAGCCTGCACTCTCAAATAGAAAGATCTCCACACCACAAACCAGGCAAACACCTGAGCACAAACAGACTCCCTCCGATGCCTCCAACTCGAACACCCCCCCACCAGGCACCCAGGTGAAACCTGGCTCCCTAATGGATAGCAGCCGTCCTTTCACACGGAGCCAAGCTGCACTGAAAGCCTCCAAAACAGGAACAGACTGTTGCCAGCCAATCAAAGCCACAAAACAGACAGAAGAAACCAGAAACACCAATCAATCAAACTCCAAGTCCCGTGAACACAGAACAAAACTCCCAGCCAATCAGAATAGGCCAGCCTTGAATTTGAAACCAAAAACTGTGAGACCCACATCCATACAGAAGCCTGATGATGGCAGATGAGATTCTGCTGAAACGTTGCTACAACTTTAACAGAACTACAATGACGTGGGATAATACCCGAAGGAAGCTGAACAGCACACATGTAAGTACCCGCGAAAGCTTAAAAAAACATATATACATATATACACATACACACACACATACACACACACACACACACACACACATATATATATATGTGGAAGCTGAACAGCACACACACACACACACACACATATGTATATATATATATGTTTTCTTAGGTTTTCGCGGGTACTTACATGTGTGCTGTTTAGCTTCCTTCGGGTATTATCCCACGTCATTGTAGTTCTGTTAAAGTTGTAGCAACGTTTCAGCAGAATCTCATCTGCCATCCTCAGGCTTCTGTATGGATGTGGGTCTTACAGCTCCTGGTTTTAAATTTGAGGCTGGTCCATTCTGATTGGCTGGGAGCCTGGACCTGTGTTCATTGGACTTGGAGTTTGATTGATTGGTGTTCCTGGTTTCTTCTGTCTGTTTTGTGGCTTTGATTGGCTGGCAACAGTCTGTTCTTGTGTTGGAGGCTTTTAGTGCAGCTTGGCTCCGTGTGAAGGGACGGCTGCTCTTCATTAGCAAGCTGCTATTCATATATATATATATATATATATATGTATGTATATATATATATATAT
>BLBF01000073.1:12192770-12207670 GCA_015471245.1 Laticauda colubrina | reverse complement strand
TTGTGTGGCGGAATGGATTGCCGTGCCCCAGCTGAGCTAAAAAAACAGCTCACCTCACTAGCATTGACACAGAGAGTGGTTTTGAGAGTTGCATGCATGTGCAAAGCACACTATCATAGAACTAGTAGGAAAAAAATTGGAATTTCAATGAAGATTGTTTCTACAAAGAAAAAAATCTTACCAATTTGTATTAGAAGAAAACAGTAAAGTTGATCAACTTCCTTACCTCCTTTCACTGATGTTCGCATTTCAAATCACTGGGCTAATGTTTTGTGAAGAATAAAGTAATAGTTATGAAAATAAAAGAGAATTACTCAGTCTTTCATTTTCAAGCTTTCAATGATGCACATGAGCATGTTATATTACGGAGTCAACAGTTGTAGCAATTTGCTTCAAAACATCAACAAAAGATTAGAAAGAACTTTGCCCTATGCCTTGCAATGCATTTTCACTTTCTTGTACCATTAATTCTGCAGAGAATCAACCTCAATACTCAGATAAAGCAATGACTTGAAAACAGTTCACCTTGACAAACAACCATTCATGCCTAAAAATACTGATTTGAAAATGTATTTATTTAAGGTTAAATAAAA
Organism: Laticauda colubrina; assembly: GCA_015471245.1. Lineage (NCBI taxonomy): Eukaryota > Metazoa > Chordata > Lepidosauria > Squamata > Elapidae > Laticauda > Laticauda colubrina. Next base: position 12,207,077 of record BLBF01000073.1, on the reverse strand, counting down.
TCTAAGGTTGATGACAGTCACCTATGGTGAGTCAATAAGGTTATTAGTTAGAGAACTTGCTTAATCATCTGACTTTCAAAAAACACTGCTTGAACAATTAAACTGAATCTGAAAGGAAAAACTGAAACCTACAGAGAAGTTTTCCTGATAATTTTGATGGGCTGTATTTGAAATATGCTCAGAAATTTATTCAGTGACAGATTATAGTCATTAGTTTAGGTCTTTATATGAGTGGAAATGTCTTAAGAGTACCCATAATTTATTCAAATATCTATCTATCTAGAAGAACTTTATTGTCATTGTACAATTACAGCGAAACTGTGGGTGCACCCCAGCAACTGTTCATCCACAGTTTCATTGTACTTGTACAATGACAATAAAGGCTAGGTCCCATTGGCCGACGGATGCAAAACGTATGCAAAAATGACACAGTGGATGAGCAAAATTTCAGGGGTGCTCCAACCATTGTCATCTGCTCCAAAAAGTGGCAAAAATTTGCATAAACAGAACGGAAAAGAAAGGAAAAGAATGGATGTGGGTAGTATGTCGTGGGGATGTTAAATGGATGTTCATAGGAAGCCAAGAGGATGTATATAGGATGCAAACCGTTCACTGCTCATCCTTTCTATTTCTGTGCTACTCACACTGTGTAGACGTTCCGTGTACCTTTTGTTTCCTCCCTCTTTCCGTTTTCAGCTGCAGTGGATGTGAGTTGATGGGATGCCTAGAGGATGCAGAGAGGATACAGCGGATGTTTAACGGATGATAAACGGACATAGAACATTTGTTGCTCGTATGTCACGGATTTACATCGTACACAGCGGAAAGTTCATCCGTTCACAAAGTTTTGTGCAGCTCAAAACTTCTTGAGCGGATGAAATCTCAGTGGACGGATGCTCAAAGGATAGAGCGTATGAAACACGTATGCAATGAGTACACAACGGATGGATAGCATTTTCCAACGTTTTTTAACATTTTACATCCTATTTGCATCCGTTGGTGCAGTGGGAGTTCTAGATAGATCTATATTTGAATAAATTATGGGTACTCTTAAGACATTTCCACTCATATAAAGGCCTAAACTAATAACTATAATCTGTCATCTGTCAACAGATGATTGATAGATGATTGATAGGTAGGTAAGTAGGTAGATATCATCTATCTATCTATGTCTATACATTTATCATCTATCGTCTATATATCATCTATCCATCTGTCTATCCATCTATTTATCTATCTGTCATCTAACTATCTGTCTGTTTGAAAGTTTAATCTGCCCCAAATCATTCATTACCTCAAGGATACTGAGGAAAAACCCAATTTACTGGTGGAAAATGCTACTTCAATTTTTTAAAAAAATGATTAAATAAAGAATTAGTAGAATTAGTGGTACAAAAGGATTGTGGTTAGATTCTGCATAATGCTTCATCCATGGGGAAGAAAAAGCTATCCTAACTGTTCCAGATTTAGCCTTTAAAGCCAATTTATTAACCCCAATGAAGAAATTAGTAAATCTGGAAGGAAAATCTCTTGCCCGTTTTACTTCATAAATGATTAAAACATCAGCAAGTGTTAAAAGACTTATGAGAAACAGCTAGATACCATTTGTTAATATTACATAGTTTTTTTTACATTATTGTATATAATACTCCAGCTAACAACTGCCTGCAGACTTTGACACATTGTAAAAAACACTAAGTTATATAGCAATCATGGATCACTTTTGTATCTTTAGAACAAAAATTATAGTTTCCAAAATGCAAAGCACTTGTGAAAAAGAAATGTCTATTCATCCAGGTAAGAAAAGATGTTGAAAGATATTCAATCACAAACCTGTTCTTCTCCAATTAAAGTTGAATGTGACTCAATGTAAAATACCAACCCACCCTGTGAGATAGGAAAGAAGCAACTACATTTTCAGAATGTAGCTAAATAAATACAAATATAGTTCAACTTCATTAACATTAACACCATCAAAACTTTTTTTTCCCTTACATGTTTTCCTTGAGAATACAATCTATGTACACTTCTTTTTTCCCATTCTAACCTTGATATATTGTGATGGATTCTTTTATGCAATATTGTTTATTCTTCTATATTTCAATCACATGGGAAGAAAGTTGCAATTTGTGTGTAGGGTGAGAGAGTGAATGAATGTGTGTGTATAAAATATTTTAATCACTGGATATTTTAGCCCAACAACCACCCAGATTCTTCCCTAACTCATAACTAGAAATCCCCTGGTCAATTTGAAGGAAAAGAAGTCAAGAATCTGGATTGAACTTTGGTATTAAATAATCTTCGAGGTGGATCAATCCATTAGTTGAAGGGTAAAGGTTTTTTTTTTTTTCTTAATCAAGGGTTCTTGGTGCAATTATTTCTTGTTGCAGGAAGTAGGCAAGAAGTGAAATTGGTTTTCTCTATAACCTCCAGAACAAAATCTTAAAAGGTCAAATTTGAAAAGATTGCAAAACCATGAATACATTAGTGCCTCAGATGAGCATTAATTACTTTTCAAAAGGGAACATTCCAGTAACAATTATGAATAATTATGGAGGAGGAGGAGGAGAATCAATCAATGTTTATTCAGTTATTGACCAGCCTATAAGGAAAAAAGATGAGATATAGGGGCTCACAAAATTCAAGTTAAGAGAGAAAGAGAGAGAGAGAGAGAAAGAGAGGGAGGGAAGGAGGGAGGGAGAGAGAGAGAGATGAGAGGTGAGTGATTTTAATTTTCAGAAGGCAATTCTCTAAACTTCTAAAGAAGCAACAAAGATTTTTGTGGAACTCTAAAGCCCATGTCACACTGCACCAATGGATCCAAAGAGGATGTAAAATGGACAAAAAAGCTTGCCATCCATAGGAAAACGCAATGCATCCATTGTGTACTGACTGCGTACGTCTTCCATACGCTCTAGCCGTCAAACATCCGTCTACTGCTATTTCATTCGCTTAAAAAGTTTTGAGCTGCACAAAACCTTTTGAGCAGATGAATTTTCCGCTGCGTACGATCTACATCCGTGACACATACGGGCAACAAATGTTCTACATCCGTTGTCATCCATTACACATCCGATGTATCCTCTCGACATCCTCTTGGCATCCGCGCAACTCACATCCGCTCCAGGGGAAAGCGGAAAGAGGGAGGAAGTGAAGGGTGCGCGGAACGTCCACACAGCGTTAGTAGCATGGACATAGAAAAGATGAAAGCGGATGCAGCTCAGATATAAAACATTAAAACGGACAAAACGTTTGTATATAGGACGTATCTCGGATATTTAGGAAGTCTGGAGTATGTCTAGAATATGTGGAAGGACACCTAGCGGAAAACCAACATTTCCAATAAAAAGGGGGAGGAAATCACCTGGATCTCACTATCAGTCCAGCAGCCGTGGTGTGCAGACCTCTTCAGCCTTGCCCTTGCTCTTCCACATCATCCATTGATGTCCACCATGGATCATCGCACACTCCTTTTGGTAGCTGCCATCATTCAACACCAGATCCAAGCTCTCTTCAGACTGTTTCACCTTTTCTATGCAAGGAGAAGGAGACATCCAAGAGCTGTCTGGGTCCGAAGATGGATTGGGAGAAGAGCAGAGTTTGGACTGTATGACAAGCTGATGGTGGACCTGAGGAATGAAGACCCTCGTGCATTCCAGCACTTCATGAGGATGCCACCAGCCATGTTTGACAAAGTTGTGGAGCATCTGAGACCCAGGTTGACCAACCCAAGCACCAACTTCCATCCCAGCCTGGACCCTAGACTGAAGGTGGCACTGACTCTGCACCACCTGGCTCCTGGAACCACATAAAGAAACATGCAGTATGCGTGGAGGGTTCCACACAACACCATCAGCATTGTGGTCAGAGAAGTGGTGCAAGCCATCATCGAAGAATACATGGAGGAGCTCCTCAAGTGTCCAACAACTGAAGAAGGCTGGAGGAAAGTTGCAGAGCAGTGGTATCAGAGGTGGAACTTTCCCCACACCGTTGGAGCCATAGATGGGAAGTACGTGGCCTGCAAAGCTCCACCCAACTCAGGGTCCACTTATTTCAACTCCAAGGGCTTCTTCAGCATCATCCTCTTTGCCATGGTTCATGCTGACTACAAGTTCATGTACATTGATGCTTCAGGCAACGGGTCAGCTTTAGATAGCCAGGTATACAATGCCAGTGACCTCAAGGATGGGCTGGAATGCAACCTCATCATGGGCTTCCCAGATCCAGACCCCCTACCCAATGACACACAAGATGTGCCCTACTTTATCGTGGGTGATGACGCCTTCTCCCTCAGAACCTACCTCATGAAGCCCTACACTTCAAGATACCTCACCCATGAAGAGAGGATCTTTAACTACAGGCTGTACAGGGCAAGACGGTTGGTGGAGAATGCCTTTGGCATCCTAGCCAACAGGTTCCAGGTACTTCTCACCACCATGCAGCATTGCCCACAGACTGTGAGGAGTATCGTGGAAGCTTGCTGCATCCTGCACAATTTCATGTGCACTCGCTACCCAGTATTGCAGAACAGGCTTGTGGACCATCAACAAGACAGTGGGGACATGGAGCCTAATGAATGGAGGCAAGAACAAAACCTGATCGACACTGTGGATGTGTAAGGCCCCAACAGTGAAGGAAAGAAGCAGCACAACCTCCTGAAACACTGGTGCAACTCCCCAGCTGGAGCAGTGGAGTGGCAAGACAGGATGGTAGATGCTTAATGAATGCTTCCTTGAGCCTGTCTCATCACACTGATGTGTGCCATGTATGATGAGTGACATACATGATGTGCCATGTATTTTGATTGGCCCTACAATGGACAGGACATTCATAAAGAGTTTTGTTTATGTTGAAATGTGTGGATCAATGATTAAATTGTTATTGATAATAAAGGGCCATATGTGTGGCAGCTGGGAGTGTGGGACCATACAGTCCCTCTATGCTTGCACTGGAGGTTTATCTATCCCACAACTATCCTTACCCATCCCACAACTATCCTTATCCCACAGCTATCCTTACCAATCCCACAGTTATCCTTACCCATCCCACAGCTATCCATCCCATAGCTATCCTTACCCATCCCACAGCTATCCATCCCACAGCTATCCTTACCAATCCCACAAGCATGCAAAGGCTTAACCCTTTTTTCAAAGTTTTCACCAACACTTTATTAAGTAAAAAAAAATGAACCAAGTGTGTGAAGCAAAGATAACCTTTATTAATAACAAACTGTATGACTTTATTAAAAAGCAAAATGACCCAAGTAAAGTGTCCTAAGCAAAGATAAAGTGAACAGGTAACAACTCAGTCTCTGGCACTCTTCTCAGTCACTCTGAGTCATGTCCATGGTCTCAGATGTAAAGGGGACAGGGACTGTGGAGGTGGCTGTTGCTGGAGTGCTGGTCTGAGGAGCCATTGGGGTGCCTGGCCCCGAGAGTACAACAGGAGATGGTGTGTGCAGGAAGCTCTCAGAGAGTTGACTCAGTCCCATGAGGTTGAGAGGCCCTTCATCAAGTACCTGGGATGTGAGGCCCAAGACTGATGAAAGATGTTCTGAGAAAGGGCTTGACTGTGGGGTGGAGGAAGGAGAAGTGTAGTGGGGCTGTCTGGTCTGCAGCTGGGTCAGGTGAGGCGTCTGTGGCATCTCTGGCATCTGAGGAACCTGGGCCTCGACTGGGAAGGGCTGCCTCTGATTTGGGAAGTCCTGGTAGTGGTAGGCTTGGTAGGCGAGGGGCTGTTGAAATCCATGGAAGGGCTGTGACATCGCCTGGGGTGGAGGAGCAGACCTGGAGTAGGTAGGAGAAGGTTCAGCTGGGCCTGGAGGGTGGTGCAGAAGAGCTGTGATCCTCTCCTTCATCACCTGGTACTGGGCCTCGGGCATGTCCATGAGGGTCTGGCTCACGTAGGTGATGAAGGGCTTGTGGTTAGAGGATGGTATGTTGAAGTGGACCAGCTGGAAGAGGAGATCTGTGCTGACTTTGATTGTGTCCCTGATCTCCAAGAGGACAGTGTGGCTCTGTCCCTCCGGTCTGCCTCTCTGCCTGCTTTCTGTGGAGGTGGAGCTGGGGGTGGGGGTGGGTTGGTCTCTGGTGGCTGCCTCTTCTTGCTCCATCTGAGACAGGGGATCCACCACGTCCTCCGGCACGGGGAGTGCAGCAACACCAGGAGCACTGCCAGCAGCAGCAGAAGCACCAGCAGCTTCAAAGTCAGTGCCCAGGGGGTGGGATGGTGGTTCTGTCCTTCTTGCCAGGGCTGGCAGGAGTAGGCACAGGCTTCCTCTTCTTCCCGATGGTGTTCTCTCAAGATGTCTCTGGCAGCAGGTCTTTCCTCTGAATGCTGACTGCTTGCGAGCTGCATCCTTTTATATCCGCGGAGCTTACGCAATTCATCTTCCCCGCATATGCAGTGAACGCTTTGCATCTGCTACGTATCCACTATGCATCCTATAGTAGTCTGTGATGCATCCGCGTCATCCACTACGCATCCGCTATGCATCCGCTCCTTCCGCTACGCGTCCGCTTCGCTATTCTCCCCCGGAAGCCCTGCGGATGTGTCATCCGCTTCCATCCACTTCCATCTGCTAGGCTTCCTACAAACATCCGCTTTACATCCCCGCTACATCCTTCCCACGTCCGTTCCTTTCCATTGTTGTCTGCTCTGTTTATGCAAATTTGGGGCACTTTTGAGAGCGGATAACAACGGATGGAAATTTTGCTCGTCCACTGTGTCCTTTTTGCATACATTTTGCATCTGTTGGCCCGTGTGACCTCGCCTTAAAATTCAGTTCTGTTCAGTTCTCAGCACCTGGAACTATGGAGAGAGGTGACCCAGAATGTTCTCCTGACATCCTTCCAGCCAGGTGGTTGTCCTGTGTGAGGTCACTATAGAAACAACACGCGAGCATTGTTTCCATGGTGATCTTGCAGGGAAGCATCATTGAAACTAGATTCTGAAGGCTGGAGAAAAAAACTTTTAAGTTTCTTCCAGGTGCATTGTATCACATGATCAGTAATATTGCCAGATATTTTGCCCACCAGTTACATAGCTATCTATATTTCTCCACCATACATAATCAAAAGAAAGAATACCAAAGGCTCTTCATTTATTAAGTGAAAAATAAGATCTCCACTCCCCAAAGTCCTGATAAAGTTTTTTTTTTTTTTCAAATTGTAGTATATTTTTTAATCACTCCATAAGTTTTTATGGCCTATGCATATGAGGGAGAAAAGAAAAGGGAGAGAGACTTGACTAGAAATTAAACAAATTTTACTTAAATGTATGAATTGGCATTCTTAGACTTAAACTAATTACATTGTCACTTTGAATGTACACTAATCGGCATACATTAAAATGAAAGTTCATTGCATACAGCTCTCAAAGGATCTCCACCACCAATATATACTATGTAAACATGACAAACAAATAAATACAAAAGGATGCATATACCCACATATATTACGTATGCAAAGAAACAATACAGATGAGTTCAGGTGTATATATGTACATGGCAAAAAAAAATAAATCCTACAAATCTTGCAAGTTTACCAGATGAATGGCATAGGGAACAAAGTACTGCTAGAAATACCATAGAACCTCTAGTCATGAACGCTTTTGACCACAACCAAATTGGGTTCCAACCAAAAAATTCAGGGTTTTTTTTGTGGCCAATTTCTCCTTCCACACCATTTTTTTTTTTTTTTGTAAGTACCAAATTTCCAAAATTAGGTTCAGGTCATGACCAAACCAGGTTGAAACCAAAGTTATGGAATGAATTATGGTCGTGACCAGAAGTTCTACTGTACTTTGAAATCTCTTCCCAGAGGGGATCAAAAGAAACCGACTGTGAAGTAGGTGTGTGGGGTCTTCTGACAATGTTTTGACCTTTGAGCACATAGTGCTTATAAGTAGTATCCTGAATGACAGGAAGCAAGCTTCCTATAATCTTCTCAGCTGTCCTTACTACTCTCTGAATGGACTTTCTATCTGAGGCACTGCAGCCATCAAACCAAACAGTGATGCAATCTGTCAAAACATTCTCAATTTTACAACAGTTGTAAAATTTAAAACATTTGTACTATTGTAGAAACTCAATTTTAATTCAGTTTGTACTAGATTACGGGGTAATTACGATACACCTGGGATTACGATACACCTGGACTAGGTTGCCAAGACCCTAACACATGTACATGGTGTATGTATCTTATACACATGCTACAAGCGTGTGCTGAAGTTCTGGAAAAAAAAAGGTATCTAAAGGGATATTTTTTTCTCCAACAGACAAATAAGGAAAATCATTTCTGAAAAGATTTTTGAACCTTATATGCCCTAAACTATTGGTGCCGGTAGACCTCATAAGTGAATACTTCAGATTTCTTGAAGATTACAATTCAAACCTAAATCAATCACCTCTCTCTCCCATAATATAATTGGAGTGTTAAAATAAATCCTTGTGAGACAGTTCTTTATTTTCCTTTCATGATAATTCTTATTCTTTTCAGACTGCAATTTAGAAGAAATTTGATGTGATAGAATACAGCTTTGGGGGCGGGGAGGTTGAAAGAAAAAAGAAAAAAACATCCAAAAGCAAAACTCTTGTTACTCCATTAAGAACTGAATTAAAAAGTGCAAAATTAAACCTGTCTGCTACGTTTAGCAGTTTATGCTCCAAAGAAAGGTGTTTTTTTCCCCACACTAGAAAATCTTTAGTGTAGTATTAATGTGTCAACAAATTGTCTGTGGTGCTGGGGGGCTAGTTAGCATCTTTACTGTATTAGCCTTTGCAACAACAGGCTTTTATTAATTACCAATTGAAATCCATCGAGTAGTACACAGTTCACCAGTTAGAGGATCATGTTGACATGAGCAGGGTCTACGTAGAGGTGTGTTTTCCACCAAGAACAATGCTTAAGCTTCATCAGATTTTGCTGATCATAATTAAAATAAGCATGTAGCATAACCTATTTATCACGGCAAGCAGGAAAGCCTAAGATACTTACATGGTGTCACTTTTCATAAAAGGTAGTATCTGATGGCCACTGCAATAACATTTTCATTTCCCATAATCAAGCCTAATTAAGAGAAGCTGGTTTATTTACCTGACAGTAAGAAAAGGAGGGATAAATTTGCAAGGGAAAAAGGCAAGCTGAAGTAATCTAATTGCTAAAGTCTTTATGAGGAAATTCCACAGTGTTAAATTCCATTTAAAGTGTTACTGGCAAACCCACCTCAAAGCATGGGTTTCTGCTTCGTTTCCAACTCTGCTGAAATAGAAGGGGGCTCAGTTTAAAAGAGTTTTGAAAGGAGAAAAATCATTGCAATGTAAAAGATCCTGTGAAAGATCCATCACAGTCACTTAAAACCAGGAAGATCCTCCTTCAAATTTATGTTCTCACCAGCTCAAGGTTGACTCAGCCCTCCATTCTTCCGATGTTGGCAAAATGAGGACTCCACTTGTTGGAGGCAATATGGCAACTCTGTAAACCACTGAGAGAGGGCTGTAAAACATTGTGAAGCAGTATATAATAAGTCTGAGGGCTATTGCTATTCTGCCATGGATGGTCAAAATTAATTCTCATCCCAAAGTACTTCATATTGTTGTTTCACTGACAAGAAAAGAGGGGTTATTAAGAATGGTCAATCTTCCTTAGCCTTGTTGAATTAGATGGATACAGATATGTAAATTCTTTTTTTTAAATAGATTTTGTGTTGTGGTTTTTCTACAAGTACAAATCTCATTCATATTTTAAAAAGTACATTGGCATCAACAGATATATGTCATATAAATCTTATTATATACATTTTTCTTTACATAAATCAACACATATATATATAAATTCTTAATGCACATGGAAGTCACTCATAACAAACCAAGTAACATTTACTGCCTCAATTTCTTGTTTTATTTTCTTCTGTATCACTGCACTGTTTTCCGATCTGATTTTCTGACTTTCTCGATCTGTTCTCTTGCTGTGCTACTATATTTTGCTCTACTATTTTATTTTTATTTATTTATCAAATTTATCAGTTTAGCACAGGGTAACTCGAGTCCCTTTTATTAATTTTATTTTCACTTCAGCAACTTCTAAACCTTTTTCTTAGAAACAATGACTTTTTCATGAGCACTTATTTACACAGTTATATATCTATGTGTGTGTGTGTAAGTATGTGTGTGTGTATATATATCTGTGTGTATGTGTATATGTGTAATATATACATATTATACAATATACAATATATTATATACAATATATATGTGTGTGGTATTCAGCTTTGTTCGGGTATTTTCCCACATCATTATAGTTGTGCTTTTCAAGTTGTAGCAACCTTTCGGCAGAATCTCATCTGCCATCATCAGGTTTGTGTATTGTGTTTGTCTGTATACAGAAGCCTGAGGATTGCAGATGAGATTCTGCCGAAAGGTTGCTACAACTTTAAAAGCACAACTCTAATGATGTGGGAAAATACCCGAACAAAGCTGAATACCACACATACATATCCATGTATATACATATATACATACATATGCATACATACATACATACATATGCATACATATATGCATACATGCACATACATATGTATACATATACCTGTATCCACATACATATTTGTTGTTGATACATTTGGCTAACATTTATTCTAAGTATAAACCACTCTATCAAGCAACAGAAATCAATATAGCCACCAAATGTAAGAAACAAAATTTTGCAGGAGCAGAAAAAGGGAAGAGAAGGAAGAAGAGAGAAAGGGGTTGTTGTTGTTTTTTCCCAAAGGGCAGACAGTTGACATTTTTATCATTTATTTTTTTTGCCATTTCAAGTAACTGAGATTAATTTTCTTCATGCATGCTAAGCTGAAAGGAAAGAAAACTGTCTTCTGTAAATAGATCACAAATCCAAGAGAGGATGGGGTATTCAGGCCAACTATAGAGGAAGAATAAATCAAGGAAAGCAGACTGCAAGCAGAATCCTTTGTGTAGCACACAGTTCTGATTTCTTTGCTGGTTTTTTGAAATCAGGGAAACAAAAGCACCAAATTCTTTAGGATCAAAATGAAGTGAAAATGAAGCATTGGCCTCTTGTAATGGTTTTCCAGAAACATTTGGGGAGGAAAGGATTTTTAACATCCCTGAAGAACAGTATAGGTAGTTCTTGACTTTGAACAGTTCATTTAATGACCATTTAAAGTTATAACAGCACTACAATAACTCATGACTCGGGGTGAGATTCAACTGGTGTTACTACTAGTTCAGTGATTACATTTTGGAATGGAAATATCTTAAGACTCAAAAGAAAAGAATGCAAATGTTCAGGAGAGCTGGATGGTGCATCTTGAGACCTAGGATTGGGCAACCTGAAAAGAAAGATATATCTGAACAACAATCAGACAGGAGAAACAAGAGTTAGATCTGTCAGATAAGTGTGGGGATATTAGGCTTCTAAAAGTTTCCACAGTTGTTCCTTGAAATGACATTTGTAGAAGAGCAGGTTGAACTGGAGGGTGAGAGGAATAAAATGTGTCAGAAGCTTAGAATCCTTATATTGTCACAAATGGTCAAAATCCAGCTGACTTAAATTCTGTTGACCCTTATCTAGCACCAATTAAGTGCTGATTGGGAGTTGACTCAATTCTTGTGTATAGGCATGAATAAATATTCTGTGATGCAATTTAAGGTATAGTTATGAAACAACATATCATGAGATAGCAGAGCAATAGGACAATTCCACATGTTTGTTTCCATGTGGGAAATACATTTTCAACTGATCTCTGAATTCAGAAACTGAGAAACTGTTCCATGAAAAGCTATTTCCAAGTCAGCCTTGACTTAGATTCAATACAATGCTTCTTTCCCTCAACATGAAGCTTTTTTTGGGGAAAAGAAAAAAATAAAATAAAAATGTGATTCCTATAAATGTTAACCACTATGATTTAAATCACATAAGTTGTTCCAGTATTACTGAAAAACATGATTGAATTAATGTATTTTACTTGGGAAATTCACCAGAGAGATATGAAAGTACATTTGCATTTCATACTTGAGTAGTTCTTGGTTAACATCTTTCTTTTATTTCATATTAAAATGTACTTGGTACAGTATTTTCCCAAGCATTAATGCTAATCCATTTTAAATATAACATTGCTGTAGAATTTCAAGTTTATACACACAGAAGGATTTTTTTTTTATCATCAGGTGAAATAAGTTTGAGACTGATTCAGAGAATATTAAAGACATGACATGTTTCATCTACTGCTTAACTGAAGAAATAAGAGCATGTACTTTTAATTAAGACTTCTGATCCTTTAAGATGATTTGGAAATAGAAATAATTGCAATCTGGATAATATTATTTGCTCTGAAAAGTATAGGAAAGGTGACAGGATATCTACTTTACCAAAACAATGAAGCAAACATTCCTATTTTGATGGCTGTGTTTTATTGTCAGAAAAAATAAACACAGGTAGTCCTTGATTTATCATCAAAATTGTGTCCCAAATTTCCTTTATTAAGCAAGACAGTTCTTAAATGAATTTTGCCCCATTTTATGACCTTTCTTATCACAGTTGTTAAGTGAATCACTGAAAAAGTTAAGTTAGTAACATGATTACTAAACAGATCTAGCTTTCCTATTGATTTTGTTTGGGGCTCACATGACCCTGGGACACCAATCATAAATATGAATCAGTTGCCAAGCAACTGAATTTTGATCACATGACCACAGGGATGTTACAACAGTTGTAAATGTGAAGATGGTCATAAGTCACTTTTTTTCAGTGCCTTTGCACATTTGAACAATCACTAAAAGAATTGTGGTAAGTCAAGAAATATACAGGAAGATATTTTTAGATTTCCTATTTCATCCATTGAAAATAAACAGGAAGGAAGGAATAAATAAATTGGTTTTTTGGAAGAAGAACAGCGCTGTTGAGATGGGTAACATATACATTTAATAAATGAATAAAAGATTCTATAAAAAACAAGCAGATTGTATTACAGACAGATCTTAAGGCAATGTAGAGCTGAATACTAGTAACTGAATGTTTTTACAACTCTTTTACTTAATTCTACTTCTAATTAACAAATTCTAATTAACATTTTCAAAGAGCAGTGCAGTGGTGCAGTGGTTAGAACGCAGTACTGCAGGCTACTTCTGCTGACTGCCAGTTGCCTGCAATTTGGCAGTTCGAATTTCACCAGGTTCAAGGTTGACTCAACCTTCTGTCCTGAGGTCAGTAAAATGAGGATCCATATTGTTGGGAACAATATGCTGACTCTGTAAACCACTTAGAGAGGGCTGTAATCAGTGATGGGATTCAGGCAGTTTGCACCACCTCAGGACAAACGGCTGTTAACTTTCTGAGCAGTTTGGCAAACTGGTTGTTGGATGAAATTATTAGGGTGGAGAACCAGTTGTTAAATTATTTGGATCCCAACACTGGCTGTAAAATACTGTGAAGTGGTATACAAGTCGAAGTGCTATTGCTATTTTAAAGGAAAAAAAGAACTTTGGAAATTTTCTTAAATTTTAGGAATGATGATATCTTTCATTCCTGAATGAAAATATTCACTAGCAAATATTTAATAATGTATTTGTCACTGATAAATGATGTCATTGATGTTATAAATATTTAGCACAATTTGGTTTCTTCAGTCTGAGATCTTTGCATTTCTTGTATATTTCAGGTATTCTATAGATTTGGTCCCCAGTTACTCCAGGTACTCCCTATTTTATGGAAAAGCTTCAGGCTAAATCAAACAAATTCAATACCTTTTTTAAAGCAGACTATGAATGAAACAAAACTGCCATAAGGCAAAGTTGTCACTTAAGTTCACCTCCAATAAATTTTGGTTACCAATTTGGAATGTCTTCTCCTCTCTTTTGAGGTATGTCAGGTTATAAAGTCTGTAGAAAGTATCCTGATTAAAAAAAAAAGGAAAAAAGAAAAGAAAATATTTCTCAGCTTATAAAGTTGTCTATATAATTTTCTGTGAGTTGGATTTCCTTCCTTCCTTCCTTCTCCTTCCTACTTTCCCTCCCTCCCTCCTTCCTTCCTTTCTCAACTTTTTTCTTCAGCTTTCACAATTTATTTTCCTCAGCTTTCCTTCCTTCCTCCCTCCCTCCTTCCCTCCCTCTCTTTCCTCCCTCCCTCCCTTTCTTTCTTTCCTTCCTTCTTCCTTTCTTCCTTCCTTTCCTTCTTTCCTTCCTTTCTTCAACATTCCCAACTTTCTTTTCTCAGCTCTTCTTTCTTTCCTTCCTTCCTTCCTTTCTTTCTTTCTTTCTTTCTTTCTTTCTTTCTTTCTTTCTTTCTT
>BLBF01000073.1:12159750-12192760 GCA_015471245.1 Laticauda colubrina | reverse complement strand
CTTTCTTTCTTTCTTTCTTTCTTTCTTTCTTTCTTTCTTTCTTTCTTTCTTTCTTTCTTTCTTTCTTTCCCATCTTTAACAGCTAATTGCATGCTCTTCTGATGAACACTCAGTAGCATTCAGAAAGCATTGAAGTAGCACCTCATAACTATCTTCATTTCTTCTATGTGAATAGTAAAAGTATCCAAAATACAAAGAAGCTTAAATAGCACATTCAATGAGAGCAAATAATGAAGGGTAATAGATGAATTTCAGACTGTTACTTAGTGAATGCAGGGAAAATTCCTTGTCATGACTTAGAGTGAAAGGCTTTAAAAAAGGTTATATGATCTGTCCATTTGAGTAATCATTCTTAGCAAATAGGGCCAGGAAAAGCATAAATTAGGGTCCTCCTTTTAGGGGCTTTGAGAAGGAGAGAAGTTTGTCTCCCCTTTTCTTTTCTTTTTTTCTTTTCTTTCTGTCTTCTACTTTGTCCTTTTAGGCTATCTGAAAGCATATGAGGGAAAGTCCCTGCAGTCACTAACAACAGGATTGGATCCAGCAATTCATACAGCAGTAATAAAGTCAGAATTGGTCAAGATATCAAATCAAATCTGTTTTAGAGCTAAGGTCTTGGTTGTTTGAATATTTTTGGCCTCTGTGGTGTGTGTGTGTGTGTGTGTGTGTGTGTGTGTGTGTGTGTGTGTGTGTATGTGTATGAGAGAGAGAAAGAGAGAGAAAGAGAGAGAAAGAGAGGGAGAGGGAGAGAGAGGGAGGAAGAGGGAAAGAGAGAGAAGGGTTGGACTAGAATATATTCTATGTTCTAATAAAAGTGTTTTCCTGAATATAGTTTTGGAGATTATTTTTTCTCCTATATTTTCATCAGCAGCATCCTTGTTGAAGTACTCCAACATCCAAAAGAGACCATCTATCTACACTCTTATGGATAGATTGTCACTAACATTGCTGTGATCGCATCGGCAGGAAAATAGGTTCCATAATCAAGAAAATGTTTACTGATCACAAATCAGTTGATAGCCTTTTAAAATATTCTGTCCAACATAGCTCCATAGGAGAAGCTGTGTGAGAGAAGTAATGTATGAAGTTGTATAATCATGACACAGTGGTCACTCACAAATTTAATTCTTTAGAGTGATCATTTTGCTTATTAGAAACAAGTACAATGTGTCACCACCAGGAACAAAATTGCTATTGGTGTATTTGCATTGCAGGACACCTTCTTTTGTTCTAATATAATATTTTAGGATATGAAGATGAGTCCAGAACATTGTACTGATTAGCTTCTAGTTGATACTGAGGTTTAGGTTTGACCAGTAGAGTAGAATGAAGTGATATTGATATTTCTCTGTGCATATTAACTCTGATTTAAATGACCACTTTGATTTAGTTAATTGATCTGGTGCAATTGAATTTTCATAGAATTTTCATAAATTGTAACAATTAAATCAAAGCTCCCAATGGTCAAAATTGGAATTCAGACTTCATCTTCAAGTGACGGACAAGGACTATCATTTCTGAATTGGCTAAAACAATATTTGTACCTTTTATATAAATCATTCACATTTTATATAAATTATGCAAATGTGACCAAATATTATACAATTTGCATGAAACTTACACAGATTATGTAAGAGGTTTGAACTGTTTCCATTTATTTCACAATCTAACAGAATAACCTTCTCCCCAAGCAGTCTGTAGAAATGAGGTTTTAATGAAATTCAAAAAAATCAGATTGATTTAATTTCTCATTTAGAAAAACAACAAAACAATCAATGAGGTTGCACATCCAATATGAATAAATCAGTTTGGAACCAGTTCAAAATCTGTTCCATATGGAAATTAGGTGAAAGGCTTTAAATCACATCTACAAAGGTTTACATGGCCCTGTCTTGTCACACAGGTCATTCCTTGTGTTCTGTCTTCTGGTTACTTAGTAAAAATAGCCTTTGGAAGACTTTTAAAGCTTTACCCATGCCGTAGCTAATTGCTTGTAGACTGGGAAGAAAATATCCTGAGCTTATTTATCAACCAAATGATTAGAGACAGAGGTTTTCAGGATTCCTCCTGCTCCATAAAAGCCCCAAGAACAGTCCTACATTCAATAGTTTCAGCTAACAATCTTGGAGGCTCCTTCAAATCAGTAGCCATCACTTCACAATATCTGAAAAGTTCCACAATTTAACTTGGCACTATGTGAAACTCTTTTTTAAACTGTTTATGGAGATTCTCAATCATCCAGGTCATGGTTATCCCAAAGGTGCTTTTTCAAGAGGCAATTGGACTTTTGCTACTCATCCAAGAAGCTTCTTCAGTTCTGAAAAAGCTGAAGAAGCTTCCTGGATGAGAAGCAAAATGTCTTCAAAGAAAAACCAGAAAGTCCAGTTGCCTCTTGAAAAAAATATCTTTGGGTCTTTAAATTGTATAAATATAGCTCAACCTCATTGGATGGTCCTGAATTCCAATATTCTGGGAAGAGTTATCTTTTTTTTATATATATAATAAAGTTTTATTTGGGTTTTCACACATACAAAATACAAGTAAATTTTTTCTTTTGAAAATAGCATGGTCCTGGGTTGAACTTCTTTATACAGACTCAAAACTCAATTTCATGCTCCTTTTTGTGTTCTATTCCAAATCTTATACTATTCTACGTTTTCTATATAGTTTTTCCCCTCTTTTAATTTTCTCAATTTTATTTTGATTATCTCATATCAATTCAAATCATTGTATTTATACTTTTGTCTGTTCTGTTTCAATTTTATATTATCTTTTCTCATTAAACAAATTTTCTCCTGCAGTTACTAACTGGAATATGACACCTTTATATCTTTTAATTATATCCATTCAACTCTTATTTAAACTTCAATATATAACTTCAGGTTATGACCTTCAATATAATACATAATACATAACTTCCAATCAAATTCTGCTTGGTACATTCTTATAATGCACACTATATTCTTTTTTTAAAAAAGGATTATAAATATATGTAATTATAAACCCTCATTCCATTCCAATTCAGTTCTATCCTGAATAATCATTAAAATCTAAACATCTTTAACATTTCTTTTCAATTAAATATCATACTTCCTTAAAGGCACATATAATCTCTATAATTATTTTTCCCTTATTTCTCTTCACATATGTTTTGTAAATCATTAAATATTCATTTTGTTACATTTATTTATTGACAAGCATTCCACTGAATTACGATAGCTATTTTATCAGACATTTTAATCATACATTGTTTCATATTTTCTAAAATTATTTCTATTTCTAATATAACAATACTATCTTATGTACCTTTGCAGAATCCCTTTTTCCATTAGATTTTTCACCCATTATCTCTAAATAGGTCCTGTTTCTCTATATTTTGTTTCTGTCCTTTATAACTTCTTTTCCTTTCTTTCTTCCCTCTCATCTTCTCCCTCCCCTTTTTACCCCCTTGTCTCCATACTTCTAATTGTCTCTTCTGCATTTCCCTCTTCTGTTGCTTTCTGATTTAATACTTATTTTTCACTCTATTTGTTTTTGAGTTTTTTTTCCCAATCTTAAACTTTCTATTCTCTTTCCCCCCTTTCCTTTTTTCCCCCATCTAAGATTACTTGTTCATTAAAGATGGCTTCTTCTTTGTCCTGCAGGTTGTTCTTGTTCTGCAGGTTCTTCTTGTTCTTTGTCCTGCAGGTTCTTCTTGTTCTGAAGGTATTTCTTGTTGTTTCTCAGAGTTTCAAATCTCCATTTCTAAGAACTGTAATATGAAGCCAAAAGAACCTCTCCCTTCTTGTGCATCTTCTTTGTACTTTTTAAGTTCCATTTTCAGTTCTTCCAAAAGTGGAGCCATTTTAAACAGTTTTAAAAACCACCTGATTGATTTTAGTCATTCAAATACAACAACCAAAAATCCAGAGATCACCAAGTAATCCAAATAGTCCCAAGCAGTTTCTTCTTATTTCTTTTTCCACTTTCTCTTCCTGGAGTTTTACTATTTTGTTGCGATGTTTCAGTTAAAATGTATCTTTTGGAAGTCTTGTTGCAATTTTGCTGTAAGTTATTTTTAATTCCAGGCAGTCTCCTCCCTTCCAGATCCTGCCCTTTTATTCTTTTTCTCTCCTTTCCTGTTTTCAAAAGCTTTTAATTATCCAGAAATCTTTATTATCCCTTTGACTTTTTATTTTCAGCATTAAATGCCTATTAATGTCAAAGTGGATTTTTTTCCAATTTCTTACTTAAGTCTCTTAGCTGTCAGTATAGGAAAAGGAGAAAAAAAAAACCCAAATCTTTTCCCTTTTCTCTCTCCTTGGCTGCTTAAAATTCTTCTTAGGGAACAAAGTTATTGTTTTTTTCTTTTTAATAGTTCCAATTCTAGGATACCTTATTTGTTGCTTTTGCTGTTTGACCCGGTCAACCAAAACTTTCTCTTCTTATCTTCCTCCTGCACATTCTTTTCTGGTCAAGTTCTTCTTTGTGGTGGCCATTTTTGATCACCACTACAACCACCTTCGGGAAAAGGAGCTCCTCAACCCTGCAGGCAGTCTCCCCCTTCTTCACCACCTCTACAGGGTGGCTTAGCCCTCAAACCAGCCAGCTTGGGGTGCTCCAGTGGCGAGCGTGGATCGAAACCTTGCAGAGATGAGGTTTTGGTCTGTCGCCAAAGAAGCTCAAACTGGAAGTCGGAAGAGTTATCTTGAGGTAAGATGATGGCCTATAAATTTTACAAGGGAAGGAGGGAAGGAAGAAAGGAGGGAGGGAGGGAGGGAGAGAGGGAAAGGAGGGAAGGGAGGAAGGAAGGGAAGAAGTTCAGGTTTCTTTCTTTTTCTTTTTTTTATTTTTCTTTCTAAACTAAAAAGACCTAAACATGTTCAAATTTATTAGATTCATCACCCACTTTTAGTTACAGGAATTCTAGAGTACATAGTGTTCTTTGATCCCACAACAGCATCCCTGTGATATGGGTTGAGTTAAGAGAGAATGACTGGTCAACTGAGAATGGATTAAAAGGAGTTTCTGTATTTTCATCCAGCTACATCTTTGTAATTTTCAATTTCTGACTTCTTTCATGTTTAAGATCATTATTTACAATGGTGAATCTTCAGGTTGTACTTTGAGGGCACAAAATCACAACCATCTGCAGCATGGCTACTTTTCTCTAAAGCTAACCATTGCTGTGTGTCCAGCTGTGCAACTCATTTTTGATTTGCATAGCAGTAAGTTGGTGAAAAGTCTAATATTACAAAGCTCTTGGACACCGATCCTCAGGGCAGCTCAACCAGCAGAAATCCTAGGGACTAATAAAACTATTGCTGTTCCAGTGGAATGCTTTCATGATTGGGCCATAAAGACTGCTGATATGTTTAATTATTTGTGAGTTGGGAATTATATAATATTCCCTCCTGTTTATCAAAAATCTTCAGGGATTTGGTATCAATTTGTAATCCTGGGTATTAAATTTAGTCCAAGTCTCTGGCTCCTACTGCTTTTATATTTCTTCAGAGTTGCATGTCCTTAGGGGAAAATATTCAGTTTTATGTTTGCAAGCTGGAAAAGAAAGGAATAGCTCATGATGTTCTTGAAAAAAATCCAGGAATTTTCTGTCCTGGAAGAACCTTAGGTCATCTTTCCTAACTGTAAATCTTAGATTTGTTTTAGTCCTGAACAAGACTTTGTGGACCATAGGATAATAGAGTTGGAAGGGACCTTGGAGGTCATCTAGCCCAATCACCTGCTCAAGCAGGAGATCCTATACCAGGAGTGTCAATCTTGACTTCATTGAGGGCTGTATCAGGGTTGTGTTTGACCTTGAGGGCCCGGGGTGGGCATGGCCAGTTCGATGTCACTCACATTAGGGGTGCCTGTGGCAGCTCAAGTGCTCTGCCAGTGAAAACATGTCTCCATTTTCACTGAAGGACCACAGGCCAGTCCTTCAATGTTTCCAGGGTGGTCCCGTGGTCTCAGTCTAAGCACCCTGCAAACCAGATCCAGCCTACGGGCCTTGAGTCTGATACTCCTGCCCTATACTACTTCAGACAAATGATGGTTCAGTCTCTTTTTGAAAGCCTCCAGTGATGAAGTATGCACATCCTCTGGAGGCAAGCTATTCCATTGGTTGTTTGCTCTAACCATGAGGAATTTTGTCTTTAGTTCTAGGATGCTTCTCCCCCCCCCCATTTTTGTAGAAGCTCCTCAAATATTGTAACAATATTATCATGTTACCCCTATTCTTTTTCATTAGACTAGACACACTCAATTCCTGTTCTTTGTATATTTTAGCCTCCAGACCTCTAATCATTCTTGTTGCTCTGCTTTTTATTTCCTTAGGACAATTTGTATCTTCCATTTCAGAATATCTGCCTTTGAAGTTCTTGGGTTACCTTAAAAATGAAGATGACTTACATTAATGTAGTACTAATAATAATAAACCTTGTTTTTCAAGGATTCCTTTAGGCACAGCTTTCCTAACACTCTTTAATATACCCAACTGTCACTTCAAAATAATTAAGTAGCTAATTTGCAGCCATTCAAGAAATATTTATTCCTCAGAATAGGGTTTTATCTATGGCTGTCTTATTTTAGCAGCCTTTGAGATTTTGATAGTCCAGCTATAATAACTTTGAAGTTATCTTTTGATCCTTTGCCTTAAGGCCCAGTCCCACTGGCCAATGGACGCAAAATGTATGCATAAAGGACACATCGGACAAGCAAAATTTCGGGGGTGGCTCCATCCGTTTTCATCTGCTCCAAAAATTGGTGAAAATTTGCATAAACAGAATGGAAAAGAACGGATGTGGGTAGTATGTAGCGGGGATGTTAAACAGATGTTCATTGGAAGCCTAGTGAATGAAAGCAGATGAAAGCAGATGACACCTCCGAAGGGGTTCTGGGGGAGAATTTGAAAGTGGACGCATAGCGGAAGGGGCGGACACATATCGGATGAAGCGGATGCATCACGTACACCTATAAGAAACAAAGGGGATGCCACGCAGATGTATATTGGATGCAAAGCATTCACTGAGCATGTGGGGGGTATGAATTGCCTCCGCTCCACGGATATAAAAGGATGAAGCATGCATGCAGTCAGCATACAGGGGAAAGACGTGCTGCCAGATACATATTGCAGGAACACCATGGTTTATCAGTCAGGCAAGAAGAGGAAGTCCATGCCTACTCGTTCTAGCCCTGGTAGGGTGAAGAAGGGCAGAACCAGCATCCCACCCCCTGGCACTAACTCTGAAGCTGCTGCTGCTGCTGCTGCTGCTGCTGCTGCTGCTATGGTGGTGGACCAGCCCCAAGGCCCTCAAAGCCCCTCAAAGCCCTGCTGCTGAAGGCCCTGCTGCTCAAGCTCCTGAAGGCCCTGCTGCTCAAGCCCCTGAAGGCTCTGAACAATCTCCAGAAGGCCCTGATGCTGAAGCCCCTGAAGGCCCTGCTGAAGCCCCTGCCAGAGGGAGGAAGAGGCAAGGGAAGGAGAAGGGAGAGAGGAAACAGAACACTGTTTCCGAGGAGCATAAGGATGAGGTGCTGGAATGGCTGAGGGAGAATGAGTACCTCTGGAGAAAGGGCCACAGACTGTATCGGGACACCAAGAAGAAGTAGGCAGCTTGGAGAGACAAGGCAGAGAGCCTGGGGTACACTGCAGAAGTACTCCTTGGATGGTGGAAGCACATGCACACCTGGTATAGCAAGCTACACCTCAAGAAATCCGGGCAGGCCGCTGTCAAGCTCACTGACCAGGAGATGTACATCATGGCCAAGTGCAGTTTCCTGGAGGGTGAGATCCATCACCGAGGAGCAGCCCCTCTGAGACCCCTCTCCCTCAGACATCCCAAAGACAGCCAGTCCTCTTCCACCCAAGAGCCAGCGAGCCTGTCCAGGCAGGTGTCTTCAGAGGGCCCCACAGCAGAGACCCCTTGACAGCTGAACTCCCCATGCCGGCGGACTTGGAGGATCCCATGGAGGATAATGCCCTGCTGTCACAAATGGAGGAAGAAGCAGCAGCCACCAGAGGCCAACCCACCCCCACCCCCAACTCCAGAGGACGCAGGCAGAGAGGCAGACTGGAGGGCCAGGACCACAGTGTGCTGTTGGAGATCAGGGACACAATGAAAACCAGCACAGAACTTCTCTCTCAGCTGGTCCACTTGGACAGAGCATCCTTGGGCCGGAAGCCCTTCATCAAGTGTGTCAGCAAGACCCTGAGGGACCTGCCTGAGGCCGAATACCAGGTGATGAAGCAGAAGATCTCAGCACTTCTGCACAACCCTCAAGGCCCAGCTGAAGCTGCTCCTACCCAGTCCAGATCTGCCCCTCCACCCCAGATGATGTCACAGCCCTTCCACGGCTTTCAACAGCCCCTCACCTACCAAGGCTACGACTACCAGGACTTCCCACAGCAGAAGCAGAACTTCCCAGTCCAGGACTAGGTTCATCGGATGCCACAGATGCCACTCCTCACCCATCTGCAGACCAGACAGCCCCACTACACTCCTCCCAGCCCTTCCTCCAACCCACAGCCAACCCCCTCAATGGACAATCTGTCATCAGTATTGAGCCTGACATCTCAAATCCTTGATGAACGGTCTCTCAACCTTATGGGACTGAGTCAGCTCTCGGAGAGCTTCCTGAACACACCACCACCTGTTGTACCCTTGGGGCCAAGCACCCCAATGGTGCCTCAGACCAGCACTCATGCCACAGCCACATCCACAGTCACTGCCCGCTTTACAGCTGAGACCATGGACATGATTCAGAGTAACTCAGAATAGTCTCAGAGACTGAGTTGTTTACTTGTTTAATAAAGTTTATCTTTGCTTAAGACACTTAATACAGTTGACTTGGTTCATTTTGCTTATTTAATAAAGTCATAAATTTAAGACAGTTAATAAAGGTTATCTTTACTTAAGACACTTGGTTCATTTTTTTTACTTAATAAAGTGCTGGTGAAAACTTTGAAAAAATGGTTAAGCCTTTGCATGCTTGTGGGATAGATAAGGATAGTTGTGAGATAGATAAACCTCCAGTGCAAGCATAGTTGGACTGTATGGTCCACCATCCCAGTGATCCAGATGATTTTCTTCCCCTTTTTAAAGAAAATATCGGTTGTCTGCTAGGTGTCCTTCTACATACTTTAGACATACTGCAGACATCCTAAATATACGAGATACATCCCAGATACAAATGTTTTGTCCATTTTTAATACCTTATATACGAGATGCATATGCTTACATCCTTTCTATTTCCGTGCTACAAACGCTGTGTAGACGTTCCATGTACATTTTGTTTCCTCCCTCTTTCCATTTTCAGCTGCAGCGGATGTGAGTTGAGGGGATGGCCAGCGGATGCAGAGAGGATCCAGCAGATGTTTAACTGATGATAACGGACATAGAACGTTTGTTGCCCATATATGTCACGGATGTACATCGTACGCGGCGGAAAGTTCATCCGTTCAAAAAGTTTTGTGCAGCTCAAAACTTTTTGTGCGGATGAAATTGTAGTGGACGGATGCTCAATGTATAGAGCGTATGAAACACTAATGCAGTGAGTACACAATGGATGCATAGCGTTTTCCAACAGATGGCAAGCTTTTTTTTACATTTTACATCTTCTTTGCATCTGTATGTGCAGTGGGACCGGTCCTTAAAGGCTAGGTCCCACTGGCTGACGGATGCAAAACGTATGCAAAAAGGACACAGCGGACGAGCAAAATTTTGGGGGTGGCTCCATTCATTGTCATCCGCTCCAAAAAGTGGCAAAAATTTGCAGAAACAGAATGGAAAAGAATAGAAAAGAACAGACATGGGTAATATGTAGCGGGGATGTTAAATGGACGTTCATAAGAAGCCTAGCGGTTGTATATCGGATGCAAACCGTTCACTGTGCATCCTTTCTATTTCCGTGCTATTAACGCTGTGTAGATGTTCTGTGTACCTTTTGTTTCCTCCCTCTTTCCGTTTTCAGCTGCAACGGATGTGAGTTGTGAGGATGCCCAGAGGATGCAGAGAGGATACAGCGGACGTTTAATGGATGATAAACGGACATGGAATGTTTGTTGCTCGGATGTCATGGATTTACATCGTACACAGCGGAAAGTTCATCCGTTCACAAAGTTTTGTGCAGCTCAAAACGTCTTGGGCAGATGAAATCTCAGTGGACGGATGCTGGAGGGATAGAGCGTATGAAACACATATGCAGTGAGTACACAACGGATGCATTGCGTTTTCCAATGGTTGGCAAGCTTTTTTTAACCTTTTACATCCTCTTTGCATCCGTAAGTGCAGTGGGACATGGGCTTAAGTGTGAATGTGTGAGGATGCCAAGTTAAAAAAATATCCCAGTAACAATAAAACTCCAATTTATTAACAAGCAAAAAAAAACAACCTCTAGTAATTAATAATAATAAAATGTCATCAAACAGGGAAAATATTTTTCCCATAACTGTGAAGTTTTATTTGTGTAATGTAATAAGAAAGTTTTTTAAGACCCAAAGGTATGCAGACAAAATAAATATTGCTGTCCAAGAAAATCTATATTCTTGGAAGAATAAATATGGAAATTGAAATTTATATTTGGGTGGACTAAAAGAAAACAATAAAGTCGGATAAATCATTGCCACCAAGCTTGACTTCTTCCATAAAATTCCCAGGACTAGGAATTGCAGCAAACTCTTCATGAACACACACACACGTACACACACACACATATACACACACTGATTAGTTAATTAATTGGCAGTCCATAAGTAAGGATCATCTCTGGTTCTTTGCTGCGACAAATTCTTGTTCCCAGATCTTTGATGCTTTTAATTGTCACGCACCATCTTCTTTTTCTTCTACTGCCCTCAGTAGAAGAAAACTGAGTGTGTTTTGAACAATCCCATGTAAACACACAAAGGACTGCAGCCTTAAACAAAAAGACACTCCAGTGATTAGCTTGTTAAATTTCTTTTTTTCCCCCAGCGGTGTATCATTTTTACAGCTTTATGGAGGCCTTACACTTGGATTTTGTCTTTTAATTGTTATTGCTGTAACTTAACACTAAAGTCTATTAAATTATTCATTTTATGGGCAGCATTTTTTAGAAGTGTGACCTCTGCTTTTTGGTTGAGCCATTTAAATCCCAATTATTAACATTTACACAACTGATGTTCCTTTAAAGCAATGAGTTTCTTGGCTTGTACATTTGATTATAAAATCTGAGCACCGGAGGTTGATTTTAGATGAATTAATTGTACTTCAGAATGCTTTGATATGTCCCTTCTGTCTCTAAGCTTAGAATATTTTGAATTACTTCATATCAGTCAAACATTAAAATGGGATAAAGTCTAGTTTGAGTCCAGTTCAATGAATATATTGAGAAGAATTTCTGACTTGGATGATTATTTGCATATAACCATAATTTTCTAAGTAATTTCAGGTTGTTATTGTTTTAGTTTCTTAGTTTAGCATTCAAATCAAGCAAGATATATATTTATTTATTCATAATTAAATTTTAATCCTATCTTGATCTCTATGGAGATTCTCAGTCATCCAGGTCATAGTCCCAAAGATGCTTTCTCAAAAGGCAACTGGATTTTGTTTTTCCCTGAAGAGATTTCGCTTCTCACCCAAAAAACTTCAGTCAAAAGTTTTGTGGGTTTTTTTGGAAATCCTTTTTTTATGTTTCATCAACTTAAGGAGATGAGGGATAGAATTAAGATCAGAGGGACAGAATCAAAATCATATGAAGTGTTAATACCACTTTACAATGCCTTGGTAAGGACACAATTGGAATACTGCATCCAGTTTTGGTCACCACAATGTAAAAAACACGTTGACACTGTAGAAAGAGTGCAGAGAAGAGCAATAAAGATAATTAGGGGACTGGAGGCTAAGACATATAAAGAATATGTTGGAATCTGGTATGTCTAGTTTGATGAAAAGAAGGGCTAGGGATGACATGGTCACGGTGTTCCAATATCTCAGGGGCTACCACAAAGAAGAGGGAATCAAGCTATTCTCCAAAGCACCTGAGGGCAGGACAAGAAGCAATGGGTAGAAGCTAATCGAGGTCAGAAGCAATTTAGAATTAAGGAGAAATTAGAACAATTAAAACTAAGGACAGTTAGTAACAACTTGCCTCCAGAAGTTGTGAATGCTCCAACACTGGAAGTTTTTAAGAACAGATTGGACAACCTTTGTCCCAAGTAGTGAAGGGTTTCTGCCTAAGCAGGGAGTTGGACTAGAAGACCTCTAAGGTGCCTTGAACTCTGTTATTCTATTCATGTGGATACCTATTCTCCCTAATTTTATTTTCTCATGAAAACAAGTGGATGAAGTGTATGCTTTTTCAGAGAGAGGGACTGGCCCAAAGTTTATGCCTAAGAGAGGACTAGGACAGTCATAGATCCCTGTTTCCAATGCTCCTGTCCATCCACCATGACCACGATATGAGTCTGGCTCTCAAACATCTTCTATGTGTATACAACACAAACATGATACATTGAGTATCAAGTTGTATATCAAAGTGTCACTTCAAATATCACACAGAGACACTTTGAAAAACAGCTGTCACTTTCATTAATGGTCTTTCTGATTTCTGATGAGATTTATACCAGAGGGATTGACTGAAGTTATCTGCCAAAATATAATTACCCACTCTGTGCTGTTATCTCCATAGAAATTATTCCTACCAGAGAAAAGCTGTTTGGGCCTGACTTTACCATGTTATCTTCTCACAAAGTACTCTGTGATAACGTGATGATTACCACGTGTACATCTTTGTTTTTCTTCTCCAACTATTTTACCATGAACAAAAGATATTCACGAGGGAAGCCTGTAGCAGAATTACCTTCACAATTGTCATTTGTCCAAGTCACTGTCTCAAATATGTTTTTTAAAAAAAGTTTTTTATTTTTTTATTATTTAAATATATCTTTGAAAGAACAGTATGGTTCCAGGTGTTCTACATTTTAAATCAGTCATATCCATAGCCACTAATACAGCTTTCTAACATCACATCATTATGTTTTACCAAATTTTCTTCTTTATATTCTCATAAATTATTTTATATCAGTCAATCAATCTCTATCTTCCTTGATTATATACTTATATTCAACATGTTTACAGTTTAATCTATTCATATCATGTCATTAATCATTCAAAGTTTCATCTTAATTTGTATTATTCCCCTATTAAATCCCTTTTCCAGTATTATTGCATATATTTTATTTTCTGTGTATCTCCTTCTCTCTGCCTTCTCATTTTTGCACAAATATATTTTCCATTTTTTTTTTTAGCCAACAATATAACAGTATATCCTCATTACCTTGTATAAGTGGATAACAAAATATTTAATTCATTAAAAACATTCTAATCAATCTCCAATTTCCTTAATCATGTATTTATTATGCTCTTCATGTTTACAATTTAATCTATTCATACTATTCATTCACCATTCAAAATTTCATCTTAATTTATATTATCTCCAATTTATGTCCCCCCCCCCAAATATTACATATTCCACTATTGCATATATTTTATTTTCTATGTATTCTCTTCCCCCTAACATCTCATTTTTACACAAATATATATTTGTTGTAGCCAATAGTATCAACATTATAACATTATAACCTTGCTACTTTATATATGTAAATAACAAAATATATAATTCATTAAAATATTACCCTACTGTATGATTATATCTATTCTCTGTCGGGCTCCACATAGTATTCCTTTTCATATCTTAAATATGAATCACTTCTATCTTCCATAAACATTTATCTTCTTCTTGGTTAATCTATGATAAATTCTTATTTTCATGTCTATTCAATTTTAATTATTCTTATTCTAGTTCTTACTCCAAACTCCTCAAAATCTATTTTACATATTTTACCGCTAAAATACCTCTTCATGCGGAGTCCCCTTCTTTTCCATTTCTAACCATTGTCTCTAAGTCTCTCTTTTATATTAATTAATCTTTTCTTTGCTTGTTTATCATTTTCTGTCATCTTTTGGCTTTTCCCTTTAATCCTTCCTCTATTCTTAATCAGTTTCTAATATTTTTTTCTCCAATTTGTCGAAGTTTATCCCCACCCACTTCTGATCTCCTTTCTGTAGTTTCCTAGCCATTCAATTAATCAGCATTCCAATCTCAGTATTCCCCCCACCATTTATTACATCTATCATAAACATCTCAAATTCAATTTCTTTTTTCTTCTTTTGCATTGTTTGTTGTTCTTTTAGTTCCATTTCACTGGTTTCTCTTTCTGCTGGCTCTTCCCCCTTCTTTCTTCTTTTTCTTCTACTATTGTCACCATTTCCAGATTTTTCCTTTGTATTCTGTATTTTTGTACATAGATCCAATGTTCTGTCCCACATCTCATTCATGGCTTGAAGGTCCATCTTTATTTCTTTACATAAGTCAGTCATCTTTGTATTGCTTATTATTCCAAATGTCCAGTATCCAGTAAATTTTATTTTGGTTGAACCAGTGTCTCTTTTTTAATATCAATATTCTCAGATCTTTCTTTCCAGTTAATCAATCCATCACCAATAATTCCAAGGGTAATGTCCTCTTATATTCCTTGCTCTTTAATTATAATATATTTCATCTTCCAGGAGTCTTACTGTAGTATCTTTCTTTTATTCCTTTTTAACTTCTTCTTTTGATTAAATCGTTAGTTTGAAGGAATCTGCAGGATTTTTATTTCATCAACATGTGATGCTTTTAGTTTCACTGCCACTCTTTTTCTGTTTCTTTAAATTAGCTTCACAAATTTTGTTTTAAAAATCAAATATTATTTTTCTTTTAGAACAATTATTTCGAGCATTCAAATTAATGCTTTCTAATGCCAAATCCTATCCGATCACCAATTCCAAATTAGTGTTCTTCTAAATTTATTGTTTTTAAGATTTTAAAAGTTTAAGCTCTTTCCATTTCCCATTTCTTGTTCATTCTTCCAAATTGCCACAAACACAGTTGTTTAACATTCTCTTCTCTGTTATAGAGTTTTTGTAGTAGGGAAAAAATAAAATGAATTCTTCTCATCCTTCTCTGAACACCGTTCCCAGTCTCCACTCCAGCACTGTACTTAGATGTTCCTCAGCTGTCCCAACTCTGTAGTGGCCATCATGGTTGCTCTTCTCTCTGTTGTGGCATAGAGAGCAAGCTCGGAGTTTCTACTAGGAAACTTCCACAGGGAAGTTGCATTCTCCCCTGGAGCCTCACCCAGGGTCTCTTTTTTGCTGCCCCTACAAGGCAGCTATCAGCTCCATTTGGAGCCCACAAATGGGTGAAAAGCCAGGGCAGGAATGGAGACCTCCATTCACTGTTCTGGTCTCATCATGACATCAGCCAGAAGTCTGTCTCTGTCTCAAATATTTGAAGTGAGAACATGTAATCAAAATTTCAGATGATTCATGAGGTTCTTCTGCCATGTCACTAAACTTTCCAGGAAGTCAAGTACCCAGGAACTGAAAAAAAACACCTGTTTTGGCATTATGGGTACATCATCTCTTTAATGAAATATACTTCCTTCTGGCAAAATGTGAAAGATCTGGCTTCTTCTAAAATGAACAGAACTGAAGATGGTTTCCAGGAATTTACTGTGAATTACTGAAATGACACATTAATGTTTGTAGTACAATCTTCCATATTCATCCCATCATCTTTCTTAGGTAAATAAAGAAGAGATCTACTTTTTTTAAGAAAGTATAATGCAGGACCAAAACCTGCCCTCCATTTTCAGAACCTGGCTCATTCCTTGTCAGTGAGAGAGTCCCTCACCCTCCCTGCTTCTTTGCTTTTTCAGAAGTTTTCAATTAATATTTCAATTAAAATTTATTAGGTTTTTCACCTTTTTTTAGAACTTGAGAAAATCCATGTTGATGCTTGGGGGCTCATGTAATGAAGGGAAAAGGTTGCTATCCTTGTAATACAGAGAAGAATGAAAAAGATGGTGAAGGAACTGGAGGATAAGTAGGGGATAACATGATATCAGTGTTTCAACATTTTAACAGCTGTCACAAAGAAAAACATACAGATGTATTCTCCATAGAACCAGATTTTGCAGAGAGAGGTGGAGGAGGGAGGGGGGAGAGAGAGAGAGAGAGAGACTCAAAATGAGAAATAAAACTTTTGTTATGCCTAATAAACAATGTAATAGCTTGCTTCCTGGACTAATAGATGCCACATGATTAAAGGTTTTCAATCAAAAATTAAACTGCCAATTTCTGGAATAATCTGAGAAATCTTGCCATGGGCAGAAGGTTTATGTAGAAGATGTTAAATTCCTTCCAATGTTATTACTCTATGAGTATTCCATGCTCAGGTGATCTTGGATTAGACAAGGAAAGGTCAGGCATATTCCTTGCAGAGTGACAAAGAGGATAACTCAGCTGTATCATTATGAGTGCTTTTTATTTATTTATTTTAAAGCCACACATAGTGACCTCAAATGCACCATCAATTTTATTCTCTGCATGTTCCTCTTTGCTTCTGAAATATTCACAGAAATGGAGTAAATTATGGAGTGTAAAAACCTTGTGTGATCTAGGATCTAAAACATTTTCCTACCTTTGGCCTAAATAACAATAATCAGAATACTACACTCCTGGATTTAGCTTCATCCATTTGGAGTTTCTCAAGCTTTGTCTTTTCACCAAGATAAATTTTGATTTAAATCCTTAAATGTATGATCTAGATCTAGAATACCCATTGATGACGGGGGTGTGGGGGGGGTTAGATCAGAGATGTCAAACTCAAGGCCCAGGAGGGTAGATTCAGCCTGCAGGATGCTTAGATCTAGTCCTCAGAGCTGCCCTGGAAACAGTGAAAGAACAGCCCATGGTGCCTCTGACAGTGAAAATGGAGCTTGGGAGGGCAGCCCTCCTAAGTTCTGTTTTCACTGGCAGAAGATTGCAGGAAGCCGCCTTAGCTGAAAATGGAGCTCAGTAGCCCACCGCTTAGGTTTGCTTGGACCACCATAGGTGCTCCTGACATGAGTGACATGGAGCTGGCCACACCCACCCTGGCCCCATGAGATTAAACAAAACCCTGATGTGGCCCTCAATGAAATCGAGTTTGACATCCCTGGGATAGATTTTTAGATGCATGGATAAATGGAAAGAGAGTCACACACATGCGTGCACAGAGAGAAAGAGAGAGGGAGAGAGAGAGAGAGAGAGAGAGAGACAGACAGACAGACAGACAGATAGACAGACAAAGAGACAGACACAGAGACACAGAGATATACAGAAAGAGACCAAACATTAGTTTGATAGATGCTATTCTTTGACCACAATAAAGATTAGATAGATAGTTTTTGAAACATGACACTGGCATTTTCTTAAGTAATAAAATAATTTTCTATAAAATGTTAAATAGAAAAAGTTTCAGGTGACTGGGAGTCATGTCATAAAGCAAGATATGAAGAAATTATAGAAGAAACATTAAATGGATTTGCACTTTTTTATTATTATTATTTCCAGGGCAAACAAGGAAAAGGAAAAACTAGGGCGGAAAGGAATACTATTTATCCTATATTGCTTAATTTCTGTATTCAGAAGGAAAATACTTAACATGTCAAGTAGTACTTAACTGCATTAGTAATTCTGTCCTTTCCAACAAGGATTAGCAATCCCTCCTCATTCAATGTGAATAGCAAACTCGAGAAATAAAATGAAACTGGCAGAGTAGAATTTGATTTGGCTGGATTTGTGCTTTTGATTACACGGCTTAATAAAAGACTGACCTGTTAAAAAATATGAGGGATGTTCGAATATATGATTCCTCTGGATCCAAAACACTGATGAAGATTGGAGCAGCAAAGTCAATTTTAAAATATTTCCTGAATCTGAATTTAGTAGCATGAAAGAGATGCATTCTCACTTTCATTGATGAAATAATCACAACCAAAGAGGGAAATCAATAGGACTGATTCACTGATTAATTTTTCTGTCATTCCATCCATTCCCAAAAGCAAACAATAAAAGCATTTAAATTGATTGATTGTGTGTATGTGCGTGTGTGTGTGTGTGTATGGTATTCAGTTTTTTTCGGGTATTTTCCCACGTCATTATAGTTGTGGTTTTAAAGTTGTAACAACGTTTCGGCAGAATCTCATCTGCCATCATCAGGCTTCTGTATACAGATGAACACAATACAGAAGCCTGATGATGGCAGATGAGATTCTGCCAAAACGTTGCTACAACTTTAAAACCACAACTATTTAAGCATTAAGATTAAGAAGAATAAGTCTCCACAAATACAAATGCCATTTCTTCAAATCCAATTTCAAATAACAGGATTCCCTCTTCCTGTGCAGGATGGAACAGATGGATATTCACCGATTCTGATCAAATGTCTTTCAGAATGGAGTTTCCAACAGTGAGGCTATGTCCTGAGATTATCTGCTTTTAATGTCCTATCAGGTAACAGTCCTCTCCCTCCATCACTGATTGGAATTGACCTGTCAAGAAAGAACCACTGGAGAACAGAAAGAGAACAACCAAGGACAGAGAGGTTTGAAAGAGAGTTAAAGATGCCAATTATGTTGAATTGAATAGCTCTCTCACAACAGAGGGGGAGGAATAATCTATCTCCAGTCTACAACCCAGTCCTTTCCACAGTTCCAAGACTCCACACCAATTTGCACCACTCAAGGTGACTCTGATGCCAAGGATAAGCCTCTGGGTGACCTTAACACCTGCTAAAAGAATGCAAATGACTAGCAGCCTGCAAGGATTATGAATCATTCTATTCCTCACCAACCAGTCAGAGCTGAAAAAGTTTCTTAGATGAGAAGTGAAACATCTTCAAAGAAAAACCAGAAAGTCCAGTTGCCTCTTGAAAAAAAGCACCTCTGGGACACTGGAGAACAGGCTCTTCTACTCTAATCTGCTGGAGATGGCCAAGAAGACCATCACAAGGGATGGTATCAAAAGCTATCAAGAGGTCAAAAAAGGGACTTCCGGTTTCGGCTTCTTTGGTGACAGACCAAAATCACAATTGTTCACAGTTTTGATCTGTGCTCGCAGCTGGAGCACCCCAAGCCGCCCGGATTCGAGGCTGAAGCCACCCCATAGAGGTGGTGAAGAAGGAAGAGCCATCAGCGGGGTTGAGGAGAGCCACATCTCTCCTCTTTGGCTGGCCATTACTCCCTTTCTCAAAGGTGATTGCAGTGGTGGTCAGAAATGGCCACCTCAAAGAAGAACCCAAGTAGACAAGATTGTGCAGGAGGAAGTTTAAAGGAGAAAGTTTGACTGACTGGGTTGAATGGAGAACATCTATTTAAGGTACATGGAACCTGAATTATAAAGACTAATACTATTCCTAAAAAGATTTTAAGCTGCAAAAGAGAAAGAGAAAGGAAATAGAATTGGCATTTTTTTCCCTCTAACATTGACAGTTTTAACTGACTTGGAACATTAAGAAGAAGAGATTCGAATAAGAAATTGACACTAATCCACTTGGGTCTGGTCCACCACAGCAGTAGCAGCAGTAGCAGCAGCTTCAGAGTCAGTGCCAGGGGGTGGGGTGCTGGTTCTGCCCTTCTTGCCAGGGCTGGAACGAGTAGGCACGGACTTCCTCTTCTTGCTTGACTGACGAACCATGGTGTTCCTGCTAGATGTATGTGGCAGCACGTCTTTCCCCTGTATGCTGACTGCATGCGTGCTGCATCCTTTTATATCCACGGAGCTGATGCAATTCATACTCTCCGCATGCGCAGTGAACGCTTTGCATCCGATATACATCCGCGTGGCATCCCCTTTGTTTCCTATAAGCGTCCGTGATGCATCTGCTTCATCTGCTATGCATCCGCCCCTTCCACTATGTGTCCATTTTGAAATTCTCCATCGGAACCCCTTCGGATGTGTCATCCGCTTCCATCCGCTGTCATCTGCTAGGCTTCCTATGAACATCCGTTTAACATACCCGCTACATACTATCCACGTCCATTCTTTTCCGTTCTTTTCTTTTCTGTTTACACAAATTTTCGCCACTTTTTGGAGTGGATGACAACGGATGGAGCTATCCCTGAAATTTTGCTTGTCCTCTGTGTCCTTTATGCATACGTTTTGCGTCCGTCGGCCAGTGGGACCGGGCCTTAATGTTGTGGCTAGGCTAATGTGTCTTATTACCCATTGCAGTAGGCTTTTGAATTAATCCAACCTTACCAGTTACAGCAACTACCATATCCTATTGCATGACTAATAACTTTCTGTAGCTTTGATCATAACCAGGCATACAAAGGAATAACTTGCATAAGTCTCTAAAGAGGCTTCATATCTCCATCCCTCTTCAGTTTTTTGTTCCTAGTCTGCCTCTGCTACTGACAATAAACCAATTGGTGTTTCAATGTAATTGTGTCCTGATCTCTGCTTCAAGCATACCCTTGAGAAATGCTACTTCCCAGCTTACCATTTCATGTTGCTGAAATGACTATCGTGCATTTTTTTCAGCATCATTTGTAAAGCTAGAGTTTACTTTCATAGTCTGCAAAAGCAAAACAGAACCCTTTGATCTTCTTCAAGGATTCATCAATAACATTCAAGTTTTAAAGAAGGGATCAGCTCTTAAAAACAGCGTCAACTGAAGCATTTTTATAATGCACTGTTGGGGCACATTTTCTGTAATCACTCTGACTTTACATAACCTGGGGAATACCAAGAGGAAGCCTACTCCCTCAATGGAGCAGTTTTCTTGTAATTAAATGTGTCAGAAGAAAGCTAACATCATAATATTGTGGAAGCATGCAAGGTCCATTCTGAAATCTAGAGTGTCAGGTCACCTGAGACTTAGTTAAATTTGATATATTAGTAGTGAAGTGTTAATAAGGCAAATGTGACTGTCATTGTTGTTTATGGTATCATAAGAAACAGATAGCTAACAAGAATACTTCTTAATCATTGGGCTCCGTTTCTGTGCAGTAATATGACCATTAGTTTCCTTCCTCCTTTAGTGCTTTAAGCATCCCAGTGTGCATAAAACATGGAATTCTATTAAATGATTTGAATGCATGTTTGAAAATATCGTATTACTCCATGCATACATTTGTAATACAAATGAGAGAAGGAGTGACAAACTTTCTTTCCATCCAGAAGCAGTATTTCAAGTTTAGCTCTTTTGAGGATGATTGTATAAACAAAACAGATAATTGAGATTCACTTCTAAATCTACCATACGTGGTTGTCACTTCATAAAAAGTCGTATTTCAAAACCAGCCATGACACCTCACCTCAATTACATTTTGAAATTGTCAGCCAAACTAAACTCTGTGAAAGATTTTATTGTTCGTTTTGTTTTATTGTGATGCATTTTAGATTGCATTTTAAATATTTTAACCATATGTATAATCTACGGGCATGGGTGCATTTTAAAGAGAGCAGTGATTTAATCAGCATTCTTGAACCAGCCTTTCAAAAAAATAATTCAAGGGAAAGATATATGAGGAAATTTGGAATCCAGATTGCAGTGTCTGAAAATGTGGTCTAAAATTTAATTGAAGATAGCCTAAAAATCAAAGCCTCAAAAGGATTTCCATTTGGCCTTTCCATTAAACCATCCTTTAACCTTACATGTTTGAAGGAAAAGGCATTCTTTGATACTTGGATGAACTGTCATGGCTTATTTCATTTCTTTCCCCAACATCAGCCATAAGTTGAGATTTCTTGCAAAATGAATAGAGATCAAAAATGAATAAAGAGATCTCCTTAAAATTGACTATGATGGGCAAAGAAAAATTTTCCTGTCTAATCTGTGTAGGTGTGTCCTCCTTATTGTAGTGCCAGGATAAATCAACATCCATGGGCTTCTTTGATATCTTTTTAGCTTTGGGGGAATGTTGAAACTAGCTGTTCTTTGAGATCAGAAGAGGACCAGGGTTTTGTACATGCACACATTAAGATATGAGAGGTAATTCTATATTGTAGATTAGAAGGGAAATGAAAAGCCAGAATAAAGCAGTGGTGAATCATTAGAATCTGGAATCTTGGTGAATCTATAGAATCTAGAACTTATAGAATTCTGATTAGCATATGGATACTTTGTATCATCTAGAGCAGAGGTCTCCAACCTTGGTCCCTTTAAGACTTATGGACTTCAACTCCCAGAATTCTTCAGCCAGCCATGCTTCAGGTTGGACACCATACTGGCTGAGGAATTCTGGGAGTTGACGTCCATAAGTCTTCATGTTGTGAAAGTTGGAGACCCCGATCTAGAGTCTAAATGATACAAAATGTCCATATCAGTGATGGACTGCTGCCGATTTGGACTAGTTCTAGCTAACCAGTACTTCCAGCCATCATCTGGCCCCACCCTATTGTGTCCTATATTTTCTTCTTTCTGGCTCAGCTGATTCATGCAGCACAGCTGATTTCCACACCTCAGCTGTTCTACTTACTGGGCTGCCCCAGAAGATAAGCAGCTAAGCTTTAAATTGTTGTGTTTTGAATGCTACGTGCAAGAACATTAGGCGCATGCTCACAGAACTGGTGGTTAAACTGGTTGCAGCCCACCACTGGTCCATATGCTAATCAGAAGAGAACCTTGATTAATCGTACAATAAGAGATAACTTTGTAATTATATTCATGTTTCCTGCAAGAAAAAAAATCAGGAGCTTTCTTTTCTATTTTTTTTTCTCTTTATTAATTTAGGGTTTTTTTTACATTTTTTGTAGAACTCTTAATTTAAAAAAAAATAAAAAAGAAGTCAAGCTTGATTCACACACACATTTTTTTTCCCCTTTAAATATATTCATTGTAAAAATAACCGTATAAAGTTTCAGGGGAAAAGTTGACTGATACACTCATAATGAGCCCAATTAAATGATGATTTAGTTTAACACAGTTTAACATAGTCAAAAAGCCATTATCTTTGTTATTTTGTGAATGTTTTGTTGTTCCACTGAGCAACAAATATGATAGGAAGTCCATGGGAAAAGGTCATGTAAATGAAAATAAAAGAAACATCACAGAAGTGAATAAATAGATACCTCCTGTGTGAATTTAAATCAGCAACTTACCAACAAATGAATTCAAAAATATTTAAAATTAATAGTACAATATAAGACCCCGCTCCAGTTCTCTGTTATTTTCCTTAAAATTCACCACTAGGCTCCTTCCTTCAAATGTCATATGTCCTGGAATCACAGCTTCATTGTTATTCCTCTATAATAATGATAATCCAGTGGTCAATTTGTCTGTGGAGATTCTCAGTCAACCAGGTCATTGTTGTATCGAAGGTGTTTTTTTTCTTCAAAAGGCAACTGGACTTTCCATCAGTTCTGATTGTGGAATGATGAAATGAGGGGTCCTGACAGTTGAGATGGGATGGTGTGGGGGGATGGAAAGATAGGTCCTAATAGGATGGGTGTGTGTGGAAGGACTGTACTTCTTTCAAGTCATCTTCTGAATAAAGTGCCCTTGAAATTAAGCTCATTTTTTGGTGATTCATGTTCATGAAATTTTCTTGGCAAGATTATAAAAATGGTTCAACATTACATGTTTTTCCCACTCTTTTTCTACCGAACTTATCTTGATCTCCAGAGATGGTATTCAGCAGGTTCTGACCAGCTCTGGAGAACCGGTAGAGGAAATTTGAGTAGTTTGGAGAACTGGCAAACAACACCTCTGACTGAAGATTTTACAGTATCCTTCCCCTGCCATGCCCATCAAGCCACGCCCACAGAACTGGTAGTAAAAAAAAAAAAAAATTGAATTCCACCACTGTTGTCTCCCATTCAAGCTTTAACAATGATCAATCTGGTTTTGGTTTGTAAAATTAGACAAGTAGGTCTATTATCCATTACGTATCTTTATATTTTATGTGGTTCTTGATTTTTGTACAATTAACAGTTCTGCACCCTGTCATTGAGATATGAAAATAGTTTTTTATCCATCTCCTTTTTCTCTTTGTAGTCTTTATATTCATATCATATTTGTTCATTATATTTTATTTTCTTTCATTTACAAAACTTTTAATTTCATTCCTATAAAGCATAAACAATTTCTTCTATTCCTCGACTCCAGCCACTGATATATTTTACTCCAGACTTCATAGTACTCTGTCTCACCCTTATCCTTAATTTCCAGAGTTAGTCTCTCCATCTCTGTGCAGACTCATATTTACCTTATTATTTCACTTTTTGTAGGGGTTTCTTCATTCTTCTAGGTTGTAAATATGTGCATAAATGTATATAAATGCAAATAGAAACAAATATATTACTATCATTATATCAACAACATAAGGAAAAAGGGAAAATTAACTGTTATATTTATTTCTATGCTATAGTATGTATGGCCAAAATGACAGCCAAGAAAGTTGCATTGTGTTAAACTGTTTTTAATGTTTACTTAATGAAATTTATATAAAAAAGAGAGATATGAAAATAGTGTGTCTGTGTAACTGATTAATATTCAGTAATAAACTGTAGACACTACATAAGGTCCTCTTATTCCTTATTCCAGCATGATGTTAGCAGAAACATATGCTCGGTTTTATATTCCTAAAATTTTATTGCCCTATATATATATTGCCCTATAAGATAAAGGTTATCTTCAGAAGGCCCTAGGAAATCTTACATGTGACTGGCCCCACTTCTTGAGGTCATCCCAGATGGTATAAAGTCTGGATTACAAATTGGTGGGAAGGAGGATTCAAACGTTATGGATTTAGACATTGTTCCTTTGCAAAGAAGAATGAAGCAGGTCTCTCAATAATTGCAAATCTTTGGAAATGTCCTTGTATGGAATCACTATACCTTTGGAATACCTGGGGTATATCATTTTCTGTCTGGAGCAATTGATTTGTATATGGGTGTGAAAGAATTAAATATACACTGTGAGAAATTTCTGCTAAATAACAGCTCTTGGTGTCTCACTGTGGGTGTTCATTGACAGTCTGCAGCCCATAAGAAATAATCTGTACCAATGAGTCAAATCCTTGTGCAAAATTGCATTATGTATGTTTGACCTACTCAAGGTCTCCTTGTTCTTAAAGACATGGTAGATAGCTCCAGATGTTTGCCATGTGTCAAAGGTTTTGGAAACCACTAAATATATTTATTTAATTATTTATTTTATATATTTGTTTGTCAAACATGTACAAGATAACAAGTATGTATGAACATAAAGAGGAACAAAGGAAGTAAATACAGATAAATGGGGATAATAAGACAGGGACTCTAGGCACACTGGTGCACCTCTCTTAGGTCCACGGTAGACAGTTTGAGGTTGAAGCTTTGAGGGTTTGAGGCTGTAACAATAGGGTCGGCTAGGGCATTCCAGTCATTGACCACTCTGTTTCTGAAGCTGTATTTTCTGCAATTGGGTTTGGAGCAGTTTACCCTGAATTTATATCAGTTGTTTGCCCATGTATTATTGTGATTGAAGATGAGGAAGTCATTGACAGGCAAGATCTTGTATCAGACATTTTTGTAAACTATGCTTAGATCGGACCTCAGGCAATGCAGTTCCAGATTGCCCAGGCCCAAAATTTCAAAATATATGAAGAAAAAAGGAGCAAAACAAATAATTAATTGGAAGTAAATAAACAGGAAGGTTTCACATTCCAGTATTGCCAATAAGTCATACTTTTGTTTACTTTTCAAAGAACATCCCTGGAGTTGACAGAAATTGTTAAATTGACTATTTTGATTAAAGAAAATAATATAAGTAGCTTTGTTTCTCCATGGAAACTTCTGAACTTTATGCCTGAAGTGGAAAAAATGAAACTCTGATTTTGGATTTTACCAATTAGATTGATAGATACATATAGAAATGGCTGGTTTATATTATTATGAAAAAGCAAAATTGTTATAGTTCGATGTTGATGCCTTATTTTACTGCATCAAACGAAGTTGGAAGTCAATACTATTTTTTCTTCACTATACCTTTCTTCACTTCTCTCTCTCCCCTTTCCCCTCACTGCTTCCTATTTACTTTTGTATTTTGTATCTTGATAAAATGTTGAAAAATCAAAGAACTTATTCCCTTCTATATCTATCCAGATGCATTACTTCATTGCAATGGCATTTCTAAAGTAGAATCTTGCAGGCACGATGTGGATGGCTATTAAAGAATCCTTGAAATATCATTGGATTCCTGGATGTGAGGGTTTTTTCTTTAAAAAAAAACACCCCTTTTTTATATCATTACTGGATAAAAAGAGAAAGAAAACCTATTAAGCCAGAAATCCATATGGTTCCTTAAGCCAGGTGTCCCCAACCTCTGGGCTGCGGTCCTCTACCAGACCATAGCCTATTCACAATTGGACCATGTGAGCAGAGGGCTCTGGCACATATGTGTGCACAGCTCAATTTGTACAAGACAAGCTGTGCATGAATCGAGCGCTGTGCATGTGCTTTCATACCAGCCCACTGCTGGTGTGGCCCATTTCCTCTCTCCACCCCAGCCAGGCCACCAACTGGGAAAAGCAAAATGATTTTCATGACTTATGCATTCCAAAAGGCCAACTTACATTTCAGATCTCTGCAACATTCTCTTCGGGTACAATGTGAATCTTCGGTATAATTTCAGATGGAAGCATCTCCCAATGCTTCAGCAACTGTAGGTCAGATTTTTGAAAAATGAAAGGGCAAAAGGTAATTGGAAGGAATGTATGCTTTGTTTCATGAATACAGATTATTACTTACGTCCTCCAGTCCTACATTTCCCTTAAAATAGACTTTGTAGAGTAATAGACCCTGGGAGAAAATATTCAAAATGGCCCTAATGAGTATCAAGCTGCATTGGAAGGCAGTCTGAAAATTGTCTTTTTTATTAATGGTGTAATTCAGATTTTGTCATTGATGTATCATATTTCTGACAGGACTAGCTGTCCTATGGATGCTTCTCCTCAGCTTGCAATCCAGGTACTTTCTGTACATAATAAATGGTAGCAATTTTGTACTAGGTTGCCGTGATGGGACCACCTGCATTGGAGAGAAAGAGAGAGCTCACAACAACATACCAAACAGTTCTTTGTGCCCAATCTCAGTAAAATCTCTTTGCTTAGATTGATGAAACTCTTCCTTGGATGACACACGAGTTTCTTGCTATTAAACCATTAAAAAAGCCTCAAACACTATTATTTGATGCTCTCATGACCAAATTATCAATTAATTTCCAACTTTCATTTCCGTGCAATTTTATATTCTTGGTTTCATTTACATATTAATGTGAATGTGGCATAGAACCATGAGATTAGAATACCTTGCTAAAGCTAATCGCACATAATGCATAATTATGGGACATAATTGTTGCAAAAAATATAAAACTGTCCAAGAGAATGGATTGAGAGAGCGCTATCTTCTGGCAATGTGAGAAATAAAACCATACACTCCATGACCATGAGTAGGCGACATGGCCAATGGTCCTTTCTAAAAATAGATGGTGCATTGAGAATAAATATCTGAGTGCAAATGACTGCAATATAAACCATTTTATTCTGTTCTTCCCTTGGCAACAGATCTCTATTAATTCTAACATTAATAATTTATAGCCAGTGCAGTTAACAAGGACTTCAGAATTCAATCTTAAGGCAAAAGAACAAAACTGCCAGACAGATTTTAACTTCCTTGTGTCTACATTGGTTGTGTGCTTTGGATTTATAACTACACGTCCATGACTATACATGTGCTGTTTGCAAAACTAAAGAGATAATGGTTGTTGTTTTTTTTTTTTTTTTTGGAGAGACAGAATAAATGCAACATATGGTTAAAATAAGATAACAGTAAAAAATTCTGATGCATTTATTCAGGAGGTTTAAATAATGCTTTATATGCTGACTCAAACTGAAGGAAGAAAAATCTGTCCATGTGTCATGGGGAGTCTCTTGGGAATATTTTATTTATATAGAAAGGACTCACTGTATTTGCACACTGAGAGGTGTTTGTCAGGGCAGGGCATATATTTAAAAAGTAATTTGGATGCACTGCATTAAATCCTCCTGCAAGTATGGAAATAGAAGACCTTTCTGAAAAAACCCTGACTTTGGTGTGATTCTGGGAGAAAAAATGTGGCTGCTTGAAAATGGCACCTATTAATGAGTTCACTTACAAAACAACAACTGGTGTCCACATAAGCTGGGGTGGGGGAAACGACAATAGGCTGCTTTAATGAAGAGCAGTAAGGTATTATGCAAGATCCAAAATGTTTCTTCAGAATCATTTTTGATGAAAATGCAACCTAATATTTTGCTACCTATGAGGGTTGCACTCAGAATATTGGGTAGCCACTAAAGAGGTGTTAAAGGAAAAGATGCCAATATCCTTCAGGACAACTCTTCATCCAACAGCAGAAATAGAAGGACAAGGCAATGGAAGATGCTGTTTTTCATGAACTAGCCCAGAGTTCATGCAAAATCAACTCTTGCTGTAAAAGAGTTCTTGGGAGCCCACTAAGATGGTGGCATAGGCTTACAACAAAGAGCAGAAAAACAGAAGAGCACAGATTTTAAGAAAAAGTGACATAGGAATAGTAGTGTGTTCAAAAGCCAGAAGCTCCTCCTATATATTCCTATATCCTCAGATTGAGTTTGGAAGGGGGCACCACATTTCCTCTTTAGAGGTTTCTGGCTGGAGGAATGGAGTGTTAGTAACATTGGTTCTTGAAGCCTCTGAATTGTAAAGTTCTATATTAACCATAACTTCTTGAACATCTCTTTTGTTATTTAGCTTTTGAATTGGTTACTTATGCTATGTTTTTCTGCTTGAACTCCAGGCATTTTTTGATTGCATCATTGCCTGATGGGTTTTTTGGGGAGATAAACTTGGATAATCCATCCATACTTTTTCTTAAGACTTACCTCAGAACCAGGGGTGGGATCTTACAGGGTTAACTACCAGTTCGGTCATTTATGAGGTTCAGTGATTTACGATGTGCTTTCCTACACGCTGCCCAGCACACACCCTTAAATTGTCATCAGTATGCTGTGTGCAGAGAAGCAGCCTTTCAAAAAGCCCTTTTTTCCCTGCTTTTTTAACTGCAGCTGTGTGTCGCAGGGCAGCTGAAGTTGAAAAAAATAAGGAAATGAAGGTCAGGTAACAGCCAGGGTAAGTGGGTGGGCAAAAAACATCAGCAGACATAGAACTGGTTCTACGTCTGCTGCTCTTCAGAGCTACCGGTTCTACAGAGGTGGACAGAACTGATAGAAACCCAGCCCTGCTCAGAACATGTTGCTGGAAACTTGACTCAGGAGTTGTAGATAATCCAAGTGAGATGAAAAGTCTTACTGAATTACAGCACACAATTTCATAGTACCTTTTTGTTCTCTTCTAAACATTGACTTAAACCAAAGGCTTAGGGTTGTATTTTTTACCTGGAGTAATACTATGTCACAGGTGTCAAATTCAATTACTTCACATGATGTATCATGACATATCATGACAATTTTTTTTGCCTTTGTGGACCCAGGGTCGGCATG
Source organism: Laticauda colubrina (assembly GCA_015471245.1). Taxonomy (NCBI): domain Eukaryota; kingdom Metazoa; phylum Chordata; class Lepidosauria; order Squamata; family Elapidae; genus Laticauda; species Laticauda colubrina. Next base: position 12,163,368 of record BLBF01000073.1, on the reverse strand, counting down.
TCCTGCAGGTGATACATCTGGTCCGCAGCCAACCAGTTTGAGAAGCCTGTACTATGTGGTCATATTAATTGGTCTTTTGCTATTGCATAGATGCTTGTCTATCATCATTTGAGTAAGGATCAGACAGAGCATGGAGACTATCTCTCTGACATTACTTATTAGATGTCATTCTCTTTCTGGTGTCTGCAACTTATGTACATTGTGAATATTTCTAAAAAAGGGGATATTACTTATATAACTTTCTGTCTAGAGCAATATTTCTCCAGCTTGGGAACGTGAAGATATGTGGATTTAAATTCCAAGAATGCTTCCAGCCAGCATGACTATTGGGAGCTGAAGTCCACACATTTTCAAATTGCCAAGTTCGAAAAACATCTGATTGGGTTGCATCATTTAGAAAAGAATACAACCCATGGATATTCCTTTTTCTAGTGTACAAGGAAAATAAATGTTGCAAAGAAGAAAATCAGACTTTATAAGTGCCACGAATAGCTGCACAAAACCCCACATTTCATGTCTCTTAGCTGGTCTCACATTGCCTAAGGAATTCTCTTCTTACAGAGGAAGAAGTGTGAATGTTTTTTTTTTTTTTCCCCATGAATGGATCCTCAGAGAGTTAGGTTGAGAGAACATTATCCAGAAGGCAAGAATCCTTTATCCAGGAGGCAAGAAGCACAAATGTGTTCACTCGCAGAAGCCACACACACTGCATACCTTAGAGTCAGTCCTCCAGCCATAATTTATGTCTTTTTGATGATTGCAAAAGGCAGGGATGACCATGTTATAGAAGAGCTTGTTGTCCTATGTGCTGGGGATAATGATGCCTTGATTTCCTCTCAGACTCATAACTCAAGAATGGAAATAAAAGGGATTGCAGCAGAGATACCTTCCAGGATCTTTCTTCTTAGAACTGAAATAAATCTAAGTTACAATCTGCCCTTGTTTTGGTCTATCTAAGGGTGAGCAGGAAGCCAGATTACAGCTATGTCCTGCAGTTACTGCCAAATTTCAAAGGTGAAGATCCAACAGTTTCTTATGGAGTGAACATATTTCTAAGCCGTTGCCTTCTTTTTGATGGCTCAGTATACGAACAATGTATTTAAATTAAAATGGGACTCCATTGCATTGGATCAGACATGGAATTACTTTCCCATTAATTATAGGTAATCTGTACTTTTGCATTAAATCCATTACCAGTAATAGACTTTTAATGTGGTACTTATATTGTGCTTAAAGGGTGAATTCGGAAATAGTGAAAGGAGAAAAATGGGAAAGAAGATTTCAAGATAAGAGGCTGGGTAGAAAAGAGAGAAGGGTAACAAGGCCAACCAACAGACTCATGGAAACAGTGATATGGAAGGAGAATGCTTTGAATTATAGCCAAGATTGTTCATGTATTAATAGATGACACACACAAGAGATATTATTCATGTATTAATAGATATTCAGAGCTCTAAAAAAAGCCAAACAGCTCAAATTATCTTCAAAATAAGATGTTTCGATATTATTTTGGATTACATCACAAGAGTCATTCATCATTCTACAATTTGTTGGAAGAAATACCCATCTGGTTCAGTTCCAAGTTGGGAGAAAGATACTGGAAATATGGAGGCTGATTGGCAAGATGGTTTAATGATGAACAGAACCACGAGGGTTTATGGTTCTCATGCAGCGAACCAAGTGGTTTGTTCAGTACATGGATATTTATACAGTTTTTTTTCTACAGCATTTTGTAATTTAGTGGCTTGTTTTGTGTATTTTGTTATTTGATTTTTAAGGCCACCAATGAGACTAAAGTGCTGGCTTCTTTGTTTTGTTTAATCTTGTCTAACAAATGTAATTAATCCTAGATGTTGGCTTCCTTGGAGTTTTAATCATGTCTTGAATGGATTACCAAATCTGCATTTCTAAAAGCTGCCTCCTCAGTTTCTGCTTGGGGGAAGAGCGGGGGGGCTTCCCACAATTTTAATATGATAAATTAAACAAACTACACTGCCTGGAAAAAACATTGCATTGTATTAATTCAATATATTTATTCAATAAACTACAATAAACTAATAATAAGCAAATATTTAATATGTCATTCAACATTTATATGCACACACACACACACACACATATATGGTATTCAGCTTTGATTGGGTATTTTCCCATGTCATTATAGCTGTGCTTTTAAAGTTGTAGCAACGTTTCAGCAGAATCTCACCTGCCATCATCAGGCTTCTGTATTGTGTTCATCTGTGTGTCAGGCTTGGCAGCTGTTTCTATTTTAAATTTGGTGCTAGACTCCTTCTTTGTTAGAATGTTTTTTTTCTTCATCCTGTTTGGTTGGGAGTCTTGGTCTGTGTTTATTGGTCTTGGAGTTTGCTGAATTCTGCTTGATTGGTGTTTCTAATATCTTCTGTCTGTTTTGTAGCATTTTTTTTTGATTGGCTGGCAACAAGCCAATCATGTTTCATGTATTGGGGGCTTTTAGTGTGGCTTGGCTTCAGGTGAATGGCTGCTATAATTTATAAGGAAGCTAGGTTTCATCTGGGTGCCTGGTTGGGGTATGTTTGAGCTGGAGGTATCAGAGGGAGTCTGTTTGCCTGGCTTGTGGTGTGGAGATTTTTTTGTTTGTGAGTGCAGATTTCCAGATAATTGACAGTCTGGTGGAATCATCTCTTCTATTCATGCTTTCAGGTCTTTTTTCAATCTTCTCTGATAATTCTGTTCCTGGGGTTTTCTATAGTGGCTAGGGTTTTGGTGCCACTGAAATCGATGCTATGACCTGTGGCTTTCATGTGTTGGACTAGTGAGGAGGTGTGTTCCAGCTTTTTTACTGCTTTTTTGTGTTCATCCAGGTGGGTACTTATTCTTCTATTGGTCTGTCCAATGTATGTGGCCGGGCATGATGCACAGGGGACTTTGTATATGCCTTGGTTTTCCAGGTGAATTTTATCTTTGGGGTTTCTTAGGATGGCTGCTATTTTTTTGTCTGTTTTGAAGGCAGTCTTGATGTGATGCCTGTGTAGTATCTTACTGATTTTGTCTGTAGTACCTCTTATGTAGGGCAGGATAGCTGTCCCATAGGTCTGTTCATCTTCTCATTCTCAATTATGTCTCAGCGTGTTTTTGTGGATCAGGCCTGTGATTTTGCTTTTGTGGAAAGCAGTAAAAAAGCTGGAACACACTTCCTCACAAACATGAAGCTAAAAGCACCAGCCCAAAGACAGCAAGTAGGACTTAATCGAAACGTCACCAAGATACTCTCAATCTTACACAGGAAAAGAGCTGAATACACCAAACCTGCATACTTATTATTGTTGAATCTAATCTTCTGCCTCACTATGAAATCCTCTCTCTCAAATTCCCAGGTACTAAATGTGGCAGTCTCAAAGCTTTCAAGTAAAATATTATGGCTTCCAAGGCTCACACGTTGATTCTATCCTGATGTATGTATGTATGCATGTATGTATGTATGGATGCATGTATGTATGTACATTTGCATATATGTATATATATACTTATGTATATATGTACCGTGTTTCTCATATAATAAGGCCGGGTCTTATTTTTTTTTGAGCCACGAAAAAATGGCGAGTCCATCTTTTCGGGGGTGACTTAATTCCCCCCCCC
>BLBF01000073.1:12124564-12139195 GCA_015471245.1 Laticauda colubrina | reverse complement strand
AAAGAAAGAAAGAAAGAAAGAAAGAAAGAAAGAAAGAAAGAAAGAAAAGGAGTAAGAGAAGGAAGGAAGGAAGGAAGGAAGGAAGGAAGGAAGGAAGGAAGGAAGGAAGGAAGGAAGGAAGGAAGACAAAAAACTTTGCATTTGGGGGAAAAAACAGAATAAACAATCAAAATGTGTAGACATATTCATTCAGACCTGAAAATTCATGTACCAATGGAAATATGGGTCTTTAAAGGAGGAATGTTACAATGGAATTCAGATGGACAAACTAAATCCACAAGGTGTTTTATAGTTCTCAGAACCAGTTTGTGTCTAGTGGTGAATGCACAAGGGTAGCAATGGAGACTATGAGTTCTAGTGTTTCTTTAGCCAGGAAAGCCAGTTTACTTCACAAGCTTCTGGTAGTGGTGATATGTTTGCTGACTTAAGTTATTTGTAAAAAATAATAAAGGCAGGATATAAACAAACCAATAAATGTAGATTTCCAGAAGGTTCTGCTACAATTGCCATTCTAATGAAGGAATTTTTTTAAAAAAATGATAAGATACTTAGTTCCTTCCATCATCATTCTACCCAAAATATCAGAACAATGCTCCTTTATGAATGATCATCCATATTTAAGGTACCAGCTATTATTTTCGGAATGATTAGAAAATGTTCCACATATGAACAAACCTGAGGAAAGTACTCAGAAACAGAGCCACATCTGCCAATTTTCTCATCTCTAATTCTTGGCTGGAAATCTTTATCTATACTTTCTTTCAAAAGGCTTTTTAGACAGAACTTCTCATATTATAAGATTCTTGCCTTATTATTAAAGTAGAAGCTGTCCTTGAAAACAGATAATGTGTTGGAATTTTTTTCAGGCAAGGGCAGGCCAAACTGTTTTTATCCACAATCTTTTCTCCCTCTCATCATTTCAGTGTTTTCATTTATTGTTTGACTGAAGATAAAATATTGGCAGCCAAATCAAAATATAGCTAATTTACAAATCATGTATATTCATTAACCATAGATTCTACTAATTGTCAAGGTAAAGTATAAAGCTTTCTTAAAATTCAACACTGTGGGCTTTAACAAAATACTGTAGGTAATTATCTTGCCATTGTCTTCTGGATATTTCTTTAAGCTCTCAAGATTAGCCTGATGGCCTCTCATCCTATGATTAAGCACTTCCGAGAAGCTTCTGAGATCAGACATGAACAGTCTGATATCTTCAGGGGTGGGATTCTACAGTTTTGCACCTATTCGTTAGAACCGGTTGTTTACATTCTAAGCAATTCGGAGAACCGGTTGTTAGAAGAAATTACTGGCCTAATCCTGTAAGGAAGGCAGGAAGGAAACATTCTGGTGTTGCTTACAGAAACTGGCTCTCCTTTAACCCTTATTACGTTCTTGGCAGGACCAGACTTTCTGTCTCAGGAACTTCTCTGGAGTTTTTCCCCCTCCTTTGCTGATACTTTGCTTGTGTGGAGTGACCATTCAAAGTTACAATGGCACTGAAAAAAGTGACTTATAACCATTTTTCACACTTACAACTATTGCAGCATCCTCACAGTCATGAGAGGCCAGGCGAGGAGATGCATGCCTCGATGTGAGTGATGTTGAATTGGCCATACCCAGCCAGTCACATTACCACCAAGCCTTGCCCACCGACTAAGCCTTGCGCACCGAACCAGTTGTTAAAAAAATTGAATCCCACCCCTGGATATCTGGTCTACTTGATGAGGCTAATCCTGGTAGATAAGGGTTGAAATGGACCTGGCATTTAAAGATCCACTATGCCAGGTATTGAGGAGGTGATAAGCTGCCTGGGAAAGATAAGGGAAATAATCAAAACCATAAAAAAGCAAAAGAATATTTTGGACATGTGATTCGACACTCAGAAAATACTGTTCTCACCCCAACAGCACAAAGCTGAGTACTCATCCTGCTAAACCCCTTTTATTTGATTTACAATTAATTTCCTCTTCAACAGAGTCATGACCAACAGTCTTTCCAGATATTTCCTAATTACAAACTTTATCAGGCTTAGAGACTGGACAGGCCAATATCTTTCAGAGACCTCGATACTTGGCAAGCATGCTGGAATGAATTAATTGTCTCCTACAAAGGCCCGTTCCCCTTTGGCTCCTCTTTTATTCTCTGGGGGAGGAGCCATAAACTGTCCACTTGTGGCTTTACTCTGTTCCTCCCCAACCTCCTCTCTGTCAGAATCTGCTGCCAGCTCTTATGGTCTCTGTCAGGCCACAACAAATACAGCATACTTCACTTAATCCTCCAAGTAAAGATTCAAGGCAAACAAAGTCCAGACAGAAGAAGAATATCATGGCTTCAAAATATAAGGGACTGGTTTGAACAAAACTCACCAGCACTTTTTGTTGTGGCTATTGAAAAAAAATAGGATTGCCAACATGTTTGCCAATGTCCAAGGATGCATATGGCACAAGAAGAAGATGACAGGTGTTGCATCCAACCTACGAATCTGGTTTTGTGGTTTCTATGATAGCAACTCAAACACTTAAAGTGACAATTACTTCCATACTTTTCATTATCTTTCAGGCATGCTAGCTTAAGGATTTTTATTTTTTTTGGTATTGTCACATATTAACCATGGTGGAAAATGTGTTTTAATGTGCATTGCCATAATCATCATTTTCTTGAAGTCAGAATGGAGTGGCCATGCAGTTCTTGCTGCTTTCTGTCAATTGAAATGAGGTTCTACAATCGGGAAAAATAAAATGCCTACCAAAAAGTGTTCAGTAGGAGAGATTGTGCCCCAACTCAATGCAAATGTGTTGCAAAATTTCAAAGAGAGGTAAGAGTCTCTAGCACAAAGCTTTGCATTTTATGAAAAGAGCATAGAAGAATTTGTCTGGTTCAATTTTACAAAAACCCACATGAAAATTGATATACATTTTTATATTCAGTTTAAAAAAAATAATAATTGGAAAGAATGGCCTGGAGTGACTGAATGCTTGAAAACCACAAATACAAAAGAAAACTGTGTAGGCAAATGTTTCCATATCTCTATAGAATTAGAGCTAGAAAGAGTAATCTGAACAATCAAGTGGCTTGCAAATCTTTGTCACAAGTATATTTTATAAGTAAATTAGTAGTAATCAGGTTCAGCCAGAACGTCTGACACCTATTTAAATGTGATACAAATTCGCAAAAAGCTTTGGAAAAAAGGATATTGATGGTGTTATGGATGCTGGAAATTCAACTGTACCTGCATTTGGAAATGGATGAATATTTCTGCTCTTTTTACAAACAAATCTGGTCATCACATATGCTGGACAAGCCTTCTGAAAATGTCTTTAATGCAGAGGTGGTATTCAGCAGGTTCTGACTAATTCTGGAGAACCAGTAGTGAAAATTTTGAGTAGTCCGAAGAACCGGCAAATACCATCTCTGACTGCTCCCCCCATCTATTCTCTGCCTCCCAATTGCCTCCTTTTTTTGTTGCCTTGCACAGGAGAACAGAGTTGGAAAGCAGGTTAGTGAGGTGGGGAAGGAATGGGATTTTGCAGTAACCTTCCCCTGCCATGCCCACAGATCCATGCCCACCAAGCCACACCATGCCCACCAAGGCATGCCGATAGAACTGTTAGTAAAAAAAAAAAAAATTGAAAACCACAACTGCTTTATTATCAGTATCTTCCCTCTACTATTTATGATTTGGCCTTTGTTCATGTTGCTCTCAATTCTGGAATGCAATATACTACTTATCTCTCTTCCTTTATATATATGCTTGCTTTCTTAAGTTTTCGTGGGTATTTATATGTATGGTATTCAGCTTTGTTAGGGTATTTTCCCATGTCATTATAGTTGTGCTTTTAAAGTTGAAGCAACATTTCATCAGAATCTCATCTGCCATCATCAGGCTTCTGTATGGAGTTTGTCTTGATGACAGATGAGATTCTGCCGAAAGCATTGCTACAACTTTAAAAGCACAACTACAAAGACGTGGGATAATACCCGAAGGAAGCTGAACAGCATACATGTAAGTACCCGTATATATATATAAATATATATATCTGTTTGGTTTTTTTTAATTTTCGCGGGTACTTACATGTGTGCTGTTCAGCTTCCTTCGGGTATTATCCCACATCATTGTAGTGCTTTTAAAGTTGTAGCAACGTTTCAGCAGAATCTCATCTGACATCATCAGGCTTCGGTATAGAGTTTGTATGTGGGTCAGAGTCTCACAGTCTTTGGTTTTAAATTTGAGGCTAGCCTATGCTGTGCCAGGATGGTTTTTTTTCTTCATCCTGATTGGTTGGGAGTCTTGGTCTGTGTTTATTGGACTTGGAGTTTGATTGATTGGTGTTTCTGGTTTCTTCTGTCTGTTTTGTGGCTTTGATTGGCTGGCAACACTCTGCTCCTGCACTGGATGCTTTCAGTGCAGCTTGACTTCGTGTGAAAGGATGGCTGTTATCTATTAGGAAGCCAGGTTTCATCTGGGTGCCTGGTGGGGGGGTGTTTGAGCTGGAGGTATCAGAGGGAGTCTGTTTGTGCCCAGGTGTTTGCCTGGCTTGTGGTGTGGAGATCTTTCTGTTTGAGAGTGCAGGCTTCCAAATGATTGACAGTCTGGTAGAATCATCTCTTCTATTCATGCTTTCAGGTCTTTTTTTCAATCTCTATGGTTTCTCTGATGATTCTGTGGCTGGAGTTTTCTATAGTGGCTAGGGTTTTAGTGCCATTGAAGTTGATGTTGTGACCTGTGGTTTTCATGTGTTGGACTAGTGAGGAGGTGTGTTCCAGCTTTTTTACTGCATTTTTGTGTTCATCTAGGCGGGTACTTATTCTTCTATTAGTCTGTCCAATGTATGTGGCCGGGCATGATGCACAGGGAACTTCGTATATGCCTTGGTTTTTCAGGTCAATTTTGTCTTTGGGGTTTTTAAGGATGGCTGCTATTTTTTTGTCTGTTTTGAAGGCAGTCTTGATGTGATGCCTGTGTAGTATCTTACTGATTTTGTCTCTGGTACCTTTTATGTAGGGCAGGACAGCTGTTCCATAGGTCTGTTGATCTTCTAGGTCTCTGTTATATCTTGGTGTGTTTTTGTGGATCAAGCTGGTGATTTTGTTTTTGTGGAAGCTGTTGGCTGTCAATACTTTAGTCAGGGTGCATAGTTCAGTCTTTATATGTGAAACACCAGTCAATCAAACTCCAAGTCCAATAAACACGGACCAAGACTCCCAACCAATCAAGATGAAGAAAAAAAACCATCCTGGCACAGCATAGGCTAGCCTCAAATTTAAAACCAAAGACTGTGAGACTCTGACCCACATACAAAATCTATACAGAAGCCTGATGATGGCAGATGAGAATTCTGCTGAAAAGTTGCTACAACTTTAAAAGCACTACAATGACGTGGGATAATACCCGAAGGAAGCTGAACAGCGCGCGCGTGCACACACACACACACACACATATACATTTACTTTACATTACATATACATATACATATACATATACATATACATATACATATACATATACATATACATATACATATACATATACATATACATATACATAGAGAGGGAGAGAGAGAGAGAGATCTTTTATTCAGTTTTTACTTACTTAATGCAACCTTTGCAATCATTTTGCGTGACACTTTTTTCCCTTCTTTAGAAACCTCGAGTGCTCAAAATTAGCAGAAATGTAGCAAATAACCAACCAACCAAGACATAAATAAATGCTATTATGTTATGATCACTTATTTCTATTCAATCAGATTAGCTTATTTAATTCTTATTACAGCATTTTATTACACAATCGTTTTATCAATATAATATTTTTATATTTATTAATAGAAATTTATTTTAGAATATTTTAATGTAATTTTATGGAATTTTTTGTTAGAATTCTGGAGCAATCTAGAATCAGAATTCTAGATTGGTCCCGAATTCAAAAATATATTACATCTTCCTTTATTGTTTTAAATGCATATTTATTAAATATAATTTATTTCAACATACATGCCTTGGAGTTGCACAGAATAGAAGTCCTGTGGTTGACAACACTGAATTAAGGAATTACTCCCTCTGCCATAATTAATGGTAGTACCAGTGTTGCATTTGAAATTTAACTCTGTCCAAATTATGGTATTTCTACAATGGGAAAAAAAAAACATTGGACAAGAAGTAGGCAAACTGAAAACAGTGTAAAAATATAATATGTTTGAAGGAAGGGGATTTTTAAAGACTGCAGTGTATGCAGTCTTTTAAGGAACATTCATTATGCACAATTCACTGTGTTCACAAGAAAATAGTCTGATGTTCAAAATGTAAAACTAGAGAAAACACAAAGACTAGTTCCTGTTGCATTGTATTTATCATTATGCTTTGAAGTTTGACAAATTTGAAGAGGAACTTTGAGCTGTAAAGATTTGCACTTCCCCTGAAAACTGCTCGTAATTTAAAGCTTTTGTAAAAATGTTAGATGCTGCCTCCAGCCATCGTTATTATGTGGGAAAGACAATGAATTTTAAGGTTGTCTTTAATCATTTCCCCAACTTGCTTTCCTTTCTAGCATTCACATTTCCGAAGTACAACACTTGCATCACAAAACATGAACCAGTTGGAAACCTATTTCAAAGGAGTTTGTTTGCAAACCGAGATGCTTTCCATTATCATTTATCAAATCATATGGCAAGGACAGTACTAAAAATGGAAACACGTACTAAGGAAAGATGATGTGACTTTTTAAAAGGCAAATTGGGCATATCTGAATATATTTCCTCCTGAATTTCTATAATTTAACATTCAGCATTTTTATCATCTTAATTTCAGTTTGCTGGTGTAAGTTTGCCCCCCTCGCTTGTTCAGGTATTCCCCCAATTTTGGACACCACCATGGATTAACCTAATCAATCACTGGCAACAGGAAAATGGTGTAGACTAGAGATTGTTGGCCAAACATCCAGAGAGTTCTCTGTTCATCTTCTCATATTACAATGGAATGTGTGGATGGGTCTATAACAACTTGCTTCAGCCAATTGATGACAGCCAACTGATTACAGTCAACTTGCCATGGTCAACCCTTTGGGTTGTGTTGAACTTTGGAGGGGTGCTCCATTCAACTAATGAGCTAAGTAACCCTTCTGTTGCTAAAATCACAAGACAATAGTTACATGATTATTGAAGAAATGGTGGAATACAATAATTAAGTAAAGGATGTCAAAGGAAGGGTGAAATAAAATTTGAATGAAAAAATAATAATGTTTTAATTATTTTAAATGATTGACTTCAATGGTTGAATTGTCCTTTGATGAATTGTCCCATTGTGGTGAGTTAGCTATGGAAAATTGACCATAGCAAGATGGATATTGTGAGTTGGCCATGGTAAATTGGCTGTGGTAAGTTGTTCCATTCCCTATGTGAACAGTGAATGGTTTTGAAGAATTCATTTGACTTCTTCTGAGCATTATCTATCCCTTCTCACAGTCAGTTGGTATGGGCAAGAAAGAAAGGCTTTTTGAAGGAAAGAGGGAGAAGGGGAGGGGGGAGAGAGGGAGAGAGAGAAATACCAAAGGAAGAGATTTGGTACTAAATTTACCCATTGCTGATTTCATTGCAGCTACTGCACTGACACCTTGAGGATAGACAGTCATTGGCAAAAAAGAAAGCAGACCATGCCGGAAATAAGAGCTATAAAGTCTCTTTTTCTTCCAAAAGCTGAGACTAAATTATATAGTCCAGACTACCCTTATTATACCTCCATGACTATGAAACTATAGGAAATGAAAAACACACATTGACTTTGGACTTTGAGCTATAATTTGAGTGTGGTTAAAAAGATTCATACACCCATCAGAGCAATATAAAGATTTGACAAACCATCATCATTTGAATAAGTAAAACACACATTTTAAAAAGGATAACAGAGAGGGCCACATCTTTCTTTTCCAGTTCAGTATATTTACTTAATTTTGTAAAAGATGCTTTACTTTTCATCTGCATTATTATTATCTCTTTGGGTTATGTTGAGCTTTAGAGGGATGCTTCATTCAACTAATGAACTAAGCAACACTTCTGTTGCTAAAATCACACTTTGTACACATGTCGGGAGTCATTTTCAGAGAATCAGGTGATCTGCCTTGAAATTTTGATTATATGTTAAGCACCATTCAAGGTGCTACACTCATTTTTAATTCTGTAATAGTTGAAATCTGGCTGATCCTGTCAGGGTGAGTTTTTTTTTTTTTTTAAACTAATTTCTGAATTCCTCATCAATGGAAAATTCAGAGGGTATAATAAAAGAAAAAGTATAAAAATATTTAAAATATTTGCAGGCTACTTTTACAGGCAAAAAAAAGCATTTCAGGAAAGGTTGCAACACAGTGAAATATCAATATTGTAACATTACAAGAAGAGTCAATTGCTAATAAGAGTTAATATTAAAAACATCAAGATCGCTAACAAAGTGAAATGAATTCCATTTATCAGGTCAATAAAAACCTTCAGATCAAACCACAAAGAATAAATTAGGCTTTAAGATTCCTCGGAAGAACAATAAGGACTGACCAGCATACCCAAATTGGTAATAATTTCCACACCTATTAAAAAATTTTCCTCAAACTCATCTCTTATTCCTACCAAACTAATTATCTTCAAGGACTGGTTTGTAGTTAACCATTTCTTCCCAACATTTACCCCAGTTCAAATGATGGAGTATCTATAGAAGAGGGTACAAAGAACAATCAGTTGCATGGATAAGTTGAAATGGAAAACACACACACACTTTCATTTGGAGTACTCATGCTGTACACTTAATTGGGCCTTTAAGATAAGTGTTATGCTACACTTGAAATGCTGGAGTGGAAACAACAAATATTAGAAGATACAAGAAATGATGATCAGTAGGTTTATTGTTGTTTTCAAATTGTGGTGCTGGAGAAGAATCTTGAAAGCCCCTTGGACTGCAAAGAGACCAAATTAATTAATCCTAAAAGAAGTCAACCCTGACTAGAAGGACTGAAATTGAAGCTGAATCTCAAGAACTTTGGCCACCTACTGAGAAGAGAGGATTCATTGGAAAAAGACTCTGGTGTTGGGAAAGATGGAAGGCAAAAGAAGATGGATATAGCAAAGGATAAGATGGTTAGATAGTATCACTGACACAATGAACAATGGGCAAACTCTGGGAGACAGAGAAGGACACTGTCTGTGGTTCACGGGATCATGAAGAATTGGACATGACTTAATGACTGAACAACAAATACAAAGGTTTACTGTAGAAAAGCATTTAAAATAACTTCAATGATTATTGAATGTCAAATACCAAATCAATGTAGAGTGAAACAAAGCTTGAAATTCCTGTGTCGTTCTCCCACTAACCTGACATATTGGCACAAAAAGTAATCTTTGTTGGTCTAGAAGGACAAATTCTACTTGTCTTTTGTTTTGATAACAAACTGATGTGGTATCAGATGTCCAGCTAGTAGAAGTTGTTACGTGGTGTGTGTGTGTGTGTGTGTGTGTGTGTGCGTGCACACACACGTGCATAGGCATTTCATCTGAAACAAATTTGACTGTTACTGACCCACCCATGTTGTTTTTGTAACAGTAGGGAAATGTCTTAAGAATTTTCTCTCAGTGGTCACCTATCTAACCAAAACTGATCAGACAAGTTTAGCCAACTTCTATCACCTGTTAAGAACAAAATTAATTTCAGATTTCCATTTTCAGTTACTATTGGGGCACAGTTGTTTTTGGTGCAATTGTGAAGCAGCTAAAACTCTAAAGAGGATAGTAGATCATTCCCAGCAAAGAATTACCCGTTCCTAAGATCTGTGGAGATAAATCTATCTTTGGATACATAATTGATATGTCTATCCATTAGCTTTGCATGACATCCTGTTCAAAAAGTTTTGAATTAAATAAAAAAGTTGAAAGCAATTCCTTTAAAAATAGTTCAATGTATGCATGACATGAACATTTTTTTTTTGTCTGAAACACGATGGAACACATCTTATTTCATATAACTGTAAGAAGGAATTTTGCTTGTTTGTGACATTTTTATGCAACTTTCCACCACTGGGGAAAATGCATTTCTTCTTTTTAAAAGGTTCTGCTCACAATTCTGGTGTCTGTTACCCCAAAACATGGCAACTTTAATGATTAATGATCAGCTCTCTTCTGCTGCAAAAAGTCACATTTAGGCCCCGCTGCTGTGGAGTTTATTTTGTTTAAAGATCACTTGTTTTCATATGCTGTATTGTTCTCCTAAAGCCACTGGTGTTTGATTCGAAAGTGTGAGTTTCAGTCTATCCATGTGGAACTGTAACCAGGATATTCAAATCTATGTTAGAAAACTTCATTTTTAACTCACTGCAGGGAGCTAATAACACAGTGAGATCACAGTTTAGCACACATATTGCAAAACCTAGCAGAACTCTGTAAGTTGGAAAAGGAATGGAAATGCTGAATCTAATGTAACTTGAAATAATGGATTTAAGAAAGCAGAACAGCCTGGTAGGAAATTATTATTAAATCTCTCGATAGAGTTGTAATCCTTTACATCCAGATACCAACATTATGTTTTCTTCAGTTTTTTATGAATGTGTTCTGTACATTGTGTTTTGGATTGTGGAACGGTATTGTTCACTTGTTAATTTATTGGCCCCTAGACATTAATGATTCTATTTGCCCTCCGTTTTCTTTCTCTTTCTCTCTCTCTCTCCACCCCACAATATTTATAAAATTTTCATTCTGATTTGGGTTTTATTTAATTCTAAAGAGCCATGGCATAGTTGTCAGATCAATCAGATAATTAATGATGCACCATTAATATTAAAAGATAATTAATGTTCCCCTCACACATACATGCTAGTCATTTCTGACTCGAGGGGGCAGTGCTCATTTCCATTACAAAACCGAAGATCCACTGCTGTTCAAAGACATCTCTGTGATCATGTGGCCAACATAAATGGTGCACAGAACGCTGTTACCTTCCCTATTTTTCTACTTGCATTTTACATGCTTTCGAACTGCTAGGTTGGCAGAATCTGGGACAAGTAACGGCAGCTCATTCCGTTATGCAGCACTAGGGATTCAAACTGCTGATCTTTCTGATCCACAAGCTCAGTGTCTTAGCCAACTGAGCGACCACATCCCCATTTCTGTTAGCAATTCATAATTGGCTAGTATGGCTGCTTATCTGTCTCTCCGGGCTTGGAGCTTCTACGTGTTCTGCTGGTAAAGTTGGTTTTATTACTTGGGTTTATTAAGTGTTTTTTTTTCCAGTGAAACTAGTCTATCAGGGTAACCAAATATAGAATGGAGCATACTGCTTCCACTTTCGTCTTTCAGCCCCAAACCAGGAGCCTTTGCAGGCAGTCACTTTCATAACAAACATTTTTTGTGTGTATTGAATTTATATTTTACTGACAAAGAAATAAAGGGAGACTAGTATAAATTTATTTCAAGCTATTTAGCTCTTGTCAACTAGCTATACCCTTTTCTGGGATGCTCCATCCCATATTTGGGTATATCAGTTGCCCTGATGGACCAGTTTCACTGGAAAAACATTTAATCTCTCTCCTGGTGTAGCCAGAGAAAGCCCATGGCTTAGAGGTTAATACATCTACCTAATATTCAAGTAGACTGGGTTTGAATCCCAGAAAAGGGTATAGCTAGCTGACGATAGCTAAACAGCTTGAAATAGATCTATACTAGTTTCCCTTTATTTTTTTGTCTATAAAATATAAATTCAAAACTTGGCTTTATTATTTAGACTTCATGGTTTACATGGTTAAATGATGTTTTAAATTTGTATACTGCCTAGAGCAGGGGTATCAAACTTGCGTTTTCACGGTGGCATCATGTGACATAACACAACTTTTTATCCCCTTTTGTTAAACCAGACTTGGGCATGGCCAGCATATGAAGCATCCAGCCCATGGGCCACAAGTTTGACAGTCCTGGCCTCGAGTAACTGTTGTGAGGTGTGCAGCTATGTTAAATCTTTTATTGTTATTGTTTTAACTGGTCATTCATGTCTGACTCCTGGTGGCTTTATGCTTGACTTGCTACCATGTCAAACATAGTTTATTTCAGTTGTTAGATGTTCATCTTTGTATCAGTTTTAATGTTATCAAACCAGTGTCTTGTTTGCTTGTCCTTTCTTCTTGTTTCTAGTTTCATTGTTTTCTACAATGAAAACTGTATGTGTGACTAATAAATAATATTCCTGCATGGATAAAGGATGTGGACTTCATGGCTGAAAAAGATCCTTCCAGTTTTTTGACTCCATGAGAAGACAATGAAGATAGAGTGGGATGCATCAAGTGCTGTCATACTATCAATTTTGCTGCTTCTGGAGGAGATGCACATGAAAAATACAAGTTACTCTTTGATATAGCACCCTTTTGGTCCCTTTGACAAACCCATCACTAACACACCCAATATTATGACCACAGATATTTTGTGAATAATTTGGGCTTTAATTATGAGCTCTTTGGAGTCATGAGGTCTAAAGAGATTATTGATAGCTGTTGGCAGATGCCCTGCAGATTATGAAACTTGGAAGAACTATCTGTAAAAGCAACCAGGTGGAAAGCCACCAAGAAAGATGAGAGAGGGAGATAGGATAGAGACAACTGTGAAAAGAGAAACAATGTTGAATTCAAAGGAAAAGCAACATCATGCATTCACAAAGCTCACAACTAAACATAGAGACACATAGAAGAGGGGTAGAGGATGCATTCTACATGTGCTTGAGCAGAGAACTTCCAAGGTCTCTTCTAACTCTGTTCTTCTGTTTTTGACTCATTCTTATCTGGCAGGAGGCATTTTGTGAAGTAAACTATCTTTTCTTTGAAAATGTGTTTCTGATCCCATGATGCAATTAAAGACAAATATAACTAAAATTGAGCAGTATTGCAATACCTATTATATATACACTGAGCTATGGTGGCGCATTAATTAGAATGCAGTACTGCAGGCTATTTCTATGGCTTTGATAGGCCTATGTGAAGACTGCACAACATTATCAGTGTGATGTCCTGTTTACACTGCTATGTGTAAGTTGAAAGGGAGATACAGATTGAAGTCTATTCATAGTGATGGATCTTTCACACTCTGGGCTGGCCAATGTTACTTAGGACAATCTACTGAGGGACTTGTTGTAAGGATCCTTGGAAGGCCTGGTATTAAACCAAACTGACAAAATATGTTGGAATAAGCATGGAGAAAAAAATTAAAAAGTGGAAATCTATTTTTCCATGGTTTCTAAAGATATGCTCTTAACAGCTTCCATCCCTGATTTCATGCATTTTTTAAAATAAAAAATATTCAACCAAAACTAATCTACTGTTAATGTTAAATTTTTCCAAGCAAAACCTAAAATCCCTGGAAGCTGAGAAATCCTTTCTCATTTCTTGTCACAGATCAAAGTATAGAATACCATTTAATCTTTCATAAACTCATGTTTAATGAGAATTATAGCCTCAAATTGCATACCTTTTCTCTAAATTATTTGGCCTAAGAGCAACTCCTACAATCCAACTTACTTTATTTGGAGTCAGAACTTTTTTTCCTGCAGGATCAGAAAATCCACATGCTAAAAACAGATAACTGAGTTTAAAAAAAAAACTAAAGAAAAAAACATTTCACAATTAGAAATATATCTTTCATATAACACCATCTTATAATGGAAAAGCAAAAACAGAACACAATGGGACTTTTATTTGTTTTTACAAATCTTGAAATTTCAATAGAAACAGAAAAGACAGCTCAATTACTTCTAGGAAAGATAGCTCCATTTGAAATAATACAATAATAGCTAAGTAGGAATGATATTCTCCCTCATACTCCTAGAATTATGCTGTGTGTTGCATAGGAATTTATTTATTCATGGGACTTATATGGCCATTATATGTCATATAAGAATCCTAAGTTGCATCCAGCAATCCATAAAATATATTTAAATGTATACCATTTATCCTGGGCTAAACATCCTCACAGCTCAGCCTTCCAATCCTAGCCCATTTCTTGCCAGTCTTCATAGGTTTTGAGGCAATAAATGTTTCACATTAAGCGATTAGCTACCTGGAGTTACATTACTGATTAAAGTGGCATGTAAAATGATAAATGAATTATAATTAAAAGCTATTATGGGAAATTGTATACCCCAAATCATCACATTCCTTTTTTTAAATAAAACAAAAAGCTGCCCCATTCTAAAAAGATTCCAAACCATCTTTCTGTAACCAGATTTCATTTTTCAAACATTTTCCAATGTTTCTTTCTCCTTGAAGAGTATTTCAGTTGCTATTTTTCATAGGAAACATTTTTCTTTATTTGTTTATTTTCTCCAGCTTATGCCAGGATGGATATGTTAACCAGAATTAATTTCATCTTGCTTCTCATTTTATTTTGTTTAAACATCACTTTTCTTTTTTTAAAGTATTTCCTAATTTCCAAAGAAGGAAGGAAGGAAAAAAAGAAGATGAAAAAGATGAAAAGATGAAAAAAAGAAAGGAAGGAAGGAAAAAAGAAAGAATAAATGAAAGGAAGGAAGGAGGAAGGAAGGAGAAAGGAAGGAAGGAAAGAAAGAAAGAAAGAAAGAAAGAAAGAAAGAAAGAAAGAAAGAAAGAAAGAAAGAAAGAAAGAAAGA
>BLBF01000073.1:12092452-12105604 GCA_015471245.1 Laticauda colubrina | reverse complement strand
TATTATTATTATTATTATTATTATTATTATTATTATTATTATTATTATTATTATTATTATCTGTTTTATTCATTAAACATGAAACTCAGTCAACTGAACATTTTTAAAGTATCACAAATACATTGACTGGCTCTCATGGTTGATACAGGTTGCTGTCAGCATCCTAGGTCTCAACCAAGTATCTTCTTAAATTATATGTTGTTCTGAGTAGTGCACTCTTTTGCAGCTCTGCTGGCATTACAACAGGAAGCTGCAACTTTTTGATTTATTTGGCAAAATTCTTGGATATGATACTAAGCGCCCTGATAACACTGGGTATAATTGTTACATGTTTCAACCATAATTGCATAGTTTTGATGGCCAGGTTGCAATATTTCATGATTTTTTTCCAGTTCTTTTTCTTCAACTCTGGTGTCTCCTGGGTACATCGATATCAGTAAATTGTACACTTTGTTTTTTTACAATTATGATATCTGGTGTGTTGAATTCCAATCATCATCATCATCATATATTGGTTCTTATGAAATATTACAACTGTGTAATTTTTTAATTTAGTCTTTAATTAGATTCAGTACTCTGTTACTGATGGATAAAACTTTTCTTTATTCAATCTTAACATTTCCAGTCAGATAGATTTTTGTCACAACTTTAGATTTCTGGTAAAGGTTTCACTGAGTTGCAAGTCCGTCAACACTTAATTTCCCTCACTTGGAAAACCATTTACTTTACTAATCTCTTCCATTTAATTTATCTTGGTTATTCTCATTAATCAGTCACCTCCATTCTCCAAAAGAAAGTTAAAGATATATGCATTGTATTCATAAGAGGAGGAAAACAAAACAAAACAAAAATAACTCCATCAATAAGTTATTAATGTATTTGAATCACAGGTATTATTAAACATGTCAGTAACAGTGAGAGAAAGCTGAGAGAACAAATGCCAAATCCAAGGTTAAAAAATAAATTATACCCTGTTTTTGTTTAAATTAATTTGCCTTATTATCTTAACTGTTTGGAGCAATGAATCAGTAGGATATAAATTTGCTGAAACAAATTTATTCATAAGGGACAATTTGATATTCACATTTAAACAAGGTAGATGGCTAAGGAAACAAACCCTACACTCATTAGGTGTTAGACTCTACCTGTTTTTGGTAGAACAATTTGCAAAGTGAAGGATTTGGTTTTGATATATAGAGAGAAATCTCTCAGAAACTAACTATACTTTGCTTTCTTTCCTTGTTGGGCATTGGTTGATTTATTCTGGTTTTAAATTGCAGGATTAATTGTTGTTTGGTTGTGGTAGCCTGAGAGCCTGGACTTGGAAGAAGCAGTATAGGAACCCAACAGAGCACAGATCTCCAACTTTGGGAACTTTAAGACTTGTGGACTTCAACCTCCAGAATTTTGGGATTTTAGCAACAGGAACAGCACTTAGACTTATATAATGTTTTACAGTGGTTTACAGTCCTCTCTAAGTAGTTTACAGAGTCAGCATATTGCCCCCAACAATCTGGGTCCTCATTTCACCAACTCTGGAAGGATGGAAGGATGAGTCAACTTTGAGCTGGTGAGAATTAAACTACCAAACTGCAGGCAGCTGGCAGTCAGCAGAAGTAGCCTACAATACTGCATTCTAACCATTGCAACACCACGATTTGAAGTCCATAAATCTTAAAACTCCCAAGGTTGGAGACTCTTACAATAGAAGATGCTTTTGAACTTGGTGTTGGAGAAGGTTCTTGAGAATACCATATACAGTGGATCATCAAACTCATCAATTCAAGTTCTCACTCAAGACACACATAGCCAGCCTTAAATTATGCTATTTTGGACACATAATGGAAAGTCCTAACTCTCTGAAGAAACTTTAATGCCAGGAAAGATGAAAGGAAAGGAAAGAAGAGGTCAATTGGAACAAAATAGATGAACTCAGTAAAACTGATAATCCCAAATACCAGGTTAGGAACAGATTATCAGAAGAAAATGTATTGATATAGTCACTAAGAGGCAACATTGACTTGATGGTACATAGTCAGTCAATCAGGCTGATAACACAGGCAATATTATCCTAAGAAAGTAGAGTTTAGTGATCATAAAGTGGTCCCACCAAAATCAAATTTTAATGTAGCAGTGCTTTTTAGTGACTGTAATGCTATTAGCAATAGCAATAGCATTATCTATGCAGTTTACAGCATCAGCATACTGCCCCCAACAGTCTGGGTCCTCATTTTAATGATTTCAAAAGGATGGAAGGCTTATTCAACCTTGAGCCAGTGAGGATCGAACCCCCGGCAGTCAGCAGAATTAGCCTGCAGTATTGTATTCTAATCATTGCATCGACAAAATGCTTCTGTGGTAGAAAGATTTGCTCATGACATCACTGCTGCCTGGGGGATGTCCAATTGGGGGTGCTTTTTATATCCTCATGAAGGTGCACACTGAAGTAATACCCATTTATCTATCCACAGTTACCTGCTTTCAAGCTGCTGGGTCAGCAGGAGCTGTAGCATATGACAGCAGTTTACCCCATCCTGTAGCAGCAATGAATTCCAAACATAAGCCCACCAATCGTCATTCCAGTGTTCCAACCTCTTGAGTCACTTGCTCCCTACTGTAATACAGTTTTTATGTGATTTCTGTTCCTCATTTTCATCTACTGTATGTTCTTGTTTTCTTGTGTGACACATTGGTGACATTCCTAGAAAGTTAATATTGCCATGGCACAGATAATAACAGTGTTCAGGAGGATTTGTGTATCCTATAATATTGGTGAGTGGGTTATTGATTTGACATGACCCAGCTCCTTGTCTAACTTGGCTCTATTCCTGGGAGGACAATTGTGTCCTGGGAGAGGTCACACTCCTTTCTCTGGCTCCACAATTGGATCATCAGCCAAAAGTGTCTTTCAGGGCCATTTCCAACATTACTCAGAATGAGAGATGGCACAAGTACCCAACAGAAGAATTTTGCATTTCAATGCTCCCAGTATGAAATGAACAGAAATAGATTTTAAAGAAGGTAATAAAATAGCACACCAATTTAGCATCCCGTCTTCCTGCTCAGTTAGCCTTCTTGGTTCAAGTTCTTCAGCCTAGGAATAAGCTCTATAAGCCCACACCTCTTAAAAAAACTGCATTCAGAATTGCACTTATTAACGTGTTGCCTTATTCTATGCAAGATGTAACACTGTTGTTTTCCCCACACACCTCATGCTTATTTTCCTCCAAGATGCTGAGAATCTTTATCCCAGAAGAGAAGCTAACACAGCTGGCATTAGGCTGAAAATTTATTCTGTATCTTAAAAACAAAAATAAAACTCACTTGCATGGGAAACCAAGTGTTCTTTATATTTTTTTAAGGGAGAAAAATTGACATTTACAAGAGTGACTTTCAACTTCCCTGGGCTAACCCTACGTGAAGATTATGAGTCAGGTTAGGGGACTCATAGTATGACTGTCCATTCAGTAAATAAAGTTTAGGGGAGCTTTGTGGAGAGACACAATTTATAAATCTCATTAACTGACCAAATCCTTCTATGGATCAAGGAATCACGGGCACCAAAGAGGTTATAGTCTGATGAAGATAACATAAATAAATAAAACTACAGAAATGGCACCACAAACGCACACACACACAAACAATACCAGAAATGCAAACCATCGCAAAATGAAATTCAGATACCTCTTTGGAGAATGAGGCAGGAAAACAAAAGCCTCTTTTATACATAAACTGGAGGTGAAGATTAAAGCCCATGTCACACTGAACCAACGGATGCAAAGAGGCTATAAAATGGACAAAAAAGCTTGCCATCCGTTGGTTAACGCGATGTATCCGTTCTGTACTCACTGCCTCCGTTTTGCTTCCTCTCTATCCATCCAGCATCCATTTATAGACGTTTCATCCGCTCCAAAAGTTTTGGGCTGCCTAAAACTTTTGCGAAGAAAATGTATCCAGTTCGTCCGTTCTGCATCCGCTACGCATCCGCTACGCATTCGCTATATCCGCTAGGTGTCCGCTATGCATCTGCGCAACTCCATCCGCTCCAGTGGTAAATGGACGCAGGGAGAAAGCGGAACGGATGCAGAACAGATGCAGAACAGATGCCTAGCGGATGCAGCACGGAAACAAAGCGTTTAAAATGGAAAAAACGTTCGCAGAGGGGACCTATCTCGGATATTAAGGATGTCTACAGGATGCCTAGAGGATGCCTAGAGGATGCCTAGCGGAAAACTGATACTGCCTATAAAAAGGGGGAGCAACTCTCCTGCATCGCACTTTCAGAACAGCAGCCCAGCATCCCAGCGGTGCAGACCTCTGCTGCCTTCATCTGCCTCTTCCTCTTCCACAGCATCCAGTCATGTCCACCGTGGATTGTAACAAAGTCCTTTCAGCAGCCACCATCGTTCTGCAACAGTGCGAAGCCATCTGCAGGCTCTGTGAACACTACTGCGAGAAGAAAAGGAGCGACCCAAAAAGAGTCTGGGTCCAAATATGTTTTGCCAGTAGAGCGGAGGACAGACTGTACAACAAGCTGATGGTGGAGCTCAGGAACGAAGACACTTGGGCATTCCAGAACTTCATGAGGATGCCGCCAGCCATGTTTGACAAAGTTGTGCAGCGCCTGACACCCAGGTTGACCAAGGCAAACACCAGCTTCCGGCCCAGCCTGGAGCCTAGGCTCAAGGTGGCACTCAATCTGCGCCACCTGGCCTCAGGGACCTCCTACAGGAGCATGCAGAATTGCTGGAGGGTGCCATCCAACACCATCAGCATTGTGGTCAGAGAAATGGTGCAGGCCATCATCAAAGAATACAAGGAGGAGCTCCTCCAGTACCCGTCCACTGAAGAAGGATGGAAGAAAGTTGCAGAGCAGTGGTATCAGAAGTGGAACTTACCACACACTGTTGGAGCCATAGATGGCAAGCATGTGGCCTGCAAATCTCCAGCCAAGTCTGGGTCCACTTATTTCAACTCCAAGGGCTTCTTCAGCATCATCCTCTTTGCCATGGTCGATGCTGACTACAAGTTCATGTACATCGATGCTTCAGGCAATGGCTCATCTTCGGATGCCCAGGTATACAACGCCAGTCACCTCAAGGAGGGGCTGGAACGCAACCTCATTGTGGGCTTCCCAGATCCAGAACCCCTGCCCAACAACACACAAGATGTGCCCTACTTCATCGTGTGGGATGACGACTTCTCCCTCACAACCTACCTCATGAAGCCCTACACCTCCAGACTCCTCACTCGTGAAGAGAGGATCTTCAACTACAGGCTGTCCAGGGCAAGGCGGGTGGTGGAGAATGCCTTTGGCATCCTGGCCAACAGGTTCCAGGTACTTCTCACCACCATGCAGCATTGCCCAGAGACCGTGAGGAGGATCATGGAAGATTGCTACATCCTGCACAATCTCATGTGCACCCGCTACCCAGTCTTTCAGAACAGGCTTGTGGACCTCCAACAAGCCAATGGGGTCATGGAGCCTGGGGAATGGAGGCAAGGGCGAAACCTGATCGACACTGAGGATGTGCTAGGCCCCAACAGAGCCTCAAATGAAGCGAAGAAGCAGCGCAACCTCCTGAGACAATGGTGCAACTCCCCAGCTGGAGCAGTGGAGTGGCAAGACAGGATGGTAGATGCTTAATGGATGCTTCCTTCAGCCTGTCTCATCACACGGATGAGATTGGGCCATGTATGTTTGGTTGGCCTACAATTAACAGGGTGTTTAATAAAGAGTTGTGTTTATGTTGACATGTGTGGATAATTATTACATTATTATTGATAATAAAGGGCCGTAGGTGTGGCACCTGGGAGGGTGGACCATACAGTCCCACTATGCTTGCACTGGAGGTTTATCTATCCCACAGCTATCCTAACCCATCCCACAGTTATTACCCATCCCACAGGTATCTTAACCCATCCCAAAGCTATCCTTACCCATTCCACAAGCATGCAAAGGCTTAAACCATTTCTAACAGTTTCCAGCAAGACTTTATTAAAAAAAAGAAATGAAGCAAGTTTGTGAATCATAAATAGACTTTATTAACAACAAGCTATAACACAAAAAAAGAGTCTCTGGCTCTCCTTTTGGTCGCTCAGTCCCAGGGGTGAAGGGTGTAGGTGCTGTGGAGGTGGCTGGTGCTGGAGTGCTTGTCATCAGCTCCTCCAGAAGCAGAAGCAGCAGAAGTGCCAGCCCCAGAAGAGTGAGCCCGTGCTGCAGAAGCCCCAGCAGAACCAGAGTGAGGGCCAGGGGGTGGGATGGTAGCCCTGTCCCTCTTGCCAGGGCTGGCAGGAGATGGCTGAGGTTTGCTGTGCTTCCGCATGGTTGTGGGGTTGCTGGCTGGCAGGGAGGCTGGCAGGAACCAAGGCTGGCAGAAAGGCTGGCAGGGAGGCTGGCACCAAGGCTGACAGGAAGGCTGGAAGGCAGGCTGGCATGCATGCATGCATGCAGGCAGGCAGGCACCAAGGCTGGCAGGCAGACATGAACCAAGGCTTGCAGGAAGGCTGGCAGGCAGACATGAACCAAGGCTGGCAGGAAGGCATGCAGCAAGGCTGGCAGGCAGACCGGTTGGCAGCAAGGCTGGCAGGGAGGCTGGCAGGGAGGCTGGTAGCAAGGCTGGCAGGCAGACATGCAGGCAGACATGCAGGCAGGGCAGGCAAGGCAGCCAATCCATCTGGCAGCAGGTCTTTCCTCTGAATGGCGTAATGCTTCCGAGCTGCTTCCGTTATATCCGCGGGGCTGATGCAGTTCATCCTCCCCGCATGCGCAATTAATGCCAGGCATCCATTAGGCTTCCGCTCTGCATCCGCTTCATCTGTTCGGCGTCCGCTCTGCTTCCGCTCTTTCCGTTCTGCGGCCGCTTCGCTGAGGCCCCCCGGAAGCCCTGCGGATGTGCCACCCATTCCCATCCGCTTCCATCCACTGGGCTTCAATTCCGCATCTGCTTTGCATCCGCCCTGTGTCCTCCCCGCGTCCGTGTTATCCGCTCTGGTTATGCAAATTTTCGCCCCTTTTGAGAGTGGATAACAATGGATCGAACATTTTGCTCGTCCGCTGTGTCCTTTTTGCATCCATTGGCCAGTGTGACATGGGCTTTAATTAATTTAGGCCAAGTTCAAGCCCAGGTAAATGCACGATGCTGATTTTATATTTGCAAGCTGCTGAAGTTAGTTTAAATCAGGAGTATATAGAATGAATGAATGAATAAAGAAACAAACAAATGAAAAATGAATCATCTTCATTTAATTACAGCATAATCCCTTGTGAGGTGGAGTCTGGGCAACTGAATGGAGCTGAGTGTTTACTGGCCAGATGCCCTTCCTGTCACCCATGTGGCGTTTAGTTCAGCAGATATATTCTCATTGTGCCCAGAGAGAGAAATAACTACCTCTACCAGTTCGAACTCACAGCCGCCTGATTGTGATGTGAAAGCTCCAACTCTAAGCCACTGCACCACTCATGAATGAATAAATGAATGAACAAATTCAGAAAAAAATTGTCATTGCTTTATACCTGGATGACTTTATCAACTTCTTTGTTTCCTTCTGTTATCCTTTCTCCATCTGACTTACTTTTTCAAACACCTGAAATTGTTTAACTTCTTGGGATGAACCAAGGCTGAATAGATATTGCCACCTAGTTGAATACAATTGTTTCACAAACCAGAGGATAATTTTCAGCAAAAAGATTACCCAGAGCTGAAAAGAATCAGGAGATAGTGCCATGGGATAGTTAGGAGAAGAGGTAGAAGCCACCACAGTTGATATTCATTGCTGAAACTGCATCCAACCATTTTGTCAGATCCAGGAAATTATTCAGTGATTTATCTGGAAGCCAGAAAGTGGAGATGTCCACCAAATTAATATAATGTCTGAATTTTCACTTTTATGTTCCACTGCTCGTGGGGATGATGGCAGTGATAGGATCAGAATATGGCAAGGGTGTGTTCCATCTGTTTAGGCTAAAGCCTAATGTACACACCATGTAACTTATTCAAGTAGACATCTGAAACACAAGCCATGGAATGGCTTGCTTCCTTCATGCACAATTTAACAATTAGCTATCAGGGGACCCAGGAAAGCTAGAGCAGCATGCTGGCAGTGACAAAGAGAAGTAATTGTTTTACATTCACTAACTTTGGGGAGAACTCCAGCCAAACTGATTGCCTTGAACATTTCAAATCTAATTAAGGGACAGACTGTGGGTAGGCGCTGACTGAGTGGAGTAAGATGCAGGTGGCTGAGAAGGGAATGGGCTTACTTTCCCTGCACATTTAATCAAATACATTTTGTCTTAGGATGTAATGCATAGCTGCAATTTCTTTCTTTCTTTTTTCTTTCCTAGAGTAAAAGTAGACACAGGCACTGACAAGCAGAGCCAAGAGAGAAAATTACAGATTTGCAAAGATTGCGCACAGATTTGATGGGATTCAAATGGAGTTCCCGATTTGCAAGTTGCAGATTTGTAAGTTGCAGATTTGCAAGTTGATTTGGAAAGCAGAAGAACCCTTTTTCAACATTTTGTTTTTAATAAGAGAGACAAATTCCATTTTGTGAAGTGATCCAGAAATGCAAAGGTGTTTATTGTATATATAATATATCAGATGGATAACTTTTAAGGTCCCGAAATAAAGAGCGTGGTCTCCTACAAATCCCAAACTGTTATAAAATCATAATCTTTTCATGCAGCAAAACCAGAACCTGATGGAGATCCCAGGACAGTGGTAATTGCTTATCAACCCAAGGGGACCATAAGTTTAAGAAATAAAGATTTGTTCTCTGCCTCCTCTGTTTATTGTTGCATCTTGTCTTATTAGGAATTTTTCCTTAATTCCAGGTTGCTTCTCTCTTTGATTAGTTTCCAACCATAGTTTCTTGTCCTGTCCTCTGGTCCTTTGAAGAATAATTTGACCCCCTCTTCTTTTGTGACAGTTTCTCAAGTACTGGAATATTGCTATCATTTCACCCCTAATTATTCTTTTCTTTAGACTAGCCAAACCCAAATCCAGTAGTCATTCATATGCTTTAGTCTTCAGGCCTGTTCTGTATTCTGTACAGTGGTAGATTTGTCTTCTGTACAGATGCAGATAGATAAACTCAATGAAACATCCATAACAAAGTATTTTTATTGGTTCATCAGGTACCCTCATAACTCATGTTTGTGACAAAGTTCTTTTATGACCAATCCTTTGCATATCTGTCTTGTAGGTAAAAAGGTGGTTATCTGCTGTCCTTTTCCCCTCATCTCGAAGTGGTAGAAGTAGAACAGTTACCATGAGTCCGTGAGTTCAACCAAGAGTGAGGAAACCTCCCCCAACCCATTGAGGGTCAATTTAGTGACCAATCAGGATTACAGATATGGTCACGTGACATGGACTCCATTTCCCAGGATACCTTAACTACATTTACCATGATGAATTCCCTTAAGGGGACAGCTCACAACTGCTATCTAACTATCCAATTCCCATACACTGGCTGGACAGCACAAGGTCTTTGATCTTCTTAAGGCTAAGTCCCACTGGCCGACGGATGAAAAACATATGCAAAAAGGACACAGCGGATGAGCAAAATTTCAGGGGTGGCTCCATCCATTGTCATCCGCTCCAAAAAGTGAAAAATTGCATAAACAGAATGGAAAAGAACGGAAAAGAATGGAAAAGAATGGACGTGGATAGTATGTAGCGGGGATGTTAAATGGATGTTCATAGGAAGCCTAGTGGATGTATATAGGATGCAAACCATTCACTGCTCATCCTTTCTATTTCTGTGCTACTAACACTGTGTAGATGTTCCGTGTACCTTTTGTTTCCTCCCTCTTTCCATTTTCAGCTGCAATGGATGTGAGTTGCGAGGATGCCCAGAGGATGCAGAGAGGATACAGTGGACGTTTAACGGATGATAAACGGACATAGAACATTTGTTGCTTGGATGTCATGGATTTACATCGTACACAGCGGAAAGTTCATCCGTTCACAAAATTTTGTGCAGCTCAAAACTTCTTGCGCGGATGAAATTGCAGTGGACGGATGCTTGACGGATAGAGCGTATGAAACATGTATGCAATGAGTACACAATGTATGCATAGCATTTTCCAACAGATGGCAAGCTTTTTTTTAACATTTTACATCCTCTTTGCATCTGTTAGTGCAGTGGGACAGGTGCTTTAGTTGTTGTTCTCTGAACCTTTTTTTCCAAAGTCTCAACATCTTTTCTTGTAGTATGGTGACCAAAATTGGTTGCAATATTCCAAGTTTAGCCTTGCTAAGTAGTTTTATAAAGTGGTACTAATGTGATCTTGATTCTCTGTTTATACAACCCAGGATTGTATTAGCTTTTTTGGCTGCTGATGCATACTCCTGGTTCATATTCAAATGATCATCCACTAGGACTCCAAGGTCCCTCTTTATTTTTTGAGCCAGGTCTTGCCTAATCTGTACTTATAGCTTTGATTTTTCCTGCTTAAATATAAAATTTTGCTTCACACTAAAATTCATTTTGTTGGAAAGTTAAAATTTATCAAGATATTTTGGACCTTCAGCTTCTCTTCTTAAATAGAATCTGTTTTGTTAGATGGCTTGCTATGCAGGTCTTTGAACTGTATTTTCTGTGTATTAATCTCCATTCTGTTCTAATTAAAAAACCTGCTTCAGTTCAGACTCTTGGAGGTGTTCACATGCATATACAGTTTGTATATATTCCACACAGACTGCTTCAGTCTTCAATAGTGGTGTAGTGGTGAGGATACTAAACTAGAATGAAGAAGATCCAAGTTTAACTCCAGGTGATTTGGGACAGGTTGAAATGAATTGGGTGATTTGAGTCTAACCTTTCCACATTCCACCTCTCTGAGCTATTGTGATACCTTCAGCTCTATGGTGGAATTAAAAAAAAATACTATCGGTTCTGTGGGTGTGGCTTGGTGGGCATGATGTGGCTTGGTGGGTGTGGCAGGGGCTGGATACTGTAAAATCCTCATTCCCTCCCCTTAACTTGGATTTAATTTTTTCAGAACAGGAAGCTGTCTAGTGATAGAGGTATTAAAAGAAAGAAATATATATAGCAGGATTCAATTTGGGTTGGTCACCAGCAACAGAGGTTTAATCTTCCACATTTTTGGATTTGTGTTAGAGCCCATCCTTAGGGAACTTCTCTCAACCAGAATTTGTCACCGTGTGACTGACCCAGATTGGATCCTGCAACAATATCCTGGGACACGTATATCTGCCTTCCTCCATGAGAAAAAAAAAATGTATCCCATGACTAAAGAAATCAAGGGAAATTTCTGCATCCTTCTGTAGCTTCATTGTATTTCTTCAAACATTCCTCACTCAAGTTGGTTGTATTTTCATTTCAGACAACAGGAGGAGCAAAAGTCAGAGAAAGATGCATCAAAATATAGTTGGATAGAGATAAGAAAGATTGGTCCATTACAAAGGAGTGTATGTTGAGTTGGCTAATGCTAAAGATTGTTTGGAGCCTCCACAGAATTTTCAACTAAATTCTCAACTGTCTGTTGCTTGTCAAATTGTGCCCACAATTCCTCAATATTTTGTCATCCATACTGAACTACTAACACACCAATGGGCATGGTGTGGCTTGGTGGGCATGGTTTGGTGGGTGTGTCAGGGGAAGGATACTGGAAAATATCCCTCCTTCCCCACTCCTGGGGGAAGGTTACTGCAAAATCCCCATTTCCCACACCAGGGGAAGGATATTGTAAAATCCCCATTCCCTCCCCACCCCACTAACCTGCTTTCCAGCTCTGTTCTCCTGTGCAGGGCAACAAAAGAAGACCCAGCTGATCAGCTGGGACTCTGATCAGCTGGGACTTGGGAGGCAAAGAATAGATGGGGGCAGGGGCAGTCAGAGGTGGTATTTGCCGGTTCTCCAAACTACTCAAAATTTCTGCTACCGGTTCTCCAGAACTGGTCAAAACCTGCTGAATACCACGTCTGTAACACACTTCAAGTAACACCTGTAGAGATTCTCAATCATCCAGGTCATGGTTGTCCCAAAGGTACTTTTTCAGGAGGAAACTGGAGTTTCTTGTTGTTGTTTTTTTCTTTTGAAGATGTTTTGCTTCCCGTCCAAGAAGCTTCTTCAGCTCTGACTGGATGGTGGGGAATGGAAGGATTTATATTCCTTGCAGACAGCTGGTAATCTGCATCCTTTTACAGGGTCGCTCAAGTAACAGACAGAAGACAAACTACCGTTGATTAATTTTGCCGATTTTACTCACCAAGTCAAAAAGCCAATTGCTGGATTCATCTTTTTTATGACAAGCTAATTCAATGACAAGATACCCAAGTTCAAAGATTTGTGATGAGATTTTAAAAATAAGGATTGAGAAAGGCACACTGTTTGCTGTGTTGCATATCCATATCGTTGTCTTGGGGAATGAGGGAATAATCACTTCAAGCTCTTTTGAAGACCATTTCCTGAGTAAATATTTGTCACAAGGACCTGATTGTCTTAGCGTGAAGTCCTTGACAAGTGGTTAAATAACATACATTTGGTTTTGTGCTTCCAAAGTTTAAGCTAAAATAAATGAGTTGCAGATTATTTGCCTTGTAGCTTTGAAATGTGTTCTTTTTTTTTTTTTTACTTCTCCTTTTGTGGCAGAAAGCAAATTTAGGCTACAGTTTCCCAATACTAGAAAGATGTTTCAGTAACCTTGGGAAAACATTCAAGTTTGAAGAAGGGTAACAACAACAAGACCAACAAAAATTGCTCCCAGAATTGTCACTGGGAATCAGACAGCGTATACTGTAAATGTAACGAATGCATAAACAAACAAAAACATACAGTGCATAGCAAGCACTATTATTTCCCTAGAATGTGGCAGACAAAATCCAAAATAAAGTTGTTGCAAAATATTGTTGCAAAGCTCCTTTGCCATCCAATTGTTCAGGCTAATAATGCTAATGCTTAAATAGATGAATCAAGTTTCAGAATTGAAAAGAACTGATTTGATTCCCATCAAATGCTAGAAAGATTAAGCTCAGGAAAACTTAACTGGTGATTATTAATTGTTGGCTTCTCACCTTCCTCGCCTTGAGTTATTTTTGGCTTGCTTTTTTTTCTCCCTTCCTTCCTTCCTTCCTTCCTTCCTTCCTTCCTTCCTTCCTTCCTTCCTTCCTTCCTTCCTTC
>BLBF01000073.1:12072158-12084357 GCA_015471245.1 Laticauda colubrina | reverse complement strand
CCTTGCCTTGCCTTGCCTTGCCTTGCCTTGCCTTGCCTTGCCTTGCCTTGCCTTGCCTTGTCTCCCCTTGCCTCCCCTTGCCTCCCCTTGCCTCGCCTCCCTTCCCTTCCCTTATTTTTCACATCCCAAATTACATTTCTTACAAATTGAAGGTCTTTTTCAATCTAAGCCCAGAGAATTGTCATAGTTATCAGTGGCATTAAATTAAAACTATGTATATCATTTTAAAAAAATCACATCTTCATCAACAGGGTTAAATAAAGCTACATATATGGCTGAGAGAAGCATCTTTCCCATTCAGGCCAGCTCTTAAATATGTAAATGTGCTTGTGAATCATGTTTCACTTGAAAATGGACTTCTAGACATTCCAAGGTTTCATCTCTGTGCATGCCAAATGTAACTTTCATTGACTACTAATTTATATGTAGATAACACTCTCTAAATAAAATGGAATTGTTCTGACTCCCCCCCTCCCATGACAAAATTTATTATCTTGCCTATGTTCTTCAATTAATGTAGTGAATGAATTTTGTTCCACAAAAGTTGTATTCTTTTCAATTTTGCATCATCTGGTTAGTGTTTGCAGTGTTTATTAATTAAAAAAAAAAAAACTTAACATATAATTGCTCTGTTTGGGTGAGGAAAAGAAGGCCTACAATTGTGATCACAGAACAAAGAATATTGAATTTGTATTATACCCAATGCATTTCTCACAATGAAAATTCACATCCAGTCTTCAAATGGCTTCCATTTAAATTAAAAAAAAAACCAGTTCTAAACATTCTTTCTTTCTTCTATTTTTCCATCTGGGATATTTTAGCAGCACAAATCATTGTGTCATACAATGCCAGGAATAAAGATTTAAGTGCCTCAATTACAAGTCATACTCTGCATTCTCTAATCAACAATGAAGTAAATAATTAAATACTATGCTCCTTCCAGAGTTCTTCATAAGCAATAAATGTCTCTATATCTCATTATCTATTCTAGTTAGGGACAGACAAAATGTGCTTAATTTCAGCACTGGTTTTACCTCTCACTCTGTCATTTGCCCTTAATGTTCAAATTTCAGGCCAAACAACTCATATATTGACTTTTCAAGAAAACTGAGCAAGATACGTAACCTATTGTTGAAGGATATGGTTGGGGCTTCCTGGAGAGGATTCAATGAATAAACACTGTGAAAGTATAGAGAAAACTGCTGTTTATTTTATCCTTATTTGTTTTATTTTATTGTTTGATTGTTACTACTACTCTTTGGTAAACCATAAAATGTATGCTGAAGAGTTGTAGATTTGATAATATTTTGCCAGAATCAAAAATGCCTTATCATTGATGAAAACTCTGTGTCAGTGTTCTAAGTAATGCACCCATAGGAAACAAAACTCAGAGGCAGACAAGTTCCTCAAAGAACAGTTTATTAGATAAATCATATTGGCACAACTGATGAAAGCAGACTCTAAATTTTCTCGCAACTTTCAGCTGATTAAAAATAAAAGTTTCCTCATCCTGCCCCATCCAATCCAAGTGCTGGCCAGTCACTTGGTTATTGGTTCCTCCTCTGACCAGTCACCTGTGTGAATGTCCTTGGTTCCCACAGGAAAATGTTATTGTTTCAGCTACAAAATCCCATCTAACTATTTGCCCCCTCCCACCATTGTGTAGCAACCCTGGAGCCTCCAAGATGGCTTCAGCCAAGCTCACTTCAGGGTTGACACTGTAAATCTCCAAATGTGGAACTTGATGATGCTGAGAGAACTAAGCAAGAGAATGATCTTTGACACTGTTGTGGTTCACCGGCAGCCTGTGCAGATGACAGTGGAATCAGACAGTGAGGAAGAATGGGGACCAGTCTGGGAGTCTGGGGAGGACTCAGATGAGAGTCCTGTGTCCAATGCAGAGATGAGGCCAGGACCATCTGGAAGTGGGGTTCTGACTCCAGAGTCTCCAGAACCTGGCAGCAGTGAGGCAGAAGAACAAGGGAAGCCTGTTCCCAACATGTATATGCACAAAGCTGCTAGAAGGCAAGAGCAGCTGAGACAAAAGGGTGACTCAGGGAGTAAGGCTGGGAGGTGATTGCCCCTCACATAAGGTATAAAAAACATGCAAAGTTAGAGAAAACTTTGCAGGAAGCAAAGTTGTTTTCTCGGTTCGGATTAATCCTTGAAGCTCTGTGTGGACTTTGTACTTTGGTTGTTTTTTTATAGTTCATTTGGCACTTTAGTTATTGGTAGCAATTCAAAGGAGAGAAAGGTGGATGCTTATCTCGAAGGGACTGTTTGGGGCTCATTACAGGCTAGGAATGAATATAATTCCAAGCACTGAAATAAAACAAGAGTTGTTTTAACTAAGCAAGTGCTTAATTATGATCTCAGGAAGCCTTGGTCAGAACATAAATCCTCTGAATGGACATATGTCCCAAGCTTGCAGACTTATATTTAGGAGCAGTTTTATGACAAAAACAAACATGCTCCAGGGTGCACAAGAAAAAAAAAACAAATTGAAAGATGGAGAAAGTAGACCATCGAGCAAGGAATAGCTTTAAAGGAGGATATGACTGAAGGATCCAACCTCTAAGAAGGTGGCTTCATTCTGCCTGCTTAATGTTTGGTCTATACTCAGAAGAAGAAGAGGGGAGGAGGGAGGAGGAGAATATAACATCACAAATTTAAGTCTGCCATTAGGCCATTCACAGATTAGAAGAAAAAATTCCCCTAGGGCAGGGATCAGCAACCCAGAGCTCTGGGGATGCCTATGGCTCTTTTATCCCTCTGGTATGGCTCCTTGTCACTCAAAATATGTGTCACAACCACCAATGTGCGACACTGCCAGCACACAATTTATTGAGCTTTTCAACCCCTGGTAGGCCAACCATGGATAAATCCAAGAAAAGAAAAGTTTCAGAAGAAAACAGGACATTTAATGTATGTAGGCAGATTTGTTTGCTTTCACTGCTGATGAAACTGGTTTACCAGTATGCTTAATATGTGGTGAGAAATTAGCAAACAGTACAGTGTTATCTTCATTTTTAGATGTCAGAAGGGTTTACTTTTCTGGGGGAAATGGGTCCGTATGGTTCTTTGAGTGTTTAAGTTTGCTGACCCCTGCATGAGGGAATCTGATCTTACATTAAGCCAATTCATTTTGAATGTTCTTCAAACTAGGGATAAAACAATGCTACAGCAGATCATTTGTTTTCATCAATGAGCACCCACATACTAGTCATTGCCCTCCAGACCCAAACATGACTGGTACCTTGACAGCTTTATTTGCATAATCTAAGGTCGAGATGTAGAGTTGGATATTACAAACAACACCAGAACTTGGGCCAATGGAACACTTGACCCAGTGGCTTCATCTAAATGTTAAACAGAAAGGTGGTGATATTGAACTCCAAGGTATCCCTCATGAGAAACTGAGGGAGTGACCTCTCCTCTCTTTAGACTTAGTTGTCTTTGGCCTTTATTCCTCCTCACCCACCCCCACAAAAATCACAAATTGTGCTGTTAACAAAAGCAATACCAGTGTCACATGGAAGCTATTGATAGGACATGTCTTGAGATATTATAAGTGAAACGATGTTCATATTTGGTAAACAATTACAACCACTTGGTGTTTTACACAGAAATAAATGAGTGAGCACATATGAATGTCCACGTGCAAAATGGAAAACAACGGGCTGTGTTAGTTCAGGATTAATTCTAAGCCAATTCAACAGAAAACACACAGCATTCAGAAGCTGTGAATCACGTTCTTTGTGTTTGGTGAGTTCAACTCTTCTCTTTTGCAACTCTCCTTTTCATGATGTTTTGGATAATAAAAATTAGGAAGCCAAACACGTCTGTTTGTGCTGCAAAAAAAAAAAAAAATCACAAAAAGATTAATTATTCCCAGCTCCCAGGCTCAAAATACCGACTTACAGATACTGTATTTTTAATCACATTTCAACAAACAAATTTCATCCATTTGCATATTTGATTCTGAAGTGTGATCTCTTTTTTTTCCAAGTATACTGTACAGTGGCAACTATTCCTATCAATCTCCCTCTCACTCACACAAACACATATGCACACACACACACACACAAAGTTGATGAACTTTGCACCATTAAAAATCTGAAAGCATTTTTATCCATGCAACTAAGCAGCAGAGCATGTATTATTTAAGAAACCTCTCTTTATTAGGAGGTTTATAAATGTGGTGAATGCAACCTACTGCTTAATATGTTATTCCTTTGCCTGTCTTAATAACTATAGCAATTTTCTTAAGCAATGCAGTACCTGTAGATACTGGTACAATTTACTCCCTTGCTGTTCAATTTTCATATGACCTAACTCAACTGGATCATAATGGTTGCATAAATCAATCTTCAGTGGTTTGTGGGCTCCCAAAAGTCTAGTGCATCTGCTTTAAGGTCATTTCCAGTTCATCTGTCCAGGATATTGCAGATCACAGTAATTTGTGGTGGTCAGATATTACATGGAGAGAAAAAAAAATAGGGCTCTGTGTGGTGGTAAAATGAGAAGGTTGTGGAGGTTTTTTGGGGTTGTTTTTGCATAAAAGTCATTGGACGCCTTTTGTGGAATTGGGTTGGTATCCTATTAATGCCATATTCTTTGTTCTATGACAATAATTGTCACCTTTATTTTTAATCCAAGCCAGAAAAAAGCCATTGTAGCACTTAGTTGGTTTATTAATAAGCATTGATGAGGCTAGCCAACAAGAGCAGGCAACTTTTGTGCAATAAAACTCATTAACTTTATTAATTGGAGAGCATAGACAACATAATGAATTTGTCATTAGGGGGAAGTAAGAGCAATTTTATTGTGTTTTGTGACTGTTGCCTACTTACAAGCATGAGTCAATGGAGCCTGCATTCTTCGGGCTGCTTGTGAATTTGGGAGGGGGAAAATGGCAGAGTGAAGATGGCATATGAACCAAAGTGGCACAGTGGTTAGAGTGCAGTACTGCAGGCTACTTCTGCTGACTGACTGCTGCCTACAATTTGGCAGTTCAAACCTTACCAGGCTCAAGTTGACTCAGCCTTCCATCCTTCTGAGGTGGGTAAAATAAGGGCCCAAATTGTTGGGGGCAATATGCTGACTCTGTAAAATGCTTAGAGAGGGCTGTAAAGCACTGTGAAACAGTATATAAGTATATACTATTGCTATATAAGGGAAACTCATCTATTCTAACCCAAGCTACCCAAGCTAGTATTCAAAGCAAAATATTAGTACTTTTGCAACCAAATTTCCAAGCTCTGATCTCAAAGCAACAGCCTAGTTACCAATATGAGCTACTAATGTTCAAACATATTTCAAGGAGTACTATTTTTCTACGGTGTTCAGTCTGCAAGTGTCTTGATTTTATTAAAACACATGCAATAATGTGAATGTATTCTATAGCTTTGCAGAGAAACAGCAAGAATCTGTAATAAATGAATAAACAAACAAATGAACAAATAAATAAATGGGATTGGAGACTAAAACATATGAAGAATGGTTACAGAAACTGGGCATGACTAGTCTAGTGAAGAGAAGGACCAGGAGAGACATGATAGCAGTCTTCCAATATTTGAGGAGGAAGGAGTCAAGTTATTTTCCAAAGCACTTGAAAGCCAGACAAGGAATAATGGATAGAAACTGAACAAGGAGAGATTCAACCTAGAAATAAGGAGAAATTTTCTGACAGTGAGAACAATCAACTAATGGAACAGAAGTTATCTTCTTAAGTTATGGGAGCTTCATCACTGGAAGCTTTCAAGAAGAGACTGGACTGCCATTTGTCAGAAATGGTGTAGAAACTCCTGCTTGGGTGAGGGATTGGACTAGATGACCTACAAGATCCCTTCCAACTCTTAATCTGTAATCTAAATGCCACAAAGAGGGAAATTGTACATATAGCAATGTACAATTTTTTGCAAAACAGAAAACTTATGCATTTTGAACACAAGTTTTTTTAAATAATGTATATAATGAATATAATATAATGTATATAATACTGGAAATGGGTAGATAAAATTGTTTCATGGTATTCACATTTTCTCCCACAAAGTAAATGGATCTCAAAAATTGCACCTGCTGAAGATCATGAAGCTTTTGTTTCATCCTTTAGAGGTGAACTACTCTTATTGTGATGCCACAACCAAAGGACTGCTCTTCAAACATTGAGGAGATCACATCCTTTCAAAGTTTCAAGACAATGACTTTGACAGCTGTTACTTTTCTGTAAGGAGAGAAAAATATTTATGGCTTTACTTCAATATAAAGTAGAGAATGAAGAGTAAATTTCTTCACAAGTCTTCAGATCCATATGGTCTTCAAAATTAACCTGGACCAGGTTAGTACTTGAATCATCACCTACTTTTAATAACCTCATAATCCCTTGTGGGGTAGAGGCTGGGCAACTGAATGGAGCTGAATGTTTACTCGCTGGATGCCTTTCCTGTCACCAACGTGGAGTTTTGTTCAGCATATATATTATCATTGTGCCCAGAGAAATATTTGCCTCTACCTAGGATTGAACTCACAGCCTCCTGATTGTGAGGTAAGAGCTCCAACTCTAGGCTACCGCACCACTCAGTTAGTACTTGAATAAAAGACTCAAATCCTAAAGTGATGAACAATAACCTTAAGAAAAGTCAATGGCAAACTTTCTCAATATTGTTGATGGGAAGAATCAAAGTGGACATGATAAACAGTTTATCTGCAACCCATTTTTATAGTTGGCACACCTGTACATATTTCCACATCATCATCTACATAACTAGATTTGTCGCCCCACTGATCTCAATGATGAGCTGAAGTCCATTTAACTTTGAGGGACTTGTAAACAAACAACTTTGTTGGACTGCTGTTGAAGCCATAAAATTGTTTCTTGTTTTGTAGCTGAGACCTATTTGCTTATTGCAGGCCTGAGGATATGGAAAAGCCTCACAAAATAAATTTATGTATGGATAAAGCAACAGGTCATTAATCAGGGGATAGAAAATTTGAAACAGGTAATTAAAGACGTTCAAGATTATATTGGGTTTTGATTTAACCTAAAAATATCTTGCTATCTAGGTCATGTTATTCTATACTGCAAATGAACATGACCTTCACACTCACCAGAAGACAATGAGAAAAAGAAGCTTTCAGATTAACTAACTATGGAAAGTATATACAGATGGTCCTCAACTTATGACTTCAAATGAACTCAACATTTTCTGTGGCTAAGCAAGACAATGTTAAATAAGTTTTGCCTCCTTTTATGTTCTTTCTGCTCCAACTCAGAAAGCTCAAACTGTCCAAGGAGCTGCTGATATAGTTCTACAGAGGAATTATTGAGTCTGTCATCTGCACTCTATTGTGGTCCGGTTTGGTTCTGCAACCCAACAGGACAGACACAGACTTCAGAGAGTAATTAGGAGTGCAGAAAAAACAATTACTATAACCTCCCAACTTTCTCCCCCTTCCCTGACAACAGCAGAGCACACGAGCCATTTGATGGGCTCCATCTCACTCTGGGTTCCCCAGGCCCACTGGCAGAACCAGGTCTTCAGTGCCTCCCAGAAGAGTGTTCGACAATATGGTATAATATGGTATAATAGTATGGTATTATACTTAAGGATGAATGAATTTGTCATGTTGCACAGTTTTATTTTCTTATTTTCTTTATTGTTCAGATGCCTTTGTGAGCCAACAGGCAAAATTTGGAAAGTCAGCTTGAAAATGCATTTCTGTGCATATTTTTCATGATGTGTGCATTTTCCCGTGTGCCTTTCATATTATAATTTCTCTGACCTTTGTGAATTTTCTCAATTTCTCATTTTCATCCTAGAAAAAACAATATTTGTATATATTTGTTACTTGGAGATATGTTTTCCAAAATTCAGGGGGAAAAAGTACAAAATATTGATTCTCTTCATGTGATTTCCAGAGGAAGTAAAATTTGGTAAATTAATATTAAAATTAGATGCAGGTTGATGACCAATAATGGGCTTGTTTCTGCAATGAACCCTTGCAAATTGTCAAACCTTCTCCTCCATCTACCAGGCTAAGCCCCATTTTAGCAAGGCAATAATTAACTCAATTAACCCAGCTGTCAAAAACTTTTCAACAAAATAAAGCACAATTTTACTAGAGGCTAGTATTTGTAAAACATCCTAAAACATTTGAAACTACCAATAAGCAGACTTTCCTTGTACATGCTAGGTTTCTGGATTTGCATTTTAAATCCATCTTTATTTAGCATATTCTGCATTGGGTGACACTCAGTTTACCCTTAGTTGTATCATCCTTCAGACAATTTACATTCCTATGAATGTCCATGAAGTATAGCACGAGAAGGCAAGACAAGAAACAATGGATGGAAACTAATCAAAGAGAGAAGCAACCTGGAATTAAGGAGAGACTTCCTAACATTGAGGACAATTAACCAGAAGTCTTCAGAAGTTGTGGGTACTCCATGATTGGAGGTTTTTAAGAAGAGGCTGGACAGCCAGTTGTCTGAAACGTTATAGGGTTTCCTACTTGAGCAAGGAGTTGGACTAGAAAACGTACAATGTCCCTTCCAGTTCAATTCTGATTGATTGATATACTTTTGCTTTCAAGTGAACCTAGCACATCACTGACCTTAGCTAACCTGGAAGCTAAATATAATCTACAAACAAAATAACAGAGATGGAAGGAACCATGGAGGTCTTCTAGTCCAACTCCCTGCTTGATCAGGAGACTCTATACCAGGGGTCCCCAAACTTAGCAACTTTAAGACTTATGGACTTCAACTCCCAGAATTCTTCAGCCAGCAAAGTTGGATGGAGAATTCTGGGAATTGAAGTCTACAAATCTTAAAGTTGCCAAGTGTGTAGGCTCTATACCATTTCAGATATACTGAAATGGTATATATATATACTCTATACTCTGCTCTATACCATTTCAGACAAATGGTTGTCTAGTCTCTTCTTAAAAGCCTCCAGTGTTGGAGCACCCACAACTTCTGAAAGCAAGTTGTTCCACTGTTTGTTTTCACTTTCAGAATTTTTTTCCTTAATTCTAGGTTGTTTCCCTTCTTGATTAGTTCCCATCTATTGCTTCTTCTTGTCTTGTCTTCTGATCTTTTGGAAAATAGGTTGATTGCCTTTTCTTTGTGGCAGTTCCTTAAATATTGGAACACTGCTATCATGTATGTGTCATATAGTTTGTTGGAAGACTATGAGGATGTCTCAGGAAAGGTTTCCTGAAAGGAGGCAATGACCATCAGCTTCTGCAAGACTAGTGAGACAATTGCACAGAAATGTTCTCATAATTTAAGATGGAAAAATTGACACTATAACATGGCTTCATATGACTAAGAAGGTGATGGTGATGATGATGATGATGATGATGATGATGATGATGATGATGATGATGATGATGTTACCCATTCTGTCACATATAAGTCTTGGTGATACTATGAGCCAGGTCTCTTCACATATTGCAATCTTGTACTACTTTCAATTTTTCTATTCTCTGGCTGGTGTCAGCTTTGATGGCATCCAGCCACGATGTTCTTTGATGATTTGGTTTACTGATAACTCTTCCAAGCATAATTGTTTTCTTTAATGAATTCCCCTGCATGACATGGCCAACATTGTCATTTTTGCCTTCCAGTGACATGTCTGGTGTTATGTTCTCCAGTACTTCCTCATTAGTGACCTTACATAAGCATTCATGCTCTCATATACACACAGTTTGAATGTTCCAAAGGAAAAGGTGAGCAAAAAAAAAAAAAAAGCTTGCAAAATCACAGACTTCAGATAACTTTCTCTTTTTTTCCCCTTTCCTAAATGCTTTATGTAGTCCCAGATGGTTAATCGGGGTTACCTGAAGTCTCCTTTCTTCTTTATAGAACTATATTTATAAGCACAGGTATGAGTCATCTCCTTCCCTTCTTGCAAATTTTTATCTGTCAGAAGAAACAGAGAGCATTTGTCAAGTGAGTTGTTGCCCATAAAAAGATCACAAGAGTCAGAAGTATAAACCAAAAGAACTGAATTTCAGTAATTCCCTCCCATTGCCAGACTTTTTTTTACAATGTCATTAATATTTGGGTGCCCTTTAAAGAGACTTGAAGCCATTTAATCGATTTTTGAATGAAAGTACAAGGTTGATTTCCCTCCATCCCCACTCCCCACACACCTCTTTATTTTGCAATTGGAAGGGATTTAAATGCATTCTGTATAACACTGACTGAGGAAAGAAAAAATATATCCCACAACAATGGGGGAAAAAAGCACTCTACTTCCTGTATAACAAATTAGCCCTGTCAATCACTAATTAAAGAATGTTAATTTCAAGAATTACCAGACAGACAGCTATAAATAGCACAGTTTTATTAACTATTCTTAATGTTTGCTTCTAAAAAACAGAGAGCACTAAGCACAGATCCTACTGCTGACAAAGAAAACCAGGGGTTCAAAGGTACAAATTAAATTGCCCTGAGCAAGCAATAATAACAGAATAACAGTTGGAAGGGACTTTGGAGGTCTTCTAGTTCAACCCCCTGCTCAAGCAGGAAGCCCTATACAAGTGGTGGCAAACCTTGCCAGTGGTGGCAAACGAGTGCCGAAATAGGATTGTGCTTTCTGGAAACCAGAAGAGCAGCTCCCTGGCATGCATGTGGGGGAGCACCAGAAACCGGAAGCTCAGTTTCCCAGTGTGCATATGCACACTGGTCGCCTGGTAGTTCGGTTTCTAACGTATATGCATGTGTGAAGACCAGCTTGCTGGCACACGGATGTGTGCTGGGAGCTGCTCTTCTGGTTTCTGGCACTCCTATGTGTCCAAAGAACAGTTGGCCAGTGTGCATGCAGAGAAATAGCTCTGTATGCCATTTCTGGCACATGTGCCATAGGTTCACCATCATGGCCCTATACCATTCCAGACAAGTAGCTGATCAGTCTCTTCTTAAAAGCCTCTATTGATGAACGTCCACAATTTTTGAAGGCAAGCTGTTCCACTGGTTGATTATTGTTACTATCAGGAAATTTATCCTTAGTTCTAGATTGCTTCTTTACTTAGTTATTTAGTCAATGACTGCTTAGTTAATGAACGCCTCAGATTTATTTGCAAATTAAAATCAAGCTTCACGGTTATGAACCAGACCAAAGTCTCAATTTTGGTAATTTCTTGGCCATTTGGGGAGAGGGATTCTCCCAGGTGGGATGGGCTGAACAGGAAAAAATGAAACTGTCCCATCCAGGGTGCTTCTTGGTCCTCAGCCATTTTAGAATCTTTTACGCTGACGTCTGAACTGAGATCTAGAATGAAAATAATGCCAAGTTTCTACATTGCTGTTGGGGGATACATATATATATATGTGTGTGTGTGTGTGTGTGTGTGTGTGTGTATAAATAATATTTTGAAACCTGAAATTTGAAATCTGATACATAAAATAAGAATTTGAAAAAAATATCAGTAGGCTTTGTTGCTTGTGTTCATTCTGAGTTTAGGAAGAACATTATATCTTTTGCCCATTGTAACATGGGATATATGGCTGTGATGAGATCTTCCTCTTTGCTCACGGTGAATAAAATGCTTAGCCATGGAATAAAGCTTAATTTTTATTTCTTAGCATTTATTTGTTATATATTAAACTTTGTATCATGACAAAATATGCTTGTATATGCAGTACATAGGTTTGTCTTTCTCTCTCTGTGTAATGTGTATGTATGTATCTGAAGCTCAAGTATTTTGGTCACCAAAATGAGATTGAAGCTCAAATACTTTGACCATCTAATAAGAAGAGAAGACTCTTTGGAATAAACTCAGATGTTGGGAAACATTGAAGGTAAAAAGAAAAGCAGAGGATGAGATACTGAGATAGTGTCACAAATGCAATGAACATGAATTTGGACAAACTCTGGGATATAATGGAGAAAGAGGATTCTGCTGTGCTATGCCCATAGGATTGTGAAGAGTTGACAATGACTTAGCAATTGAATAACAATAAAAATGTGTGTGTGTGTATGTAAATGTGTGTGAGAATGATGTAGAAGTAGGAATGGATTTCCAGAGAAGAAGATAAAAATACAAGCTACAGGAACCAAGAGAATTACTCAGGTGACCCTGAGGACATAGATAAACCTCCAAGTGCTTCAATAACCCTCTAAAATAGGGCTCTCCAAACCTGGCAAATTTAAGACTTGTGGACTTCAACTCCCAGAATTCTGGGAGT
>BLBF01000073.1:12031308-12057158 GCA_015471245.1 Laticauda colubrina | reverse complement strand
GTTTTCTTGTCATGTTCTAATTTCTTTAGTTTCTTTAAGAGTTTTTCATTTTTGTAAGTGGTTTCAGTTTCAGCTCTCCAAGTTGTAAGTTGTTTTATATATATATATATAAATATATATATATATACATTGACGTGGGATAATACCCGAAGGAAGCTAAACAGCACACATGTAAATACCCGCGAAAACCTAAGAAAACATATAT
The DNA here is from genome assembly GCA_015471245.1 of Laticauda colubrina. Classification (NCBI taxonomy): domain Eukaryota; kingdom Metazoa; phylum Chordata; class Lepidosauria; order Squamata; family Elapidae; genus Laticauda; species Laticauda colubrina. The sequence goes on along the minus strand of BLBF01000073.1, from coordinate 12,056,953 downwards.
ATATATATATATATATGAAACAAAATTGACAGACCTACTCCAAGACTCCACATACAAACCTATAAATACAGACCCAACCACATATCTAGAAAAATCAACCAAGAAGAAAATTATAACCAGCCACATAAGCAAAGAAATCCAACAGACGATCATCCCAAGAGAAAAATCTTCTAGATGCCCCAAATTATACGGCCTCCCAAAAATACACAAAGAAGGCATTCCTCTCAGACCCATAGTCAGCTCCATAGGAGCACCTTTACAAAACCTAGCTAAATACTTAGCAAAACAACTACAGCCCCATGCTGAAATCGCAGCTTCATATGTACAAAACTCATACCACTTCTTAGAAATGATCAAAGATCTACACGTAGAACAAGAAGATCTGCTTGTAAGTTTCGATGTGGTTTCAGTATTCACCCAAGTCCCAATAAAAGAAAATCTTGAAATCATCAAAAATAAATACCAACCAACTAAAGACCTCATGGAACTAACAGAACACTGCCTAACCAACACATATTTCATATACAAAGGACAAAGATACAAGCAAATTGAAGGAGCCCCTATGGGATCACCACTGTCACCCGTCATTGCAAACCTGTTCATGGAAGAATTCGAATCCAGAGCCCTGGCTAAAGCCACCCACAAACCCAAACTATGGCTAAGATACATCGATGACACATTTGTGATTTGGCCCCATGGAAAAGAAAACCTAAACAATTCCTTACACACCTAAACAGCACACACCCCAAAATCAAGTTCACCATGGAAACGGAAATAAACAAACAACTACCATTCCTAGATGTACTAATCTACAAAAGAACAGATGGCACACTGGGACACACCATATACCAGAAGAAAACACACACCAACCGCTACCTCAAGGCCCAATCCCACCACCACCCAGCACAGATAAATTCTGTAGCGAAAACACTAATTACCAGAACCAAATGCCTGGCAGACAAGACACATATAAAGACTGAACTATGCACCCTGACTGAAGTATTGACAGCCAACGGCTTCCACAAAAACAAAATCACCAGCTTGATCCACAAAAACACACCAAGACCTAGAAGATCAACAGTCCTATGGAACAGCTGTCCTGCCCTACATAAGAGGAACTACAGACAAAATCAGTAAGATACTACACAGGCATCACATCAAGATTGCCTTCAAAACAGACAAAAAAATAGCAGCCATCCTTAAAAAGCCCAAAGACAAAATTGACCTGGAAAACCAAGGCATATACGAGGTTCCCTGTGCATCATGCCCAGCCACATACATTGGACAGACCAATAGAAGAATAAGTACCCGCCTGGATGAACACAAAAATGCAGTAAAAAAGCTGGGACACACCTCCTCACTAGTCCAAAACATGAAAGCCACAGTTCACAACATCAACTTCAATGGCACTAAAACCCTGGCCACTATAGAAAACCCCAGCCACAGAATCATCAGAGAAGCCATAGAGATTGAAAAAAGACCTGACAGCATGAATAGAAGAGATGATTCCACCAGACTGTCAATCATTTGGAAGCCTGCACTCTCAAATAGAAAGATCTCCATGCCACAAGCCAGGCAAACACCTGGGCAAAAACAGACTCCCTCTGATACCTCCATCTCAAACACCCCCCCACCAGGCACCCAGGTGAAACCTGGCTTCCTAATAGATAACAGCCATCCTTTCACAGGAAGCCAAGCTGCACTGCAAGCCTCCAGTGCAGGAGCAGAGTGTTGCCAGCCAATCAAAGCCACAAAACAGGCAGAAGAAACCAGAAACATCAATCAAACAAACTCCAAGTCCAATAAACACAGACCAAGACTCCCAACCAATCAGGATGAAGAAAAAAACCATCCTGGCACAACATAGGCTAGCCTCACATTTAAAACCAAAGACTGTGAGACTCTGACCCACATACAAACTCAATACAGAAGCCTGATGATGTCAGATGAGATTCTGCTGAAACGTTGCTACAACTTTAAAAGCACTACAATGATGAGGGATAATACCCGAAGGAAGCTGAATAGCACACATATATATATGCACCCTGACTGAAATATTGACAGCCAATGGCTTCCACAAAAACAAATCACCAACTTGATCCACAAAAATACACCAAGACATAACAGAGACCTAGAAGATCAACAGATCCATGGAACAGCTGTCCTGCCCTACATAAGAGGTACCACAGATAAAATCAGCAAGATACTACACAGGCATCACATCAAGACTGCCTTCAAAACAGACAAAAAAATAGCAGCCATCCTGAGGAACCCCAAAGACAAAATTGACCTGGAAACCCAAGGCATATACGAAATTCCCTGTACATCATGCCCGGCCACATACATTGGACAGACCAATAGAAGAATAAGTACCCGCCTAGATGAACACAAAAATGCAGTAAAAAAGCTGGAACACACCTCCTCACTAGTCCAAAACATGAAAACCACAGGTCACAGCATCAACTTCAATGGCACTAAAACCCTGGCCACTATAGAAAACCCCAGCCACAGAATCATCAGAGAAGCCATAGAGATTGAAAAAAGACCTGACAGCATGAATAGAAGAGATGATTCCACCAGACTGTCAATCATTTGGAAGCCTGCACTCTCAAATAGAAAGATCTCCATACCACAAGCCAGGCAAACACCTGGGCACAAACAGACTCCCTCTGATAGCTCCAGCTCAAACACCCCCCCACCAGGCACCCAGGTGAAACCCAGTTTGCTAATGAATAGCAGCTTGCTAATGAAGAGCAGCCGTCCCTTCACACGGAGCCAAGCTGCACTAAAAGCCTCCAACACAAGAACAGAGTGTTGCCAGCCAATCAAAGCCACAAAACAGACAGAAGAAACCAGAAACACCAATCAATCAAACTCCAAGTCCAATGAATACAGATCCAGGCTCCCAACCAATCAGAATGGACCAGCCTCAAATTTAAAACCAGGAGCTGTAAGACCCATATCCATACAGAAGCCTGATGATGGCAGATGAGATTCTGCTGAAACGTTGCTACAACTTTAACAGAACTACAATGACGTGGGATAATATCCGAAGGAAACTAAACAGCACACATGTAAGTACCCGCGAAAGCCTAAGAAAACACACACACACACACACACACACACACACACACACACACACACATACACATACAATACACATACACATACACATACACATACATATACATATACATATACATATACATATATATTTGGAGCTCTTCATTTTGAAGTAAGATAAACCCCAGACTCCACAGTTAATTGTTAAGATTTTTAGGACAAAATTTGGTATAGACATACAATAAGCTTTGTGGTAATTATTCATTATCCAAATAATGTAACATCAAGGACTTTTTCAAAGAACATTTTCTAGCAACTCTTTTTTTCCCCTGGCAAGGAATCTATACAAGGTCATTAGCGTACAACTTCTGTCCCATTACTGCCATAACTAGCTAGATGAAAATTTCCAGTCTGTTTTTCTGTGCATGGTTACTGCACCAAAGCTGTGTTAAATAGGGCTTGTAATGAGTTATTCCACCATGCTGCCTTTGGTTCTCTTATGGTTTAAAAGTTTTCTTGATCTATTTACACCATTTAATTCTATTGGTTTTAAATACTTCTTTTCTGGCTGAAAGCAAGTATCTTTTTTTTTTAACATTTAGAAATGTCTCTTGCTTTCATGAATATTTACTTCAACCTTTCAATTAATAATTCTACAGAGTTTGTACCAAAAACATTATTAGCAAAAACCCCCTCCCGATCTTCGAAACTCATTTATGATGTCTATAAGCTGATTTATTTTGATTGGGTAGCTAATGTTATCTATATCATCTGTATCTATAATATCTATATCATCTATATCTATCTATATCTATCTGAATATTATATACTGTATAATACTTTATTTTACACAAACAAAAACACTTAAATTCTGATCATTTCCCAATTATTGGAATTTATTTATTGCATATTGTTTCTCTTGAGTTGCTTAATGTCAGCCAAAGTAAAATGACATTTGCAGTAAATAATCATAAATGAATAATTATTGGGTAGACAACTAAATGAAGATAATTTAATTTAGCCTTCTAAATCTCACTCCCATTCTCCAATCTAATTAAAATTGTCTGCTACATGAATCTTTGGAGCAGACATTTCATTGTATACCAGAACAAACATGCTTGATACTTTTCTCCATTTACCATAAATACTACTAGTAGTTCCCTCCTCAGGTTTCTCTTTCCATTCTTAATTTTATACAAGAGATATTTATAAAATGAGATGTTTTTTCTAGGGTCACACGGGTGGCAGTAGACCTCAATTTATTATCACAATTGAATCCAGAATTTCTGTTGCTATGTGAGTGATTTGTTTGGTGAGTTTTTACCTCATATTATGGCCTTTCGTGCCGCAGTTGCTCAGAGAATCACTACAGTTGTTAAGTTAGTAATACGGTTGTTAAGTGAATCTGGCTTCCCTAATTAGTTTGCTGGTCAGAAGGCCACAGAAGCTGATACTGAAACTGTTATAAATGTTTGGGATACTGCAACATTGGGATACTGCAACCGTCAAAAATGTGAGTCAGTTGCCAAGTATCTAGATTTTGATCATGTGACCATGGTAATGCTGCAATGGTTGTAAGTATGAAAAATGGTCATAAGTCATTTTTTTCAGTGATGCTGTAACTTTGAACGGTCAGCTAAATAAATTGTTGTAAATCAAGGACTACAGTGCCTGTATTTTATTTTATTTTATTATTATTATATTTCATTATTGTATTTTATTATTGTATTGTTTTGTTTTATTATTATTTTATTTTATATTATTTTATATTAATTTTATTGTATTATGTTATGTTATTGTTATATTGTTATATTATTATTTACAAAGAGGGAGCTATAGTTATAATTTGACTATATCAAAATCTCTTGTTTTCTTATTTTGCAATTTAGGGTAATAAGAGAACATTGAAATATTCTGGAATATTTTTGTGGCTCAGAAAATTAATTTTTTCCTTCTTAAAGGTCTTTTAGAAATTCTTTCAGAATGCAGACAGTATCATCTCAGAGTTAACATTGGCATCACCACAGAGAAGGAACTTTTAACCCAGGAAAAGAAACTTCCCATGGTACTGGAGTGAAATATTTAAGAATATGAACCCTTCTCTCTCCTAGTTACAGCAGCTTTAAGTAGCAAGTCAATTTTTGATGGGGAAAGGAATTGTCCCTCTTAAAATAAGACATGCTACTCCATTTGAGTTATTTCTGTTGATCTCAAGTCTCTAAGAGCATATTTCCAGGGAAAGAGGATCTGAGACCTTCTTAGTACTGAGTTTGGTTGGGGTTTTTTTTGCAGATATTTCATTACCCAGCGAGGTTCTGCAACCTAAAACATTCAAAAAGCCATTTGGACCCCTTTACCACAGAAAAGAAAACACTGAAATAATAGCAGCAAACATTCAACGTTTATTCCCGACAAATGCCCTCCCAACTGGGTCTCTTTTAAACTCCCTTCCCAGGTGTGCTTTTTGAAGGGAATCAGGACCCTCTCCTCCCTCATAAGCCATGCAACCCACATTGCTCTTTTCTCCATTCTTCCCTGCATGCCCTAGGATGAAGAGGGGGATGGGCTTTGCTCTTCCTCTGAACCCCGTCTCCCGTATTCTACCTCTTCTCTGCTCTGCTCAGCCTGATTTTGCCCTTCCCCAGTTTCCTCCACAGCCAACGGAACTACTCACCCGGTTCCCTGATGGCTATTTGTCTTCTTCCTCAGATTCAGACTCCAATGGGCTATGACACTCCTGGTATAATATTTGATTTGTGCCCTTTCTCTATTTATGTGTTTTACCCTTGGTACAGAAGGAAAATATCTAATAACTGTTCTTCAGAACAATTTGCGAATATTCTCAGAATGTTCACTTCTTTCTCAGAGCTATCCAAAGATTACACATCATTAATTCTATATTGTTGGTTCTTTTCATAATATCTTGCTGTTGTTTTTTTATGGCTGAATATCCAGAAATTCATTTTCTCATGATTGGCTGGTATCTCTTGGGAAGGAAGTATTGTCAGAAAGGAGGGAGGGAGAAACATCACAAAACCTATACTTTTTCAATGGAGGGGAAGAAAGAAAGAAAGAGAGAGAGAGAGAGAGAGAGAGAATGAAAGAGAGAAAGAAAGAAAGAAAGAGAGAAAGAAAGAAAGAAAGAAAGAAAGAAAGAAAGAAAGAAAGAAAGAAAGAAAGAAAGAAAGAAAGAGAAAGAAAGAAAGAAAGAAAGAGAAAGAAAGAAAGAAAGAAAGAGAGAAAGAAAGAAAGAAAGCTTTGGGAGAAGAAATTGAAATAACACATGAAAAATGTGTCAAAGGAACAACTGACAAACACTGCCTTTTTCCAAGGCAAATTGCTTTGAAATGCTAAGAGCAGTTTAACAAGACCTGCTGAGCCCACACATATCTTAAGTGCATGCCTTTGTCATACATGTCTCCATGACTATTCCTCTCCCCCCCCCCCCAGGAGGAATTATCTATAAGTTGCTTGCTAGGGGATGAAAATTGTCTTCAAATATACTTTGGAAAATCGATGGGAACATAATATGGGAAGGCTTCTAGAGCACTCTTTAAGCTTTCTTTCAGCTGGTGAAAAAAAAAAATAACATCATCGCTATTTCTTTGATAATGCTCAGAAAGCATTTATTATGTAGAATAATAATAATTTCATGACCCCTCTGATTTTGTGAGTCTCTTTTTGCTTTGTTTTAGGGAACTTGGTTAAGACAAGCTTGGTTAAGACAAGCATCATTTTAAAAACTATGCTCTTTTTTTCCCTCTTTCAGGTTGTGACAGTCAATCAATGAAAGGTGGGAGGTATTAAATAAAATCCAATAAAAATCCAATAAAACTATTGGTTATTTTGAAACACATTGCTTGGTTAAAATATGGAGGAAAAGTTGTTTCCGTAATTAGTTCAGTTTTATTTTTCTTCTCCTTATGAATATTTTAAAAAGAGAGGGAAAATTAGAAAATAAGATTTATGGAAAATATTGAATATATTGTCTTAAAAACATTTTACTAATATAAAAAATAATTACATAATAAAACAGGTAGAAGTCAGAGGTGTGGTGGTGGGGCTTAAAAAATCAGAACAGTAGGTACAATTCTGTGATCAAAAAGCTGTCTTTTTAAAAGATGTGTTATGTGTGCTATGCATGTAACAAAAATGATGAGGATTTGATATGTGGTAGCCATCTTAACATTTTGACCCATCTTCTGTACAACTCTGGTTGGAACCATGTAAGAAGCCACCATAGCATGCAAAACATTCAAATAACATGCTAAAGGTCAACATGACATCATATTTATCAAATTTATTGGATGTTTAGCAATCATATTTTTCTTTTTTCTTTTGAATTGGTTAATGACTAATAAAGTTCCTTTGTTGGTGACTATGGAGATTCCCAGTCATTCAGGTCATGATTGCCCCAAAGGTGATTTTTCAAGAGGCAACTTTTTTGATTTTTCCTTGAAAATGTTTTTGCTTCTTATTCAAGAGGCTGAAGAAGCTCCAAGAAACTTCAAGAACTGAAGAAGCTTCTTGAATCAGAAGAAAATGTCTTCAAAAACAAAGAAAGTCTAGTTTCCTTTTGAAAAAGCACCTTTAGGACTTCCTTAATCTATATATATAAAAGCGAAATACCACTCACACATCATCACAAAATCTCCAGAACCGTAAAGCCTACAAAATTGAAATTTGACACATATTTTGGCTTCTAGGTGTTCACCAATAAAAGATTTTTTCAGACTTCCAGTGATGAGAAATGGACAAATGGAGGTGCTGAAGCTCGCTCTGGGTTTCACACTATCTCCTCTTGATTGATCTATCAACTAATAGATGAAAATGGGGATGCCCAACAGGGAATAGAAAACAAAACAAAAAAGAAATTGTATGTAAATTTTTTGAAGAACTTTATAAAAAGGAGGTAAACGAGGACATGATAAGAAACTATTTTGGTACTCCTAAAGATAAAATCATTGGGAAGGAGATAAAGGAAATGTTAACTGGAGACATTATGTGGCCTGAGTTAAAAACAGCAGTAGAAAACTAAAAGAACAATAAAACCCTAGGACCTGATGGGATACCAGGGGAACTTTATAAGAAAATAGGAGAACAAATAGGACCTCTCATGGTTGAAGTATATAATGAGGTCCTATTTGCAGCAAGAACGCTGGATTCACGGAAGAAGACACTGTTTATCGTTGATCCCAAAAGAAGACTCAGACTTATGACTTATGCAAAATTACAGATCAATTTCCCTGTTAAGAATTGATTATAAAATATTTACCACAATTATAGCAAATAGATTAAAAAAAATACTGAATGAATATATACATAAAGATCAACACAGATTCCTTTCCAAAAGATAAATTAGGAATAATTTAAGAATAGTGCTAAATGTTTTGGAATACTATGAAGCCTATCCAGAAAAACAAATAGCCCTTGGATTCTTGGATGCACAGAAGATCTTTGACAACCTAATCCAACAAATTTACAATATGAATTTAGGCACTAAATTTGAAAACATTGTGACTACAATTTATGACTCACAAAAATAAATATTATAATTAATGGAGAATACACACGTTCATTAAAAATAGAGAAAGGAGTCAGGCAGGGATGTCCACTATCTCCCCTGCTCTTCATATTATCTTCATAAACATTGCTTACACGAATGAGACAGAACCCAGGAATAAAAGGACTAAAAATTAAGAAAGAAGAATACAAACTCCAGTTATTTGTGGATGACATGTTTTTGTTATTTTTTATAGAGGAACCAATTGAAAGAGGTCAAGAACTACTGAAAGAGTTAGATCAATTTGGGAAAGTTGTAGGACTTAGAATCAATAGGGGAAAAACAAAATTAAAATTGGAAAGGATAATAAGATTACAAATAGTAAAAAATGTTAAATACTTAGAAATTTGGCTGAGGGCTCAATGCAAAACTCTAATGGAAAATAATTACAATAAATTATTACAACAAGTCAAAAAAGATTTGGAGATATGGGTCAAATTGTAAATCTCCTTACTAGGGAGGATTGCCACTATAAAAATGAACATTCTGCCCAAATTCATTTACTTATTCCCAAAAATACCAATAAAAATACATAAAAAATTACTTTGTGGAACTTAATAAGATAACCACCAAATTTATTTGGCAAGAGAAAAAAATGAGGCTGGAGCAGGGGAGGTATGGCACTCCCAAATTGGGAAATATACTATAGTGCAGCCTCCTTACTTTGGCTGAAAGAGTGGGTAAACCTCTCGAATGAAAGAATTCTATTTCTAGAAGGCCACAACTTACAGGTGGGTGGCACACATTTTTATGGGACACTGGAAAAACCAAACAGAATTATTTCCAAAGACATATAATTAGAGACTCCTTATTGGCTAATTGGAATAAAATAAAATTAAAAAAAAAACATTATTTAAAAATCCCAATCTGGATCTCAACGATGGAGGCGATGATACATCCAAATAATTTAGATCTTAACAAAATGATAAAATACAAAGACATTCTTGATGCGCAAGGAACTTTAAAATCATGGCAAGATCTCCCAGAACAAGGGCTACAAGTAGACTGGTGGGCTTATCTACAAATTCAAAGAAGATACAGTCAGGATAAGAAAAATTTTGAAATGTATACTAAGCCACAACAATTAGATAAAATCCTATTAGGCCCAGATAAAATATATATATATAATTAAACTTTTTATTTATTAGAGATAGAATTAGAAGAGGAAGTAATCAAAGGCAACATGATAGCTTGGAGGAGAAACATAGGACATAGCATTACATTATTAGAATGGGAAAAGGTCTGGACAAGGAATAATAAAATTACAAAATCAGAAACATATAAAGAAAATGCCTATAAAATGTTTTATAGATGGCATCTCTCTCCTTAGAGAATAGCGAAGATGTCTCCTAACATGAATCTGAATTGCTGGAAATGTAAAAAGAAACACGGAACATTCTTTCACATGTGGTGGTCCTGCACTGAAGCCCAAAAATACTGGCACAGAATTTAAAAAAAATGGTTTGAGGAAATAACGGCAGAGCAAATTTAATTAAAACCAGAATTCTTCTTACTGGGAATATTTAATAGACAATTTTATAAAAAAAGTCAAATATAAAATATTGTACAAACTTACTGCAGCCAGAATAACCTTTGCACAGTGTTGGAAACAAGCAGACATTCCAACAGAGGAGATGGTCATCCAGAAAATAACAGCCTGTGCAGAGATCGATAAATTAACTTTAGCACTTAAGGAAAAAGAAACATCAGAATATTATAGAAACTGGGAATGCTGGTGTGACTGGATAGAACAAATATAGAAAATATATTAGTAAATTTTGTTAAACTGTAAAAGAGGTAGTAATTATATACTCGGAATAAGATGTATTTGTAAATATGTCACCAATATTGATAACAAACAAGGAACCATAAACTGTCAGTAATAGAACTGTTAGTTTTTAGTTGGTTTTTTTTCCTTTTCTTTTTTTTCTGTGTGTTGTGTATGTGTTTGTTTGAAATTTTAGTTGTATAATCAATAAAGTTTTTTTTAAAAAAAAAAGAAAAGATTTTTTTCAAAATGAACATCAGAGCATTAGAATTTCCTATATTGTTATTAACATGCTCCCCCTTCCCACCTGAATATCTGTTCCAAATGCAAAACACAAGCAGAGGAGATGAGTTTTAGTTTCACAGCAGAAAGCAGTTTTAGTACAAAACAGTTGAGTTAAGCCATGCCCAGGTTCCTTGCTGTCTCCTTCTTGCTTACATAGCAAATACTGTTTCAACAGCCCTCAACTCTCTCACAAACTGAGAGGATGCTAGCCAGATGAATGCTAGTAGGTAGAGGCACATTTTTCCCCTTATTTTCCTCCCCCCAAACTAAGTCTGATCACATAGTTTCATCGTGAAGCATGGGTATAGAGTTAGTTAGTATCTAGAAATATGCTTCTAATACACACTTCTTCAACTATACATATTCATTTAATAAAAGCCATGTCAAAAGTAGAAAAATAAATACAGATAAACCAAGTTGGAAGGGACCTTGTAGGTAGTCCAACCCCGCTTCCAAGCAGGTGACCTGACACCATTTTTGATAGATGGTAGTCAAGTTTCTTATTGAAAGCTTCCAGTGATGAAGCTCCCATAACTTCCCAAGACAAACTATTCCATTGGTTGATCATTCTCAGTTAAAAACATTCTCCTTATTCCCAGGTTGAAGCTCTCCTTGATCAGTTTCCATCCCTTATTCCTTGTCTGGCCTTGGTGCCTTGGAAAATAAGTTGTCCCCCTCCTCTCCATGGCAGCACCTCAAGTATTGGAACACTGCTGTCATGTCTCCCCTGGTCCTTCTCTCTATAGATGAGCACAAGCTTTTGAGACAGAGGGAAACAACTAGAAAACAAAGAAGTTTGAATTATTTGAATAATTCAATTCCAAGATCAATTTTCTTTTGAGTGAAAAAGTTATCAGACAGGGCACTAATCTTGCATAAAAGGTCATAGTCAATCATAATCTTTTGCAATATTTCATAAAAAGCTGTCTACAAAAGGGACCTTGACAGCTCAGCATTTACCTTTTCACTTATAGTGCTCTTCCTGAAATGTATTTTTAAAGTAAGTGTGTAGTAAGCAAGCAAAATGGGGCTGGGTTTTGGGAAAAACGTCATGCAGAACTTTTTTTTCTCTTTTTTCTCTTTTCTCCCTTCCTAATTTTAACTTGTGACTTCAAACCCTTCTTCGATGAAACTCACTGAAGCTATCATTCCATCCACCAAAGACAAAGGGCATGCATTTGTGCTGATGTTGGCATCCATTTCCCTACCCCTTCAATTCAATGCCATCTCCTGAAGACTAAGCTGCCTGTTCTGTGACATCAAGATGGAGAAGACAACTTGTTTGTAAAAGTTTCTTTATAGCAGTCACTATAGCCAATGATGGGAGGCCTTCTGAAGTGATTCACACAGAAAGGCACCAGTCCAGCCTCTTAATTTTTCAGAGTTCCATTTTGAAAAGGCAGCCAAGCAGATGTTATGGGACCTAACATCTTGTACCTAAGAACAGTTGCCTGCTTCATGTTAAAGCAGGGGTGTCAAAGTTGATTTCATTGAGGGCCACATTGGGGTTGTGTTTGACCTCGAGAAGGGGGTGAGTGGGTGTGGCTGGAGTGGGCATGGCCAGGGTGGGCATGGCTATCTTGACATCCTGCAGTCCTCTGCCAGTAAAAACAGAGCCCAGGAAGTCCTGGGCTCCATTTTTGCTGCAGAGAGCTGCAGGAGGCCGTCACAGCCAAAAATGGAGCCCAGAGTTCTGCACATGACCCTCATGAGCTCCATTTTCTCTGGCAGAGGCACTGTGGGTTGGTCCTTCACTATTTCCAGGGCAGCCCTGCAGACCAGATCTAAGCTTCCCCACAGGCCAGATTGAGCCTGTGGGCCTTGAGTTTGACACCCCTGTGTTAAAGGGTTGTTCAATTAGCAGCAGTTTCAAGGAAGCCACTACTTTTGGTCAGTATGCTACAGGTTTTTGCAGGACTAATAGAGATCACCAAACCTTTGCTGAAATTGTTACAGTTCTATTGATCCCTATCCTGATTCATCAACACTTCTAAGCAACTTACTGTGGCTATCTCGCCATGGCCACCTTGTTGCTGGACACTTTGTATTGTCCAACTCCCATTTACTCTGCCTTTCTCAGGGGAGGGGAGTACTGGAAAGTGCAGGCTGGCCTTTTGCCCCCCTTAAAGCCTGACCAGGTTTGGAAACCAGAGTGGAAAGCCCAGGCTTGCAGCAAAATGTTCCCATGATGAGGTGGCTATGGCGGGGTATCCACAGAAAGTTATCCCATTCCATATAATAAGTATTGTACAGCATTCTCCTCTCAGATGCACTGTAGATTAGATCTGGAAAACCGTATCATACATAGATACAGACATAGACACAGAGATCTACGTATAATATATAATGCAGGGTTGTTAATATTTCTCTGTTCTAACTCCTTAGGTGTATTACACGGTAACACTTTTAACTCTTTCATTCCACTTACGCCTTTCAAAACTAATTCAAGATATGCCACTAGATTGGCATCATATTATTTTTCTTTTAGATTCTTCATTAGCATTTTTAATAAAACTTGTAAAAAGCTAAGCTCTGATAAGCAGAGCTTCTTAATAAGCCTTAGCGCTCTCTCTCTACACACACACACACACACATACACAGAGGGAGGAGGAAGAAAGTGTGTGTGAGAGAAAGAGCCAAATGCAACTTTCAGGCACATGTTTCCCCTCTTGTCTCAATATCTTTCTTAGACAGACCTTGAAATAGTTATTCATACATGCTAATCTTTCAAAACTAGATAATTTCTATTATTGATTGGCTGCCTTCCCTACAAGCTCTTTTAGAGAGTTCCAGCTGCTGAAAAATTTCCCTGCCAGCAAGCTCCTGAAAAGGGGATGATTTGATCATTTTTGCCTATTGAAAAGTTTGCACAGATGGCTGGTTAATCAATGCATTGATCTTCATATGAATCTCTTTAATGGCAGGATACTTAATACTTAATTGAGCTGATAAATTGGTATCTCATTTTTAAGGATCCTTTGTTTATTCACATCGATTTTGCTTACATTTTTCCAACTTTGAGACTGTGATCCAAATAATATTTTCCAGATGAACAGTAGCACTGCAGGGGTGAATGTATGTATTCATAGAAATTTTCAGATAAAGGTATGATGGCATAGACCCCACTTGGATTTGGAAGCTAAGTTATCTTGTAAAAAACATTGCATTCAAAGAATGTGTGTACCATAGTAGTAGGATTGTGTCTCGTCTCTCAAGAATGGCTGGATTGTTTACTTGACCTCCATTGCAAAGGTGTTGAGATGAGGACCAGGTGTTATAGATGAAGATAATTAGCCCTCTCTATTCATCATTATGACAGATTTGACCTTAAGGCAGACAGTATAAATGAATATCAAAGAAGCTGTTTTCAGATTTGACTACCTGGAAATACTTTAATGGTAAATAGTAACAGTGTCCAAGAGTCAAACATGACTCAAGATAACTACAAGGATATCACGCGATGGATTCCTTTGCAATAGGACAGAAGTGGTTTTTCATTGCCTGAATGGTCTGAGGATTAATTATCCAAGGAACAGAATCATAATAATTTGTACACAATTTCTGTAAGAATCCATTCTTGGCATAAAGGCCAATTCCCAAATTTAGATGGAACAGATTCTTCTCATTACAGGACCATTTGTTGTTGTTGTTAGTTGCAAAGTGGTATCCGACCTATCACGACCCCATGGACAACATTCCTCCAGGCCTTCTACCATCCCCCAGAGTCTATTTAAGCTCACTCCCACTGCTTCAGTGACTCCATCCAGCTACCTTATTCTCTGACGTCCCCTTTTTCTTTTGCCCTCAGTCATTCCCAGCACTAGGCTCTTCTCCAGTGAGTCCTGGAGGTTGACTCACCTCCTTTCTTTGTGGCAGTCCCTTATATATTGGAATATTGCTACCATGTTATCCTAGTCCTTCTTTTCATTAAACTAGACATACTCAATTCTTGCAACCATTCTTCATATGTTTTAGCCTTCAGCCTCCTACAGTTTAGTTGAAAGCAAGGAACTGGAAAGCAGATGAGTTCATTCAACCATGTTATTTCTAAGGGGAGCTAACCCTGAAGGGAAAGAGATGACAAAAAACTTTATGTGAAATCTAGTTTGGATTTCCATGCAGCCAAGGCATACCAACAGGAAGATCTCTGTAAAGGCCCTGTCCCACTGCACTTACGGATGTAAAGAGGATGTAAAACGTTAAAAAAAGCTTGCCATCCATTGGAAAATGCTATGCATCTGTTGTGTACTCATTGCATACATGTTTCATATGCTCTATCGCTCAAGCATCTGTTCACTGAGATTTCATCCACGCAAGAAGTTTTGAGCTGCACAAAACTTTGTGAGCAGATGAACTTTCCACCGCGTACGATGTACATCCGCGACGTATACAGGCAACAAATGTTCTACGTCTATTATCATCCATTAAACGTCCGCTGTATCCCCTCTGCATCCTCTGGCCATCCCCTCAACTCACATCTGCTGCAGCTGAAAATGGAAAGAGGGAGGAAACTAAAGGTGCACGGAATGTCTACACAGCATTAGTAGCACAGAAATAGAAAGGATGTAAGTGTATGCATCTTGTATATAATTAAAATGGATAAAACATTTGTATCTGGGATGTATCTCAGATATTTAGGATGTCTGCAGTATGTCTAGAGTATGTCGAAGGACACCTAGCGGACTACCATATTTCCCATAAAAAGGGGGAGAAAATCATCTGGATCTCAGTATGAGTCCAGCAGCCGTGGTGTAGAGACATCTTCACCCTTGGTCTTGGTCTTCCACATCATCAATTGTTCTCCACCATGGATCATGACACAGTCCATATGGCAGCTGTGATCATTCATCACCAGAACCAAAACCTGTTCAAACTGTTTCACCTTTTATACAGAAAGAGAAGGAGATGTCCAAGAGCTGTGTGGGTCCGAGGATGGATCCTGAGAAGAATGGAGTTTAGACTGTATGACCAGTTGATGGTGGAGCTGAGGAATGAAGACCCTCATGCATTCCATTATTTCATGAGGATGCCACCAGCCATGTTTGATGAACTTGTAGAGTGTCTGAGACCCAGGTTGACCAAGCCTAGCACCAACTTCCATCCCAACCTGGACTCTGGACTGAAGGTGGTACTGACTCTGCAGCACCTGGCCTCTGGAACCACATACAGAAACATGCAGTATACGTGGAGGGTGCCACACAACAGCATCAGCAAAGTGGTCAGAGAAGTGGTGCAGGCCATCATCAAAGAATATGTGGAGGAGCTCCTCAAGTGCCCCACCACTGGACAAGGCAGTGGAAACTTGCAGAAGAGTGGTATCAGAGGTGGAACTTTCCACACACCGTTGGAGTCATAGATGGGAAGCATGTGGCTTGCAAAGCTCCAGCCAACTCAGGGTCCACTTATTTCAACTACAAGGGCTTCTTCAGGGTCATCCTCTTTGCCATGGTTGATGCTGACTACAAATTCATCTACATCGATGCTTCAGGCAATGGGTCAGCTTCAGATGGCCAGGTATACAACGCAAGTGACCTCAAGGATGGGCTGGAACGCAACCTCATCATGGGTTTTCCAGATCCAGACCCCTGCCCAATGACACACAAGATATGCCCTACTTCATCATTGGTGATGACGCCTTCTCCCTCAGAACCTACCTCATGAAGCCCTACACTTCCAGATGCCTCACCAATGAAGAGAGGATCTTCAACTACAGGCTGTCCAGGGCAAGACGGGTGGTGGAGAACGCCTTTGGCATCCTGGCCAACAGGTTCCAGATACTTCTCACCACCAAGCAGCATGAGCCACAGACTGTGAAGAGCATTGTGGAAGCTTGCTGCATCCTGCACAATCTCATGCGCACCTGCTATCCAGTCTTGCAGAACAGACTTGTGGACCGTCAACAAGGGAATGGGGACATGGAGCCTGGTGAATGGAGGCAAGGGCAAAACCTGATAGACACTGTAGATGTACAAGGCCCCAACAGAGCTTCACATGAAGGGAAGAAGCAGCACAACCTCCTGAGACACTGGTGCAACTCCCCAGCTGGAGCAGTGGAGTGGCAAGACAGGATGATAGATGATTAATGGATGCTTCCTTGAACCTGTCTCATAACACTGATGAGATTGTGCCATGTATGTTGAGTGGTCCTGCAATGAATAGGGCACTAATAAAGAGCTTTGTTTATTTTAAAATGTGTTGATCAATGAATAAATTGTTATTGATAATAAAGGTCCATATGTGTGGCAGCTGGGATGGTGGACCATACAGTCCCACTAGGCTTGCACTGGAGGTTTATCTATCTCACAACTATCCTTATCTATCCCACAAGCATGCAAAGGCTTAACCATTTGTTAAGTTTTCACCAACACTTTACTAAGGGAAAAAAATGAACCAAGTGTCTTAAGCAAAGATAACCTTTATTAACTGTCTTAGGTAAACTTTATGACTTTATTAAAAAAGCAAAATGAACCAAGTAAAGTGTCTTAAGCAAAGATAAACTGAACATGTACAACTCAGTCTCTGACACTATTCTCAGTCACTCTGAGTCATGTCCATGGTCTCAGCTGTTAAGCAGGCAGGGACTGTGGAGGTGGCTGTGGCTTGAGTGCTGGTCTGAGGTGCCATTGGGGTGCTTGGCCCCGAGAGTACAACAGGGGATGGTGTGTTCAGAAAGCTCTCCGAGAGCTGATTCAGTCCCGTGAGGTTTAGAGGCCCTTCATCAAGGACCTGAGATGTGAGGCCCAAGACTGATGACAGATTGTCCATTGACGGGCTTGGCTGTGGGGTGGAGGAAAGAGGAGTGTAGTGGGACTGTCTGGTCTGCAGCTGGGTGAGGACAGGCATCTGTGGCATGTGATGAACCTGGGCCTGGACTGGGAAGTTCTGCTTCTGCTGTGGGAAGTCCTGGTAGTTGTAGCCTTGGTAGGTGAGGGGCTGTTGAAAGCCGTGGAAGAGCTGTGACATCGCCTAGGGTGGAGGAGCAGACCTGGACTGGGTAGGAGCAGCTTCAGCTGGGCCTTGAGAGTTGTGCAGAAGTGCTGTGATCTTCTGCTTCATCACCTGGTACTGGGCCTTGGGCAGGTGCCTGAGGGTGTGACTCATGTAGGTGATTAAGGTGTGGTGGCCCGAGGATCCTCTGTCCAAGTGGACCAGCTGAGAGAGAAGTTCTGTGCTGGTCTTCATTGTGTCCATGATCTCCAACAGGACAGTGTGGTTCTGGCCCTCCAGTCTGCCTCTCTGCCTGCATCCTGTGGAGCTGGGGGTGGGGGTGGGGGTGCGTTGGCCTCTGGTGGCTGCTGCTTCTTCCTCCATTTGTGATAGGGGATCCTCCAAGTCTGCCGGCATGGGGAGTGCAGCTGTCGGGGGGTCCTCCGCCGTGGGGCCTTCTGAAGACACTTGCCTGGACAGGCTCGCTGGCTCCTGGCTGGAAGAGGACTGGCTGTCTGTGATTTGTCTGAGGGAGAGGGGTCTCAGAGGGGCTGCTCCTCGGTGGTGGATCTCACCCTCCAGGAAGCTGCACTTGGCCATGATGTACATCACCCGGTCAGTGAGCTTGACAGTGGCCTGCCCGGATTTTTTGAGGTGTAGCTTGCCATACCAGGTGTGCATGTGCTTCCACCATGCCAGGCATACATCTGCAGTGTACCCCAGGCTCTCTGCCTTGTCTCTCCAAGCTGCCTGCTTCTTCTTGGTGTCACGATAGAGTCTGTGGCCCTTTCTCCAGAGGTACTCATTCTCCCTCAGCCATTCCAGCACCTCATCCTCATGCTCCTCGGAAACGGTGTACTGTTTCCTCTCTCCCTTCTCCTTCCCTTGCCTCTTCCTCCCTCTGGCAGGGGCTTCAGCAGGGCCTTCAGGGGCTTGAGCAGCATGGCCTTCAGGGGCTTGAGCAGCAGGGCCTTCAGGGGCTTGAGCAGCAGGGCCTTCAGGGGCTTGAGTAGCACGGCCTTCAGCAGCAGGGCTTTGAGGGGCTTGTTGGCCTTGGTGGTCCACCACAGCAGCAGCAGCAGCTTCAGAGTCAGTGCCAGGGGGTGGGATGCTGGTTCTGTCCTTCTTGCCAGGGCTGGAACGAGTAGGCATGGGCTTCCTCTTCTTCCCTGACTGACGAACCATAGTGTTCCTCCTAGATGTATGTGGCAGCATGCCTTTCCCCTGATTGCTGACTGCATGCGTGCTGCATCCTTTTATATCCGTGGAGCTGATGCAATTCATATTCCCCGCATGCGCAGTGAACGCTTTGCATCCGATATACATCCATGCAGCATCCGCTTTGTTTCTGTAGGCATCCGTAATGCATCCGTGTCATCCGCTATGCATCCACCTCTTCTGTTATGTGTCCGCTTTGTAATTCTCCCCCGGAACCCCTTTGGATGTGTCATCCACTCTCATCCACTTGGCTTCCTATGAACATCCACTTAACATCCCCGCTACATACTACCCACGTCCGTTCTTTTCCGTTCTGTTTATGCAAATTTTTACCACTTTTTGGAGTGGATGACAATGGATGGAGCCACCCCCGAAATTTTGCTCATCCGCTGTTTCCTTTATGCATACGTTTTGTGTCCGTCGGCCGGTGGGACCTAGCCTTAACAATGAAATAATATCTCAAGGCATCACATCACTCCCCTAAATTATACTGCATTTGGAATAGTCTAAAACCAGATGGCTATCATACAAGATGAAAGGCAGTCAAGAAAAAAAGAAAATAAAAGCTAAAATGTACATTTATAGAACATGTTTAAAATACAATCCTGGGGCCTAATCATCATCTTCTTTTAATAACTCCATAATCCCTTGTAAGGTGGAGTCTCAGCAACTGAAAAGAGCTAGTGGAGTGTTTTAATGGCCAGATGCCTTTCTTATCATCATTGAGGAGTTTTATTCAGCAAATATATTCTCAGTGTACTCAAAGAAAGAAATATCTGCCTCTACCTATGATTGAACTCACAGTCTCCTGAGCTCCACCTATAGCCTAGGGTCAGTAATGATTGATAAATATTAACATGGTTGAATAAACTACAGTAAGTCACATAACCATGGATAATTCAGGATAGAAAGGATGGAAGAGATTTTGAGGAACTTTTCTGGGTTTATTTAGGATTCAGATTTGGGGGAGAATGGGTTAGATTCTTGGCAATCCTGAGAATTCAGGGGATACTTTCAGGTTGACAAGAAGGCTTAGCTGAAAGAAAAAGAAGTGCATGTAAGTAACTAATCCACTTTACTGTATGTACAAAGTAAAAGTTGTCAGGGAGCAATCGGAAAGTCTATCTGTAGGATGCATGGCTGACTTTAACAATTATTTTTTTCCCCAAGAAAACACCCTCAAGTTGCTATCAAGGTTAACAAGAACTGTCATTCACAGCCTGTTAAAAGCAAGACATCAACAGCTGCAGGATTTTGAAATCAGTGGAGGGAGTGGAGGGAGAACCAAGAGGGGAAAAGTCACAATGTTCTAGAAAGTTTTTTTTTTCTCCTGAAAAGCAAATTCAACCAAGAAGAACATGCCATCAAAACTTCTCTTTCATTTCCAGTTTCATGCTGTGTCAGAGTTTACTTACAGCCCCTGAGCCACATTTGCTGAAATTTTGTTTGTTCCCCCCACCTAGGGAGAAAAAAATTGAACTATGTGGCCTTTTTCAGCAGCCCATACACTTTCGCATTATATACTCTGTCAGTATCTTTGCACCCTTTTGGCTAGCAAGAAGATTTTTTTCTCAGTTTCTTCTTTTAAGAATAGCTACTTTCTGTGCTTTTTCCCCCCCCTGGAGCTCTGAAGCAAATAATTGTCAACTTTTAGATTTAAAACGAGAGAAAGAGAATTTGTAAATAATGCATGGGATGACCGCATAGCACAGAAGTTCTAGACGTGCCATGGAATAATATGTAATTTACTATGAAAAACTGCAACTACATACACAGTTTAAGTCTAATCGATGAAAGGGGTATCCAGGGTGGTTTATGCTGTGCAAATGGCCAGAGATTTTTTCGTCCCTAGTGTGACTACCTTTTCATTCCTGGCTTTAAGGTCTTATAGTGTTTTAAATTTGCAACCCTTTCAGCATTAAAAAGTGGGATGAACGTTTTTTTTTTTTTAATTACAGCATCAAATAAAAACATGAACTATCCTACATAGAGTTTTTGAAAAAGAACAGGATTGCAACAAATATATACTTCTTTTACCTCTTCGGAAAAGAGAGGGGAGGAAAGGAAAGGAGATGAGAGGAGGGGAGGGAAGGGGAGAGGAGAGGAAAGGAAAGAAGGGGAGAGGAGAGGAAGGGAGGGGAGGGAGGGAAGGAGAGGAGAGAGGAGAGGAGGGGAGGGGAGAGGATAGAGGAGATCAGAGAGGAGAAGGGGAGGGGAGGGAAGAGGAGGGGAGAGGAAAGGAGAGATTAAAAATTATTTCTCAATTATTTCTCAAATAATTATTTAATTATTTATTTTTTCTAAAAAACAGCAAAACCAGGCTATAGTTTCTGAGCATATATATGAATATCACAACACAAATCCTGCTGTACAGGAACATTCTGAAGAAAGGATATTGAGAACAGTATTCATAGCAATGTCACTGCAGGCCTGCCACGTCTTGCTGAGAATGATCCTGTTCACACATCAAGGTAAGAAAATTAAAAACCAAGCAGTAAACTGAGATATGCAAAATGTTCTAATGCAAAAGCATTCATGCTTCAAATGTACCTTATTCCTCATAGAAAGTTTGTAGTTAGCAGTCCACTGTTTTGATGCTAATATATGTATTCAAACTTGAAACAGGCACTCTAAGAACACTTTGTGTGTGTGTGTGATGGGAAAAGAGGATCTCAGACTTGAAATGGTTTGAATCTAAAGTACAATTACAGTGAAGAAAAGATAAAAGACTGAGATTGCAACTGTAATAGTTTTACTTGGTTAAAAGAGATAAAGATGAAGATTTATTTCAATCCAACTCATTCTGGTAAGAAAACTTCAAATGCATTGAAAACAGTCAAAACTGCAATAGTAAAAAGGGTAGCATTATAAAATAACAAAGGAAGTAAATGTATCAATCAATATCAGAGAAAATATTTACCACATTTAAAGCCACTTTCATTGAGTTATTCTAAGCTTTACATTCAAAGCTTTAAAGATTAGCAATTTTCCCCCAGAATGGAAGAATAGAAATGGAATTATTAAAGTGCTGTTGTCACATGTCTAAGTTTGTAACTTTCTGAAAGTTAATGGAACCAGCAATTTCAGACGAGGCTTTTTACAGGCTACACATACCTTTTCTGAATGGGGTGACATTTAGTACAGAGGTTGTGGTCAGATATTGAATTGTGGCTGGCAAAATCTCTCCAGAGGCAGGAGTGATTGTGAGATAGCACATATGCATTTCAAACATCTGCTTTGCATGAGTAGACTACAGAAATCAAGGTTTTTGTGGTTGATTTATGAGCTGCTGAGAGTCAAGGAATTCCATTTAAATTTACAGCTATAATACAACCTTTATGGGAAATATAGCTTGACCAAGTTTCAATTCTTAATCACATTAGTTTTACTGCTTTTGACTATAAAGACACATATCATATTTACTAGGTAAGTGTCTTTACTCATGAAAAAAGTTTTAACTATGAGTTTAAGAATTTTGAAAAAAATATTAAATGGCCAAGGGTTATTTTGGGAAACATAAATATTATCCAGACAGGTTTCAAATAAGAATTTGAAATTAATTTTAATAAACCTTCCCAGAGAAAACTATGGTTGTTTTGTTCTTTTTTTTTGGGGGGGGGGATGTTAAGGTGTAATTTTGAATTTTGGACCACCAGAGGGAACCATAAGAAACCAAAGTTTACAATTAAAGGAATAGATAGACTACTTAGATTTGACATGCTTAGTACAGAATGAAGCAAAACATTGTAACAATGGATATTTTTTTTTGGAGCTTTGTGAACTATGAACTTAGAAATTAATTTTAAGAATGCCTGACAGATGGAATATCTAGCTGGATGGTTTGTTAATGTTATTACAGAAAAGGAACAAGTTATATCAGATAAGAAATTGATTTGAATGTAGATTTAAACTTAAGTTATCAGAAAGATATAGTAAAATCTGATATGTGAATATACAAATGAAACTAGTTGATGTCTCAATGTTTGAAAAAACATATAGGAATCAAACCAGAAAAAAATGGATAACCTTTTTTTTAAATGAATTTGAAGGATTTGCTGAAAGTAAACAAAAAGATAAGATGGAAAGAAATTAAGCTCAAGGACATTGTTTAGAGGGATCAGAAAGCAATTTTTTTAAAAGTATATGGAAATAATAAAGAGCTGGCTTATTTGATCAAGTTTAATACAATGTAGTTATCCCTGGTAGTCCCTAATGGGCTTGTACTAACTAGGAATGAATGAAAACACTTTTAAGATTTTGTTTATAGTTAAGAGCTGATAAGTTATCAAAATTGTTTCTGCTTGTTGTGATGGAGGAAATATCTTTCTTTATATTTTTTTCTCTTTCTTTTCCTCATTTCAATTTTTGTTTTTATTTTATGCACTATGTTTTATTTTTATTCTGCAAGTTGTATTAGTTTTTATTTCTTTTGTAATCTTTATTTTTACAAAATGAGAGTTAATGGAAAAATTTACATATTAGAAAAAGTGCAATAGCATATCAGAAGAACATCATCTTAAATTCTATATTTAGAGAAGATCTACAAATATTATTTTAATAACCTGTTAACCTCCCCTAAATTAGAAAATCCATACCTTAAAAACACTGTTTTCTATCAATATGGCAATGTGTATTGGCAGAATGTCATCATTTAATATTTCACTATATAAATTTAATTATGGTAGTTGTTTCTTATTATAGCATCTTGTCCACCTTGTACAGTGTGTTATACTTTTTACATCAATTTATCTCAACAGTTAAATAATTCTGGGAACAACATTACAAAAATCAATAATCTCCATCCATTCCCACCTCCTACTTTTGTCAAGAAATATAAATTTTCAAAGCAACATTTCAAACATCACACATAGTAGCAACATCATATAGTGCAGCATGGTAAGAAAATAACCATGAACAGATAGATATTAAATTACAGTCAACCATCTCAAAATCCTAATAAAGATCAGTAGATCAATACATAAAGTCCAGAAAACCAAGATTCCTTAGTTATTTAACAGTTTGAAAAGAATGACATCTTTTCATAACACCACAAGTTCTAAACCATAACACAGGGGCATAAAGTAACTTTTATAACTTTTGTGAATTTCTTTTCTTACCACAAAAATAAATATGAAGGTTAAGAAGGATTTGAAGTTTAAACATTTGGTTAAAACATAAAGGTTTGAAGTTAAAATATAAAGTCAAAGGGGCCCCTGAAATGTATTGTTAAAAATATCATGGAGTAAATGTTGATGGATGTCATTTTGATAAATGTTTTAAATAAGAGAAACAAATGAATTCATTGAAGTATATTTTTTACATAAATTTTGGTCCAACTCTGGAAGTAAAATACTAAGTCAAATTTCTGTTAAATCAAAAGTTTATCTATTCTTTGCTAAGTCAGATGAAACTTCAGTGTAACTTGCCTAAATATTTATCATTAGATATTTGACATGAAAGGCCTAATGTCAGAGGTGGGATTCAAAAATTTTAACAACCGGTTCTGTGGGCGTGGCCTAGTTGGTGGGTGTGGCTTGGTGGTCATGTAACTGGGTGGACATGGCTTGGTGGTATGTTATTGGCTGGGTGTGGCCAACTCAATATCACTCACATCGAGGCACACATTTCCTCTCCTGGCCTCTCATAACTGTGGGGATTCTGTGTGAAAAAAGGTCATAAATCACTTTTTTCAGTGCCATTGTAACTTTAAATGGTCACTCCGCACAAGAAAAGTATCAGCAAAAGAGGGGGAAAACACTCCAGAGATGTTCCTGAGACAGGAAGTCTAGTCCTACCAAGAATATAATAAGGGTTAAAGGAGAGGCAGTTTCTGTAAGCAACACCAGAATGTTTCCTTCCTGCCTTCCTTACAGGATTAGGCCAATAATTTCTTCTAACAACCGGTTCTCCGAACTGCTTAGAATGTTAACAACCGGTTCTAGCGAATAGGTGCGAACCGCTAGAATCCTACCCTTGCCTAATGTAATGCTACAATACATAATAACAGCTCATTGCTTTTCTGCTTCTGGAAAGCTTAGCTCATAGTTAAATAAGAAGACAAGAAAATGAAGGTGTTTGTTTTGTTTTTGTGTGTATATATGTATGTATATATGTGTTATGTAATTGTATCTCTATCCATCCATCCATCCATCCATCCATCTATTGTGGGAAGCTACCCCCCTCCAAGAAGAATGAATATTTTGAGAAATATTAAAAAAGGCAGGATAAAATATTTTTCCTAAAAAGAAATAAAAATCTCAAGGGAGACAGAAACTCAAAGCCTCAGCTCCCTTCCCTCAGCAGATATTTTGTGCCCATTAAAGACTGATCCAGCTTATCTACAAAAGACCTATAGCTTCAGGGTGATGGGGTTAAGACATGACCCTCCAAGACACAATAGGATTAACCCACTTAGTAGCAGAGCTCACTACATTGCACAATCACCTGGTGATATTACATCAGTCTAAATTTCAACCAAATTTAAGCTCAAACAAACATCCCTACAGGGCCCCATGGGAGTCTGACAACAGCCAATAGAATACATGTTCTTGCACAGGAACAGAAAGCTCAAGTTCAAAGCCCAAGAGAAGGTATAAAAACCTCTCACTTTCAACTCCATGTATTAAGTTGCAATGGGAAATCATGTGCTTGGGGCTTCTGCTTCATCATTAAACCATCTTTCCAATCAGCCTCCATGTTTTAGTACCTTCCTCCTGGCTTGGAACTGAACCAGATAGATATTTCTCCCAATACTATCTGTCTGTCTATCTATCTATCTATCTATCTATCTATCTATCTATCTATCTATCTATCTATCTATC
>BLBF01000073.1:11979562-12012360 GCA_015471245.1 Laticauda colubrina | reverse complement strand
GATAGATAGATAGATAGATAGATAGATAGATAGATAGATAGATAGATTTACCCCTTTTTTATTAAATGTAATTACAAAAATGATTCCCATTTTTTCCATTTACATAAAAATTAAATTTGATAGAATGGACATTGTTCCTTCATCTATTTATCATCATTCCAGATCATGGGCTTCACTTAACAATAAATCAGGAATTCACATCTCATTTAATCAATATGAGCAACAAATTTTATAGGGCACAATCTTTTGTTATAGTTAGTAGTAATATAGGTTTACACAAAGCTCACTGTACTGGAAATAGAACTCTCTGGTGTTCCATATATTGGTGGGATTCAAATCATTTAACAACCAGTTCTCAGCCCGAATGAGTTCTTCCAATAACCAGTTCACCAATCTGCTCAGAAAGTTAACAACTGGTTCTCCCAAAGTGATGCAAACTGGCTGAATCCCATCACTGGTTCTATAGCTCCATTTGGGACCAGCCAACACCTGGAATTCTATATTCCACTTTATGTCCAAAAGATTTACTTCTATACATCCACTAAGTCATAGACCAGAATGTGCTAAATTGGCATTTTCAGACAGTAAAACATTTTTTTCTGTCCTGAAATGAAAAAAAAAAATTGAATGATTAATGTAACCAACATTCCTTGTCATGTTTTCAGTGTTCATTTATCTAACCCATGAAAAGATATTGGAAGTTACTAGTTGTTCTTGATCCTTTTCCTTGGGTCATTTCTGTCTTGATTTCTATTGCAAGGTCACTCTATGTACAGGTAGTTCTTGAATTACAACCATTCATTTAGGAACATGGTATCTATGTTGAACATTAATATGACAAACAGGCTTGTGTGTGAATCGCAGGAGAATTTTTCAAATGTGTTAGAATTGATTCCCCAAAAGCAGACCTTGCCCTTGTGGGAAAATACTAGGAAGAAATAAGATTGCTTCATGCCGAAAAACACAGCTAATCTCCTTGAAAAGAAAGTGTCAACAGGGCAAATTTAATTAATGGATCACATCACTAAGAAACCTGATAATTACCTGTTTAAACTGTGAAGGTTATTTACCCAAAATCTCTTCCCATTACAATACTTATAAAAACAACGAAAGATCACCCTCGGTTATTGTTTAAAACCTAGAAAATATAAAAATAACAACACATCCATTTGTTGAGCACTGCTAACTTAGTAGTAAAGAATAGGGACAATTTACATCATTTACATTTGACAAAACAAGCAAATAAAATATTGAAGTTTTCAATGCTGGAAAAATGTCAGCTCCCCTGTTTCCATACTCTGGTACATGAAGTAATATATCTAAATAGATTACAGCCAGTGATTGGGGAATTTACCTTAAAGGAAATAATTCCACTTGAAAACTTCAGAACATGTTTTGAAATTGGTCTATCCAGATCATTGATTAGTCTTAGCTATCTCCTACCTTTCTCAATCCCCTCATCCATCTCCTCCCCCCCAAAAGGAGCAATTTCTGGAAAAAAATAAGACACACCATAGAAAAATACAGTGCATTCCATAGAAAACACTGTTGGTGTATGCATGCAGTAGGGATTTCTATTATGGTAAAACTAGAATATTCAAGCAAACACTGCTTTACATTGGCATAAAAAACTGCTTGTATATATAGAATCAACCTATAATTCTCTCTGTTGATTCAGAAATGAAAGCTTTTGGAAAGCAATTTGGTCGAACAAATAAGTTCCATAAAATATGCATTCATAATTGAATATCTAATTTCCATTTTTCAAAATATATGAACTGTGGCTAACATGCATCAAAAGATTTATAGTGAGAAGCAGGTACAACCTACAAATTTCAGTATTTCAGTTTATTTGTCCCATTTATCGCACAAACTATCACAGAAATCAATGAAAAGCTACACGGACTACTGTTTGGCTAATTTCCAGTATTTGGTAAAAAGAGAGATTTTTGTGAAGAATTGCCTTGTAGAACTTGTACCTGATCAGCTCTGTTATTATCCAGTAGTGAAGCATTTGCCAACACCAACTTCTGTTTTTTATAACGTGATTCATGACCTGGAAAAGAACATAGCTACTGTCATTCTAGGCACTATCAGCCTGAATTATAAAAATCCCATCTTGAAGTTTCTCCTTTCAGCAGAGAATGTTAACAAACTGTTCACAGATCACAAGGAGACTTCGGAATGATTTGGAGCAACCCTTGACCTCCCTTGAAAATAACAAATATTAATCAAAACTGCAAAGTAGAACTTGTCCCCTCAAAAAATTGATGCCTAATTGAATCAATTTCCCGAGTTTGAAATGGACTGCCCAACTGAAAGAATTTAATGTTTCACAAATGGTTTTTGTCCATTTTGTTAAAGTGATTTGATTTTCTTATCCAAGTCAGGTCTGAATTGACAATTTCAACCTGAATTGAATTGATTTAAGTCAAATCATAACCCACTAAAGGGCTCTTGAGTGTTGATGCCAGCTCTAAAATGGTCTCATGGGTAGTTCTGTCTGCATTATCTGAGAATGTTCTGACCTTCCCCAACAACACGAAGCTGAGTCCTCATCCCGATAAACCTCTTTTATTTGATTTTCAATGAATTTCCTCTCCAACAAAGACCTGTCCAACAGTCTTTTAAGATAGTTCCCAATTACAAACCTTTCTCAGGCTTGCAGAGGGCCCAGGCCTATATCTCACAGATGCCACAATACTTGGCAAGCATGCTGGAATGAATTGATTGGTTCCTGCAAAGCTCGACTCTCCTTCCACTCTTTTATAATCTAGGGGCCATTCACAGCCTACCTGTGGCTTTCCTCCCAAGTCAGCCCTTGTTCCTCAGTTGTTCCCTTCTCCTGACAACTCTGTACACACTGGGAATAGGCTCTCACTGTTCTTCTGCCTCACTGATGCCTGACTCTGAAGGCAGTTGATAATTGTCAGATGGCCCAGGCCCCATCGCTGCCTCTGATGCAAAGCACTCATCAGAGCCTTCCTCAAACTCCAGGACTGCCCCATGCTCCTCCCCAACCTCCTCACTGTCCAAATCTGCTGCCAGCTCCACTGGCTGCTGTCAGGCCACAACATAGAATGAATATGCACACACACACACACACACACACACACACACACACACACACACATCCAGAGAGTTTTATTGGAATCATCTTGCCTTGGTTAACATCCTATTTCACCCCATTTTATTAAACTTTCATTTTTTTTGAGCAATGTGGTGATTAGGTACGTCACCTCAAGATGTGGCTGAGATAGATAAAATGTTTCTTCCATCCCTCTCTCACCAGTAGGACATTTTTTTTTAACTCTTTCTTATAATAAGCTGTATGTTCACATCTCTAGAAAATCCAGATCTGAGGGCTCCACATAAATTCCATAAACATTTAGTAGAATTATACCAGAATTTGCTTCTGACAGAAATGATTTACTCCTGAGAAGCAGAAGTTTCCAACCAGGAGCAACCACGAAGGAAAATCCATATAAATAATACTGTGTTTCTCACAAAATAAGGTTGGGCATTATTTTTTTTTGACCCCTGAAAAAATGGCTAGGTCATCTTTCCGGGGGTGCCTGAATTTCCTCTCCCACCTAGAGCAGCCCATACGCACGTACCTAGCTGTGAGGCCACTTCTATCAGTCAATGAAAGCTCCTCGAAGGCAGAGTCCCCAGCTGCATCAGGGCGTGGCATGGCTGCCCATGTCCCCTCGCCTTTAGGTAGTCTCTTTCGGGAGATGGAAGTTCCCCAAATGCAGTCACCAGCCACTTAATTGGATGGTAGAAACAGCCTTGGGGTGCGCACACACACACACACACACAATTCCCTCACCACAGGGCCACTTCTTTCGGCAGACAAAAGCTCCCTTGAAGGCAGAGTCCCCAGTCGCTTTGGGGCGAGGCGTGGCTGCCCAAGTCCCCTCATCTTTAGGCAGTCTCTTTCAGGCAATGGAAGTTCCCCAAATGCAGTCACCAGCCACTTAATTGGATGGTAGAAGCAGCCTTGGGGTGCGCACACACACACACACACAATTCCCTCACCACAGGGCCACTTCTATCGGCAGACGAAAGCTCCCTTGAAGGCAGAGTCCCCAGCCGCTTCAGCGCGAGGCGTGGCTGCCCCGTCCCCTGGCCTTTAGGCAGTCTCTTTTGTGCAATGGAAGCTCCCCAAATGCAGTCACCAGCCACTTCAATTGGCTGGTAGAAGTGGCCTCGCAGCAAGGGAAATGTGTGTGTGCACTCGCCCTGAGGCTACTTCTACCAGCCAATCGAAGTGTCTGGTGACTGCATTTGGGGAGCTTCTATCACCCAAAAAAGATTGCCTAAAGGCCAGGGGACATGGGCAGCCCCACCTTGCCCCGAAGCGGCTGGGGACTCTGCCTTCAAGGCAGCTTTCGTCTGCCAAAAGAAGCAGCCTCACAGTGAGGGGAGTATGTGTGTGTGCGCTCCCCCAAGGCCACTTCTACCGGCCAATCGAAGTGGCTGGTGACTGCACTTGGGGAGCTTCCATTGCCTGAAAAAGACTGCCTTAAAGGCGAGGGGACACGGGTAGCCACACCATGCTCTGAAGCGGCTGGGGACTCTGCCTTCGGGGAACTTCCATCAGCTATTGGGGTATTCTAGCCTAGGCTACCTGCAGGGCACTTCTAAAGGCAAGTTTTCTCCCCATCCCCCCCACCCTTCCCCCGCCCATTTCTCTTCACCTTGTGTAGTTCTAACGGACGATGTGAGAAACGGCAGGGAAACGCATGATTTAAATAGGCCTAAATTTTGGGGGCGGGGCTTAGTTTCACCTCATGCCTAGAAATCATGCTGGGCCTTCCTATTGGTGGAGGCCGTATTGTTGGAGAAATATGGTAGGAAAAAATGAAATAATTGAAATACCTGGACTTGCTTTATTTTGTCTGAGTTTGAACATTATGCTAAACTACAATTGATTGAATAAACCAGAATGAACTAGTTCACTCATCATCAGTTAGATGTCAGTTAGGTACCATTGAGTAGTCAACATAAGCCATCTGTTCATCTTTCTTACCCATTCTCATTATGTTCTTCTACAGTATTTCGCTGCTGAGAACATCTTTATTTGCCCCCCATAATCTACTCCTACCATTTGCCCAAGATACATATGCCCAAGATGCTTGTTTATTTAAACTTCAATAAGTCTTTATTTCATCAAAGATCAACCTGCATGTTCTGGAACTCCATGGGATTCTTAGCAACCATCTCCAAACACATAATTAAATGATGACATATTTTTCTCTCTCTCCTATTCTTTCTCAATGCCCATCTTTCATAGTCATGTGTTTCCATTAAAATGCTTTAATGATTCCAATCCTTATTGTGATAGAAATATCCTTCACAACCTTGTCTAAGAATGTCATTGCTTTCCTCCCTAAGATTAATCTCCTATTTACTTCTCAAACACACTGTCCATCTTTATTTATCTTTATCTATCCTGCAGCCCAAGGAAACAAAAATAACTCCACCTTCACTTCTTGACTGTCATACATCATAGTGTAGTATAAATCATGGTTAACACATGTTTGGGTTCATGCATCACACTTAACAATTGCAAGGAGCCTTTTGCAATCAAGAGGAAAAATTGCACTATTTTTTTAAGAATCAAATGGGTCACAGCACAATAGGATTACTCACTCCCCTTGTTTCCAAGGTTGAACTTTCAGTGATGTGACTTTTTAGAGTTCCAGAGCTATTGGAACACAAAAAATTCCTGGACCAGAATCTTAGCAGCCATAATGTGGCTTAAGGTGTTATATAAGCCTACGTAAAGAGTCACACACACCTGTGAACACCCTAGGATGATGCAGCTTCATTTTGGAAATGGATAAAAAAATCGAGAGGGTCAGAATGCAAGAGGTTTTGAATGGAAGAGGTAAATTCTCTCTTTATTAGTAAATTCCCTTTATCTGGGAATACAACTCTAACCTTTGTATTTTCTGTGAGATTTTAAATTATACACTGTTGAAAATGTGGAATCCATGAAAGAACAATAAAATGCAATGACATTGCAAAGGCAGATGACAAATGAACTGTCCTATTGAGACAAATCTTTCTTTGAATCATAGAGTTGGAAGGTACCTTAGATGACACCTAGTCTAAACTCCTGCTCACAAGGTCTTCAATATAGTATCTTTGGTAGATGGCCACCCAGCCTTTGTTTGAAGCTCTTAGCAAAGGATAACTCTTCACTTTATGGGACAACTTGGTCTATTTCGTCATAGGTCATGCAGGACGTTTCTCGATTTCCATCCTGTATTTTTACTCATGTCCTCTGGAGAGAGAGAAAAAAGAACATATCAAATTCCTTGTCAGTATGCCTCTTCATTTCCCTTGGAAACAGCTTTCACAGAGTAGAAAAGCAGCTAGATCCAAGCCAATGGCTCTAGTATGTGGTGGACCCATAATGGATTTGGCCTCTCCATCAGAAGCCCTTAAAATAGACTGCCTCTATTAACACTCATACTGCTTCCATCTGTCAACATTGTAATGAAAATTTCAAAATTATCAATATAGCAACAGCACTTAGACTTATATACCATTTTATAGTGCTTTCCAGCCTTCTCAAAGTGGTTTACAGAGTTAACATATTGCTCCCAACAATCTGGGTTCTCTTTTTATCCACCTCAGAAGGATAGAAGGCTGAGTCAACCTTGAGCATGGTGGGATTTGATCTGTCAAACTGCAGTAGGAGTAGGTTGCAGTACAGCATTCTAATCACTGTGCCACCAAGGCTCATATATGTTATATATTTGTTATATATAATGATACAAAGACCACTTGATCTTCTTTTTACTTATAGCTTCCAGTGTTTTAACCCTGAGAAAAAATAATTAATGATTTATTGATTCATACTATCTTTCTTTCAGATGTTCAGGTTCACTTACATGGCAGTGGTGGTTTTCAATTTGTTTTTACCACTGGTTGTATGGGAGTGGCTTGGTGGGCACACTTTGTGCACATGCAGAGGGTTTCTTACTAACCTTCTTCTGCAATCCTGCACTCTCCTTGTGTTTTCAACAGCTGACGTGCGGCAATTCACTGTACCGCA
Organism: Laticauda colubrina; assembly: GCA_015471245.1. Taxonomy (NCBI): domain Eukaryota; kingdom Metazoa; phylum Chordata; class Lepidosauria; order Squamata; family Elapidae; genus Laticauda; species Laticauda colubrina. The sequence continues at coordinate 12,005,288 of BLBF01000073.1, read as the reverse complement.
TGAAGCAACTGAGGTTGAAAAGCAGGAAATAAAGGTCAGTATAGTCTAGAGCCAGGGCAGGTGGGAGGGCCCAGCAGCTGATCATCAGAGCAAATCGGTTCACTCACAGATGATAGTCGGAGCTACCGGTTTGCCTGAACCAGGCCAAACCTGTAGAATACCACCCCTGTTACATGGTATTTCTTTCTGTTTTCCATCCATTAAAGTTAGTATGAAATTTGAGATAAAGGCTGACTCAAAGCAATCCAATAGGTCTCATAGCTAAGTTTGGAGATGAATATAGATATAGGTACTTAGCCCCTATGAATATAGGAGATGAATATAGATATAGGTACTTAGCCCCTATATTATATTATCTTTCTTATGTATACAGAATGTAGCATTATAAGTGGTCATTGCAAGACAAATCAATTTAAAATGCTAAGAAATTGGTGGTGTCTCTTGGTCTAGAGAGAACTCATTTAAATTAATTTTGAGATTTTTAAGTGATGGCATTGTATCTTGGCTAGTTAAGTCAAAATCACAAAGCTATTGTTCTTCAGCAAATTAAATTAGAGGAAACAACTCATTGGGCCTATAATCTTGCTACTATAGGCCCAATAATCAACTCATTGGGCCTATAGTAGCTAAGAACCACGGTGGTGCAGTGGTTAAAGTATACTACTGCAGACTACTTCTGCTGCCTGCCGGCTGCCTGCAATTTAGCAGTTCAAATCTCACCAGGCTGAAGGTTGACTCAGCCTTCCATCCTTCCAAGGTGGGTAAAATGAAGACCCAGATTGTTGGGGGCAAGAAGCTGACTCTGTAAATCGCTTAGAGGGGGCTATAAAGTACTGTGAAGTGGTATATAAGTCTCAGTGCTATTGCTATTGCTATATAGGAGCTCGTAAGAACAAAATATATTGCCAAATTTTCCCTTCATATAGAACTTTTAGATTGAAAGAAGATCTTGCACCTGAATCATCAACTTATAATCATCAAGTTATTTAGATTGAAAGAAGATCTTGCACCTGAAGTCATCAACTTATAACAGCTGGTTTAGTGACCATTTGAAGGTTACAACAGCACTGAAAAAAGTGACTTATGACCAATTTTTCACACTTACTACCATTGCAGTATCCCCATCATCATGTGATAAAAATTCAGACCTTTTGGCAACTGACTCATATTTATTACTGTTGGAGTGTCCTGGGTCATGTGTTCCCTTTTGTTACGTTCTGGGAAGCAAAGTCAATGGGGAAGATTCACTTAACAACCATGTTACTAAATTAACAATTGTAGTGATCCACTTAACGACTAGGGCAAGAAAGGTTGTAAAATGGAGCAAAACCCACTGAGTAAATGTCTCATTTAGCAACAGAAATATTGGGCTTCATTGTGGTCAAGGACTACCAGTATGCTATTGGCCACTTGAGACTTGTTCAGTGGAGTAGAAATTTTACTGCTGATAGTAGCCAATTTCAAACATGCCATCCAAAACTTAGAGACAATCCGAATGCAAAGATAAAAATGTTTTGGGAAAATAGACTAAATGGATATAAAGAGAAGAAATACTTTTGTCAGTAGATTAAGCCAACATTTGATCTTTGCTTTCCACACAAAGAAAATACTTTTCTTTACTGTAATGGCCACTCAAGGAAGCACAGTTGGTCTGATGGATCAGCAGGGGATGGAAAAGGTAGAAAAAAAAATTGTTCAGCATTTGCAACCTGCCATAAAGAAAAAACTAATTGACCAGCAGAGACTTTTTGAATCCAATTAGTAGCTATTAGTAGTGCCATCACAGATAAAATGAATGCCAATGTGTTAATTAAAACAAAGGAACTTTATAAATGCAAATAATTAAAAATATTTTTGGCGCCGGATCTTGATCAGTTCACCACATTTTTACTCATTTCTTTGTGTTATTTTTCTCTCTCTCCCTACTGAAAAACAGATTGCTAGAGACAAATTCATCCAAGATAGGAACAGATGAAGAATGTTGGAGAAGAACTTTGTTTCCCATGTAAAAGGAAATGAGGTAAGAATGAAGAAGTCAAAAGTTTTGTGAGAAGGTTGGATATTACAATTGAAAGATAAAGGATAGTCCCTCTGAATATGATTAATTTAAGACTAAAAAGGAAAAGTACTCCTTCTCAAGACTAGCCTGGATTTGGAGGTGCAACTGAGTACCTTAATATAAGGCATGGACACAAAATTGGCAGATGTCTTATTTTGTCCAGAAGGGTAAGGCAAGATTTGGAAAAGGTGGCTGGAAGTGACTAGCTCCAACCAGGATTCCACAACGGAATAGAGGATGTGGCACATCATAAAGTGTAATGCACAATGACTTCCTTTCTCATTATTTTCACAGATCATTCCATCATTTCAGTTTTAGTCCTATAACAGGAAGGATGAAATAGCCCCGGGGGGTGGGGTGGGGTGGATTATGATAATAGATTTGGTCCCTCCAAGTATATTATTCTATGGTCTAACATTATATCAGGTAAAAAAAAAAAAAGGCTAAAGTGTTGTTTTCTTTCTAATTTTAGAAGACCACACTCAATTCAGAAGAATTACATTAGGAAGACAGATTGCAAAAAAAAATAAAAAATCAGGAAAAAAAATTCTCACAGTGAATGTCCTAAATAGAGCAACAAGGATGGTTAGGGAATTGGAGCCTAAAACATATAGAGAACGGTTGCTGGAACTGGGTATGTCTAGTTTGATGAAAATAAGGACTAGGGGTGACATGATAGCAGTGTTCCAACATCTCAGGGGCTGCCACAAAAAAGAGGGAGTCAATCTATTCTCGAAAAGCACCTGAGAGCAGGACAAAAAGCAATGGGTGGAAACTAATCAAGGAGAGAAGCAACTTAGAATACAGGAGAAATTTCCTGACAGTTAGTGCAATTAATCAGTGGAACAACCTGCCTCCAGAAGTTGTAAATGCTCCAACACTGGAAGTTTTTAAGAAGAGATTGGATAATCATTTGCCTGAAATGGTATAGGGTTTCCTGCCTAAGCAGGGGGTTGGGCTAGAAACACTCTAAGCTCCTTTCAACTCTCTTATTCTATTCTAAGTGATGGATTTTCAGTTGCTGAATGCATTCAAATGAATGTGGGAGATGTTTAATTAGGGTTTTTGAATCAGGCAGGGGTTGAACTCAGTGCTCTCCTTCAACTAAAAGATTGTAGGTCTCAGACTCCACATTAATATTTTAATCCAATCCCTAGATCAAGAGAACCAATGTCTGTGAGATGATTCATCCATCCACCAAGAACTACATCTTCCTATTGGTGGGGGGAATTTTTTCCAAATTCATTCCCAAACCATCTGAGTATTCTTATTATTACTTTTTTGGGCAGTTTTCCTGGAAGAGAGTTGGCTTGTTGTTGGCAGAGATGAAGAAGAATTATGGTGGACCAGTCCAAAGACTGACTTTATCACAATCAATCTATCCTAAAATATTCATGGTTTATAAGAAAATCACTTTTTTCTGGACTTCAAATAGACCATTGTTCTGATGATCACTTTCTCTCCCTCCTGTCTAGAGTGTTTTTTTTTTAAAAAAACACCACACTTGTAGAAATGATATGTTGGTTACTAGCAACCAGTTTAGCAAGAAGCAAAGTGTTGTTGAACAATTAACATTCCCAGCTACTCTTTAAGAAGTCACTATGCATTCCAAGATGAAATATTTTATTAAACATTTCTAAGAGCTTTTTGTTGCAAAGACCTTTTGAAAGAAACTGTTATAACTGTTCATTCCCTTCTTCTGCTAGAAACAGGGTAGAACTAGACAAGGAGCTGGCAGAGCAGAGAGTGAGATTTCATGGAGATCTTTGAATGAATTTCCATATAGCAACAGGAGTTTCTGATTTCCCACAATTAAAAAATAACACTTGCAAAATGCTGTTTCTCTTTTCTTAATTAGCCAAGGTAGCATCAAGAAAGAAAGCAAGCTCAGAGAAAAGCTATCGACATGATTGAGAAAGAACTCGTTTGAGAATGAAAACCAACCTCTACCTTTCTGCTCCAGTTTTTGCCAAGAAGGACTCTGACTAGCAGACCTCACAGAAGAGATTATTATAGTGGAAAGAAAAGACGTTATACATGCACGAGAGAAAGAGAGGGAGAGAGAAAGCTTTCCTGGTGTGAGAATTGGTGTTCCAAGCACACAGGCAGCTCCTCTTATTCAAGTGTGATTTTTCTCTTAAATTAGATCTAGTATCTAGATTTGTCAGCTAGCACAGGGAGCTCTTTTGTAAAAAAAAGAAAGGGAATCACAGGTTAGCAAAACCTTTCAGCACACCTCCAACTCACACAAGGGGAAAAGGGCACTAGACAGGAAAGACATAACCACAACATTGAAATATTGTAAAAGTGCTTGACAACATCACCAGTATTAGTTAGCTGAACACAGAGGAATTATATAATGAGGTTAGACTTAGAGTTTATAAGAAAAAAAGAAACAGATTTATTATTTTTTGTGGCAGGGAAATGTCTTCTGTTTCTTTTCCCAGTAATTTTGGAAGTTCACACAATATCCTTTCTAAGGAAGTTTATATGCCAATCCAATGTACTTTAATGCCTGTTCAAGGTGGACTTCCTTTCTGACACAGCTTTGTGTCCAAAATTATAGTACAAACTCAAATTTGTTAGTTCATTACTAGATGGGTTGTGGACAATGTATCTAGTTTTAAATGTACAATATGTTTGGAGACCTTGAGTTTTTCCTTGCTTCAAGAAATACATAGAATGGGATTCATTCAAAGGGTGGAAATGATGAAATTAATAAATCATAAATTTAAACCAAGATGAGGAAAAGGCTGAAATTCACTGCAGCTGACAGCTCTTCTAAGCCCTGATTGCAATGACTATGAGGAACATCTACTTGTCTCCCGAAGCCTCTAAGTAGAGTAGGAACCACAGGAATTTATGCACTATTATTAAAGCTCCCAAGAAATATAGATGGATTTGTGGTTGAGCTCAAATATTTCTAAACTTTACAATCACCAGAAAGGATGTAAGGAAGGAAGGAAAGAAAGAAAACAACAGAAAAGAAAGAAAGAAAAAGTTCAGCCCATGCTTCTCCCACTAAACTTAAACCTATCTTTCTCCATATTCAATATTCATATATTCTCAGAATCATAAGTTTGCACAGAATTAATGTAACACCAAGTATTTTCTGGGTTTTTCATTCCCTCCTCCTCATTATATTTGTTTCTTGAAACTGGTCTAAAAGCCAAAAATGTAGTTTATCTACCTGGTCTTGTATCTTTGAGGCAAACCACCCACATACTCTAAGGCTCTTGTCATTTTTAAAATCTGTTTTATCTGAATATCTGTCTGGATGTTATTGTTTTCCCTGGGAGAGGGAGGGCTGTAAATTAGCAAACATCTTTTTTCTAGACTGAATTTCAGTCCAGAAGAAGCCCATCATGTGGTGTCAACAACAGTGAAGCAAGTTAGCGCTTTGAGAGATCTTCTTTGTTGCTGAGAAAGATCCAGGTGCAGTACAGAATTCCTCACCGAGGAAAATCTCAAGATCAGGATTGAATGAAACAAGACTCAATGCAGATATTGTTTACATATTGTTTCTTGTCTCCTCCTTTCACTTTGAGTCACTACTTAAATGATTTATTTTTCCTTTTTGTATTTTTTTAAAAGATGTTAAGCTCTAATTCATTTGTTCATGCTGATGGTTAGCTCTTCAGAGCATTAACAGGAAAGCAAGATGATAAGACTTACCTCAGAACCAGGGGTGGGATCTGACAGGATTAACTACCAGTTCAGTCATTTATGAGGTTCAGTGATTTACGATGTGCTTCACCGCATGCTGCTGGAGCATGCCTGTAAATCATGATCTGCGTGCAGAGAAGCAGCCTTTCAAAAAAGCCTTTTTTCCTGCTTGTTTAATTGCAGCTGTGCCTCACATGGCAGCTGAAGTTGAAAAAAATCAGGAAATAAAGGTCAGGTAAGAGCCCAGGTGGGTGGGTGGGCAAAACCATCAGCAGACATAGAAACAGTTCTATGTCTGCTGCTCTTCAGAGCTACCAGTTCTACAGAGGTGGACAGAACCAGTACAAATCCACCCCTGATGATAAATGAATGAAGATTGAAAGAAGCAGTGCAGAATAAATTAAATGCCTTAAAACCCAAGCAAGGCTTCAAAAGAGTCTTGGAGTCAACCAAACGTAAAGCCCATGTACAACTGGCCAACGGATGCAAAACGGACACAATGGACGAGAAAAATGTTCCATCCGTTGTTATCCGCTCTCAAAAGGGGCAAAAATTTGCATAACCGGAGCGGATAACACAGACGTGGGGAGGACTCAGGGTGGATGCAAAGCGGATGCGGAACGGAAGCCCAGCGGATGGAAGCAGATGGGAGTGGGTGGCACATCCGCTAGGCTTCCGGGGGACTGCAGCAAAGCGGATGCAGAACGGATACAGCGGATGCACAGCGGATGCACAGCGGATGAAGCGGATGCACAGCAGATGCACAGCGGATGCACAGCGGAAGCCTAATGGATGCCGAGCGTTAATTGCGCATGCAGGGAGGATGCATTGCGCAAGCCCCGTGGATATAAAGGGAAGCAGCTCGGAAGCAGGTCACCATTCAGAGGGAAAGACCTGCTGCCAGACGGATTGACAGCCTTGCCTGCCCTGCCTGCATGTCTGCCTGCCAGCCTTGCTGCCAGCCTTGCTACCAGCCTTGCTGCCAGCCTTGCTGCCAGCCTCCCTGCCAGCCTCGCTGCCAGCCTTGCTGCCAGCCTTGCTGCCTGCCAGCCTTGCTGCCTGCCAGCCTCACTCCCTGCCTTCCTGCCAGCCTTGGTTCACATCTGCCTGCCAGCCTTGCTGCCAGCCTCCCTGACAGCCTCGCTGCCAGCCTTGCTGCCAGCCTTGCTGCCAGCCTTGCTGCCTGCCAGCCTCGCTGCCTGCCTTCCTGCCAGCCTTGGTTCACATCTGCCTGCCAGCCTTGGTGACTGCCTGTCTGCCAGCCTAGGTGCCAGCCTTGGTGCCAGCCTTCCTGCCAGCCTTTCTGCCAGCCTTGGTTCCTGCCAGCCTCACTGCCAGCCAGCAACCCCACAACCATGCAGAAGCACAGCAAGCCTCAGCCTTCTGCTGCCAGCCCTGGCAAGAGGGACAGGGCTACCATCCCGCCCCCTGGCCCTCACTCTGGTTCTGCTGGGGCTTCTGCAGCACGGGCTTGCTCTTCTGGGGCTGGGGCTTCTTCTGCTTCTGCTTCTGGAGGAGCTGATGACAAGCACTCCAGCACCAGCCACCTCCACAGCACCTGGACCCTTCACCCCTGAGACTGAGCGACCAAGAGGAGTGCCAGAGACTCTTTTTTGTCTTATAGCTTGTTGTTAGTAAAGTCTATTTTTGATTCACAAACTTGCTTCATTTCTTTTTTTTTTAATAAAGTCTTGCTGGAAACTTTTAGAAATTGTTTAAGCCTTTGCATGCTTGTGGGTTAAGATAGCAGTGGGATGGGTTGAGATAGCAGTGGGATGGACAAGGGGATAGATAAACCTCCAGTGCAAGCATAGTGGGACTGTATGGTCCACCCTCCCAGGTGCCACACCTACGGCCCTTTATTATCAATAATAATGTAATAATGATCCACACATGTCAACATAAACACAACTCTTTATTAAACGCCCTGTTCATTGTAGGCCAACCAAACATACATAGCCCAATCTCATCCGTGTGATGAGACAAGCTGAAGGAAGCATCCATTCAGCATCTACCATCCTGTCTTGCCACTCCACTGCTCCAGCTGGGGAGTTGCACCATTGTCTCAGGAGGTTGCGCTGCTTCTTTGCTTCATTTGAGGCTCTGTTGGGGCCTAGCACATCCTCAGTGTCGATCAGGTTTCGCCCTTGCCTCCATTCCCCAGGCTCCATGACCCCATTGGCTTGTTGGAGGTCCACGAGCCTGTTCTGCAAGACTGGGTAGTGGGTGCGCATGAGATTGTGCAGGATGTAGAAAGCTTCCATAATCCTCCTCACGGTCTCTGGGCAATGCTGCATGGTGGTGAGAAGTACCTGGAACCTGTTGGCCAGGATGCCAAAGGCGTTCTCCATCATCCGCCTTGCCCTGGACAGCCTGTAGTTGAAGATCCTCTCTTCACTGATGAGGAGTCTGGAGTTGTAGGGCTTCATGAGGTAGGTTGTGAGGGAGAAGTCGTCATCCCCCACGATGAAGTAGGGCACATCTTGTGTGTCCTTGGGCAGAGGTTCTGGATCTGGGAAGCCCACGATGAGGTTGCGTTCCAGCCCCTCCTTGAGGTGACTGGCGTTGTATACCTGGGCATCCGAAGATGAGCCGTTGCCTGAAGCATCGATGTACATGAACTTGTAGTCAGCATCGACCATGGCAAAGAGGATGATGCTGAAAAAGCCCTTGGAGTTGAAATAAGTGGACCCCGACTTGGCTGGAGCTTTGCAGGCCACATGCTTGCCATCTATGGCTCCAACGGTGTGTGGTAAGTTCCACCTCTGATATCACTGCTCTGCAACTTTCTTCCATCCTTCTTCAGTGGAGGGGTACTGGAGGAGCTCCTCCTTGTATTCTTCGATGATGGCCTGCACCACTTCTCTGACCACAATGCTGATGGTGTTGGATGGCACCCTCCAGCCGTTCTGCATGCTCCTTTAGGAGGTCCCTGAGGCCAGGTGGTGCAGAGTGAGTGCCACCTTGAGCCCAGGTTCCAGGCTGGGCCGGAAGCTGGTGTTTGCCTTGGTCAAACTGGGTGTCAGCCGCTGCACAACTTCGTCAAACATGGTTGGCAGCATCCTCATGAAGTTCTGGAACGCCCGAGTGTCTTCGCTCCTGAGCTCCACCATCAGCTTGTTGTACAGTCCGTCCTCTGCTTTCCTGGCGAACCATCTTTGGACCCAGACTCTTTTTGGGTGGCTCCTTTTCTTCTCGCAGTAGTGTTCACAGAGCCTGCAGATGGCTTCACACTGTTGCAGAACGATGGTGGCTGCCGAAAGGACTTTGTTACAATCCACGGTGGACATGACTGGATGCTGTGGAAGAGGAAGAGACAGACGAAGGCTGCAGAGGTCTGCACTGCTGGGCTGCTGTTCTGAAAGTGCAATGCAGGTGAGTTCCTCCCCCTTTTTATTGGCAGTATAGGTTTTCCGCTAGGCATCCTCTAGGCATCCTGCAGACATCCTTAATATCCGAGATAGGTGAACTCTGCGAACGTTTTTTCCATTTTAAACGCTTTGCTTCCATGCTGCATCCGCTAGGCATCTGTTCTGCATCCGTTCTGCGTCCGTTCCACTTCCTCCCTGCGTCCGGGCGGATACGCGTTGCGCAGATGCGTCACGGATGCCTAGCGGATATAGCAGATGTGTAACGGATGCATAGCGGATGCGTAACGGATGCGTAGCAGATGCGTAACGGATGCGTAGCGGATGCGTAGCAGATGCGGAACCGACAAAGTGGATACATTTTCCGTGCAAAAGTTTTAGGCAGCCCAAAACTTTTGGAGTGGATGAAACGTCCATAAATGGATGCTGGATGGATAGAGAGGATGAAAAACGGAGGCAGTGAGTACAGAACGGGTACATCGTGTTAACCAATGGATGGCAAGGTTTTTTGTCCGTTTTACATCCTCTTTGCATCCGTTGGCTCAGTGTGACATAGGCTTAAGGACGGAAAGATACAAAAATCAGAACAAAAGCAATAAGATCAACCAATTAAATAAAGATTAAATGAGGGTGAGGGGAATATTACTTCAAAAGTCCCAATTCATTTTAAGAAACTATCTTTTTGTCAGAGGATGGGTGGGGGGAAAATGACATAACATACAGTATCTAAAATATATGAAATTATAATATTATAAATTATAATATAAATATACCTGAGACATGTACAAAACAGACATTAATATAGCCATCAAAAAGCATTTATTCCAAAAGGAAAAGGAAAAAAAGCAACATGAAGAGATAAAAAGATCAACAGAATCAGTGATACAAGGATCATTTTCATTTTTATATCAGAACATGGAGGGATTACTGGATGGGTAACATTGAATTAAAAAGATTGAATAAAAGGTTGAACTTAAAAGGGTTCGGGAACAGGGTATGTTTAAACTAATGAATAGAAGGATTAAGGGTGGCAGGATAGCAGTGTTCCCATATTTGAGGGATTGCCAAAAAGAAGAACCTATTTTCCAAAGCATCAGAAGGCAAAACAAGGAGAAAAACAATCTAGACCTAAGGATAAACTTCCTAATAGTGAAAACAATCAACCAATCAATCGACCCTAACCCTAACCCTAACCTTAGGGCTTGCCTCCAGAAATTGTGGGTGCTCCATCAATGGAGGTTTTTAGTAAAAGACTGGACAGCCGCTCGTCTGGAATGGTTTAGAGTTTTTTGCTTGAGCAGTGGGTTGGATTAGAAGACCTCCAAGGTCCGTTCCAACTCTTTTATTCTATTAGTCTCACACTGGAGATATGTAGCATGCACAATGTTCTTTGTACAACTTATGGCTTTCCAATACCCCTTTTCTGCTCCAACCCTCAAAATGACTGAGAGCATCAAAAAGTAAAAAGAGTACTTAAAATCTTGTGGCTGCAGAAGGAATCTTTTCTATTTCTGAAAACTTAGCATTAATTCCAGACCAACTAATGTTACATGTCCCTACTAAAAGGTGGGATCAATAAGCTTAGTCTTCACCCAACATACTGGAAAATGACCAAAGACTTTTTTCAAAGTAGCAATCAACTCCTTCCACTCCTTGTCATATTTTACCATGTTCTTGCTCTACTCCTGTTTTGTTTTTTAATCTGGATTGCCTCATTTTCAAAGTTGACTAATAGTAACCATGGGGACCTGTAAAGGAAACACCAGATGTGCATTTGAGTCATTGTAGAACTATCTTTGAAAATCCATTACTATTGTCTCTAGAACAGTCTCCAAATAAATGAGTGGCCTACTCTAACAACTTGATAAATTTAATATTATACAATTATTTAAATTGATTTTTAAAGCATTTCAATGAATGAAAGATATATAAAAGTTTTTTTAAAAGGTAAAACTAAAGGTTTCCCATAGCTGGTCATATCTGATTCTTGGGGGCTGTGCTCATCTTCATTTTTTTAACCTAGGAAGTCACCATTATCTGAAGACCATTTCTGTGCACATATAGCCAGCATGAGTATAAGCCAAGGAACATGAAGTGGTGTTACCAAAGAGGTACTATTTATCTAGTTATATTTACATGTTTTTGAACTGATAGGTGGGTAGAAGCTGGAGCAAGAATAGGTGCTTAGCCTATAGCTCAGAGCTCAAACCCAGACTTGTCACTTGGAAAGCTGATAGATCCAGCATCTTTATTAAATCATTGCACGTGCACACATCAGAGGTGGCATTCAGCAAATTCTGACCAGTTCTGTAGAACCGGTTGCAGAAATTTTGAGTAGTTTGGAGAACTGGCAAATTCCACCTCTGACTGGAGATTTTACAGTATCTTTCCCTGCCACACCCACCAAGCCACGCCCAGAGAATCGGTAGTAAAAAAAAAAATGAATCCCACCACTGGCATGGAGAGAGAGGGGGGGAAGAGGGAGGGAGGGGGAGAAGAAGAGGAAGAGAAAGTGGGGGGGAGGGAGACACACAGAGAGAAAGAGAGTACTGTTTTAAAGGGGGAAAGCTGGTCAAAGGCAAAGATTGAAAAGGAATTAGAATTTTCTTCAACAGCTAAGGATATGGAGACCAAATTACTAAAAGCAACAGACTATATTTTAGGTCAATTTGATTGTATGCAATGTAGGCTGAGCCAGAGTCATGCTAAGAGTATTTTACATTCCATCTTCACTGACATAAGTCTCCAATGTCTTAAGAGATTTGAAAACAACGACAGCAAATTAAAACAGATAAATAATTAGATGAAATTGGAAAGGTTGGGTGCTTTCTTTCTTAAAGAAATCCAGTTCTTGAAAAAAAAGATTATGGTTTTGCTTTTATTTGTTTTTTTGACACACTGCCCTAAAAAAAAGGAAATGTGTAGGAAGTGAGAAAATAAGAAAGAAGTCAGTGAGATACTGAATGTTGTTGTATGTTATGGCTTTGCAAATTGTATTTAGCTAAGTGGAAAAATATGGGATTTTAAGATTATGCTCCCAGCATATGGCCCAAACGGCTGACATAGCAAGCATGGGAAGACCAAAACACTTACACAAAATTAACTTGGGACATTGCTTCTCATTTCTCTCTCTCATCTCTCTTTCATACTTTTGATATCTTAACATTTTTCTAGGTAAGAGTGGTGCAGTGGTTACAATGCAGTACCGCAACCTAATTCTGCTGAGTGCCAGCAGTTCAATCCTCACCACTCAAAGTTGATGCAGCCTTCCATCCTTCCAAGGTTGGTAAAGTGAGATAGTTGAGGGCAATATGCTGACTCTATAATCACTTAGAGAGTGCTATAAAGCACCATGAAATGGTATATAAGTCTAAGTGCTATTGCCATTGCTATTGCTTCTGAATGACCCCTGGATCTGCATCTAGTACTATATTATTTTTGTAAAAATGGTTCCAAACTGGTGGTTTAGAGAACATGGAGGTATAAATGAAACTTCTGCTGAGGCTGCCATCAGGGTCAAGAAAGCTCCAAAGGAGATACCTGGGGGTGGGGAGAGGATGCTCTCCAGCAGGTGCAACTAATGCCTATAAACATGATGTTGTCCCTCTGCTTTTCAACCCTAATATTCCAGGGTAAAGTTGGCACAGTCTTTGAGCATCCCTGACAAATTCAGCAACAGGCTCACTGGGGCAGGGGAAGGTGTCACCCAATGAACTTCAGCTGGAGAGATATGTTGTAGCCTCAGCTGCTGCCCCCTTCCTTGGCAAGGTGAGGTTGGAGTGAGGACACCAGGCGAGCCCCACTTAGCAGGACAAAAAACAGACATAACTGCAAGTCCAGCCCTAGCTATGATGAAGAGCAAAGCCTGCATCTGGGTCCTGGGGCTGTGGAAAAGGAACCAGAGAGATTTAGTGGTTGAACTTCCTTCTGGCTTCTTGGATTCAGCTATTTCCTTTTGGTTGGAGGCTGGGCTCGGTCAGGCCCAAGTTGGCAACAGCCAGCCCCTCACTATCCCCACGTGCCAGATCTAAACACCTTGTGGACCAGATATGGCCTTTGGGCCTTGAATTTGACACACTTGGTCTAGGACAATATGTCTGTGAGCAGACTGATGCCCAAGGGTGCTAGGAAGGGACCCCTGGTACATGATATTCATTCTTCTAAGAAATAAGATGGCTGAGACTGTCTTCATGCATATCAGTTGGACAACCTGACTGTTGTATGCTTCCTTTTACTTCTAATGAACATTACTTTTTTCCTGAACCCTTTTTCCTCAACTAATTCTGCACAAAACCAAAGAGGCATCCTCCTTGCTGATGAACCTTCTGCCTGTACGTGTGTTTTAAACTGAAGACAAGATTCAAAATAATGGCTGGCATTGTGCTTATTGGGGGGGGGGGAAGCTGCATGGTGAACAGGATATTAATTACTTCATTTTGAATGCATTTCCAATATTTCAAAACTGAGATTATGCATCTGTTTCTTAATGTTGCATACTCTGACAGAAGAGGCATTTCCAGGAGCTGACTGTCATCTTATGTCTTTTTTATTAAATGTTCATTACGTTAATCAGGGAATTAATTCTTCTCTGGCAGACTCCATAAGAAACTGTTATTGAAGCTGTATCTATTTCAGTTTTTGTTCACAGGGAATAATTGTCACAAACCCTTTACAGCTCATGATGTTCTCAATGGAATGGAGCATGATCTCATACCAATGTACAATCAATTCCTCATTTCAGTCCTCATCCAAGCCAGTTGTTTCAAGGTTTATTATATGTCTGAAAAAGGAAACTATTCTTCTATTCAGAGGAAGTCCTCAGCACTGCCTTTGTCCATGGAGCCTACTTCTAGGTCTTCCTATATGTTAGCTTGTAGCTTCATTTACTCAGTTTTGGAGACCTTGCCAAGGTGGGCTAACTAAAACCACTGAACATACTTGTTTTCTTGCAGATTTTTCATTATCCTAACTAGGTAATATCATCAGTGCTAGTAAACAGTGCAAATGTTCTCCTTCTTTGGTAACTAAAACCACATTTCGTCTAGTGCTTTTATTCATTGCAGAGAACTTCTGGTGGCACAGTAGTTAGAATACAGTATTACAGGCTAACTCTGCCCACAGTCTAACAGTCATATCATATTCGAGGTTGACTTTGCCTTCCACCCTTTGGAAGTTGGTCAAATGAGGACCCCGAGTGTTGGAGGCAATATGCTGATGTTATAAACCACTCAAAGAGGGATGTGAAGCAGTATCAAGTACATATAGGTTTAAGTGCTATTGCTATTGCTTGGATCAGTCTTGAAACAACATTTCTAGCATCCTTGTTGTAACTTAAGCATCATCTTGCTTTTTCCTAGACCTAGAAAGTCTTGAGCTGATTGTATATGATTACATCAGTCTTGTTTTCCCATGATGGAAAGAGATTATTTACTTGCTTCTCCATGAAGTAGAAGGTGAACTAGAACCAATCAATATATGATCTATAGATAATCATGGCTGTGACACCCATGCCTCCATCATATATCTGAAGTTTTTTCTTCTATTTTATTATGTCTACTATCTTTCCTGAATTATTTCTTCTCCATCTAACTTATTTTGCTGCTCTTTCTTCAATTCTAGAAGCTTGAAAGGCATATTGTGTGTCTGGGGTGTATCTGTTTGTGTCAGAAGGAACTGAGGAGAGAGAAAAAGAGAAATCTTGCTCCATCCTAGAAATGTTCACAACGTAAGGCCTGAAAAACAACTTGTCGGAGAGAATTTACCTAAGAATGAAAATAGATTGAAATATGGACATTTCTCAAGAGGCAGTTGACAGATTGGTCAGTAGCTATCAGAAGAGAAAAAAGATCAGAAAACACAAGCCGATAGAGGTGTGGGAAGAAAACATTCAACAGCAGAAGGAAAGTACACAAAGGTCATTGGCAATTTGCGAGATGGATGAGGTGGAAAAGAGACTTATCAATGATCTGGGCAGGCGTCACAATGATAGAAAAGAATAAGTCAGCATTACAGCGCAGAGGAATAAGCAAGGGAGAAAAAAATCTATATTGAGAGTAATAAATGTCTGAATATGTCCCACTGCCCATCACAAGTACACAGATTGTAATAGATTATCCATAAGGGAAAAAAGTCCTCGATAGTGAAAGATCCCTTACATGTATTTTTATATCATTAGTATCCAAGTTCACTGGTGTATACTTGCTTTTTTGTGTGTGCTGTTACTTATCTCCAGTTAATCTCATGGAGGAGATGTAATTATAAACTCAGCATTGGCATGATTAACAGATTAACGAGAGTTGGAAGGGACTTTGTACTGTAGGTCATCTAGTTTGACCCCCCACCCCACCCAAGCAGGAAACTCTACACCATTTCTGACAGATGGCAGTCCAGTCTCTTCTTGAAAGCTTCCAGTGATGAAAGTCCCACAACTTCAGAAGGCAACTTCTGTTCCATTGGTTGATTGTTCTCACTGTCAGAAAATTCTCACTGTCAGAAAATCTCTCCTTGATCAGTTTCCATGCATTATTCCTTGTCTGGCCTTCAGGTGCCTTGGAAAATAGCTTGATCCCTTCATCTCTGTGGCAGCCTCTCAAATATTGGAACACTGCTATCATGTCTCACTGGCCCTTCTCTTCACTAGACTAGTCATGCCCAGTTCCTGCAATTGTTCATTGTATGTTTTAACCTCCAGTCTCCTAATCATCTTGGTTGCTCTTCTCTGCACTCTTTCTAGAGTCTCAACATCTTTTTTTGTAAAATATTTTTTTTTCTGATGCAGCTGGAGCCTCCTGTGACAGCAGACCTACTCCAATGTTCTCTTATCCTTTTGATGGTGTTGTTTTCTACAATGCATGATGGCACATCCAATCACTGTACAATAGAAAATATGTTCAGTGAGGTCTTCCAATTCATCATGACTCATTCTGAGAATTGAAGACAAAATATCATCACTGCCACCACTCAATCACCAGAAGGTAGTTTCTTGAAATAGGTCTGACAGTCCTCAACTTGATATGTCTCCACAGCTACTTTACCTTGGTTGCCTTCTGAGAAGAAGCTTCGTGGTATCCAAAACAGAACAACTAGATTCTGTAATAGATTTGTATCCTATAGTATCAACCCTGTTGACTCTCAAGACTCTTTTTTTCTGCTATGTATCCAAAATGGACTGTGATACATTATCTAATATTATCTAATATTATCTAATCTCATAATCACCCCTTCCCCATTCCTCCCCTCCTCTCCTTCCATCCCCTCCCCTCCCCTCCTACCCCATCCCCTTCTTCTCTCCCCTCCCCTCCCTTCTTATTGTCTTGTCTTTATTTTTTCCAGAAAATATTTTCAGAATATTCCCTGCCTCAGTTTTACTGGTAACCTAACCTGTGTTTTCTAGCCTTTGATGCAGAAATTAACCCTCCATTATAGAAGCTTAAAAAAAAAAAACCACTTCATCCTGATAAAGCAGTTTAGAGAATTTACCCATGAAATGAACCCTAAATGACCAATCATGTGATACAGCCACAACTGGAAGCTCTACACTTACATTCAGCAATGTTTTCATTTGCATGATCCCTACCATTTCTAAGAATAATAACGCAGTCTAGCAAAGAAGACTTTTCTAATTGTTTCTAATTTATTAGAAACATACTGAGGTTGAATATTCTTACTACTAAGTAGACCAGCATAGAAAGATTAGCTGAAATCTTAAGCATTTGCTATTTCCCGCATTACATGCCTGTTCATCATTTCTCATTTTTTTGTCTAGTTGTCTTCTTAAAAATTAGAAAAGTCTGGAGATAGGGAAGAATTTTTTTCACTTGACATCTTTTTCAGTCTTCCAAATCATATAGGGAAGTACCTAATGAAAATAGTTTTATGGAGAGGCACATCTGCATTCCACTCTCCTCTTTTAGCAAGTGTCTACCCCATTGTCTATTTTGGATGGATGGGTGGTTGGAACTGTGTGCAATGTCATGACAACATTTCCTTGTTCTATAGGAGAATCTCAAAACTCATCCTGAATTTTATTTTAGGCAAAACTGAAAGACACACTAAACCATTTGGAGAGCATTTGATGAAACAGAGAGTTGTGCTGCAGAAAGTAAAGCAAAAGAAGGATTTTCATAAGTATTTTTTTTTAAAAAAAACAAAGATTTATTTCTATTTCTAAACTAGAAATAAACTGTTAATTCCCCCCCTCCCCCCAGAAATTATACTTTTAACATTTGGTACCAATTTTAGGAGTGGTGCGGTGGCCTAAAGATGGAACTCTCACTTCAAAATCAGGAGGCTGTGAGTTTGATCCTCAGTAAAGGCTGATACTTTTTGGACACACTGAAAATATATCTGCTAAACAAAACTCCACATTGGTGACAGGAAGGCCATTAAAACACTCTTCTAGCTCCATTCAGTTGCCCAGACTCCATCCTGCAAGGGTTTATGAATTCATTAAAAGATGATGATTTGGGGTCTATTTTAGATAGAGTCTAAAAGATTCTACGGGTCATTTAGGACACAAGTTAGTGTCATGATCTAAGTTAGCACTATGTTCTAAAACTACAAAAATAAGGATGTAATGGGAGAGAGAGATTTCCAAAGAAATATCCTAATTTTGATAGGAGCACGATGGCTCGAGCGGTTGGAACATGAGCAGGATGTTAGCAAGCCTTTGAGGCCCAGAAGCTGCCATGGGGTAGATTGAGCTCTTGCCCTTCACTCCAGCTCCTGTTGGGAACATGAAAGGAGCCCCCAAATGGGCATCCAAAGGGCAATGGTGATGTCACTGGCTAATATTTTCAACCTGGAAGAGCCTTGGTGCTTCTAACATGAGTGCAAAAATTCTGGATCCCATGTTTGGAGTATAATAAGTTGAGCTGCTTCAAAGATCAAAATCAATTAAAGGCCCAGGGATGTTTCTCTGTGGATGAATGAAATTACACTGCATGTAATCCATGTTACATGAATTGGTCTTTTTGATGCCTTTCATTCTCTTTCTCTCTCTGTTTGTGTGTGTGCTTGAGAATGAATGAATAGCAACTATTATGACTTCAATCCTACCTGTAGGAAAATCTGAGCATCTTTCTTAATACAGATGTTTTCTGGAGAGAACATTTAATGCAAATTTAAATCAATCAGTGATATTTTTTCAGCCTTCCCATCTAAGAGAGAAAGAAACAGACAGATGGAGAAACAGGTGGCTTATGGAAGATTCAACATTTGCAAGAAACTGGTTATTTTTCTCCCTCAGGTTCATTTCAAGAAGGCAAAAATTCTGTATAAAGGCATCCTTAGTTCTGCCTTCTCCATTTTTCATTCCAATAAATTATCAGCCTCTATCACACTAGATCTACTCAGGGCTTGATTATCTTCAATGAGAGGGACTCTCACTATAATTGCAATCTAAATTACTATTTCAGTAACTACTCTTCCTGTTGATGTTTTCTTTGTTCTTTCATGTTGGCACTTCATCTATCAGCTCATTTGATTATTTTGAGCATGTAGCATCATACAGTACACTGAATAGAAGGTCAATTGCTGATAAACAGAGAGCTTCATCTTCATTTCCTGTTCAATATTCCTGTTTGTAGACATGTGTACTTAGGTTATTAAGATCAAACTTGGTGAGGGAGGGCAGAAGTAACCTGCTAGCTATGTTCCCCTCCCTTCCCATAATCTGGTGAATTTTCAAAACAGGGAATGATGAATGGCTATCAATCCAGGAGAGTATTTTGAACTGTCCTTCTGAATACAGGAAGCTGAGCTAGATCACATGAACTCATTTTTCTCAAGATTCTGTACAACTATAAAAAATTGTTTTGTTTTGGATTTGGTAGACTCTAGAAATGAAACTGCCAATGTATCAAAGACAACACATCAATCTAATTTGTGTCTGGGCTCCCAATTGTATCCTTGCTCTCTCAAAATTGCTGAACATCATGAGACATGAAAACAGCCTATGCCAGTATTTAAACCCTCATTTCCTAAAAAGTGACCATTTAATCCTTTCCAAAGCTGAATCCAGATAATTATAGTATTACCACTGGGATCAGACATATAATTAAAGAGCCCTAGTGTGGAATTCTAAATTCTATGCTGGCAATTAAGACAGTGGAAGGACGTAGCATTTAATTCTGGGTCTAAACTCATAAAATTGAGAGCTTCTATAATTGAAAGAAATAAGGAATAATACAAGGAGCTCACAATTTTCTTTCTTTGTCGGTCTGAAGCAAGCTTCTCTCATGCAGGCTCTCGCTCAATAATATATATACGTATACATATACCCATATCCACGAGAGCCACACAAGATGCTACCACCAAAGCCAAGCCCCCACCTGAACAGAACACACCCCCAGCCAATCAGAACACAGCCAAGCTCCCACTCAGTCAAGTCACACCCTCACTGGCAGTTAAAAAGAAAAAACAGCTGCAAGCTCACATTACTCCAAGAAGCACAAGGCCAGAGACACAGGCCTGAAGATGACGAATGAGATTTCATCAAAATATCGCCAAAACACTTCCAATTTTACGTGGGAGAAAACCCGAATAACCAAAGATCCATATACACATACACATACACATACATATACCTCATGGAACTAACAGAACACTGCTTAACCAACACATATTTCATATACAAAGGACAAAGATACAAGCAAACTGAAGGAGCCCCTATGGGATCACCACTGTCACCCATCATTGCAAACCTGTTCATGGAAGAATTCAAATACAGAGCCCTGGCTACTGCCACCCACAAACCCAAACTATGGTTAAGATACAAAAGTGACACATTTGTGATTTGGCCCCATGGAAAAGAAAACCTAAACAATTTCCTAACACACCTAAACAGCACACACCCCAAAATCAAGTTCACCATGGAAACAAAAACAAACAAACAACTACCAATCCTAGATGTACTAATCTACAAAAAAACAGATGGCACACTAGGACATACCATATACCAGAAGAAAACACACACCAACCGCTACCTCAATATTGATTGAAACAGGGGTGGGATTCAAGCGGTGTTACAAACAGTTCAGTGAGCACACTGTCAGCCTTCAAGATCTTCTACTATTGCTTTGCATCTTTCGACTGCCATAAGTAACGGGGGGAGGAAGGGAAAGTCTGGGAAGTGAGCTGGAGGTGTTAAATTCTTCTGTTGTGTAAATGGAGGGGGGGAAGCATAAAATAGAGTTAGGTTTCTATTTCTTGCTTAACTTTCTTTTCTCTGCACAACTGCAACACGTTATCAAAATATGCTAAGGTCAACGGACAAAGGCCTCATCATCACCTGAAGATGCCCACATGATCATATTCACAACTTCTAATTGGAAGTGTCATCTGAACTATTGGGGGTGGGAACATTTCCATCACTTTGTATATGTGAATTGCGCGCCTAATTTCTCAGATTCAGCATTCTTTGGTTGCTACCACTTCACTTTCAGTAAAAGATGTCTTTTCTCTAAACTAAAGAGTCTAAGTATTTCTTTCCTGGATTTTGAATGGAGCTCCGCCTGACATTATTCTGAATCTCACACCAGCCCACCCGGAGAGAATACCCAATTTTCTTCTGAGGGGGCCTGGACATCATGTCATCTTCAAATAGTGACCAAGAGGATCAGGGAGCCATTGGAGAGCAAGATTCTGTGCTGGTGCAGGAGGTCCAATTGCTAGCAGAGCTCAGTTTGGAAGAGGATCCAGTGGTGAAGCCCAGATGGTCGGTGGGAGTTGGTTGGAAAGATCTGGAGGACGACCCCCCACCCCGGGGTCACAACTACCCGCTGGCGTGAAAAAGAGGAGCCTTGACAAGAGAAGGAAAAGAGGGAACTCTTGCTGGATCAAGCCAGGAGACTCCTTAATGAAGCCTTTGAACAACCTCAAGCTGCACAAAGGTATGAAGGGGGAGGGAAAGTAGCCCCAGCCAGATGAAGCAGAGCAACTCCCTCTCCCATAAATCAATCCGATCCAGCAGCAGCCCCGGGGCCTTCAGTGGGAGGTGTGATTCCTAGAAGGCATAGAGCTCCTAGGCTTCCTCCGTTAGAAGTAAAATACGGGGGGGATCCCAAAACCTTGGGATTTTTCCTAGCTCAAGTTTGGAGCCATATGGAAGAATATGGGGAGGATTTTCCCTCAGAAGAGCCAAAGTGAGGTGTGTTACCAGGGCTCTGGAGGGAATAGTGGCAGAGTGGATGGTGACCTTGCATCATGATAATGCTCCTCAGTTGCTGAACTACAACCTGTTCATGGCTGCACTGAGGGCTAGGTTTGAGGACCCACTGGCAGAGCGCAAGGCCCGAATTAGGATGAAAACCATAAAACAGGGGCGGAGGTCTGTGGCTGATTACACCCAAGAATTTAGACAGTTAACTGGCCATTTCCGAGGCTGGTCCCAAGAAGCCCTGATAGAACTGTTTAAAGATGGTTTAAATGAAGATGTGTACCAGAGATGCATTGCTAGAAGAGACCCCAATGACTTGCAGATGTAGTACTTGCTGGCAGAAGAAGTGGAGATTGATTTAATCCGAAGTAAATGGTGGGGAGGTTATGGGTGGAGCAAGTTTTTCCCCCCACGTCCTCAAGAAGCTCCTAAACCTCAGAAGGGAGGAGTGGCGGCAAGACCCAACCCCTCAGCCTGCTTTCGATGCGGGAAAGAAGGTCACCGGGCTGTGAACTGCAGAGTCAAGTTGGAGCCAAAGGGGGTGCCAAAGGCAGGAAAGAAACCTGAAAAGTCCCCAGCGAAACAGCACTAAACCTGAAAAGCCTCACGAAACAGCACTAAAGTCGAAAGAGACTGCAGAGGTCGCCCCTCCCGCAGGAGAGGAATCAGAAGTCCCAGTGACCCCTGAGGAGGAGGATTCTGACTCGGAAGACGACTTCCTGGTAAGTCCAAGCGTGGGCCCTATGACCATTCCGGTGAAGTTGAGGGTACCAAATTCAGGGGTTGAAGGGGAAATGCTAGCCCTGTTAGATTCTGGGTGCACAAGGTGTATAAGCAACATGGAACTAGTGAAGAAAATGGGCCTAAAGCTAAAACCTTTGAAGATGCCCATTTCCTTTTGCCAACTAGATGGATCAGTGGCTGGAGGTTGCCCCGCCCGTTTTGTCACGGAACCTATAGAAATGATCATGGGAGAGCATGATGAGACCCTGCGTTTTATTGTGGTCCCTGGGATCGAGCAACCATTAATACTGGGACTGCCCTGGCTCCAGAAATGGAACCCCCAGGTTAACTGGAGAAAGGGTTGTTGCACATACGCACAAAGCAGTGACTGAGAGGAGGGACCAGATCCCAGCCGAAGCCTGAGGACCTAATTGAAATAGCTTTCACAGGTACTGAGCCCGTGAAAGATGAGGAAAAAAATCCCAAAGAGTATTGGGATTTAAAAGAAGTGTTCAGTGAGAAGGCCTCGGATGAGCTTCCGCCTCATAGGCCAACAGACTGTGCTATTGAGATTTTGCCTGGGGTGAAGCTCCCGAAACCAAAGTTGTACTCAATGACCCCACAGGAATTGGAAGAGCTAAGATTGTTTATAGATAAAAATCTGGAATGTGGTTTCATTCAACCTGTTAGACCCCGAGTAGCGGCCCCAGTGTTGTTCTGGGAAAAGAAAGATGGTTCCACATGCTTGGTGGTGGATTACAGAAATTTGAACGCTATTTCTGTGGAAAACGTGTACCCCCCTCCTTTGATGAAGGACATGTTGGCCCATTTAGTGAAGGGAAAGATTTTCATGAAGTTGGATTTGAGAGAAGCATACTACCGAATTCGAATTAAGGAAGGGGTTGAGTGGAAGACCGCTTTTAACTGCCCGATGGGTTGCTTCCAATTCAACGTTCTTCCTTTGGGTTTACAAGGGGCCCCAGCTGTATTCATGCAAATGATCAATCAAGTGTTACATGAACATTTATACAGGGGGGGTTCTGGTTTATCTTGATGATATCCTTATCTACACGGAAACTCTGGATGAACATGTGAAGTTAGTGTGGTCGGTTCTACAAAAACTGTGTGCCGCTAAGTTGTATGCTAAATTGTCAAAGTGTGAATTCCACCAAGACAAAATTGACTATTTGGGATATCGCATTTCATCTGAAGGCATAGAGATGGATCCAGAGAAGGTGCGTGCTGTTCTGGAATGGGCTCCACCACGCGCCAGAAAACAACTTCAAAGCTTTTTGGGATTTGCAAATTTTTACCGGCAATTCATCCCAACGTTTGCTAAGATAGCAATGCCCATCACAAATCTCTTGAAAACAAAAGGGGAGGTGAAGCCAAGGCCAGGAAAGCCGCTGGAGTGGTCCATGGAGTGCCAAGCTGCTTTTGAAAAGCTAAAATGACTGTTTGCTGCAGAACCAGTGCTGAAGCACCCGGATATGGACACTCCTTTCGTGATTCAAGCCAATGCAAGTGATGTGGCTATTGGAGCGGTATTACTTCAAGCCAACGAGAAAGGGACCTTACAGCCTTGTGCATATACCTCCCGTAAGCTGTCTGAAACAGAGAGAAGATGGGCTGTCTGGGAGAAAGAAGCTTTTGCAGTTCGTTGGGCCTTGCTGACCTAGAGACATTTCCTGGAAGGAGCAAAACACTCATTTGAGGTATGGACTGATCATAAGAATTTGGAAGCCTTAAAAATGCCCGGGAAACTGTCCCCTAAACAAGTTCGCTGGGCCCAGTACTTCAAGCAATTCAATTTCTCCTTGAAGTACATTCCAGGGGGGAAGAACTTCATGGCGGATGCTCTCTCTAGACTACCCCAATATAATAGTATGCGCCAGGAGGTAATAAGCCCAATTGTCTCAGCCAAACATCTAGCCACCCCAGTGATCACCAGAGCCCAAAGGAAGAACCAAGAAGTGGTTTTATTGAAGGACCTAGCTGAACAATTAAAAGAAGCTTTAAAACTGGACGAATGGTTCCTGGCTCATTCAAGTGACTATACAGTTAGAGATGGTTTGGCTTGGGTGGGGGCCAAGTTGTATGTGTCACAGGTGCTGAGGGGCCAAATACTACAACAGGCTCATGATTCTAAAGCAGCTGGCCATTCAGATTTGTGAAGACCTTACATCTGGTTAAGCGGCAATTCTGGTGGCCTACTTTAAAGAAGGACATTGAAGCTTATGTAGCTAGCTGTCCAATTTGTGCTTCGGCAA
This sequence comes from Laticauda colubrina, assembly GCA_015471245.1. NCBI lineage: Eukaryota > Metazoa > Chordata > Lepidosauria > Squamata > Elapidae > Laticauda > Laticauda colubrina. Next base: position 11,981,045 of record BLBF01000073.1, on the reverse strand, counting down.
AGAGACCTCCTGGTAAGCCAGTAGGATTGTTACAAAATGTAGCTAGACCAACGACTCCCTGGAAAGAAATCTCTATGGACTTTATAGTAGAATTACGCGAAAGTAGTGAAAACACGGTCATCTGGGTAGTGACTGATTTGTTTTCCAAACAGGTACATTGCATACCTTGTTCCAAGATTCCCTCTGCTAAGACGCTGGCTAAACTGTTTATTTCACATATCTATAGGTTACATGGCATTCCGGAACGCATAATCTCTGACAGAGGGGTCCAGTTTACCTCAAATTTTTGGAAAGAGTTCCTGAAGTTAATAGGCTCCGCCCAGGGGTTAAGCTCCGCCCACCACCCCCAAACTAATGGGGCCTGTGAGAGGACTAACACAGTGTTAGAAAAATATCTTAGATGTTACATAAATTATCAACAAGATAACTGGTCCGAATTACTACCGTTTGCCGAAGTGGCATATAACAACTCCATACACAGTAGTACTGGATTTACTCCATTTAAAGTGGCTTCGGGACAAGATTTCATTCCCATACCTGAACTTCCTCGTGAAAAAACTAACATCCATTCGTTGGATGAATGGATAACTCAACTCCAAGTTAACTGGCCAGTGACATGCAAAGCATTAGATGAGGCCCATCAAGCTCATAAGAAATTTGCAGACAAGAAAAGATCCCCACAGAAAGAATATAAAGTGGGCGACAAGGTTTTCCTGTCCACCAGATACCTGCAGACCACTCAAAAGTCAAAGAAGCTTGGTCCTAAGTATGTTGGTCCTTTCACGATTGAATGGATTATAAATCCTGTTAACAGTCCAGCTGAATTTACCCAAAACTCTTCGACGAATTCATCCAGTTTTCCATGTTAGTTTGCTAAAACCTGAACGTACTTCTGATCTAAGACCCATCCAAGCTGACCCTCCCATACCAATACTGATTGAAGGTGAACAGCATTTTGAAGTTAAAGAAATTCTGGAGGGGTCGACTCCAGTATCTTGTAGCCTGGAAACATTTCCCTTCTTCGCAAGCCGAATGGGTTAACAAAACCGACGTTAAAGCCCCTAAGTTGATCAAAGCATTTTGTTCCAAGTATCCTGATAAGCCTTAGGAGTGTATTGTTTTGTAATTGCTGAATGATTAATAATTGTTTTTATATTTTCTCCTCTCTCTCCTCTAGGACTGATGGTTTTCCTTTTTCTAGGAGGGCCGAATGTCAGCCTTCAAGATCTTCTACTATTGCTTTGCACCTTTCGACTGCATAAGTAATGGGGGGAGGAAGGGAAAGTCTGGGAAGTGAGCTGGAGGTGTTAAATTCTTCTGTTGTTTAAATGGGGGGGCAAAGTATACAATAGAGTTAGGTTTCTATTTCTTGCTTAGTTTTCTTTTCTCTGCGCAACTGCAACCCATTATCAAAATATGCTAAGGTCAACGGACAGAGGCCTCATCATCACCTGAAGATGCCCACATGATCATATTCACAACT
>BLBF01000073.1:11948555-11974562 GCA_015471245.1 Laticauda colubrina | reverse complement strand
CAGGACCTTTAGGAAGAGGCAGACATGAGAAAACATGAGAACAGCTCCTCAACCAAATTTAAAGCAAGAAAACCAGAATAGGGATCTGGAGAAGATGCCCTCATTTGCAAGGCAGTTCAAATGATCTTCTTGGAGACAGACAATCCAGCTATTTTATTTAAATACAGTACATCATCTGTTGATCAGCTCCTAACAACTTTAGCATATACATAATAAATTTATAGATGCACATTTTCCCAGCTCACTGAATCTGTGTTCGCCTTTCAGGACTAATTTTTCATTTCAGATTAGGCCCCCATGTCAGCATTAGTGAACAATTTAAAAAAAAATAGATTCCACAAAGTCTGAATTTCTGATATTCAACATCAAGTTACATAATGGAACAATAAAAAACAGACAGGCAGAAAATACAGATAAGACTAAAGAAACAATGCATTCAAGTCTCCTAAGCATATCAAAAGCTATTTATACTAAACTGATGTTAGGATAAAGTATATCTCAGATGAACAATAGAATCATTCTTTCCATTATTTTGCAGATGGGAGTAGGGGTAACGCTTTCAACACTCCATTTGATTTTTGCGCAATTCACAATTTATCTTGAAAATCAATCCCAATAAAAATGTCTTAGAATAATATTTTTTCTTTATGGTTGGAAAATGCATTAAGTCAGGAGAGGCTAATGGGTAATTTTCTAATTATTATGAAAGTTCTTAAGTGAGAGGGTTTTCTTTTAATATTCTTGTTGGATTACTTTAAAAGAGGATAAATCCAAAGTTTAATTTTCCCCTGTCTTCAATCTGTTTTAGATTTTAAAGTCTCCTAGGTACCCCATGTTATCATGTCTTTGCTGCTGAAATATTGAAGTCCATTAATGGAGATGGAAGAGAGACAGAGAGAGAAAGAGAGAGAATTATAGAAGTATTTCATAATGTAAATATGAGATTGCTGTACTTTTATAATTAAAAGAGTCATCCAAATATTTAATACCCTAAAGGTAACTCTCAGAAGGAAAGGAAATCCAGAGTGAATCTCTGTATTCAGAATGAAAGCACTGGAGGTAATTATGTAGCTAGTCTCTGAAGCTAAGAATACTTAACACATTGGATGCTTGAATTAGTACAAGATAAAAGACTTTGGATGCCTTCCAAAGACAGGAGCACAAAGGAATTGTATGGAAAATTTAACTCTGATGACCTAAATAAGCTAACAAACAAGCTTGTGTTGCCAAATAAGAGAGAGAAACTCAACAAGGGTTGAAGCATCCCAATAACAAGGAATTTCATGCAAAGGATAAATTGTGTCCTATGAGTCAAGTGTATGTGAAAGTTGGAGACTTCAAACATTCCAAATAAAGAGTAAGTCTTCCCTATCATTATCTTGATTCCATACCAGAAAGATGCAATTATATACCAGAAGTGAACTGAGCTGGATCTGGTTTGCTTCAAAAGATTCAAACTGTTTCAGGAAATGAATTGAATTTGGTCTGAGCTAAATCTCTAACGTTCACCATTAAAATGCATGTACATGTTTGAGAACATCATTCAAATATGGTCCATCAAGGCTAGGGGTCAGCAACCTACAGCTCCAGAGCCACAAGTGGCTCTTTTATTCCTCTGTTGAGGCTCCCTCCTTTTATACTTCTGCTGCAAAGAGAAGCATCTGGGGCTGATTCTCTGGTACCTCAACCCTTGCTAGGTCTTGCGGGTACTTCTTCTGGCCCTTGTTGGTGCCAGATATACCTTGGTCACTCGCAGAGACATGCGACCTGTTCTCCCCTCTGAGAAACTGGCCCAACCTGGCCATGGCATGGCTGGGAGGTCATGTGACTGGATGGGAGTGAGTGACTTGGAGTTGGCCACACCCACCCAGCCACACCAGTTGTTAAATTATTGGCTTCCAGTGTTTTCTTTTCTGTGGGAAACAGGTCCAAATGGCTTTTTGAGTGTTTAAGGTTGTCAACCCCTGATCTAAGCTGAGATTGTGGAGGCCAATCTAGCCAAACCAAACTGGGTGAAACCAGTTTTTAGCCTGAATTGCCCAACAAGATTCTGTTCTACATTTTCCCATAACCCTGTCCTCCTGTAGTAGCTTGGCATACAACACACCATGGCTTCATTCACCATGGATTTTGAAAGAAACACAATGGGAGGATTTCATGATTCATCCCAAGCCACAACCATGGTTTTGAAAGCAGTCTGTCTGGGCTCCACAATGAGCCACAGTTGAAGGAATCATAATATAGCTTAATACAATATGTGAAGCTTCAAGACAGAAATAATAGCTATGAAAGAAATCCCCAGAAGTTATAATGAGGAAAGGAAATGCTACTGTTCCAGCCAACACTTTTTAAATCTTCATATCATGGAACTGTTTCCACTTCAACTGATCATTACAGGAACTCTATAATTTAAGTGAACGGTTTTCTCTATCTGCACTTCCTTTTTTTCTCCTTGCTCTATGTTCCTTTGTCTCCCTCTTCTTTTTTGTCACAAGTTTTATAGTTTAAGAGAGGCATCAGTCTTGGTTGTTATTTTTTTTTAATAGCTTTTAAGCTGAACTGAAGAGTAAAAAGTGCTTTGTTTTGATCAGTAAAATATTTAAAAAATATTTCTCTTTAACCTTTTGTAACAGTTAGAAAGTGATTATCTTGGACCAAAACAATAACAATAACAGTGATTTCTGATATCTCACTGATATAATACCTCTGCAGGATTTACAGTAGTTCTGGACTTCTCAGATCAGAAGTATATTGGGTCATTTAACTATTTTGACTCCAAGAGTCTGCTTGATTCATTAAAGTTATATTTTAAACTAAGCCTCACTCCAGGGTGTGTTAATTTTTTTGGCATCTCTTCAATTGTTTCACACACAAACTCTCTCACACACATGCTTCCTCAAACTGCTGGCATAATTTCTTATAATTTTCAAGAGGAAACAGATGAAAACAGTAACATAAGTCATAAAACAGGAAAATCAAAGTTGAATAAACAAATTTCACCAAACTCCCCCAAAGCCCCATGCCATATGTATTATGTGACTCCACCTACAATACAATTCTCAGTCTCCTGGAGAATATTAAATAAATTTCTTGACAATGCCAGTGTTGTTTCTTCAGTCCTAACCAACTGAGGTATAAAAAGAATTGGAAAGCTAGTCTTCAGTGTTAAGACAACCTGAGTCACATTTTGGTGATTGTACAACAGAGTGAATCACAAATTTGCTATCTGCATTTTAATATATTGTCTTGCCCAACTGAGGCCATGTGATTGATTTATAATTAAAGGTTGTAGAAAGTTAGCACTCACCCCTCTCCTAGAAGAATGAAATATTTTGAGGAATATTAAAAAAGGCAGGATAAAATATTTCCCCAAAATAGAAATATAAAATCTTAAGAGAGACAGAAAGCATACTGCCCCCAGTAGGCATTTTGTGCCCATTAAGAAAGACTGGGCCATCCTATCTATAAACAAAAGATTTTAGTTTCAGGGTGATGGGATTAAGACATGACCCTTCAGGACATAATAAGATTAACCCTCTACCATTTAGCAGAAGACCCAGAGCTCACTACATTGCACAATCTCCTAAGGACATTCCATCTCTCTCAGAAACGTCAACCAAACTTAGCTCAGCAAACACCTAGGATTTGTACTTTGCCTATAGAGCCAGCTATGACTCCTGTGTAACCCCTACCTGGCCCCATGTGAGTTTGACAATGGCCAATAGAATACATGTTCTTGCACAGGAACAGGAAGGTGAAATACAGAGCCCAGAGAGGGCATCAAACACCTCCCATTCTCAACTCCATGTGGACAGCTGCCAAGAATCACATGTGCTTGGTGGTTCTGCTTCATCAATTAATGGAGCCTCTTTTCAATCAGCCTCCACTGTCTATTTTGTCTCCATGCCTTTCTCCCAGATTGGAACTGGAACTGGATATTTCTTCCAATGTAGTGTTGACAATGCCAGATCTTTGTTTATTGAGTAAATCATGATTCCATGTGTTGTGTATCAAGGCATCCGGGGATTTAAAAATATGGTAAACAATTAGGCAGAAACTGTATAAAAATAGCCAAATTTTAAGAAAGATTCTGAGAAACTAGACGGATCAGAACAGTGCATTGAGATAGATTAAAAACACTTGCAATGATAACTTTGACTAGGAGTTGTGGGAAGGAGTTGATGATGCTTTTCAAGTAGAAGACTATCATTCAGAGTGCTGGGCGAGGAACATTAGATATGAGATACCTTAAGGGAGAATCCAGCTGAATGTTAAGAAGAACTTCCTAATGATAACCTACAGTGGCATCAATTTCTAAAGAAAGTGGAGAGCTACCATTTTCTGGATGCACCCAAGCAGCTTTTTCATGCTTGCAGTGCCTTAACTTGGATTTCAGCATTGCATCTAAATGATCCGAGGATTCTAAGATAGTCCATATTGAATGCATCACACATGGCAATACAATACTTCCCAGATTATCAGAAAATGTGCAACATTTAGATTTAGATTAGATTGAGATTGAACCTTGGTGGTGCAGTGGTTAGAGAGCAGTACTGCAGGCTACTTCTGCTGACTGCCAGCTGCATGTAATTTAGCAGTTCATATCTCACCAGGCTCAAGATTGACTTAGTCTTCCATCCTTCCAAGTTGGGTAAAATGAGGACACAAATTTTGGGGGGCAATAGGTTGACTCTGTAAACTGCTTAGAGAAGGCTGTAAAACACTGTATAATGGTATATAAATCTAAGTGCTATTGCTGTTTAGTACACCTCCTCAACTATCTGGGAGGGAGCTGGGTCTTAGAAAACCAAGAGATTGATTTGAAGAATTGAAAAATTGATTTATGGTTCAGAGGTTTGATGACATTACGTTCTAGGCTATTGTTTTCTGACTATTGGGGTGAATGAGAATCTTGAGGAACAAGATGTCCCTTCCAAGGGATTGAGAAATGGCCCCTTATTGGGGATTTACTCATTTCAGGATACTATTTTTTTTCTCCCCTATGGAGAATAAGACTCCAGAGATGGTAGGTGGTAACCTTTTAAGAGAGATAATTGAAAATATGGAAAAGGAATTGGTGTTGGGCATATGGACTGTATAATGTTTGATTGTCTGGTATAAAAATAGCAGATGCCAGTTGTTTGCTGTTTGTTTGTTTTTCCCAGGCTGGTAGATACCACTGGGGAAAAATAAGCAATTATGAACAACAGTAGCCAAACAACAGAATGGAACACAATTATGCAGCCCTTGAAGCAAATGCAGTATATATTACTTCATGGGGCAAGGTAGATAGACAGTACATATTTCCTATATTGTATAATGAAAACTATGCAGTATATGTATAAGAGTCAATATATGGGATATGAAACATGTACAGCTTTCTCTTCTTTTGTCTTAATAAAGGTCATGATTTTGCTGTTCATGTCAGGATGTAAATCTTCATTGGCATTATGAATGATTTTTAGAAATTTATGATACAGATCTTTAAGGAGCAGATGCCTCAATGAGAAGACTTCAATTGTTCCCAGCGTGCAGCGATTTGAATAAGGACCACAGCTCCTTGATTTAAAATAAAAAGGAAAGAGGATATTTTACAAGGGCTGATATCAAACCTACTGGGATTGAAGAACATGGCATATTTAGTTTCATTGTGCACTAACCAAGTTTTGAAAGAACAGAAGGTTGAACCAAAAAGCAATCCTATTTCTGATATAGAAAAGCAGCAGTCTGTCTCATAAATTAGGAGATTGGAGAGTGGGACTTTCCTGATGTTATTGAATTTCAACTCTCAGTCATTCCGGCCAGACTGAATACCACAATGAAAGGAAGTCACCAAGATGTTTATGGAGATTCTCAGTCATCCAGGTCATGGTTGTCCCAAAGATGCTTTTTCAAGAGGCAACTCATGAAGCTTCTCATCTTGGATGAAAAGTGAAACATCTTCAAAGAAAAAACAGAAAGTCCAGCTGCTTCTTTAAAAAAGCATCTTTGGGAAGTCATCAAGAGTTCTTCAGTCATAGTAGTTCCCTACTGTCATTAATAACAACAACAATAATCAGGGAACAGGAACAGGGGAACACATTAATTTGGATCAGCCTTAAGGGATAAGTATGGAAAAGTTCTGGATTGTCCAAAATGAAGGGAGGCACACAAAAGTGAAGGGAGGCACACACCCTCCTCCCTGATTTGCCTCCCTATATTTGCCTTGAAGTAGAAAATAAAATATAAGTAATAGTTACAAATGAAAGTCTATGGAGATTCTCAATCAAGGCTGTCCCAAGGGTGCTTTTTCCCAAAGGCAATTGGGCTTTTCTTGGTGTTTTTCTTTGAAATCATTTCACTTCTCATCCAAGAAGTTTCTTCAGTTATAAATGAAAGACAAATTACATTTAGAAATACATTATAACCAATATCCACACACATACATAGATACAGATAAACACATCTGGAATCTGCACCTGTTTCATAAACTTATCAGTGAGACATGTAGCTCTAGTTCTAACTGGAAGGAGTAAGTTTGTTTCTTCCCAGACAGTTTCTATATTTATTCTTTATTTTTAGAACTACCAGGAAAAGTTGATCTCATTGATTTTATTACTGACAAAGAGATATTCATTTCTGACTTACATCCCAGAACCAAGTTAATGATTTCTCCTTAAATACCTCCCTTCACTGAAAACAAGCCTGAAAGAGGGGTAGATTTGCACACGTGGCATTTGCTGTAACAGTAAATCTTTTCAACAGTGGGAACAAGGTGTGCTTTTACAAGGATGGGAAATCAGCTGCAAAGTACAGTATTTGGAAAACACTCCTCTGTAATCCTACAAAAGGTTATACTGCTCACAGCTTGCACAGATATGCATTTCTCAAATATCACTTATAAAAGAAAGGAGATACTCGTAAAATACAGACAAAATGTCCCAAGAAGGCTAAAGTGCAGCTTTTTGGCATACAATAATACATTGCAAGGTCAGAAGGAGGGAAACTGGTCAGGAATGCTACAAATATCCATCCTCCAGAAATGATAAGATACCCAAAGAACAAGAGGGGAGAAAACTAAAAAACATTTCAAATGATATCTGGCTACCCTGGTTTTAAAACATTTCATTAATGCTCCACAAGATAAGACTTTCTCAAAGTGTTAAAAATCATAGAAAAATCTCTTTCTTTGGAAGTGGAGAGAAGAAGGAAAAGTTGAAAGCCCAGCTATGAGTTATGCATCAAGCATCGGGGAAACTAGAAGATCCAGGCAGTTGAAATGGGTATTAAGATGTATTGTAAGTTTAACCTCTCTACAAGAATCTAAATTATTAATGGGCAAAGCAAATTGGCAGTAGATAAAAGTAGGAGTAGGCTGCTAGGGGTTCACAGGGGTTAGGGGGAACCCCTAGCTAAGATTCTGTGAAGTTCGGAGAACCCCCAAATCCCACTCCTGGCTGGCCCACCCCTCCAAGGAGTTCGCACATGGCCCATTTTGGATGCAGGTAAGTGCAGGGCACGCGCAGAGGCTCAGGGAGGGTAAATATTGGGCCTCCTGGAAGTTCGGGAAGGCCAGAAATGGGCCCATTTCCAGTTTCAAGGGAGCCTCCAATGCCCAGGGAGGCTGTTTTTGCCCTCCCAGAGGCTCAAGAAAATCCTCCAGAACCCAGGGTAGGCAAAAACACCCCCCCACCATGGTGCAGCAGGCTGACTAGGCCACACCCACCATGACCACACCCACCCAGTAACCGGGCAGAGAACCAATTGCTAAAATTTTTGAAGCCCACCCTTGGATAAGAGTCAATGGAATTCAGACTGTGTTGGACTTAGAATTCTTTGGGCTTGAAGGGATTCAAGACTGATGATACATTTGACTCCTCCCTCAGACTCACCTTAGTCCCCTCCTATAGTATGTGTGGATAGCAGAAAGAAAGAACTGAAGTATTGACCTGCTACAGATGAGTTATTGGTTTTTGAGGTTTTTTTGGTGCTTTCTGAACTTGGCTATTTTCTTGCAGATGTTCATTATCCAAACTTGGTAACATCCTCAGTATTAGTGTCATCCCAGCATTGATGAAGATACCTAGTATGGGTAATGAAATGTCTGCAAGAAGACATCCAACCTGACAGAGCATCAAGGACCCCTCACTTCAATCCTGATCTACAAATATTCTCCTTTATTGTTGCTAGTTTTTCAAAAATATATTTTGAAATTTTAATTTACCATCATTTCATTATCAAAAGGTTCATTTTAATTTTGTAAACTTCACAAAATATTTAGAAAAATGGAAGCTTCTCATTTAAAAAAATGTTGATGTATTAAATGTTTCAGAAAATCCAAAGTAGGATGAAAAATCAAGCCAGAAAATTATTTTAATTGCTGTTTGCGTACCTATTCACATACTATGCTGTTCACATAGACTTGTCCACTATATTTTAATAGACCCAAATCCCAAATTATTACCACAAGTACAGCAACACTTAGTAAGATCTAGCTTTTCTCATTATGTAATAATTAATTATCTTTACAACGTAAACTCTACCTACAAGTTTAAACTCAAGAGACAAAATAACTAGTGAGACAATCAAGAATATTCCATAGTAGAATACTTTTCAATCGGCAAAAATGGCAGATTTTTTAATGTATATTCATCAATCAGATCTGGAAGGGACTTTGGAGGTCTTTGAGTCCAGCTCCCTGCTCAAGCAAGAGATCCTATACCATTTCAGACAAGTAACTGTCCAGTCTCTTCTTAAAAACCTCCAGTAATGGAGCATCCACAAATTCTGGAGGCAAGCTGTTCCACTGGTTAATTGTCCTCACTGTTAGGAAGTTTCTCCTCAATTCCAGGTTGCTTGTCTCCTTGATTAGTTTCCATCCATTGTTTTATATATATGGAACTGGATTTCCAGAAGTTCCTGGCATCAATATAGCAGTCTTTGATCATCACATCTCCAACTACTATTTAATACAGCCACTAATCCCATGGTTTCTCATAAACTCTTCCTAAGAAATTGTGTTTCCAACAAAAGAAATGTTTGCCTACCCCTAATCTAGGTTATATTTCCTAACATCTTCATCTCATTGGAACTAGAATTTTCAGACTTAGACTGAACAATTCTTACTACCATGAGATGGCACCAAAGAACTAGTATTTAGTATGGCTTGTTGCTACCATCTAGCAATCATGTAGACATTTGCAAACCAAAATAGGGGTCAAAAAATCCACCTTTCGCAGATTAATGGTTTCTAAATTCCTGCCTTGGTAGCATCTGCCAGACCTCATCTTAAGCAGACTTTCAGGGAATTCTAGGCTGAAGGAAAAAGTTGAATAATACCTCTGAAGAAGGAATTAGCAAATAATTTCCATAATGTTGCCATGAAAACTCTACAAGGATGTATACTAACCCACCAGGAATTGACCAATTCTTTATTCTTCTCCAAAACTTTTACCTTATTTGGTAAAAGGAAATACACTATTTTCACTGCTTTCATCCTGTTGATGAACTATTGAAAAGGGGCTGCAGTGCCTGATTTGTGCCTGATTTTTATTCAAAGAATAAAAAGTCACAATTCCCACACTCCATACTCTGCAGTAAAAAAAAAAAAAGTTAAACCTATATAACGCCTTTTGCCCTTTTAATAGTCCCACAATGGCATAAATGAGTGGGAGGCAGAATATATATTGCAACATCATATTGGTAAGCCTTTATGTTTGGGGACATTTTACTGGACTATCTTGTGAATAATGATCATTCTATAGGCCTAATTTCCATATAACCTGTGTCTGGGGAAGTTAAGAATGAAACAGAGCAGTGTGTAATATTCAGATTATCATATTAACGAAAATCTGAAGTACAAAAGCTACATATTTTTGACTGCAAACATCTTCCAAGACACAGTGGCAAACCTGGATTGATTACTGTTTGTAATAGCAATAATCCTTCCAGAATCAGTCATTAACACAGTTAACAACTAATTTTACAGAATTTCAACTGCCCTTGGCATTGCCTGAAGCAGTTTTCAAGCTTGTCATTAACTGTGGGTTACAAATGATTTCTTTGGGGCCTATTTAACAGAAATTTGATTTCAACTCCGCACCCACTGTGCCTAATCATCATCCAGTAAATAAATGCCTTTTTCCCCCCTTAGATTTTATCCATCTCTTTTTTAAAAATTGGCAGACTGACTATTCAGTGAGATTGGAGCAAGAGAAAACAATACTTCATGTGCAAGAAAGAGACCTACAAATCCTGGGAATAACCTATTTCTACAACATTCTTCATCTGACCTGCTCGGTTTCAAACACATTAAAAAAAAAAAAAGATGCAGGCTGCAAAATACCCAGTCCACAAAGAGTTAGCCTTTGCTATCTCTGTTTATAGTAGTCAGTTGGATTTTTACAGACTGGATCTGCTGGTCTTAAACAAACTGATCAACTCAAGAAGTTTGTATTAAATCAAAGACAGAAGGAACCAATACTTTAAAGACAACAACATAGAAAGATTTGGTGTTGGAGGAATCAAGTCACCTATTGAAGAACTAGACAGCAAGATGCATTTTCATTTAATCATCTGCACCTGTATAACTGTCTGGTTTGGTTCTGCAACCCAACAAGACAGACACAGACTTCAGAGAATAATTAGGACTGCAGAAAAAACAATTACTACCAACCTGCCTTCCATTGAGGACCTGTATAATGCAAGAGTCAAAAAGAGGGCTGTGAAAATATCTACAGACCCTCATATCCTGGACATAAACTGTTTCAACTCCTACCCTCAAAACAATGCTATAGAGCATTGCACACCAGAACAGTTTTTTCCAGAATGCCATCACTCTGCTGAACAAGTCATTCCCTCAACACTGTCCAACTATTTACTAAGTCTGCGTTACTCTCAGTATGAATCTTCTCATCACTCCTATCACCCATTCCCTCCCACTTGTGACTGTAGCTTTGTTGTGTGTATCCTTACATTTTATATTGACTATTTCCTAGTATGATTTGATTGCCTGTTTGTACCCTATGGCTATCATTAAGTGTTGTACCTTATTATTCTTGATGAATTGTATCATTTCTTTTTATGTACACGGAAACCATATGCACCAAGACAAATTCCTTGTGTGTCTAATCACACTTGGCCATTAAATAATTCATTCATTCATTCAGAGATGCCAAGTAACCAGGAAAAAAAAAAAGGGGGGGGGGGCAAGCTCACTTGTTCTACCAATATTTAATAACAGTTAGACCATCAAGTCTTGGTTTAGTAGTTTGGAATTTAATACAATCACTTGCTAATATCTGCCAATCAAACTCCTAATCCTATAAGACCAGGGACTGATAAAAACTTTGACAATGTGAAAAACATTATGAATGTCAAAGAAAACTCATTCTGTACTCAGATGAGGAATTAACAGGAAGCTTCCATTAAGAAAGAAAATATTACATTAAAATATTAGCACAAGAAGACTGAGAATCTGAATGTCCTGGGGAAAAATGTGAGGAGAGGGGAGGGAGGGGAGGAAAAGGAAAGGGGAAAAGAAGAGAGGAAGTAGAAGCTGAAGCAGAATAAATTTATGTAATGGAGGAGGGCAGAGAAGTGAAGTAATCAAAATGACACTATCAATAGGCCATGAAATGTTCAAACATTCTGGAGACTCAGATCACACAAAAACTCTGGTGTCTGAGTAAAGATGGTTCAGAAGTAAATGCTTACAAGAGTCTGGGTGATTGGAGGTGAATATGGACAAAACAATAATTTTATCACCATGTTTTTGCTGGTTGCCTCGGAAAACTGATATCTACACAAGCATTGATTGTCTGCAATTAATGCTTTCAAATGACCCTCGACTAGATTCCTGTATATAGGCTTGAGCCATGAAATAGCTTTTTTTTTGCATGCAGTTCACACCTGACAGTTTGAATGGCATGGCTTCAAACAATGCATTTTTTTCCTCATCCATTTTCTCACTTGATCCTCTCTTTGTGAATCCCATCACCACTCCTTGGCCAGCTGGGTGTAGTCTAAATTATGTTTGGTGGTTTCAGAAATAGGTTCCCACCTCAAATTGATATGTTAAGGGATTCCAATAGATAAAAAGAAACTGATTCAAAAGAAGTCAGGTGAGGTGGGAAGGAATATGCTGAAATACTTTATGAGAGAGATGTAAAAAATCCAAGCTGTCTTAAAATACTTCCCCAACTTACAGAAACTCTAGAACTAGAAGATGAAGTTAAATTGACATTCTGGTTCTTACTATGGTGGAATGCCAAAGAAACTTAGGGAATACTACTGAAAAATGGCTAGCAACAGAAGAAGACTCTGCCCAGGATTGAGAAGCAGAAGGGTCCCTGGAGCCTTGTTGCTAAATTGAGTTGCAATACTGCGCAGTCCATTTTGTTTTAGTGGAACATGACAAAACACAGCTTCGTTGTTTTGTTTCTCACAGCAGAAGCTGTAGCACATAGACTTATATACCACTCCATAGTGTTTTACAGCCCTCTCTAAGAGGTTTACAGAATCAGCCGATTGCCCCCAACAATCTAGTTTCTCATTTTATTGTCTCAGAAGGATTGAACCTTGAGCTTGAGCTGCTCAGGATTGAATTGCTGACAGTCTGCAGAATTAGCCTGCAGTACTGGATTCTAACCATTGTGCCATCACAACTCATAGGCCAAGGTCATGGCAAGTCATATTGTCTGGTGTGATCAGAGAATATGCATATATGTGTGTTGTTGGGTGTGTGTGTGAGAGAGAGAGAGGCAGAAAGAGGGAGAGAGGGGAGAGAGAGAGAATATTCTCTTGTTTATTTCCTGCAAATCTAGAAAGAGAAGAAGTTTAAAAAAAGAAGAAAACCAATTTGAATATCTTTATCTTGTATGAAGAACTTTAACAAAGCAGCTTCCTAACAAAATAAGTATAGTAATTAACCAAACTTGTAAAAAGAACTTGTACAAAGAAAAAAGGATTTGTCACTAAAACTAAAACCAGGCAAGCCTGAATTAGATAGAGTTAATTGTTACAAGGACACTGGTTCATTATTTACATTCCTTTTATCAGCAACACAGGATTATTTGGATTTAACTTTAAGGGATTGGCAAACAATGTGTGTTCTCCAGCTGGGCTATCACATTAAATGGTTTTCTCTAAGGATAACAAAGAAAAATCTTTAAAAGTGTGTTACTATTCTTCTGAATCTTTCTTTAGTAGCATTCATATTTGTGAACATGTAAATGCTCAGCCTTGATTGATAGCTCTACTCATTGTGAGAATCAATGATGGTAAATGCAGGTAGTCCTTGACTTACAACAATTGAGACCAAAATTTATGCTGTTAAACAAGACATTTGTTAAGAGATTTTTTGCCGCATTTTACAGTTACTAAACACTGCAGTTCTTAAGTTAGTAACACAGCTGTTCAATGAATCTGACTTTCCATTGACATTGCTTGTCAGAAGGTCACAAAAGGGAATCACATGACACCCCTGGACACAACAACCATCATAAATATGAGCCGGTTTTCAAGTGGATCAATTTTGATCATGTGACCATGGGGATGGTACAATGCTCATAAGGGTGAGACAAACGTATGAAGAATGGTTACATGAACTGGACATGGCTAGTCTAGTGAAGAGAAGGACCAGAGGAGAAAGGATTGCAGTTTTCCAATATTTGAGGGGCTACCATAGAAAGGAGGGGGGTCAATCTATTTTCTAAAGCACAGACAAGGAATAATGGATGGAAACTGAGCAAGGAGAGATTTAACCTGGAAATAAGAAAAAACTTTATGACAGAGAGAACAATCAATCAATGGAACAGAAGTTGCCCTTGGAAGTTGTGGGAGTGCCATCTCTTGAGACTTTCAAGAAGAGATTGGACTGCCATTTGTGAGAAATGGTGTAGGGTCTCCCGCTTGGATGGGGGTTGGACTAGATGACCTACAAGGTCTCTTCCAACTCTGATTATTATGTTATTCATAAGTCTGTTTTTTCAGTAACATTATAACTTTGGACAATAACTAAATGAATTGTTGTAAGTCAAGGACTAAATGTACATTCATTTTCATTCCTATAAGGGACATAAATCTGTTCCTTTCACCACCATTTGGTGTAAAGAATGTGGAGGATAATGATTGATTCAGTTCAGTGTGAAGAACACTCAACCCTGCACTTTCAATATCAGGAGGCAAAAGAACGACAGCAAGAAATAGCAGTTTAGTTTCAAGCAGCAGAAAAGCAATAATCAGATGTCAGCCATGATGAGTCAGTCAGGAAACAAAAAGCTCTTAAGATTGAAGAGATGGTCCTACAAGAAGACCCTGAGAAAACACGAATCTAATGGCACTTTAATCACTAAGCCAATTTAGCCACTGAGTACATATCATATATGGTGCAGATGGAATAAGATGAATGCAATAGCAATAGCACTTAGATTTATATACCACTTTATAATGCTTTACAGACCTTTCTAAGCAGTTTACAGAGTCAGCCTATTGCCCCCAACAATCTGGGTCCTCATTTTACTCACCTCAGAAGGATGGAAGGCTGAGTCAACCTTGAGCCTGGTGGGATTTGAATAGCCAAATGGTAGGAATCAGATGTCAGCAGAAGTGGCCTGCAGTACAGCACTCTAACCACTGCACCACTGAGGCTTTTATGGGTAGTTATTGTATGTTATGTTAAGAAAGGAGTTACTATCAATGAAAAAACAGCAAAGTTTCTTTAAACAAAAGCAAGGAGAACATTTGAAAGAAAGCAGAAGGGGACACTTTTGATAAATTACAAGATTTACAGCACCTGAAGGATTTACTCAGGATCACCTCAGGGTGGAGATCATTCCAGGGAATAGAAGGGGGACTTACTAAATTTGCGGATGATACCACGGTGACAGGAACAGCTAAAATCCTAGAAGATAGGCTCAAGATCCAGATGGATCTTGACACACTAGAACACTGAGCCCTATCTAATAAAATTCAATGCAGGGGAAAAGTAAAGTCTTACAGTTTGACAAGAAAAACTGTCTCTGGAAAAGAGAACTAGAAAAGAGAGATAGTATAAGAATTCCAATGTGCCTTTGAAAAAAGAGTCCATATTGTATTAAATGTCAAAATTTCTCTGGGTGTCTTGATCAGCTTCTTTATCTCTTCTGAAATTGTGAAGTGTGACAACCATCTATCTATACTTGGATACTAAACAATTTCTTTGAAAGTTAAACCTTGCACCAACGGATGAAAAGAGGATGTAAAACGGAGAGAAACACTTGCCATCCGTTGCTTAACGCGATTCATCGGTTCTGTACTCACTGCCTCCATTTTTCATCCTCTCTAGCCGTCCAGCATCCATCGACTGAGGTTCCATCCGCTCAAAATGTTTTGAGCTGCACAAAACATTTTGAGCGGAAAATGTATCCAACATGTCCATTCTGCATCTGCAATGCATACGGGGAACATCCGTTCTGCATCTGTCGTCATCCATTACGTGTCCGCTATATCCACTAGGCATCCGCTGCACATCTGCACAACTGAAATCTGCTCCAGTGGAAAACGGACACAGGGAGGAAGCGAAACGGACGCGGAATGGACGCGCAGCATTAGTAGCATGGACGGAGAAAGGATGAAAGCAGATGCAGCTCGCATACAAAGCATTTAAAATGGAAAAAACGTTCACAGAGGAGACCTATCTCGGATATTAAGGATATCTGCAGGATGCCTAGAGGATGCAAAAGGACACCTAGTGGAAAACCTATATTGCCTATAAAAAGGGGGAGGAACTCACCTGGATCTCACTTTCAGTCAACATCCCTGCTGTGCAGACCTCTGCAGCCTTCACCTGGCTCTTACTCTTCCAAAGCATGCATTGATGTCCACCATGTAACACAGTCCTTTTGGTAGCCACCATCATTCTGCAACAGTACGAAGCCATCTACAGGCTCTTTCAACTGTTCTACGGGAAGAAAAGGAGGCGGTCAAGAAGTGTCTGGGCTCGAAGATGGATCAGGAGAAGAGCAGAGTACAGACTGTACAACAAGATGATGGTGGAGCTGAGGAAGGAAGACCCTCATGCATTCCAGAACTTCATGAGGATGCCTCCAGCCATGTTTGACGAAGTTGTGGAGCGGCTGAGATCCAGGTTGACCAAGGAAGAGCACCAACTTCTGGCCAGCCTGGACCCTGGGCTCAAGATGGCACTGACTCTGCGCCACCTGGCCTCAGGGACCACCTACAGGAGCATGCAGTACGGCAGGAGGGTGCCACAGAACACCATCAGCATTGTGGTCAGAGAAGTGGTGCAGGCCTTCATTGAAGAATACGTGGAGGAGCTCCTCCAGTGCCCCTCCACTGAAGAAGGATGGAAGAAAGTTGCAGAACAGTGGTATCAGAGGTGGAACTTCCCCCACACTGTTGGAGCCATAGATGGGAAGGACGTGGCCTGCAAAGCTCCAGCCAAGTCGGGGTCCACTTATTTCAACTAAAAGGGCTTCTTCAGCATCATCCTCTTCACCATGGTCGATGCTGACTACAAGTTCATGTACATTGATGCTTCAGGCAACGGCTCATCTTCAGATGCCCAGGTATACAATGCCAGTCACCTCAAGGAGGGGCTGGAACGCAACCTCATCATGGGCTTCCCAGATCCAGAACCCCTGCCCAACGACACGCAAGAACCTACCTCATGAAGCCCTACACTTCCAGACTCCTCCCCCGTGAAGAGAGGATCTTCAACTACAGGCTGTCCAGGGCAAGGCGGGTGGTGGAGAACAACTTTGGCATCCTGGCCAACAGGTTCCAGGTACTTCTCACCACCATGCAGCATCGCCCAGAGACCGTGAGGAGGATCGTGGAAGCTTGCTGCATCTTGCACAATCCCATGTGCACCTGCTACCCAGTGTTGCAGAACAGGCTTGTGGACCTCCAACTAGGCAATGGGGACATGGAGCCTGGGGAATGGAGGCAAGGGCGAAACCTGATAGACACTAAGGATGTTCAAGGCCCCAACAGAGCTTCATGTGAAGGCAAGAAGCAGTGCAACCTCCTGAGACAATGGTGCAACTCCCCAGCTGGAGCAGTGGAGTAGCAAGGCAGGATGATAGATGATTAATGGATGCTTCCTTCAGCCTGTCTCATCACACTGATGAGATTGGGCCATGTATGTTGGGTGGACCTACAATGAACAGGGCATTTAATAAAGAGTTCTGTTTATGTTGACATGTGTGGATGAATGATTACATTATTATTGATAATAAAGGGCCATAGGTGTAGCACCTGGGAGGGTGGACCATACAGTCCCACTATGCTTGCACTGGAGGTTTATCTATCCCACAGCTATTACCCATTCCAAAGGTATCCCTGCCCATCCCACAGGTATCCCTGCCCATCCCACAGCTATTACCCATCCCACAGGTATCCCTGCCCATCCCACTGCTATCCTTACCCATCCCACAGCATGCAAAGGCTTAAACCATTTCTAAAAGTTTCCACCAAGACTTTACTGACAAAAATAAATGAAGCAAGTGTGTGAAGCAAAGATAATCTTTATTAATAACAAGCTGGAAAAGACCCAAGTCAAGTGTCCAAAGCAAAAAATAAAGTCAACAGGTAGCCACCCAGTCTCTGGAATTCTTCTTGATCACTCTGAGGAATGCGCAGTCTCAGGGGTGAAGGGTCCAGGTGCTGTGGAGGTGGCTGCTGCTGGAGTGATGGTCTGAGGTGTCACTGGGGTACCTGGCCCCGAGAGGACAACAGGGGACAGTGTGTTGAGCTCTCAGACAGCTGGCTCAGCCCCGTGATTTTGAGAGCCCCTTCCTCCATGACATGGGGTGTCAACCCCAATACCGATGACAGATGTACTGAGGCCGGGCTTGGCTGTGGGGTGGAGGAAGGAGCAGTGTAGTGGGGATGTCTGGTCTGCAGCTGGGTGAGGACTGGCATCAGTGGCATCTGTGGCGTGGCTGGTATCGGTGGCACCGGTGGCATCCGATGTACCTGTGCCTGAACTGGAAAGGGCTGCCTGTGCTGCTGGACCTCCTGGTAGCCATAGTCTTGGTAGGTGAGGTCTTGTGGAAAGCCTTGGAAGGGCAGTGACATCACCTGGGGTGGAGGAGCAGGCCTGGACTGGGTGGGAGGAGGTTCATCTTGGTCTGGAGGGTTGTGAAGAAGACCAGTGATCCTGTCCTTGATCACCTGGTACTGTGATTCAGACATGTCCATGAGGGTCTGGTTGACGTAGGTGAGGAAGGGCTTGCAGTTTGAGGATGGTATGTCAGTGTTTACCAGCTGAGAGAGGAGATCTACGCTGCTTTTGATGGTTTCCCTGATCTCCAGCAGGACAGTGTGGCTCTGCCCCTACGGTCTGCCTCTCTGTCTTTCGGTGGAGGTGGAGCTGGGGGTGGATACAGGTTGGGCTGTGGTGGAAGTGCCCTCTCCTTGCTCCCACTGCATCAGGGGGTCCTCCACATACTCCGCCATGGGTACTACAGCTGTCGGGGGGGTCTCCATCGTGGCACGCTCCACAGATACCTGCCTGGACACAGGAGCTGACTCTTTGCCAGAAGAGGACTCGCTCTCAGCAGGCTGCCTGAGAGAGAGGGTTGTGAGAGTGGCTCCTCCTCAGTGGTGGATCTCAACCTCCAAGAAGCTGCACTTGGCCATCACATAGGTCTCTCTGTCCGTCAGCTTGACCACGGCCTGGCCAGATTTCTTGAGGTGCAGCTTCCCATACCAGGTGTGCATGTGCTTCCACCAGCCGAGGAACACCTCTGAAGTGTAGCCCAGGCTCTCTGCCTTTTCTCTCCAAGCAGCCTCCTTCCTCTTGGTGTCTCGATAGAGCCTGTGTCCCTTCCGCCAAAGATATTCATTCTCCCTCAGCCACTCCAGCACCTCCTCCTCATGTTCCTCTTCTATGGTGTATTGCCTCCTCTCCCGTTCATGTGTCTGCCTCTTCCTCCCTTTGGTAGGGCCATCTGGGCCCTCATCAGAGGGGCTTCGAGGTTGTAGGGGCTGCTCCTCCACACCACCACCAGCAGCAGCAGCAACAACAGTAGCAGCAAAAGCAGCACCAGCAGGACCAGGAGCAGGACCAGGAGCACTAGCAGGACCAGGAGCACCAGCAGGACCAGCAGGACGAGGAGCAGCGCCAGCAGAGTAAGCACCAGCAGGACCAGCAGGACCAGGAGTAGCGCCAGCAGAGTAAGGACCAGCAGAAGCACCAGCACCAGGAGCAGCACCAGCAGAGTAAGCACCAGCAGAAGCACCAGCACCAGGAGCAGTGCCAGCAGAGTAAGCACCAGCAGAAGCACCACCACCAGAAGCAGCATCAGCAGAAGCCCCAGCACCAGAAGCAGCATCAGCAGAGTAAGCACCAGCAGAAGCACCACCAAGAGAAGCAGCATCAGCAGAAGCACCACCTCCAGAAGGAGCATCAGCAGAAGCCCCAGCACCAGAAGATCGAGGTCGGGCAGGAGAAGCCCCAGCAGAAGCAGAGTGAGGGCCAGGGGGTGGGAGGGTGGCCCTGTCCCTCTTGCCAGGGCTGGCAGCAGATGGCAGAGGCTTCAGTTTCTTCCCCATGGTTGTTGGGTTGCTGGCTGGCTGGCTGGCTGGCTGGATGGCTGAAGAGCTGTGTCTGGAAGCAGGTCTTTCCTCTGAATGGTGACCTGCTTGGGAGCTGCATCCCTTTATATCCGCGGGGCTGATGCAATGCATCGTCCCCGCATGCGCAGTAAACGCTTTGCATCCACTAGGCTTCCGCTAGGCTTCCACTCTGCATCCGCTTCATCCGCTCGGCATCCGCTCTGCATCCGCTCTTTCCGTTCCGCATCAACTTTGCCGCGCTCCCCCAGAAGCCTTGCACATGTGCCATCCGCTCTCATCTGCTTCCATCTGCTAGGCTTCCATTGAGTATGCGCTTTCCATCCCCCCTACGTCCTCCCCCCGTCCGTTCCTTTCCATGTTGTCCGCTCTGGTTATGCAAATTCGGGGCACTTTTGAGAGCGGATAACAATGGATGGAACATTTTTCTCGTCTGCTGTGTCCTTTTTATAAACGTTTTGCATCCATCGGCCAGTGTGACAGGGCCTTTACTTCCTAGGTAGTCCTTATGCTTAAACGAGCTTTTAGTAAATAAGGTGTCATTTACAAAAGGTTTGCCAAAGCTTGTTAATATTTGGAGAACCAAACCTGTGGCATATACCAAAATGGTTGGGATAAATATTATGGAAGTCTATTTACACTGTATACTAATTATCAGTCAAACTGATCAATGGGAAGGTGGGATTATTAATCAGGAGGAACAGCTTGATTCTACTTTTCTGTATCTCAAAGATTTGGAAGATGCAATAAATATATATGTTGATAGAATAGAACAGAACAGGACAGAATAGAATTCTTTATTGGCCAACTATGATTGGACACACAAAGAATTTGTCTTTGGTGCATAAGCTCTCAGTGTACATAAAAGATATAATTGAAAAATCATGACCATAGTCATCATAACAATAAATTCATCATAAATCATAAGGATACATTTACTGATAATCATAGGATACTAAATAAACAATCAACATAAATCATTCTAGAAAACTAATTAAACAATATAAATCATGAGGATACCAGCAACAAAGTAATAGTCATAAGTAGAAAAGGAGATAGGCAATAGGAATGATAAAAAGAATAACAATAATACAGTCTTAAGGCACGGTCCCACTGGCCGACGGACGCAAAACATATGCATAAAGGACACAGCGGTCGAGCAAAATTTTGGGGGTGGCTCCATCCGTTGGATGTGGGTAGTATGTAGCAGGGATGTTAAATGGATGTTCATAGGAAACCTAGCGGATGACAGCGGATGGAAGCAGGTGACACATCCGAAGGGGTTCTGGGGGAGAATTTCGAAGCGGATGCATAGCGGAAGAGGCAGACGCATAGCGGATGAAAGCAGATACATCACGGACGCCTAAAGGAAACAAAGGGGATACGGGTGCAAAACATTCACTGTGCATGCGGGTCACCTCCGCAGATTGTGTCACCTCCGCGGATATAAAAGGATGCAGCACAGATGCAGTCAGCATACAGGGGAAAGACGTGCTGCCACATACATCTAGCAGGAACACCATGGCTCGTCAGTCAGGCAAGAAGAGGAAGCCCGTGCCTCCTGGTTCAAGCCCTGGCAAGAAGGCCAGAATCAGCATCCCACCCCCTGGCACTAACTCTGAAGCTCCTGCTGCTGCTGCTGCTGCTGCTGCTGCTGCTGTGGTGGATCAGCCCCAAGGCCCTCAAAGCCCTGCTACTGAAGGCCCTGCTGCTCAAGCTCCTGAAGGCCATGCTGCTCAAGCCCCTGAAGGCCCTGCTGAAGCCCCTGCCAGAGGGAGGAAGAGGCAATGGAAGCAGAAGGGAGAGAGGAAACAGTACACAGTTTCTGAGGAGCATGAGGATGAGGTGCTGGAATGGCTGAGGGAGAACGAGTACCTCTGGAGAAAGGGCCACAGACTGAATCAGGACACCAAGAAGAAGCAGGCAGCTTGGAGAGACAAGACAGAGAGCTGGGGTACACTACAGAAGTACTCCTTGGATGGTGGAAGCACGTGCACACCTGGTATGGCAAGCTACACCACAACAAATCCAGGCAGGCTGCTGTTAATCTCACTGACCGAGAGATATACATCATGGCCAAGTTCAGTTTCCTGGAGGGTGAGATCCACCATCGAGGAGCAGCCCCTCTGAGACCCTTCTCCCTCAGAAAGCCCACAGACAGCCAGTCCTCTTCCAGCCAGGAGCCAGCTACCCTGTCCAGGCAGGTATCTTGTGAGGGTCCCATGGCAGAGACCCCCCCGACAGCTGCACTTCCCATGCCGGCAGACTTGGAGGATTCCGTGGAAGATGACGCCCTGCTGTCACAAATGGAGGAAGAAGAAGCAGCCACCAGAGGCCAACCCACCCCCACACCCACACCCAGGTCAGAGGATGCAGGCAGAGAGGCAGACTGGAGGGCCAGGAGCACAGTGTGCTGTTGGAGATCAGGGACACAATGAAAACCAGCACAGAACTTCTCTCTTAGCTGGTCCATTTGGAAAGAACATCCTCGGGCCGGAAGCCCTTCATCACCTATGTGAGCTAGACCCTGAGGGACCTGCCCAAGGCCCAGTACCAGGTGATGAAGCAGAGGATCACAGAATTTCTGCACAACTCTCAAGGCCCAGCTGGAGCTGCTCCTACACAGTACAGGTCTGTTCCTCCACCCCAGGAGATGTCACAGCCCTTCCACAGCTTTCAACAGCCCCTCACCTACCAAGGCTATGACTACCAGGACTTCCCACAGCAGAAGCAGAACTTCCCAGTCTAGGTCCAGGTTCATCGCACGCCATAGATGCGAGTCCTAACCCAGCTGCAGACCAGACAGCCCCATTACACTCCTTCCAACCCTTCCTCCACTCCACAGCCAAGCCCGTCAATGGACAATCGGTCATCAGTATTGGGCCTGACATCTCAAGTCTTTGATGAAGGGCCTCTCAACCTCATGGGACTGAGTCAGCTCTCGGATAGCTTCCTGAACACACCATCCCCTGTTGTACCCTCAGGGCCAAGCACACCAATGGTGCCTCAGACCAGCACTCAAACCACAGCCACCTCCACAGTCCCTGCCCACTTAAAAGCTGAGACCAGGGACATGACTCAGAGTGACTGAGAATAGTGTCAGGGACTGAGTTGTTTACTTGTTAAGTTTATCTTTGCTTAAGACACTTTACTTGGTTCATTTTGCTTATTTAATAAACTTATCATAAAGTTTACCTAAGAAAGTTTATCTTTGCTTAAGACACTTAATACAGTTTACTTGGTTCATTTTGCTTATTTAATAAAGTCATAAAGTTAAGAAAGTTAATCAAGGTTATCTTTGCTTTAGACACTTAGTTTACTTGGTTCATTTCTTTTACTTAATAAAGTGTTTGTGAAAACTTTGAAAAAATGGTTAAGCCTTTGCATGCTTGTGGGATAGATAAGGATAGTTGTGGGATAGATAAACCTCCAGTGCAAGCCTAATGGGACAGTATGGTCCACCATCCCAGCTGCCACACATATGGACCTTTTTTATCAACAACAATTTATTCATTGATCAACACATTTTAAAATAAACAAAGTTCTTTATTAATGCCCTATTCATTGTAGGACCACTCAACATACAGGGCACAATCTCATCAGTGTTATGCAACAGTCTCAAGGAAGATTCCATTAATCATATATCACCTTGTCTTACCACTCCACTGCTCCAGCTGGGGAGTTGCACCAGTGTCTCAGTAGGCTGAGCTGCTTCTTCCCTTCACGGGAAGCTCTGTTGGGGCCTTGTACATCCACAGTGTCTATCAGGTTATGTCCTTTCCTCCATTCACCAGGCTCCATGTCCCCATTCCTTTGTTGACGGTCGACAAGTCTGTTCTGCAACACTGGGTAGCATGTGCACATGAGATTTTGCAGGATGCAGCAAATTTCCACGATGCTCCTCACAGTCTCTGGGTCATGCTGTGTGGTGGTGAGGAATGTCTGGAACCTGTTGGCCAGGATTCCAAAGGCATTCTCCACCACCTGTCTTACCCTGGACAGCCTGTATTTAAAGATCCTCTCTTCATGGGGGAAGTATCTTGAAATGTATGGCTTCATGAGGTAGGTTCTGAGGGAGAACGCATCATCACCAATGATGAAATAGGGCACATCTTGTGTGTCATTGGATAGGGGGTCTGGATCTGGAAAACCCATGATGAGGTTGTATTCCCGCCCATCCTTGAGGTCACTTGCGTTGTTTACCTGGCTATCTGAAGTTGACCCGTTGCCTGAAGCATCGGTGGAGATGAATTTGTAGTCAGCATCAACCATGGCAAAGAGGATGATACCGAAGAAGCCCTTTTAGTTGTAATAAGTGGACCCTGAGTTGGCTGGAGCTTTGCAGGCAACGTGCTTCCCATCTATGGCTCCAATTCCATCTCTGATACCACTCTTCTGCAAGTTTTCTCCAGCTTTCTTCAGTGGTGGGGCCCTTGAGGAGCTCCTCCACACATTGTTCAATTATGGCCTGTACCACTTCTCTGACCACTTTGCTGATGCTATTGTGTGGCACCCTCCATGCATACTACATGTTTCTGTATGTGGTTCCAGAGGCCAGGTGCCACAGAGTCAATGCCACCTTCAGTCCAGGGTCCAGGTTGGGATGGAATTTGGTGCTAGGCTTGGTCAACCTGGGTCTCAGACGCTCTATAAGTTTGTCAAACATGGCTGGTGATATCCTCATGAAGTGATGGAATGTATGAGGGTCTTTATTCCTTAGCTCCACCATCAACTGGTCATACAGTCCAAACTCCATTCTTCTCACGATCCATCCTCGGACCCACACAGCTCTTAAACGTCTCCTTCTTCTCGTTCTGTATAAAAGTTGAAACAGTCTGACCAGGTTTTGGTTCTGGTGATGAATGAGCGCAGCTATCATACGGACTGTGTCATCATCCATGGTGGAGAACAATTGATGATGTTGAAGACCAAGACCAAGGGTGATGAGGTTTGTACACCACGGCTTCTGGACTCATACTGAGATCCAGATGATTTCCTCCCCCTTTTTATAGAAAATATCGGTCATCCACTAGGTGTCCTTCTACATGCTCTAGACATACTCCATACATCCTAAATATACAAGATACACCCGAGATACAAACGTTTTATCCGCTTTTAATCCTTTAAAGGGATGCATACGCTAACATTCTTTCTATTTCCGTGCTACTAACACTGTGAAGACGTTCCGTGTACCTTTTGTTTCCTCCCTCTTTCCGTTTTCAGCTGCAGTGGATGTGAGTTGAGGGGATGGCCAGAGGATGCAGAGAGGATACAGTGGATGTTTAATGGATGATAACAGACATAGAACGTTTGTTGCCCGTATATGTTGCGAATGTACATTGTACGTGGCGGAAAGTTCATCCATTCACAAAGTTTTGTGCAGCTCAAAACTTCTTGCACGGGTGAAATTGCAGTGGACGGATGCTCAATGGATAGAGCATATGAAACACATATGCAATGAGTACACAATGGATGCATCGCGTTTTCCAACGGATGGCAAGCTTTTTTTAACGTTTTACATCCTCTTTGCATCCGTAAGTGCAGTGGGACCGGGCCTTAATTCGTAAATAGTTTGACAGTATTGTGGGAAATTGTTGTTTAGCAGAGTGATGGCATGGGTTAAAAAAAGAAGTTGACAAGATGGATAACAAGCATTCCTATTTACATGCAAAATGCCAGGTGCATAACTCATCAATTCTGTCCAGATCGTGCTTCACTTCCATAGTCCATTTTCACAGCGCCCCCCCTCCCTCAATATCTAAGAGGTACCAAGACATCAAGGCAGGTCACCATAAGAATTCAAAGGCACAAACTCAAATAAAAGCTAATTACCCATCTTGCAGATGGCAAACAAGCAAAGATTTAGTATGATCGATCTCAGCCAAGTGGCCTGTCACCAATCTAAAGCCTTGGTCAGTCTCATGGCAAGGGTGGCTAATTTGCATAATTTGTAGTGGGGGGGGGGGGCAAAATAGACTGGGTCCTAGGCAGAGGAGATAACATGTCACATTTTATCTTTGGTTTGTTATTTTTTTCCAACAGAGAACAAAGCCTTCCACAGAGATTTGATTGAAAAGATAGTCGGTGCTGATATAGGGTTGAAGGGGGGGAAAAAACTGCAGTAGAGTGGAAATTTCTGTCAGCACCTTAATCTCTGATTTGTAGAAGGTTGTTCTTTGGGATATTTGGTATGTCGGAGGATTGCTACCAAAGAACCCTTCTGTTCTTTAATGGCAGTACTAAATCTTAACCAATGTGAGCATGAAAACTATTGTGTGACACTTGCATTACATCTATCAAAGTTATATTTTGCCAAGCTTGGGGAAAGCAGCTGAACATGCATGTTCTTGATAGGGCTGTGATCAGAGTGATAAAGGCAGCTGGGCTTCAATCAGGGCATTTTCTTTCTTTCTTTCTTTCTTTCTTTCTTTCTTTCTTTCTTTCTTT